>OY755043.1:36733495-37933495 GCA_963576565.1 Aspidapion aeneum
AGAAAATTCCCCATACCTAGTTCGAAATTATTTGGGAATTTTGTACTAATTATGAACTTATTTTGTCCCTAAATAAAAAAATGTCTACCTTACTTCTTCTAGGTGCCTTCTTTCGATTTCAAAAAAGCCACTCCAAGCTACACCCCACCCATAGAATGTTACAAGAAAAATCAAGGCAGTAATTTTGTACTATTTATTAATCAGGTTCTTTTTACTCCTTTTTTATTATTTTTGAGATAACTTTTGTTGTTTGGGTGTATTTTGACCTATCTTAGCTATATCGTCGTGATGTCTGTCTGTGTGTGTGTGAATGTCTGTCCGTAACACGGTAGTTCCTAAACCGCTGAACCGATTTTCATGAAGAAAACTATTCGATACAATACAATAAATATAGCAGAAAGGATTTTTCACAATAATTTGCGTTATAACCAATAACTTCGTAGAAGCTTTCGTTTCTGAGATATTTAGAAAAAACTGTTTTCAAGGCTGATATAGCGTGTATTTAATTAAAAGTGGGGGTTTGGCGTTCAGAGCAAGCCACACCCCACCCACAAAAACGCGAGTATACCAAAAAAATTTCGATGAAGTAACTTTATACTATTTATAAACTAATTATGCTTTAATTTTTTTCCACTGGAAGCTGTACTCCCTTTTTCAAATCGAAAAAAAGATAGAACAAGTAAGAACATACATTTTTTTTTTATTTGGGGCTAAAACTAGTTCAAAGTTCCTACATCATTTTTTAAAAATATATTTTATGGGAGGTGTAGCTGCATGCACCTCTCACTTTGCACTTTTAATTTTAAGGACATTTTTTATTTTTTTTCTAAATGACTGAAGTTTTAGGAAATAAAACAAACGTGATATTCAAAGTAAGAAAACCTGGTTAAAAGGATTTTCTGAGGGATTTTCCAAGCGACGCCTTTTACAGCATTTTCTTCAGTTGTTTTTCATTATTAGAAAATGGAATGGAAAGCAGGCAAAAATGAGAATAAATGGACATGGACAAATTAAGTAACTAATTGGAGGTCACAGGGGATTAATGACAGTCCTTAAATAGAACATTTTCCTTAATTACATTTTCCCACAATTATGGAAAAAGCGGGAAAAAGTATGTTTTGTGCTCGCTTTTGTTATAAATGGTGTTGTTGGTCTACAATAAACAAAATAAAGGTACAAAACAAAGTTCAACGTACATATATTTTTAAATGTATTATCACAAACTATTACCTTATGGTATAATTACCTGCTCATAGTGCAGGCGCAGGAGGTAGTTGAGTATGCAAAATATGAGGACCGCAGTTTGACAACGGATTCTAGCCGACAATAGGTCACAGATCAACAATCTGGATGTTTTCAAAAGCCAGGTTTTGGTCCAATTTTTTTATCCCCCCTTCTCTTATAGTGTTCAAATTTCTAAATATTTAACTAAGTTGACGCCCTAAAGCCACAATGATAGATGAATTAATAAAAAATGTGTAAAATCTAACCAAAAATAAAATTACATTAGTTTTTTAAATTTTAGCTGCAAAAACCCCAGAAAACCTGAGATTTTTAGGTTTTCTTCAAATTTTCTCAAAGACTAAGCTTTTTAGGGAATAATATGGAATTAAACCTTAATTATAGACAATAAAATTTCCTTTTCAACGATGTATGTTAGTGGGGTACGACCAATGACAATCTATTCAGCGGCGTCCGTTTATTGAGGCAGGGCTATCAAAACGGACGGACCACGATCCTCCACTTTGTTGACGTCACATCCGGTGCGGATATTTTTTTTGATGGTCACGTTACGACACAGCTGATTGTCTTTAAAATATTGAAGTTGGAATGACGGTTCATGAATATTTGATATTTTTTAAATCTATAGTAATCCTTAATTGTTCAGAGCCGCTTCATTAGCTCACACAAAAATTAAGTTTAAAGCAGAAGCGAATGTGACAAACACAGATGACAAAGTCAAATACATGTCAAATATAACAGTTGGCATGCGGTACATGGCGGGTAATTTAAATTCAAAATAAGAAATGCTAAATCTTGAAGATTTTAACCTTTTAATCATCTTGCATCCTTACAACAGTTTGGTGGAATATCGGGATGGTGTCTCAGAATATTTCACTGAAATTTCGCGGAAATCTGTAGTGCCATTTTGAGAATATCATAAAAAAACGTCTGACCTCCCATAAGACCCAATGTAAAATTCAGCACCGAAGAACAGCTGATTTTTTCAGGGTCGTGGCCTCTATTTTTCTGTTGGCCTTGATTGAGGTAATGTAAAAAAATTAAAAAAAGAAACCTGTTTATTACATGTTTTACCCGATTTTCCAAAGAACTAAGCTCTCTATCAAAAATTGTGCCCTATAATCGATCGTAGACAATGAAATTTCCTTTTAAGTGATGTATAATAAGGCAAGATTGGTTGTATTTGTAACAATTTAGGGGCCTCCGTAAATCTCATCAATATTAAAAAATCACTAAACTTCAACAATTTTCTTTTACAAGTTTTATTCAATTTTCTCAAAAACTAAGTTTTTTGGGAAAACATTTATTTCACACTTTATTGGAGAAAAAGAAATTCCCTTTTGAACAATGTATAAGTCAGTGCGGTCAGACTAATACCAAACTTTCCAGCGGCGTCCGTTTATCGAGAAAATGTAAAAAAATTAAAAAAAAAAACACATGGCTTGTATATCGTTAAAAGGAAATTTTATTGTCTACAACAAAGACAGATTTCCCTAAGAAGCTTAGTTTTTGAGAAAATTTGAAGAAAACCTAAAAATTTCAGGTTTTGGGGGATTTTGCAGCTAAAATTTTAAAAATTTATAAACTTTATTTTTAGGTTGGATTTCACACTTGTTTGATGCATTTCTGTGTCTTTAGGGAGTGAACTTAGTTAAATTTTCAGAAATTCGGTCACGACTATAAGAGGGGGATAAAAAAAAGTTGGCCAAAAACTGGCTTGGGAACATCCAGATTGTTAATCTGTCACCTATTCAGTATGGATTGGAAGTTCAAAAATAAATTAAAATTCTTACACAATTTATTTATTTTGGTATTTTATTAATTTAACCAACTGTAAAGTGTAAAAAATTGATTAGCCCACGGACTGACCATCAGTTCTAATGTATTTTTGGACCCTATCTGAACAGGAAATGTCTTTTAAATCCAATTCATTAGGTAAATTAAATAAAAAACTTGAAACCATATTATCTTAAACACCATGCTTTAAAGAAACCACAACAGGAGAAAATATTTAAGCTAACCACAAAATTTTAGAGTAAATTTTTATTACGAAGAGCAGCTTTTGATTGTGTTTTGGTTGGTTTTCTATTGTCTGAGTTATGTTTGTAAGAGATATTTTCTTCAGCTTAACATTCAAATCCCAAAGCCAGATCACACTTATCTCAAATCAAAAATCTGTGTGTGCATAAATAAATAGATCCATGACAGTTTCGCAAACTTCTTTTAGCTTGTTACAGAAATTCTCATTAAATTTGGTTCAGCAGTTCCAGAGCTATCATGGGCTGGACAGATACACACACACACACGGACAGGCGTCACAACGAGATTAATAAGATAGGTCCATTTTCAGCGTTATATCAATTAAGGTTAGGTGGGGTAAGTGGGTTTCTGGGTTAAGTGGGTTTTTTTTTTAATTTTACAAAGTAGCTTTCGATATGTGAAACTTCACAAAATGTTTTTTATTAGTTGAATTTTTTTACCTTCCAAGCCCGCATAGCAATGGCTAGAGAAGATATTATTTTCGACGAAAAAAACTTTTTTGAGATAACGCCGAAAATGTGTTATTTGGGTGTATTTTGACCTATCCTAGAAATATCGTCGTGATGCCTTTCTGTGTGTGTATATATTATTTCTGTCAGTAACACGATAGCTCCTAAACCGCTGAACCGATTTTAATAAAATTTTCAGGTAAAATAGTGTTCGACACTCTCGACACGAGCTGATTTTGACAATTAAAAACATGCTAACTTTTTAACGGAGCATCGTATCAATATACAGTTTTCGGAATATAGTAGACTACACTTTGCTCAATAATTTGTGTTATAACCAAACACTTCGTAAGAGCTTCAATTTCTGAGATATTTACAAAAAAACTGTTTTCAAGGCTGATATACCGGGTGGGCCAAAAAAAACCGGACAACTTTTTTAAATTATAACTTTTGAACTACATATACCATCGATTTTAATGGGACAAACTGCACTCGGCAGATAATTAATCAGAGTTTTGAATACATAATTCTTTTTATCCGCCATTTCAAAATCCAAGATGACGGACGAAATAAAATTGTAGCCTTTAAAGATGATCGTTTATTCTTGTGTTGCGAACATGTTTTAATAATTATTTTAAATCACTAAAAAAGCAGCATTCTTGCCTCGCACAAAAAGGTATGAATCAGCAAAATCGGTTTGGTGGTTCTAAAAAAAATATTTTTGTTTTAACCATTGTTTTGAATATTATACGATTGCCTTGCCAATTCATTACTACTGAACCGATTTTGATGAAGTAAAAAATATCCTGGTGAAAATTGATTAATTTTCAAAATTTATTAACATCTTAAAATTTAAAATGTTATGTGTTTAGTCTTATTTTCTGAAAATATTTTAGTTTTTTTTATAATTTATATAAAAGCACTACTTTTCCCTCACACAACAAGGTATAAATTAGTGAAATCGGTTTGGTGGTTCTCAAAAAAATCTATTTTTGTTTCAGCCATTGTTTTACAGATTATACGATTGCATTGCCAATTCTGTCTGCATTAATTTCTTTATAAACTCATTATTACTGAACCGATCGTAGTGAAATAAAAAAAATCACGGTAAGAATTGATTGCTCTTTAAACTTTATAATCGAAATTTGCGGCTTTCTTTGAAGTTAGGATGTCGGAAATAATCATACTTGACCTTTCAAAGAGGCCCGTTTATTCTTATTTTCAAAAAATGTTTTATTTTTTTTTTAATTTATAGAAAAGCCCTTAATTAATTTTTATCTGTTGATGTGGGAGAAAAGTAATGTTTTTCTATAAATTAAAAAAAACTCAAACATTTTCGGAAAATAAAAATAAGCACGCCATTTTGAAGTATCAAGTATCATTCTGTCCGACATCTTAAATTCTAAGATGTCAGTAAATTTCGATTATAATCTTTAAAGGGCAATCAATTCTCAATATGATTTTTTTTTATTCACTAAAATTGGTTTAGTAATAACGAATTTATAAGGAAATTAATGCAGACAGGATTGGCAATGCAATCGTATAATCTGTAAAACAATGGCTGAAACAAAAATAGATTTTTTGAGAACCACCACACCGATTTTACTCATTTGCACCTCGTTGTGTGGGCGAAAAGTAGTGATTTTCTATAAATTTAAAGAAAAACTAAAATATTTTCGGAAACTAAGAATAAACACGCCATTTTAAAGAATCAAGTATGATTCTGTCCGCTATCTTAAATTTTAAGATGGCGATAAACTTTGATCATGATCTTCAAAAAGGAATCTATTCTCACCAGGATGTTTTTTATTTGATTAAAATCGGTTCAGTAGTTATGAATTTATAAGGAAATAAATGCAGACATGATTGGCAAGGCAATCGTATAACATGCAAGACAATCGCTGAAACAAAAATATTTTTTTTAGAACCACTGAACTGATTTTGCTAATTCGTAACTTGTGCGTGGCAAGCACGCAGCCTTTTTACTAATTTAAAAAAATAATTAAGACATGTTCGCAACACGAGAATAAACGAGCATCTTTGAAGGGTACATTTTAATTTCGTCCGCCATCTAGGACTTTAAGATGGCGGACAAAAAAATACATTCAGTCAAAACTCTGATTAATTCTCTGCCAACGTTTTAGCACCTACTTACCCCACTTGACCTTATATTATATTTTTCACCCAAAACAATACCTTCTCTAGCCATTGCTGTGCTAGCAAGGAAAGTAAAAAAGAGAAAAACATTCAGGAAACAATAGGACCAGATCAAAAGGGGACTTGTGGAGAATTAAGGGATGATCTTGCAGAAAAGTGATTAATTGTACCCTTTTCTTTTGCTACTCGGAAGAGTGGAAATAAACTCACATTACAAACTAAGTATTTTCTGATATTGTTCAACCCTTTTTGAATTTATTTATAGTAATATGGGTAATTGTATGAGCTACCAATTCGATAAGACATAGTTGTGCCGCACAGTGGAACGTTTGACTAATCTAGGTGGACATGGTTAAGTACTATAAATTAACATTTCAGCTACCTACAATTAAAGAGCATATTTCATACATCCTAGATCCAAAATATTATTTTTTTATCCCCTCTGGTTGTCAAGATATTTGCATTGAAAGTTGCATCTTAAAAATTTTCTGCTTAGACATTTTAATCTTATGTATGGGCAATGCTATAATAATATTGTTTTTTTCCGCGTAGTAGGCGCTGGAGTAAAACAAGTGCCAGGCATTTTTAGAGTGACATGTCCTTAAGACTAGAATAGCATTTTGACTGTCATTGTTGCAGTGTTTTACTTGCTATGATGTTATGAATTCGCTGGTGTTTTGGTAAGGAACATTTTATTTTTATATAGTTTTTGTTGGACTGAAACTTTAGTTTGTTAGAATTTGTTGATGTTAGTTTTATTATTTTCTAATTAACCGAAATCTCTACTTTCTGTCGCAGTATTGAAATTTTGTCCTTTTTTTGCGGTAAACTTGTACGTAATTATTTTGTTAGCCTGCAACTCTAAAAATAGAAAACGTATTATTTGTGTTTAATGACATTTTCTTTTTGATACCTTCACAAATGTGCCCTTTGGGGATTTTCCAACCTAAATTAGTCAATCTTCGTGCATTTTTCTATATCACGATGAGTCAATGTGTCTGTTCGTCTACAGGGTGTCCAGAAATAAGAAAGTACATAGGGCTTTGTGAGATTTTTCAGAAACGTTAACACTTACGATATTCGTTCAAAAGGAAAAAAGTGGCGCTATTGCGAGCTTAATCGTATGCAGTGTCGAAGTTAAAAATATCTACAGGGGGTTTCAAAATAATGCTTAAAAACTTAAATTGTGTTATTCAAAAAATTAAAATATTGTCGCCTTCTTTTAAACAAATTGAATAAAACTATATAAATATGACTAGGCCAATAAAATGACGTTAACAATTTTTTTAGGACTTTATTTTTTTCAAAGTCACAATATTTAGTTTTTGCCTTCCTAGCCCGCATAGGAATGGTATTATTAATAGGTATTATTTTCGACGAAATTTTGTTTTTTTAGATAACGCCGAAAATGTCTTATTTGGGTGTATTTTGACCTATCCTAGCAATATCGTCGTGATGTCTGTCTGTGTGTGTGTGTGTATATTATTTCTGTCCGTAACACGATAGCTCCTAAACCGCTGAACAGATTTTCATAAAATTCTCAGGTAAAATAGTGCTCGACACTCTTACGAGCTAATTAGATTTTGGTCAAAATCTATTAATGCTAATGACAGTTTTTTGACAATTAAAATTTCTAAAAATCTATCTTTTTAACGGAGCATCGTATCAAAATACAGTTTTCGTAATATAGTAGACTATATTTTGGTCAATAATTCGTAAGGGCTTCAGTTTCTCAGATAAATACAAAAAACTTTTCAAAGCTGATATATTATCATGACTTCAATTGAAGTGTGCTAATAGGCTAGCTAGGAAGGTATCAGATCCCTCATGGAGCCATTTATTTCTCAATATTTTGAAAACGCATATAAATGTTTTCTTTGATACAGCTCGGAATAGCGCCACTTTTTTACCAAAATTGGTATGTCTTACCGTCTCCTAAATCCTCATAAACCCCCTTGTAGTTACTTTTATCTGAGACACCCTATCCCATGTACCTATGATATGGGCCGATTCCTAAAGTACGTAACGCTCAAGGGGGGAAGGGGGGTTATTAACCTTGCGTTACACTATCATGATTCTTGAATATATATTTTCTTAAAAATGCATTAAGGAGAAGGGAGGAGGGATTACGTAATTTAAGAATATGCCCTATGTATGTACGGTGGGTTTTTAAAACTCTCGACTCTCACGAATTTTTGTAAACAGTAACTTTTTACTCTGTCACAAGCTTAACCAAGCTTAATAAAAATGCATCTGCACCAAACCTCAAGGGAAGTTTTTTGAGGTTAAAAAATTCCAAAAAATTAAGTTTTAAACGGAGCGAGTTATTATTATGCGGTTTTAGAAATATGATAATATATTTTTCTTGTCTTTTTTGTGTCAGATTGAGAAATTAATTAACACAGTTTAGTTTGCAAGATAACAATAAAATGGACTTGTGTTAGTTAATTATTCTATTATTTGTTAGGTTAAGTAATGATATTTTTCAAATAAAAATGGAATTTTCCAATTTAATAAATATTTTTGTACACTTTCTTAGTTATAAAAAATTAAAATCCACATATCTCTTAAATTTTCAAACATTAAACCCCTTTAAAGACAATGCCATTCGATGAACATTTCCCATTATAATTTTAGGGGTTGGTTTCACCCCGGGCAAGGGGTGACAGGTTTAAAATTTTTAATGCATTTATTTTTCATATAGTGACAGATGAGAGCGGGATTTTTTTCTTGATCGTCCCGTACCGTCTAAAACGTCTTTATTTAAATTTTTCTGAAACACCTTTTATATTGCAAAACTGTTTTATTTAAATTCCTTCTTGCACAAACTAAAAAAAAAATATACCGTTACTTCATTGTTATAAAATTTGTTGAAACAATTTTCGTTAAAAACATACAGTATGACTGCAAATCTTAAAATCATTAAAATCTGAATCAACCTATATAAGAGGTAGGTAATATTGCAATTACTAAATGCTTTTAAATATTTTATGTTATTTTAAAGCTAAAAAAATCAAGCATTAAATAGTGTTAATGTTGCTCAGGGGTTGTCCACCTAGATCTTCAAAACGTTCCACTGTGTACTGGTGTATTAGTTTTTTTTTTTAATTTAAGGCATAATCTAAAATCACATCTTGCCCCCTTGCGCCCCCTAGGGGCAAACTATATAACTTTTTTTGACAGCCGAAAAATTAGTACGTAAAGGCCGATGTGCGTGCCAAGTTTCACTACTGTAGCTTAAACTGTTCAGAATTGGAAAAATATTTTGACATCCTAACCTTACTTTTTGACTAAGACAATTTTGGGTCAGGCAGTGTTGTAAAATCTTTTTATCAAAAAGCCCAGAGGCCAAATTTTAGCACATTGAGAGGCAGATTGCGGTGAAATAAATTCGTCTAGTACACAATATTCAGAGACAAGCACTGTGATCTAATGGCATTTATATAATAGACATGAACCACGGAAGTCGCATATGCAACTAAATCGTACTAGTAGGCCCTAAGACGAATTTATTTCAGCGCCATCTGCCCCTCAAGGTTGCAAAGCTCGCCGGTTGCCACTCTATATGGGTCATATACTCACTTATTGTTAGAACTGAAGAGACAAAGGTTTGGAAAGGATAATGGTTAAAAAATACTCTGCCAATATATGGGCACCTAAGCTCACACTAGGTACTATAGTTATAGTGTATGTGTGGGCTAATATAACTAAAAACAAAAACATATTTAATTATTTTATTTAACACCACTCAATAACTTTTCGTTTGATACCACACAAGCCATATTTTACCTTAAACTCTAATTTTTGAAATCTACCCCCACCCTTTAAAAAAAAAAACTAAAATGTATTTTGTTTAACTCCTGACTCAATTACCTTTCTTTTGATACCACACATGCCATATTTTTACTTAAACTATAATTTTTGAAATCTACCCCAACCTTTTTATTTAAATAAACTAAAATGTATTTTGTGTAACTCCAGATTCAAATACCTTTTGATTGATATCACACAAGCCATATTTTCACATAAACTCAAATTTTTTAAATCTACCCCCACGCTTTTATTTGGCTTGCGACCCATGCCCAGATACCAAATTGCATTCAAATCGAGCAAGCCGTTTTTGAGTTATGCGCGTTAGTCGTTACAGACAGATATATAGACAGACAGACAGCGCAACAAAAAAATTTAAAAATCATCTGAAACTCAAAGATATATAAAAAATTTTGAAAGCAACTTTTTTTTCTCGAAAAAATTAGGATTACCATAGCTCACACTACTATAGTATAGTAGTGTGAGCTAATAATAAAATACTTTAAAGAATAAAATTAACAGAAAAATTTTAAAAATCTTACAAACAATAAATTAAAACCAATAGAATCTAATTCAATTGTTATTTTTTAAGAGTCAAGGTCACCCTAGTAAAAGTAAATACTTAATGAATGTTATTAAGCAACACTTTTGTTTAAAGCTGTGTTTAAATAAGACATAAGTAAGAAAAGTAAAACAATGCCTAGATCAAATTGTGTAGATAAATTTTGTGATATTTTGGACGACACAAAAACTCATACAAAATCGAGTACAAACAATACCAGTTTTTTAAAAATCTATTAAAACAAAATAATGAAGCAAGATGAAATTCTCCCTCATTTTTATTTAAAAAAATAATTATGTACCTAGAACCTCCTACAACCCCTTCCTTCTTTGTATGTTTGATTTTTACTTAAATTTTTATATTTATACTTACCTACCCAATTAATAAGGCCTTTTGAAAAAAAACAAAAGAAAACATTCAGCAAGGTCTATTTTGTTTAACAACTGGCTTGTTAAAAAGGGACCTTCCTGAATAAGGCAAATATAGGGGGTGGAATTTAATAATTTCTCAAGAGTGGATCTGTAGTTAATAACATGGTTTAAAATAAGAGGATACCAAGGGGGATACAAACAGTGGCGGATCCAGGATGTATAGGAGGGAGGGACCAATAAGACAGGAAAAACCAAAAAATAATTTTTGTGGCTTTTAAAAAGTTGAAAAATAAAATAATTTAAAATAAATGGAACCATGACAGATATGATACCTTCCTAGCTAGCCTATTAGCACACTTCAGGTGAAGCCATGATATATCAGCCTTGAAAACAGTTTTCTGTAAATATCTCAGAAACTAAAGCTCTTACAAAGTTACAAGAAATTATTAAGCAAAATATAGTCTACTACATTCTGAAAACAGCATATTGATATGATGACCCGTTAAAAAGTTAGCATTTTTAAAATTTTTTATTAATTGTCTAAATTTAATCAGGTCAATAGAGTGTTTTACCTAAAAATTTTATGAAAATCGGTTCAGTGGTTTAGCAGATGTCATGTTATGGACAGAAATAATACACACACACACACACAGATATCACAGAAATTGCTAAGACAGGTATATAGGTAAAAATACACCCAAATAACACATTTTCTATGTATACCCAAAAAAAAATTTCACCAAAAATAATACTAACAAACGTGAAATTTCGTACCCGTGAATTTAAAAATCAAACAAGTTTCATGGCTAATCGGGCAAAAAGGAGTTTTTTGTTTCCCTTATATTTTTCCGTGGGTAGCTTGAAAGCTTAACCTCACGGGGGTCCAAGATCTAATGGACACCTAATAAGTGTTGACAGTTAACCGTTTCGTCCTTATGGGACTCCTCAGAACACTGCTGGTCAAGTGACAAATCTTGCGAAGTTAATCAGACGGTTTTGTCTCTAATTAAATGTAATTAGTGAGCGAACTATAGCAAGAGGCGCCATCTACCGAGATACGATCTCGTATCTCGGTAGATGGCGCCTCTTGCTATAGTTCGCTCACTAATTACATTTAATTAGAGACAAAACCGTCTGATTAACTTCGCAAGATTTGTCACTTGACCAGCAGTGTTCTGAGGAGTCCCATAAGGACGAAACGGTTAACTGTCAACACTTATTAGGTGTCCATTAGATCTTGGACCCCCGTGAGGTTAAGCTTTCAAGCTACCCACGGAAAAATATAAGGGAAACAAAAAACTCCTTTTTGCCCGATTAGCCATGAAACTTGTTTGATTTCAAAAATAATACCTTCTCTAGCCATCATTATGCAGGATAGGAAGGTAAAAATTAATATTTGGTAGGTAAAAAATTGCAATTTATGCATTAGTTATTTTTTTAAAGCACTAAAAATTATAAGCTTTAAGTCAAAGGAGGGTCCTCTAGCCTGCCCCTTTGATCTGCCACAGGATACAAAATAAAAAAGTGCCATGTTAACTAAAATCTGTTGCATGAAGTCAAGTGAAAGAAATTTGATCCTTTACTGGGTAATTAAGAGCCTATCTCACCCTCTTTTCTTAATGTAAAAGAGTCCTTAAGGAAAATGGTTTCTTAATATTTCATCATATTATGAAAAGATATTAGGAAAGCCTTTATGGTAAGGAACAAAAAAAAGGTGTGTGAGAGAGCTTTAGCATTATGGTCACAATTTTAGAATTATGTGTCAATCATAGGATTGGCAACCTGTCCTGATTTTTCAGGACTGTCCTGGGTCCTGACAACACCCTTATCAGGACAGCAAGTGTCCTGATTTTTCGAGCATAGAAAAATGAAATTCTTCTCAGATCTGTACAGTCTTTAATCAAATCTGATTTTAAAAGAAAAAGTGTTCATATAATTATATATTTCTTATAGCCCATCACACCGACATTTTTTTACTTAGCCTTAAGTGTTCCTTATTATGTCATATTATGATTATATTAAGAAACACTTTAAGCTAAGTAACAAAAAAAAAGTTGGTGAGATGGACCCTAAGTCTGTTGATTTAGTGTAAAAATATTTAAAGTTCTCATATTTTCCTATATTGCCACCCCATATTTCGATTTTTCTAAATACATACCATTTATCCACTGATGATGTAATCAAAAATCAAAAAAGAGGTTTCAATGATTTACTACAACATCATTTTATGCTACATGTCATGCAAATATTTAAATTTTTTGGTGGCTCATGAGGTAGTGCCACTGTGCTGCCCAAAGAGTGTGCCACTTTTCTGATGGCTCCTTCCAACAGAGAAACATTTTATCAGCAGCCTATATGAGTGACAGAGATAGAGCCAATCAAGGGGCCAATGTTGGACATTTTAGTGGGGTCTACTATGTTTTACCTCGATGCTTGAAAATGCGTGTTTGTTTTTTAAATGATAAGTTTAGGTCGTTTTATACTGTATTCAAGAAAAAAAATGCTGATTTTTTGCATTTTTTTTAGAAATTTCCAAATTAAAAAATTAGTCAAAATTTATACAAATTGCTATAGTCGAGATAGAGAGGGACCGCTTACAATCGACTAAGCTTTAAATAAATGGTCATTTAGCCAAAAATAAGGTGACCAACTGTCTGGCAAGGGGCCATAAAAAGTTATGGTTTTTTAGAAATGTATTTACACATAAAAAAAAAGGTACACCATATTTATAAAATCTAACTTTCTACCTGACATCTTGCTCCAACATTTTAATTTGTCTCACATTTTTGACTCTGTAAAATCATCCAAAATCATCTATTGATCATTTATAATGAAAAAAATTATGCAGAAAGTTATAGTAATGTGTAATTTATGACAATGATGATTTAAAGTTCAGCAAAGCCAAATATTTTTACCAGCCTAACCTTACCTTACATAAAGTAAGTCACAAGAACAAAAATTCAGCAGTTTGGTTTGGTTCGGGTCGATCTTAGATTAGGTTGGTTGTGTCTTAAAGTAATTCAGCAGGAGTCGTCTATTTCCATTCAAAGTATTGATCATTTAAATGGGCTGTGCTTATGGGTAAAAGTTTGGGCCAACACCTGAATTTTTTTTTTGACTGACTAAATTCTGGTACTACCTCGAGTACCACCATATACAGTAGAACCCCAATTATCTGTGCTCCACGAGACCAGACAAGGCACAGATAAGTGAAAAACATGGATAATCCAAACATTCATTTCTTACATGTTACATACATATTATGTATATATACTCAAAATATTACAGAAAATAAATTGGTAAAAAAAAATTTTTAAGTCACAAGCTTTTATAAAATGCACTAAAAATTAAAAAATAATTTTCTAACATTCTAATATTATCATAATAATAAAAGCGATGGCCGACTGATGGAAATCTTGACGATGTTAGCACGATAAGATATCTGTATCAATTAAATATCACTATTTGCAAGAATCAATCTAGCAGAAAAATGCAGAGGTACCAAACCCACCCAACCCAACCTAAGATACCCCAGCATTTCTCTTACATAGGTATGGCAATGGCATAACATTGCGGCACATCAAAAATATCTTTGATGACCTGCTATGTTGAATATTCTTTAAGTGTTTAGATCACAACTTTAGATTAACTTATGCTTTGATTTGCGGCCATCGCTTTTATTATTATGATATTAGAATGTTAGAAAATTATTTTTTAATTTTTAGTGCATTTTATAAAAGCTTGTGACTTAAAAATTTTTTTTTACCAATTTATTTTCTACTTTTTAGTCTCAACTATCTACTCTATTAAATGAAAATATTTGTTCAATAACAGAACAGAAGAGTTTATTCTAGATTATAATGAAATCGGAGGAGAGGGTGGGGGTAGAGGTAGAAATATATTTTTTGTTTGGGCTGTATTGCCATCGGACCTTTATGCATTTACCAAATTTTATAAAAGTCATTTGAAGTGAAGTGTGTCAAAAACGCATTTTTTATGGAAGGGGGTGAAGGGTAGGGGTGAGAGGACATTTTTTCATTATTGTTGTATTGTCATCGGACCACTTTATGTATACCAAATTTCATCCAAATCGGATAATGGGAAGTGTGTCAAAAACACATTTTTCTATAGATGGGGGTGGGGGTAGGAGTGGTAGGATATTTTTTTTCAATGTTTTATTGTCATCGGACCACTATATGTATACCAAATTTCATCCAAATCGGATAATGGGAAGGGTGTCAAAAATGCATTTTCTATGGAAGGGGGTGGGGGTATGGATGGGAGCAAGGGGTGAACAGCTAACCCAAAATGTGTACAAAGATTGTGAGGGATTGTGGAGGACTGTGCAGCTGTGTAGCATACCTGCCTCCAGGGGGGCTGTCCCATCAAAAATTCTGGCAACCACTATATGTATACCAAATTTTATCCAAATCGGATAAAGGGAAGTGTGTCACAAACACATTTTTCTATAGAAGGGGTGGGGGTAGGGGTGGGAGGATATTTTTTTCTTAATGTTGTATTGTCATGGGACCACTATGTGTGTACCAAATTTCATCCAAATCGGATAATGGGAAGTGTGTCAAAAATGCTTCACAAGATTTGATAGTTAGATAGTTAGACAGAACATCTGAAGTTAAATAAAAGCTTGTAAATTAAGATCCCATAGTCAAAGTCAAAATGTCTTTATTCATAGGAACCAATTGATACAATACAAAGAAATGCACCACTGTTAAAATGAATTGTAGTCAAAAAGAGAAATCTTACAAATTAAAATTAAAATATTTAAAAACTTATTAAAATATTACCTACACAAAAATAAAACAAAATAAATGACAATAAATGACAACATGGCAAAATTGATTATTATTTTCTTTTTTAGAATAATACATACAGACATTAGGTATCACATTTTTATCACTTATTATATTGGGTAGCTCAGGAACTCTAGGATGCTATAGTGTTCGATTTCTAGTAGCACGGTCAATACATTTCTTCTATAGTGTTTAAGATTATTTAGTATAAGTTCAAACTAAGTTTATATGTATGTATTGCATAAAAAGATAACAGAACAAAAAATATAATTCGACATAAGGTTTTGGTAGAGTGATTTCCGGTAACACTGAGGTAACACTATTTCAATAGAACTTCAAAAACACAATTTCGATAATGGGAAATCATAGCATGGATAATCCACAGCCCGGATAATCCACACACAGATAATCAAAAACTGTAAGCAAAGAGCTCAGTTTTCAAAAGTGACCATGACCAACTTTACTAAAAGAGACTGGTAAAAATATTTTCAAGTCTCTTGGTTCTTTACTGGTCCCTGTTTAGCCAGGAAACTTTCCAAAAGGACCTAACTGAAGTGACACTTTCAGTACAAAAAATTGTAGGCAAAGATCTTATTTTCAGGTTGGTTGAAAAAACATTCCATTCTAGGAATGTTGATATAAGGGTGTATCTACATTCTCACTAATCTAGAAACACAATCTGTAATAATTACCATTATGCTCAGTGAAAATATTGGAAACAGCCTGTTGTCTTCCTTCTCGGGCGTCTTTGAGGGGCCTTGGTCTGGTCCTGGTGGTTCTAATCGAGTGGGCTTGAGTTGTGGCAGTTCTTTCTTTCGTATTCTGGGCTCCCATGATCCAAAATCATAACAAAACCACCACCTATTTGATTGTTGTCAATTTTTCCCTATTGTTTTTCCGCACAGACACAGGGACACCACTGGGACTTCCACGGATTTTTACCTTGAAAAAGTCGAGTTTTTTAATAAAACGCGCCGCGATTTTTTATGGAAACGGTTCGGGAACAATTGGCAATTGTTTGTTACATTATTTTCGTAATATTTCCCGTCGAACAACTGAAAATTGGGCAAAATTTCCGCGGACACCAACCCCCCGTGCAAGTCTACGCGGCCATCTTGAATTATCTTTGATTAGAAAACAATCTTCGTCTTTCTTTGAGCCACAGTACTTATGATCCCATCTCTGTTTAACACATGTTTTCCAATTTGCACATAATTACACTCTTTGCCTTTCTCCAACTTTGAGGTTGTTTGTTCCATCTCTTTTCAGCAGAAGTCTGAGACTTACTATTATCTATCCCTTTTTATTCACTACAAGAATGAAATTTCTATCTTTTTTTTACCCGATAATTGGTTGCAATGATTAACGAGTTCTTTAGCAGGTGGCGGCACCATTGCGTTGTAAAGATATTGGAGAAATCTGTAATTAGATTTACAGGATCAGATTGACAGGATATATTTAAGATGTACCGAGGTTACAGAAAACTGTAATACCTAGTACAGGAAACTGGAAATATGACAAAATTCTTCATCATCATAATGACATAAACTAATAATACTAGTTTCTGATAATGAGTAAATGCATTGAGTAAATAACCCATTGGGCGTTGTTTTTTGTTTGATCCTGACCGAACCGAACCAAAAATCCTTTATCGATGGTTAAATCTCTTCATTAAACAACGATATGGGTGTTTTTTTAAACGGTCAAAATACGAAATTATCTTGTCTTTGTCCAAAAGTTGATAATAACCGGGATACAGAGGGTGTTAAACTTAATTTTTTTCATAAAGATTTTCTTTAATAACTTTTTTACTAATCAAAATTTGAGGTACGGGGTTTTTTGTAATCAGCAATTCCATTTCAGTAAAAAATTTGGTATACATTGTACAGGGTGTTATCTTACACTAAAATCGGTGTAACTTTATTTTTCCTCGGTGTATACCAAATTTTGTCTAAAATATAACTTTTTCAAAATACAGTGCAAATAAATACCGCGCAAGTTTTTTAGTGCGCAAAAATAATAAACCGCGTAGCCTAATACCATGCATTATAACTGCGTAAGACAACTAACCGCGCAGCCCATTACCGCACTAGAAATACCACGCGCAGCCCATTAACGCGCTAAAAATACCACGCAATAAGGTTTTTACCGCGCAAGCACGAAAACCGCACAACAAAAATAAAGCGCAAAAACCCATTACCTCGCAAAGAATACTTTATCAGGAAATTCTATATCCAATAGGGAAAGCAAAAAGCGTTTCGAAATCAAAATCAGACTTATTGTACAGCTACCTAACAGATAAAGTAAAAGTAAATCATATAATGAAAAGCGATATTGGTTCTTAACTAATTATTTTAATTTTATATTTTGTTCACTATTAGTTGACATTAAACTATTGTAGTCGTTGCATCCTCTCTCTGTTTTATTAGTTAGTGCTTATGTAATTGTCCGAAATAGATATGTAATTTTCCGAAACCCCTGAGATATCAAATTTATTGTCTTTTATAATGCTGTTATGTGTATATTTCTATATATATATATATCTGTATATATATATAAGACAATATATATATATATATATATATATATATATATATATATATAGGTTCTCATTTAGGACCTTTGCTATTTATAGTTTTATCAACGAAATAAAGTCCTGTTTCCAGTGTTCCAAGTTTTTAAAATTTCCTGACGATTTAAAATGCTACTCAAAAAATCAAAAAAATTGATGATTGTATTAAACTTCAGAACGATCTTAATAGACTGGAATCATTTTGCCAGAATAACAGTTTATTTATTAATATAAAAAAATGCCAATCTATAACATTTACCAGAAACAAGGAAGTTTTTGAGTACGACTATAAAATTGATAATGTAGCTCTTCCTAGAGGTTACATTCGCGATTTAGGAGGCATAGTTGACTCAAAAATGATATTTGACATACATATTGATTTAATAGCTTCGATGCATCAAGATTAATGGGTTATGTTTCTAGAAAATGTGCTGATTTTGACAATATTAAAGCAATAACTTGCTTGTACAATTCTTTTGTTTTGGCAGTGTCATTTGGAATCTTCGATACGGTGTCTATGTCGATAGACTTAAAAAAATTCAAAACAAATTTTTAAAATTTTTAAGTTTTATAAGTAATCTCTGTACGTGCAGAATATTCACCTTGATAAGGCTCGAACACATTTTAATATTCTGTCGCTATCAAACAGAAGAAAACTAAATGATTTGATGTTTTGATATAAAATTATTAACTCCATTTACAATGCAGCTGAAATTTTGTGTTTAATTTCGATTAATGTACCTCAAGTTAGCCTGCGAAATACCGAAGCCTTTTCATACCATTTAGAAAACGATAGCTTCTGGTATACCGACGGATCCAAAATGCCTTCAGGCGTTGGATCTGGAGTTGTTAGTATCCAAGAAAAAGTCGAGATTCAACATAGTCTCGGCAAATTGGCTACTATATTTCAGGCCGAACTCGTAGCCATTGAACTGTGTGCCCGGTGGATTACTGGCCACGAATGGACCAACAGGACAATAAAAATCTTCTCCGACAGTCAAGCAGCCTTAAAAGCGCTTGATTCCTACACGGTCTCATCGAGAACCGTGAGGAACTGCAGAGACTCGCTGAATACGCTTGGTAGCGCTAATAAGGTGTCATTAGTATGAATACCAGGGCATTCTGGGCACGAGGGAAATGAGGCCGCGGACCAGGCAGCGAGGGAAGCGGCATTTGCCGAATTTTTCGGCCTCGACCCAGCCCTGGGCATATCATACAATGCTGCTAAATTAACCATATTGGGATGGATGGAGGACAGCTTCCAACAATACTGGATGAATATACCAGAACTGGCTCACTCTAAAGAGTTCATTAAAGGACCTTGTCAGAAGAGAGCCAGAATATCATTGGACTTACCAGACAGGAGATCCGTATAGTGACTGGACTTTTTATGGGCCACTGCCGACTAAGAGTACCCATGCACAGAATGGGAATAACAGAAGAGACCGAATGTAGACTCTGTATGGAGGATGATGAAACAGTTAGACATGTACTGTGCGAATGTCCGGCTATTGCACGTTTACGTCAAAACACTTTCGGTAAACCTCAGATTGATTCAAAAGATCTGAACAGTGTCTCACCCAAACTGATAGCTAACTTTTTTGGAGGATTAGGCATACAGTGGTGAGAAACCACTCAAAAATGAGCCACAATGGACCAACTAGTAGTCGCAGTGGAAGGGCTGCAAGGCCCACTCATATATGAATCATCATCATCAATCATCATCACCATTCAGAAAAACTAACTGCTCACTGGTATAGTAATGATTATTATAAGTCGCTGGATTTTTACAATATGTCGTGAGCTGTTTTAAGAAAAAAACTAAGTTACTTGTTTGGTCGGACCTTAATAGTGCAGTTTAAAAACTCTTACAACCTAACACTCTGTGAAGTTTATTCTAGTGTTTAAATATTTCTAAAAACTTTTTTTTTTAACTAAGTAAACTAAATATTTGTATTTTTTTAGTAATTATTACTGTAATTCCGTGGTCACCTTTTTTAGGTTTTTAACCTTTTTGTATCCCTTATGACCACCTATAAATACACTGGTGGCCAAAAGTAGATTGACAAACCACAAATTTTAAATTGTGTTCCCCTTAACGGATAGGAAATGATAAACTAGATGCGCTGTTATTACACAAAAATGATATTTTTTACAAATTTATTTAAAAACTTAAATCATTTTCCAGTGAACAAAAGTAGATTGACAATTTCATATTTTAAACAAAATAATTAATAAACGCAAAAATAAATGTTTTAATTTAGTAGTGTGTTGTATAGCCTCTATTCCTTACAACTTCCATTAATCGCTTGGGCATAGACTTTATTAATTTATCAATGTAGGCTTCATCAATCGATCCCCAACCCATTCTTCAAGCTTCGAAAAGTTCCTGTCTATTTTTGTAATTTTTGGTTCTGATTTGACGGTCAATGTAGTCCCAAATAATTTCAATCGGTTTAGGTCTGGTGGCTGTGAAGGCCAAGTCTGTCCATTATTTTTTTCTTGTGCTAACCAATCCTTAACAACTTTGGATGCATGTTTTGGATCATTATCGTGTTGGAAGTAGTGATCCAAGGGCAAGACTTCATTAGCGTAAGGTGACAAAACATCTTGCAATATGTCTTTGTACATATAGCGATCCATGATGCCTTCTATCAGGTGTAGCGGACCCATTCCATATCCCGAAAAGCACCCCCACACCATCACAGAGCCACGTCCATGCTTTACCGTGGATATGATGTATTTAGGATCATACCTTTTATTTACGGGACGCCTAACATATCTTTTGCCATCCGAATTAATCAAGTTGAATTTTGATTCATCACTGAAAATAATTTTTTTCCACTGAGAAGCCTTCCAGTGACTATATTTTCGAGCGAAGGCTAGTCGCGCCCTTACATTTTTTAATCTAATCAGTGGTTTTTTTGCAGGGCGTCTTGTTTTTAGATCACTGTCTTGAAGTCTCGTTCTAATGGTACGACAACTTACTGAACCAACACCATGTTCTTCCAAATACAGCTTGATTTGATTGATTTTTTTCCTACTTGAACCAGACGTTAGAATCTACTTAATTGGATGAAATAAATATAAATATATATATATATATATATATATATATATATATATTTTTAAAAAATTCACAAACAATCCAAATATATTTAATATAACTTTTTTTGGCTTATACATTCACATTCCTTCAAAAAAATCAGCACTTTCAAGTTTGTATAAAGTAATAATAATAAAACTTTAATTTGTACACTTGCGAAGGACTACATTCTTATTCATTATTTTGCTACGGGAGAAAATAGAGGTGTTTCGGACGGTTGCAAAAAAAGACATGTTCTTCAAAAACTGCTTCTACAACAAACACAATAAATAGCTATTAGAGGTCTTTGAGTAGTTTGTAAAGTTAAAGCTTTAACAACACTGATAACATATTTAATTTTCCTTGATTTCGATTTTTATTTTTTGACGACAAATTCGGATTTGGCCGTTTAAAAAACCTATATCACTAAGTAGGTACAACACTAATACTAGTCCATGGGCCACTGAACTTAACGGCATCATTTGGGGGTATACTAATTTTCCTTTTTGTCGTAGAGTATCTTGCCGAAGTGTTAAAGAACTATGATCACCATGGTAGCTGCAACAAATGTTGGTCAATCAAAGATGGCGGAAGGTGTTTTAAAATCTTAGAAAAAAGGGTTCAATTTCATTGTTTAAAATAGCAAAATTTTAAAAACGGTAATTAAAGATTATTTTTTTATTTTTTTTATTTTACTGCATCGTTTCTTTACTCTAAAAGCCAAAAAAATTCTACCCCCGACAGAGGTGCTGCTAGACTCCAAAATGGACCCGCCCCTTTTTTATGATTTTTTTATTTTAATATCAAAGTATGCTTTTCTTATAAAAGACGTCAGACAATACCTAGAAGAAAATATAAACTTTAATTTTCTATACTTTAAAGTTTGGTGGATGTTATCCCTACAAACTGCCTTAAAGGAGGTGACTCCTAAAATTTTTAAAACATTTTTAAAAAAATAGTTTTTTTAGTGAATAGCGCATCCTAGCAAAAACCATCATAAATACTTTGTTATAGCACACTTAACTCCGCTTCTTTAGTGTACAACTCAGCATTCTATTGCTTTGGTAGGTAGCTGTCCAAGCCACCTTTCTAAAAATTCGCTATACAAAATTATTTTACTTTCAAAAACTGTAAAAGATACGACAAATACTTTTAATAACGTTTTTTCTAGACCATAAAAGGGCTGCAAATCATTCAATACAATAACAATTTTCTTATCATTTTTATATGACTCGACTCGCCAACAAACATTTAAAGTTGTAACGACGAAACCCCAACTAGAAAGAATTTCTTAAAAGTAACCGCAACGTACTCCCGCTACGTCTCAGTATACCATACAGCGACGTTATAATTCCCTAAGTGGGGAACCAATTTCTGGTTATAACTACTTGGCCAAGTGTTTAAAGTCACTGTAGTAACAACTACACTACTACGTCGTAGCCAGGTATCTACTACGTCGTAGAGGCTGTTTTTTTTCCGTAATGGCATAAAAGTTGCGATGTAGTTGCAAATAATATAATCGTTTCTTTTTGGTAGAATTGTTACACAATATGGTGGACACAACAGTAAACAGACTCGCTTAGTTTTTTTGTTTGGTTATGGTTATAATATGAACTATGTTATCCAAAAGTGTGAGAATTTACGAGCAGAGGATCAAAATTCGAGTGCGACGCAAAGTTTTTTGTATAACATGCATTATATATATTGCAAAAAACCGGTGCGCCCGTAAAATTGAGCCGTTTTCTGGTAGCTGATGGAATTTTTGTGTTGTGATTTTGGAGGTTATGTTTTCATAATCGACAGTTAACTACAACAAATGGTGCTTAAGAAGAGCATTTTTGGTAAGCTTCAACTAATTTGTTTATAAAATAGTATGGCTCCTTAATATGAGCTCATAAAACGACAACAAAAATATTAAATTTTCTTTCTTACATAAAAACATGGCGTCCCAAACTATATTCCCTGATAGTCGAAAAGGTTACTTGAAAGTAGTTGCGGCTTTAAAGTTGATCCAAAAAGTTATTTTGTCTACATTGTTACATCAGATGTTACTATGATGACACAAACTTTTGTGGTAAAAATTAAAGTTATAATGTAGTTGTCGGATACACTTGTTTGGGACTCCAATGAAGCTTAACTTTCTAGTGGTAATTAAGTAGGATATAAAAGTCAGGGCGACTACGAAATAACGACTAAAAAGAAAGTAAAACTTTAGCAACGTCCTATTGTGGTAGAGAAGACTATCAGAATCGACTATCAAGAAACAATCCTATGAAGTAGTTTAGAGGGTCGTTTTTACGAAACATCTACTATTTCCTGATACTAAATAGTAGTTAGAACTAAAAAGTAACAAATTTTGGTTGGGATCACCACATTTCTACTATAAGAAAGTAGCAAAGCCTTTAGAACATGTAGCCGCTACTATAAATGTTAGTTGGGTCCCTTTGCAGGATCCTATGACATGAAAAAGATTAAAGATTAATTGAAGAATTATTTTTGAATCCTAAATACGTAAATTATAACATTATTAGCACAGATCACCAAACAAATTAATGGCATATATTTTTTAAAATTTTCGTTCACGTCGCAAATCTCGAATCAATCCTATATCCTTCCCAACGCATGATAACCTCAACCATTTTTGCTTTCCTTGCTCCTTAGGAAAGAGAAGTATTCTACGAAATCGTCTAAAATTCTCCATGAATTTGGTGGTTTGTATAAACATTGTTATCTACCTCATTTTTAGTTATCTTTTCTTAAAACGTCGCTCGCTTGCAAACAAATTGCTTTATATGTAAAAAAATTATTATTTTTTTGTAAGCTCTTATTTAGCCCAAGACTTACCCCTTAACAGAGCTTTGACCGCGCATGGTACCTATAATTTTTGGTACAAAAAATTATGGTCAAATTTAAAAATTAAAAAAAAAATCGATAAATTTAGCTCACGCGTATAGGTACTAGAACTATAGTGGTGGGGGCCGGGCCATCCAAAACCTAAGATTGTTTTAGATATTTTCTACATATTTCACGAATAAAAAGATAAAATACAACATCATGAGCCCTCCGGGCCTACAGCAGACATGCGCCACTGCTGTATGTCTCTCTGTAACGAACTGTTTGCCCGATTTTAATAAAATTTGGTACCTAGGTTGAGTTTTGACTCCAGATTGTCCCATTTAATAAAATCTAACGGACAATCGCCGAAAAAAAAGGATGAAGGTAGATTTCAAAAATATTCCTTTTGTGGTACTATATTATTAAAAGTACAAAAAACATTGTAGTAGCTTGTTAGTGTATAGGTATCTAAACACAATGCTTTAAGTAAACAATATGCATAGTTTTTTTCTTTAATGTTTTTATCTTATTTTTTAGATTAAATAAATTCCAATGTTTGAATCAATATCAGCTGGCCAAAAGTAGATTTACAGTTGAAGTTTTTATTAGGTCTTTGAGCTTCTTGCTTTCGATTATATTTATTTATTATCTGTATAACAAAATATTCATAATGCCACGTGGTATTGTTTTATCGACTGATATAAAAACACCAATACGATAATTACCAAAAAGGAGTTACGCAGGCGAATATTGCTCGAAAATATTCACTTTTGAAAAAGCCGGCCGGCCAAAAAGACCTCTAGCGATGTGGATAAATTAATTTTGAAAAGCCAAACTTGATCCATTTGCTACTTGCAAGGAAATCAAGCTGTATTTGGAAGAACATGGTGTTGGTTCAGTAAGTTGTCGTACCATTAGAACGAGACTTCAAGACAGTGATCTAAAAACAAGACGCCCTGCAAAAAAACCACTGATTAGATTAAAAAATGTAAGGGCGCGACTAGCCTTCGCTCGAAAATATAGTCACTGGAAGGCTTCTCAGTGGAAAAAAATTATTTTCAGTGATGAATCAAAATTCAACTTGATTAATTCGGATGGCAAAAGATATGTTAGGCGTCCCGTAAATAAAAGGTATGATCCTAAATACATCATATCCACGGTAAAGCATGGACGTGGCTCTGTGATGGTGTGGGGGTGCTTTTCGGGATATGGAATGGGTCCGCTACACCTGATAGAAGGCATCATGGATCGCTATATGTACAAAGACATATTGCAAGATGTTTTGTCACCTTACGCTAATGAAGTCTTGCCCTTGGATCACTACTTCCAACACGATAATGATCCAAAACATGCATCCAAAGTTGTTAAGGATTGGTTAGCACAAGAAAAAAATAATGGACAGACTTGGCCTTCACAGCCACCAGACCTAAACCCGATTGAAATTATTTGGGACTACATTGACCGTCAAATCAGAACCAAAAATTACAAAAATAGACAGGAACTTTTCGAAGCTTGAAGAATGGGTTGGGGATCGATTGATGAAGCCTACATTGATAAATTAATAAAGTCTATGCCCAAGCGATTAATGGAAGTTGTAAGGAATAGAGGCTATACAACACACTACTAAATTAAAACATTTATTTTTGCGTTTATTAATTATTTTGTTTAAAATATGAAATTGTCAATCTACTTTTGTCCACTGGAAAATGATTTAAGTTTTTAAATAAATTTGTAAAAAATATCATTTTTGTGTAATAACAGCGCATCTAGTTTATCATTTCCTATCCGTTAAGGGGAACACAATTTAAAATTTGTGGTTTGTCAATCCACTTTTGGCCACCAGTGTATTTATAGGTGGTCATAAGGGATACAAAAAGGTTAAAAACCTAAAAAAGGTGACCACGGAATTACAGTAATAATTACTAAAAAAAATACAAATATTTAGTTTACTTAGTTAAAAAAAAAAGTTTTTAGAAATATTTAAACACTAGAATAAACTTCACAGAGTGTTAGGTTGTAAGAGTTTTTAAACTGCACTATTAAGGTCCGACCAAACAAGTAACTTAGTTTTTTTCTTTAAAACCGCTCACGACATATTGTAAAAATCCAGCGACTTATAATAATCATTACTATACCAGTGAGCAGTTAGTTTTTCTGAATGGTGATGATGATTGATGATGATGATTCATATATGAGTGGGCCTTGCAGCCCTTCCACTGCGACTACTAGTTGGTCCATTGTGGCTCACTTTTGAGTGGTTTCTCACCACTGTATGCCTAATCCTCCAAAAAAGTTAGCTATCAGTTTGGGTGAGACACTGTTCAGATCTTTTGAATCAATCTGAGGTTTACCGAAAGTGTTTTGACGTAAACGTGCAATAGCCGGACATTCGCACAGTACATGTCTAACTGTTTCATCATCCTCCATACAGAGTCTACATTCGGTCTCTTCTGTTATTCCCATTCTGTGCATGGGTACTCTTAGTCGGCAGTGGCCCATAAAAAGTCCAGTCACTATACGGATCTCCTGTCTGGTAAGTCCAATGATATTTCTGGCTCTCTTCTGACAAGGTCCTTTAATGAACTCTTTAGAGTGAGCCAGTTCTGGTATATTCATCCAGTATTGTTGGAAGCTGTCCTCCATCCATCCCAATATGGTTAATTTAGCAGCATTGTATGATATGCCCAGGGCTGGGTCGAGGCCGAAAAATTCGGCAAATGCCGCTTCCCTCGCTGCCTGGTCCGCGGCCTCATTTCCCTCGTGCCCAGAATGCCCTGGTATTCATACTAATGACACCTTATTAGCGCTACCAAGCGTATTCAGCGAGTCTCTGCAGTTCCTCACGGTTCTCGATGAGACCGTGTAGGAATCAAGCGCTTTTAAGGCTGCTTGACTATCGGAGAAGATTTTTATTGTCCTGTTGGTCCATTCGTGGTCAGTAATCCACCGGGCACACAGTTCAATGGCTACGAGTTCGGCCTGAAATATAGTAGCCAATTTGCCGAGACTATGTTGAATCTCGACTTTTTCTTGGATACTAACAACTCCAGATCCAACGCCTGATGGCATTTTGGATCCGTCGGTATACCAGAAGCTATCGTTTTCTGAATGGTATCGAAAAGGCTTCGGTATTTCGCAGGCTAACTTGAGGTACATTAATCGAAATTAAACACAAAATTTCAGATGCATTGTAAATGGAGTTAATAATTTTACATAAAAACATCAAATCATTTAGTTTTCTTCTGTTTGATAGCGACAGAATATTAAAATGTGTTCGAGCCTTATCAAGGTGAATATTCTGCACGTGCAGATTACTTATAAAACTTAAAAATTTAAAAAAATTGTTTTGAATTCTTTTAAGTCTATCGACATAGACACCGTATCGAAGATTCCAAATGACACTGCCAAAACAAAAGAATTGTACAAGCAAGTTATTGCTTTCATATTGTCAAAATCAGCACATTTTCTAGAAACATAACCCATCAATCTTGATGCATCGAAGCTATTAAATCAATATGTATGTCAAATATCATTTTTGAGTCAACTATGCCTCCTAAATCGCGAATGTAAACTCTAGGAAGAGCTACATTATCAATTTTATAGTCGTACTCAAAAACTTCCTTGTTTCTGGTAAATGTTATAGATTGGCATTTTTTTATATTAATAAATAAACTGTTATTCTGGCAAAATGATTCCAGTCTATTAAGATCGTTCTGAAGTTTAATACAATCATCAATTTTTTTGATTTTTTGAGTAGCATTTTAAATCGTCAGGAAATTTTAAAAACTTGGAATACTGGAAACAGGACTTTATTTCGTTGATAAAACTATAAATAGCAAAGGTCCTAAATGAGAACCTTGCGGAACACCAGATGTAAGGATGAAGGGCTCTGATTGGAATCCTTGCAGTGAAACATAGACACACCGTTCCTTTACATATGACTCAATCACAGACTTCAAAAAAACTGTAGAAGTCTGTGGACTCAATTCATTTAAGGACGTTGCCACCCACACCGATTTCAGCTACACGCTTTAGTAATATCTTATGACTTATTAAATCGGTGTAGAGGGCATCGACCTGTACCTGGTTATCCATCTGACTATGTAAATAATTAGTAAAGGTGAACAGATTAGTATCAACTGAGCGGCCCTTGAAGAAACCAACCCGATCATGTTTTTAGCTAAATTAAATAATATAAACTTATACACTAGTTTTTCAAAAAGTTTAGCGGCTACTGATAGCTTGCTTATGGGTCTATAGTTTACTACATTTTTTTTGGAGTCATTCTTAAATATGGGGACAATCACTACAAATATTATAGATTAACAAAAGTGGTTTCCGAATAGAGTTAACAGTTTTTTTGTAAAAAAATCGATGGAATTCCATCAGGGCCCGCCCCTTTCCTGACGTTAAGTTGACAAATTCCTTGTTTAATTTCAGTTTCCGTCCGTGACAAACTGCAGTCGAGTAATCGAATAAATACCTTTCAGGCTTAAACACACTAGAAAAATAAGACTTAAATAGGTCATTTATATCCTATCCATTACTTGCAACTTGGTTATCCCAAGTTATTTCGTTTGGTATTTTGCGAACTGTTTGTTTTTTATTCCAGAATCTATTGGGGTTGTTACCAAAACTTTTTGAACAGATCCAATGTAGCTTTTAAAATCTGAATGAATCATATTTTTAGAATCTGGTCGGAAAATTGTGTATAACGAATAATCATTTGGATTTTTGTAAAGGCGCCATTTTCTATGAATTTAATTTTTTTCATTAATTAATTTAATTGTATTGGATCTGTAAAAAGTTGGAAAATGTTTATTTTTAGTATACTTTCGCACGTGTTCTTCAATTATGTTCTTTATATGAAGATTAAAAATATCTACTACATTATCAAGTGACCTATTTCCAAACTCACCACCCCAGTCAATTTCGGAAAGTTTATTGTTAATTTTATTATAATCGCCTTTTTTAAAACTAAAATATGTATCCTTATTGAAAGATAGCCCTTTATGAAAACTAACATCACACAAAAATTCCAAACAAAGATGTATTCCTTTTTCCGGAACAAGAGGGCTAATGCAACTTCTGTTAGAGTAAAATAAGTCTTATAGCTTATTGTCACAGTTAAAAACAGTATTAAACTGCATATAGTTATGATATGACAAATTAGTGATCAGCGGAGAAAATTGATTATCAATAATATATGCATCTAAATGTAAATTATTTGAAACTTGCACCCATTTAGTTGTAGAAAAGTTAAAATCATCACACATCAAAACTGTTGTATTTTCTTTTATTGTTAAATCAGCTAGTTTTGATGAACACAATGCCTCTTTGTCACCAGGCGGTAAGTAAACACAACAAACTAACAATGTATTATTTTTACTTAATTTTATAGACAACGAAAGATCTTCGCTATTAAAACACATCGAGTTTGGTACTAGCTGTGTTTTCCCGGTTCCGGTGTTTTCCCTATCCCTTCGAAATAAAGAATATTTGTTGAGATCAACAACTTCATGGTTCATGATGGATCTATTTAACCATGTTTCTGATACACAAAGAATGTCCGGGTTGTTAGCTGACAAGTTTTGTCAACCCTTATGCCATCGCATTTTTGGTTCCTGATAAGTAGATATTATGTTTCACGTTATTGTAACTGATAAAGTTAACCAACGGAATGCATGCAAAAAGTCCTTAAACCGAAACGAACCAAACTGAACCGCAATTATTTTATAAGAAATCTTAAAAAAATCTACATGGAAATCAGGGACAGATCAGTACCTGATGGAAATGTAATATAATAAATAACATAATCTTTCTAAAATGGCATATTTAATAATTTTTTGTGAAACAAGAAATTACAGCAGTGATCTTTTAGGTTCTGCTATAATTAATAAAACTTCACTTTTTGAGAATCATGACATAATTTTTATTAAATCTATAGTGTCATTTTCATACTTTTTAATGTAAATAATATAATCAATTTAAATTTAAAAATCATAAAAATAAAAGCTTAATAAAAACGGCAATAAAATATATAATAACAAGTCTTTGCAATAATATATATAGGTAGTACATATCCAAAATTATTATACAAACAAGTAAGACATTGAGAACAAATATTTCCTGAAATAGCAAAAATACAGGTAGTCTTATGATAAGTATTTAAAAGATTCAACATATTATAAATCAATAATACAGAGATAAAAAAATAAACAATAGTACCCCCAATTTGGAACTAAAAGTTTATATAAAGAAGATTGCTTTTCAAGCAATTAAAATATAATAAAATAGTTACAGTTTCATTTAGTTATAATATTCTATACAAAAAACCTTTGCGAGTATCAGAGTAGAGCAGGAGTTTAAAAATTAAAACAAAAAATAAAAATATTTTTATAATTTAATTTTTTTATAATAAACGCGCTATAATACCTGTCAATCTACTGTCTTTTTTTGCTGCAGTTTTGTTATGTTTAAATACACAGTGTTTTTTAAATATTTTTGAGCAAGAGCCATATAGCAATTATTACCTACTTTTTTGTTATAAATATTTTGTAATGTACAGGGTTGCCTAAAAAAGCGTTTAAAAATAGCAGAATACATTTTTTTTTGTATGCAAACATGTATTCATAAAAAAAAATCACTAAAATTTTAATTATGGGTCACTCATGCAGTATCTTTACACAGAGAGATTTTATAAAAAATATTGATAGAAAATTAGAAAATTAGTTTGGAATGTTGCCAAAGTCCTAATCAAACATTTCTTCCTATCTAGGTTCTAAGAAAATACATAATATATAAAATTATTTTGTACTACCAGCTGATGTATATTTTTATCATATCAATGGTATTTATCACAAAATAAATACCTACACTACAGGGTCATTTAATTAAAACTATCACCCCTATATTTAAAAAGATATTTAAAATAATAAAGTTGTTTTAAAAATTTTACATTTTATAATTGAAATTTGTTAGAGTAAAACAACTTTTTTGTTTATTTTTTTTTACTTTTTAATTAATGGAATGCAAACAAGGTGAAAAAGTATTAAAAAGTTTCTATAAATTACCCCGTACAATAAAATATAGAATAAATATAAAATTAATCTATATGTAAAAGTCTAATAAAAATTACGATTTATTTATTATCTACCTACTATATGTTCTAGAATCTAAATCACATTTAAATATATCTTCATAATAAGAAAAAATACAACAAAGATATAAAATATTTCATAGTTAATAACATGAGTTCATTATGTATATCTATTTTTTGGCTAAGATATGATTGTTTCACAAATTTCATTATCGAGTTTATTCATCTCTATATGTATGTATATCTATATATAGCTAAGCGCAAGTTTTAAAACTTAATATAAGTATATAGAGAGCTACAAGTATTCTATTATTTCCAAAAAGTTTAATAAAATAACAGAAAAAATTGATTTATTTGTTTTATTTAAACCTATTTTCGCACACTGATATGTTAATTAATGACAATATGTATGTATATAATGCAATGAAAAAACACCTAAAATCGTTTATTTATTACTAATAAATATCTGTTTATTATTATACTAAACACTCAACTTTACTAACGTATGTATATTTTCCTATATTTTTTTAATATAAAAACAGCAAATTGTGACCCTGTCTTAATTTTTTTCCATTTTATCATTAAAAATGTTTCTGCCTTCTTGTTGAAAATTATTTTCCTGTATTCATTTATTATTGCTTTTAATTATAAAGCGTGGAACTGACCATAAAACACGTATACCTCAAAAGTAGCGGAGCAATTCCACGCCAAGTCATCCAATTTACAAAAAAAGTGTTGCCGTGACATTTAATTTTTTTCTTTAATCATGCTTACTAACTGAAACCACTTTTGCACAATTTTAGATTTTTAAATTCAATTAGTCGGTTGTACACGCATTTGAAAAGTCTAAAAACGGGCAAAATGGGACTTTAAAGAAAAGAATTAGGCTCATAGTAAATAGCACCTAAAAAAAATTTACCTATAATTTTAAAAACATGCATAAAAGTAGTTTTCAAAACTATGTGATGTTTAGCAAAATCTTTTATACTGCCTTAATTAGAGCAATTTAGAGAATATCCAAAAAACGCAGAAATTTTCGAAGTTTTCATATTTTTTTGAGGTATAAATGTAATGTTTTCTTAAATTTTTGATACAGTGTTGGAAAGCTATACTCAAGGACTATATCTTCCTTGTATAAAACATATTTAAAAAGTAGACGTTCCCTTGGAGTTCCACGAAGAAGTTAAGAATGTCTGGGAAATCCCTCAACTTCAACATCAAAAGTGACCCTGTCTATCGGGGTGCTGGTGGTAATCAAGTAGGGTAAATTTTTCACTGTATCATATACTTTTAAAAACAAGAATAAAAAATCTGGGTCTGTAATCCTTAAGGTTCGGTTTTAATATTTTTAGTGATGTTAAATTGCATTACAAATTACAGGCGTGGATCTACGGGGGGGATGCCCCCCCCCCAAATCTGAAACTTTACTCAGTTTTTACACATAGAATACACCTCCTGGTCACTATGCAAAATAGTTTTGTGAAATATTTATTATGATATTTTCCCCCAAAATAAATTTTCTAGATCCGCCCCTGCAAATTAAGGTTTATCAGAAGGTAAAGTTTATTTATATGAGTACTGTTCAATAAATTATGATCAAAACTCTCTTCATAAGGTCACTACACAAATTTTTCTAAAGTTTATGTACTTTTTTAGTAGTTACCTACTGCCTTATTTAAAAAATCGGAAAAGAAGTTGAGTTCTATAATTTCAGAAACCGAACAATTTTTTTTTCTGAGCTTGAACTAAATTTAGGATCTATAGTTAAATCATCCAGAGGAGTGAAAGAATGGTGTCCAGTTGTTGTTTGAGATTTTAATCTAAAACAATTCGTTTCACAGTACCTCCAAACGCATCACCTGGGCTTTTACCATGCGTTAGTTTTGTACTTAGTTTTTTTAATGCCCAGTGGCGTATGCAGAAATTTTCCAAGGGGGTTGGGACAGGGGGCTTGAGTAAAAGCAAAGTCCTGGAAAACCATTTATTTCTTCTTTCAGAAAAATTCAATCTTTAAGAGAAGTTATTTAATGGTTTTGGAAAGATTACGCCTCCAACCCCCCTCCCTCCTGCGTACGCCACTGTTAAACCTGAACCATTTCATTTACCAAAGAAACAAACTAATTAATGTCCGTGTCTCACCAAAAATGTATTCTTAAAACTAAAAAAAAAATTCCGACAGGGTACGAAGATGGGACTTGAACCCACAAACTAGGATCTCACGCAAAACAGTATGTAGCTATAAATAAGATCCCCTAACGATGATTTTTATACATAATTTTTTTCCTTTTGCGACTCAATAAAAAAATAGGATTTTTTACATGCTTTAACCAAATAGCTTAAAAGTTGATGTTAAAATGACAGACCCAGATTCTTTATTTTACTTTTATTTAGACGATACATTATCAAGTAAAACAATGCACATGCGAAGTTTTAATAGACAGATAGACATGATTTTTTTAGTCAAAAGTTGCCAATTATGAGGTTTTTGCGGTTTTTCCAATTTTAAAAAATTTAGTTTTATGAAAACAATAGACCTAGAAATTTTTCTTTTGTCTTGTATGATAGTCAAGCCACTGAGCTTTAATGTGCGTATAGACTTTTTTTTGATGGACCATATTCCGCACCGGTGTAAATAATTAAAAATCGAGAAAATCATAAAATTTACTATTTTTATAAAACTATTTTTGCAATGTCAAAAAAGTGAGGTAAATTTTTTTTCCGTATACGGTTATCCAACCAATATTAAAGATTTCTTCCGTCAAATTTGTTTTTACATAAGATTTAATACAATAGAAATAAAAAGAAATAAGGCCACAACTGATTTTCTTCTTTTTTTTACTTTTAAAGTGGCCTGTAAAATACGGGAGGCGACATTAAAATACACTAATACATGTTATCAAAATTTGGATTTTTTTCGTGACATGGCAGCTACCCCCATTGGATGATTTGGCGTAAAATTACTCAGCGGTGACTTACTATAACAAATTAAATTTTTTCAATTCCGGTCCTGACGAAACGTTTGTATAGTATAGAAACGTGACGCCCTCTATGTGTCAAAATGTTTAATCGGCTTGATATTCTATTAATAATAAAGGCGAATATTCTTAAAAAGTTATATGTTCAATGATAATGGTTTATGGACAGTCCATAATTTATTTAAAATTTCCTACCTACCTAATTTTTTTTAACAAATAATCTCGAATTTATTCGTATTTATCAGCGATTGTTTTTCTAGTTATAGATTTTTCTCAGACTTTTTTCTTGAACAAATAATTCAAATCTCTAAACACCAATTTGAGCATTTTTTTGTTAGATACCTACCTACTTACACCACACCTGGTTACCTACCCTCTTTCTTTTAAAGTTTGCCATTAAAACAATTTTGAAAAAAAAAAGTTTAATTAGTAATTTTTATACTTTTTTAATAAAAGTAAAAAAAAACTTCTTTGTTAATAAAGTTAATACCAAATTGACTAAACAAATTGTAACTAAAATCGAATACAAAAAAATCAAATTTACAAAGTATACAAATATTATTATTCATATTACGTACCGCAAATGGGGTGAATAAAAACATTTGGGTAAATAGAAACAGAAAAACTTTTTTTTTTATTTATTTTGAGGCGTTGGAAGAGTTCGCTTCAATTTTTTCTTTGTGATTAGAGGCTAGATGGATTTCGCCAGCATATTGATAATTAGGTGTTCTGTGGTGATCAGTTATTGTAAGAATCTGTTGGCAGTTAGTGTTCTATGGATGACGACACGTGTTTTTTTACTGGTTAAAACCTTATCTGCATAGTAATTTTTTTTACCAAAAGTGACATCTAGGTATCTCCATTTTACAGCACTGTTTTTACAAAATCGGCATAGCTAGTTAGCTAGGTATTCATGAAAGTCTCAAAAATTTGTTTTTTAAACAGGTGTTTCTATTCACCCCAAAATTAAGTAATTTTACTATTCGCTCAACATAGTTTTGATAATTTTCTAACTTTTTAACATTAGCTATTGGCTAACTTATAAGTTTCTTGGGAAAGGGACACGCATTATGTAACACATTAATGATCTTTTTGGTCATTTTTTCAACTCATTAGAACAATTAGCAAAGTATAAATATGTTTCTATTAACCCCATTTTACGATAGGGGAGAGGGACAGGTTGTAACAAAATTTAGGTTATTTTTTTACTATTTTCAATTTTACGTATTTTGAAGTGTAAACTTGTTTAGGCGTGTTAGCAGTTTTTGTGGGTAGTGAATTGAACTGAGCCGTCAGGCTCGACTATGTAACGCTCATTCGGGTGAAGTCGGCTCGAGTCGACTATGCAGATGAAGGCCAGTATTATTAATTTCGCCTTGTTGAAGTTTACACTTCTGCCGTGTTTTTAAGCACACACAATTTTTTCTTTAAATTTGTACTACTACTATGAAGTGATTTATTGATATTGTTAAGGATTTTATCAATAATTAAGGACAAAAAATAGACATTAAAATGTATTTAAATTAAAATTTTTAAAAGTTTAGTAAGGAAACTTACTTTAATATTTTTTTAATTAAATAAAACATTTTTTTGAACAATAAGCTAAAAATTAATTCTTTTCCAGAGGTAAATTTTAGCATGTTACAATTTGTCCCGGTCCTTTTGTTCCAAATTTGCTCCAGCATTTTTAGTATTTTCGAATGCGAGACATATATAATGCAGATTTGTATAAAAAAGCAGAGATATACTTCTCAAGCGCGGATCTGGGCCAAAATCTAGAGGGGAAGAGGGTAATGGTCGACGAAAATACTATTTTGTGTAATTTTTTTTCTAGGGGGTTAATTATGCAGTTAGCCCGATATTTTATATGATTAATATGAGGGGTAATACCACGTTACCCCCCTCAAATCCGGGCTTGTAAAGCAGTATGCTTTACAAATAAACAAAATACACTGTTAGGATTTTATTATATTTTGTCACAAACCAAAATCAAAGAAATCAGTGTAAATTTTACTTAGGTGGCCAAAATATTATTTCCTGCTTAAAGCGCAAACACTGCTTTGACTACGCAAGCTGTATCGGTCCAACCAACTTGATTTGAAAATGCAACACACCGGTTCAGAAATATTTGTTGCCTTGTTTTCTGTTTTGGAAAAATTGCTTTGTTACAACCTGCACCGGTCGCTACAAGCTACAGATCTTCACTGTATATCATCATCATTCTTTGGAATGTCAAAAATTTCGGCGAAAAGTGGCGGCAGTGCTAATTTTTGCCAGTTGACTCGGAACCAGTCCAGATGGGAGTTGTGTTTATTGCCCAGATTTCGCAGTTCTGGAAGTTTGATCAGGAGACTTGAAAAGATGTCTGAATCGTTCGTATGGTTTCGCGCCAGCTGCAAATATATTATATTGTACTGGGGTGGCGTGGCAACCGTTTATACAGGAATACAGGAATAGCAACGGTTTACACTGCGATAGCAATGGATTATAATATGATATCAACAATTTACATGTGATGGCAACAAATAATATAATATTGTGAACGCAACATATTTTTTCTATAAGCGTGCGGAAAAGTCCACTTTTCCGCACGCACTAGTGCGGCAAAATATTTTTCCGCACTAGTGCGGAAAAGTAAATTTGTTACGATTTTGAGGTGTTCTATAACATTTAGACCGTTCAAAATACATTTGTATCTTTCCTAGCACACGAAATATCCTAAAAATATTCAAATTGACTAAAATTCTGCTATATTTTCAATATTTTCGATAAAATAAAGTTTTCAGTAAAATAGGTTCAAATTATAAGTTTTAAACCTCCCCGGTATAAATATCGTCATTGTCAATGTCAAACAACAATGAACACTAGTGGTTTTAGATTTGGCTTCTTAAATCACCATAGCAACAAAGTACAAACAAACTGTCAAAACAAAGCCAATTTTGCAGATACAAGCGTCTTTTGAATTTTTCAAACAAAAAAAATCAGATTTTCAATGGATTCTTCGGACGAAGATCTACCCCAGTCAGTTCTAGAAGCCGCTAGAATGTGAATAATAATAATTGATTTGATTAAAACGTTTTGAATATAAATAATTTTCTGATTAATTTTTAGTTTTTTCCTCACGCTTATAGAAAAAATAGTGTACCTAACTCGTGCGGAAAGTGCCTCTTTTCCGCACGCGATTGCAGATGGCCAAACGACGCGATAGCGGAGTTTGGCCATCTGCAATCGCGCGCGGAAAAGAGGCACTTTCCGCACTAGTTAGGTAAACTACTATTACCATGAAAAAAACATTTTTTACTATATGTATATACAGGGTTTCCCTTTAAGGTTGACAGCTGAATTTATCTCAGAAACTACTACAGCTGCGGAAATTTTTTTATAACAAAATCGGGCCTTGCCAATTTAGCTAAAATATTTTTGTATCTGTAAATCTCCGCTAAGGGGCACTAATCGCATGTGCCGACTAGGGTCACTGCATCCTGAAAGCCTGGCGTCTCCAAGCAGTTTTCGTGATCCAGTAACCCTACTTCCAACAAGAAAAAATTTATATAGTTAAGAAAGTGGAAGTAATAATTTTTTTAATAAAAAGTCACATTTTCATGTCTTCCCTGTGAAAACAAATATGATATAATTTATGTATGTAACAAGTTTTATGTGATAGTAACAATTTTTATGTAAGATGATGGCATCAATTTATATTGTAGGTAATGCGTAATAAAGATATTTTGATATAATACCTGTGTTTAAAGCTGCCAGTTATTTTTGTTTTTGTTTTATTTTGAATTTTTTGGCAAACCTAACCTTAAAGTTTGTTTTGATATTTTTGGGCTTTCAGCAAAAACCTTCAAAAAAGAAAGTCCTTGTTTGGGAAAAATTCCGATCAGGTGATAACTTCTCTTTTTGTTGAAAGTTATTTTCTTTTTGATCACCTGATCATTTTGGAAAAAATCATGCGCGTTTTTGCATACGCTGGGAGTTTGAAGCGCCACCCTGCGTTTGACAGGGGAATGAAAAAATCACTTCCGACAAGGAACTGAAAGAAGTCACACGTGGTTTTAAGTTTAAGACCGAAATTCCAACCACAAGAAAAGGCCGCGGCCGCCAGTGAACGTGTTGCTGATTTTTTTTTCCTTTGTTTTTAGTTTCAATAGAGGTCTGTTTTCCCAGACGGGGGTAATTTTTTTTGGGATGTCTCTAGTTTTCATCCCTTCGGGCAAAGCCGTCTTGGTCCTTGCGACCAGTCGTCTATATGAACCGGTAAATTTAAGAAAGCTTGTTTTTTATTGTTACCTGAACTTTCAAAGCATCTATCAATTTGTCCTGGTTATGTTCGATGGATTTGACATCGGTGACTCCCGGTCTATCGGCAGTCATCAATACTACGGCCGAAAAAAGACCAATTTCGGTATCATTTAGGGTTAATGCGTTAAATGTGCTGACGAAGTGGATTATCGAGCCTATGTAGTCGTTCTGAAACAGATAACATCATATACAGGGTTCCCAAACCTAGATCTTGCATGCGAAAAAACCGTATGTTCAAGAACAGACAGACAGAAAATTTGTGAGAGTCAAAGTAAAACAGATATATTGCACAAAGCTGCCAGTTCTTTACTCACAATTGCAGTAAAATGAATGTTAATAAATATACAATACTTTCAATTTTTTATTGTGGAAGTGGCAGCTCATTCAGATATGAGTTGATATTTTTACAGACTGTCTAGCATGCAGCACTTTTTTTCTTTCTTCCCTCTTTTGTTTGTTTATTGCGCAAGGTTAATAAATATTTTAAATTTAAATAAATTAGCTTTTACTACAATCATCAATTTAATTTTTGTATTTCCAGCGCCTTCTTTGTGAACGGATCTGAACTAAAAATAACCCATCAATCGGGTAGGAGACAATTCGCCGCCGGCCAATTCGCCGCAGGGACAATTCGCCGCGAGATTTTTTGTTTTATAATATTACTATTGGCAATTGTTTAAACATTTTTTTTTGGCTTCGCTTCATATAATTATTTGTTTGGTTTTACCATTTATGAACCGATTTGCATCAAACTCGGAACTTTGAGATCTTTCGGGTCGCTGATTATTATTTTTACCCGAAATTTATAAAAATCAAAATGGTGGTTCCAAAATGGCGCACTTTCTTATTTATAAATCGATTTGCCTCAAACTTGAAACATCGCGGCGCTTAAAGTAACTCAATACAATTTTTTACTTAAATTTAATAACATGAAAATGGCGTTTGCGTTTACCATTTGCCAGCAGTTGAAGTACATAATTACTAGAATTCCGTCAAGTTAATGTTTGTTGGGTAGCTACTAAATTGAATTAAAAAATTCTCCTATTTTATTTTAAATCATAAGATGAACTAAAATCTTTTAAATAAAAAGGAATTAAACCGGGTTTTGAATAATTGTGTCATTATTTTAATTTTTTAATGCGCCATGCAGATGGTTTTAAGTTTGAGTCAAAATATGTATTGATTAAGCACCGCATAGTTTCAAGTTTGGGGCATATCATTTCAAAAATTAAAAAGTCCGCTATTTTGGATCGGCCATTTTATTAAATTTAAGTTAGAAATCATAATCAGCGACCTTAAACACCCACAGTTCCAGCGGCGTAGCGTGCCCGAAAGGGCGGGGGGGGGGTCGACAGCTAAAAAGGGCGCCTCTGAAAACTGATGAAAAATCTTGTGACAAAAAAAAAACAAAACGGCGCCTCTCACAAAGCTTGCGAGCAAAAAAAAAAAACAAAAAAAAAAAAAGGTCATCATGTGTGAGGGGGCGGCCGATAAGTCACAAGGGCGCCTCTTACGAATCTTGCGACCACAAAAAAAACAAAAAAAAAGTCTTCATCTCGTTAGTTTCCTTTGGCACCCACTCAATTGTCCGTTACCGGCCCGACTTAATAAAGCTGAGGGCGCTTCGGCCACCTATGGGGCGCCACTACCCTCGGGGCGGGGGGGGGGGGGCGACGAACCCCCCGCGCCCCCCCCCCCACGCTACGCCGCTGCACAGTTCGTAGTTTTATGCATATTGGTTCATAAATGGGGAAATCCGCCATTTTGGATCCGCCATCTTCAGGTTTTTAAATTTGAGTCAAAAATTATATGGAGTTCCCTTAAGCGCCGCGATGTATCAAGTTTGAGACAAATCGGTTTATAAATAAGAAAATACGCCATTTTGGAACCGCCATTTTGATTTTTTAAAAGTTTAAGTTAGAAATAATAATAAGCAACCTGAAAGATCTCAAAATTCCGAGTTTGATGCAAATCGGTTCCTAAATGGGAAAATCCGCCGTTTTGGAACCGCCATTTTGATTTGTTAAAAGTTTAAGTTGGTTTATAAATGGGAAAATCCGCCATTTTTAGGTTTTTAAATTTAAGTAAAAAATTGTATTGGGTTACCTTAGGCACCGCGATGTTTCAAGTTTACGGCAAATCGGTTTATAAATAAGAAAGTGCGCCATTGTGGAACGGCCATTTTGATTTTTCAAAGTTTAAGTTAGAAATCATAATTAGCGACCTGAAACACCCCAAAGTTCCGATTTTGATGCATATTGGTTCATAAATGGGAAAGTCCGCCGCTTCGGATCCGCCATTTTGATTTGTATAAATTTAAGTTAAAAATAATAATCATCGACCTGAAAGATCTTAAAGTTTCGAGTTTGATGCAAATCGGTTCATAAATGGGAAAATCCGCCATTTTGGATCCAACATTTTATTTATTTTTTTAATAAAACAAAAGTTGAATTGTATACTAACCACCAAATACCTACTTGGAAAAGTTTGAAAAAAGTTATAACCAAACTAATAAGCAAATATTTTATTATGAAGTCAAGCTAAATAAAAATGTTTAAACAATTGCCAATGGTACAAATTGTGAAAGGCTTTCGCGGCCATCGTCCAATAGTGGGTGTGCTTTCGGGCTGTTCGGCCGTTGTCGTTGGAAATTCGTTCCCGACGTTTCGCCATCTCGAGTGGATGGCATCTTCAGGAGATGTTGACTGTTTGTCGGACCAGTCTTCGAGAAGCCGACAAACAGTTCACATCTCCTGAAGATGCCATCCACTCGAGATGGCGAAACGTCGAGAACGAATTTCCAACGACGACGGCCGAACAGCCGGAAAGCACACCCACAATTGCCAATGGTAGTATCGTAAAACAAAAAATTTCGCGGCGGATTGTCTCCGCGGCGAATCGGCCGGCGGCGAATTATCCCGCGGCGAATCGGCTGCGGAGAATCGGCTGCGGCGAATCGGCCGCGGCGAATTGTCCCATTCCTCATCAATCAACAAGGTAAACACTGTCTCGATGTTTGCTGTCGTATAAAACAGTATTGCTGGGTTTATAGTTTATACAGATAAAAATAAAAATAAATCAAAAAAATTTTAAAAAAACATTTTGCTGTTTATACAGCTAAATAAAAATTAACACTGTTTTTGTAAGTATTTTTTAAACTAAAGGCTTTTTAAAGTTGAATTGCTTAAAATGGTTGAAAAAACACAAACAAAACTTTTAAAAAATTCTGTACCAAAACAACAACAATGGTCATGTGACACGACCTCGCGCCTGCGTGTATCCGTTTCCAAATAAACTAAAAATAAAAGCTAAAAAGTGGCTAACGTTTAATTTTTTAAATCTGATTCTGTGTAAACACCTATACAGTTTTCCATAGGGTCAACTTTTATTTTTATTTTAATATTTATTTTTATTTTTATCTGTATAAACCCCGCATTTGTCTTATTTCCCATTTTTAGATTCTTGGTTATTTTGAGCAAAATTAAATTTAGCATCTGTAGAAAATGTTTTCTCAAGATTAGAAAACATTAAAATTAAAATATTTTTTTTACAGATGCAGAATAATAGTATACTAAAACAAAATGACTTAATGCGTTTTTCCTTTAAACAGCAGTTTTCTATCAAACGTACTTGGAGTTGAAAAAGTATTAACAATGAATGAAAATTGATTGAAGAAAAAAACAATTTTTAATATGGTTTTCATCATTTTTAAATAAAAATCGATAAAAAAACAAAACTAGAAAAAAGCAACTGTTTTCAAACTCTAGTGGTAACCTTGGCATATGTCCATCTTTTCTCATTTCGTTTTCTGTCTATCTATACTCCAACAAACAGCTGTTTCCCATGCAAGGTCTCGGTTTAATAACCCTGTATTAAATTAGTAGTAAAAAAAAAAAATTACTGATGGCAAATTGAAAACTTTTTGTATCCAATAATAAAGCAAATTGATGGCAATAATTAAAAGATGTAATAAAACACTTACATCGTACATTAATTCTAACTGCGTCCTAGTAACCATTGTCCCATCATCGAACATCATATTTTGGTTACTTGTTAGCCTGGCTATGTGAGTCAGCCAAATTTCAAAAAAACCTGAAACAGCCAATTTTTCACTTTATTTTTCTAAATTATTGACTGTTTTAAAAAAATGACAACATATTATTTTAACATGGCAACACATTTAACATTATTATTTTAAGATCGCAACGTAATATTTTAATAGAGCAATATTACAAGTGGCAATATATGTTATTTTGAAATGGAAACATTTTATCAAAGATTACCGTGCATGGTAACTGAATATTTTATGATAGCAATGTATTATTTGTAATAAGCAATATGTTATTTTCAAATGGCAAGTTCTTATCAAAGATAGCAGGGATTGATTTTATTGGATTATTTCTTACTAACCTATTTTAATAAGAATAAGCTGATCGTCCTGACCCAATCCGCCGAATCCAGGTACTCTTTTGGCAAATTCTACTACCCTTTGGACGCTGGGCGTCATACAAGTTGCAAATTGTTGCCAATACCAACATCTATAATAGAAAAAAAATCATGTTGAATAAGCCACAATGTATGTTGCAGGTTTGTAATTTTGGACACAAACCTGTCATTTTCCATATACTCCGCCGTCGAAGAAGCGACGCCTTCTCCCTCCCCGTCTTCGTCGTCCTCATCCTCGTCGAGGTGGTACCGAGGAGGCGGTACTAGCGAACGTCGTTGCAAGCCTCGCGTTCGCTCTTCCGTATAGCAACAGTTGGCGTGGTGGGCCTATCAAAAAAAGTGAACGCGCATTACATAATTATTTTGCTGTCTAACCTTGCAACTTCGTTTTCAAGTGGCATTACAACCATTGGTGGATTTTAGTCTGATTAACCAAAGCGCTCCATTCTGCCCTCTCTGGTACGATTCCTCTCCACCTTCTTATTCCCATATACTTGATGTTATCGACCTTTCTCGTAACCTCCCTCTTACTCTTCTTCCTGTAGGTCTCCAATTCATTATTTTTCTAGGTGTTCTTGTTTCATCCATTTTCTGTTGAGCAAAACTCAAAAATAAGGATTGCCACCCATTTGCACATAAAATGCGTCAAAAAATTTTTGGAAAAGAAAGTCATTTTTATGTATTTCTTTAAAAGGGTAATTTAATGAATAAAAAATTTTATTTTTATAAAAAATTACCTCTCTGCCTCCCCCTGGATCCGTCACTGTGTACAGGGTATCCTATTTTTAATGGCATTGAATGGGAAACTCAATTATTATAAAAGAATGTGAAATCCCCAGGTCTCTATCTTTTAAAATAACTGAGTTTCCCATTCAATAAAATCAAAAATAGGACACCCTGTACATATCACAACCAAGCTAATGTTCTACCAATGATTGCATAACTTGTACACTTATAGGCAACCTAACAAACTTCATAACAGTAGCGGAGGGATGGCCCTGCCGCATATTCATGTAGTTCCAATGATGACCCGGCAGAGCCATCTGTCCGCTGCTGTTATGAAGTTTATTGGGTTGTCTATCTGTGTACATTGATAGGCAACCTAACAAACCTCATAACAGCAGCGGACAGATGGCTCTGCCACATATTCATGTAGTTCCAAGGATGACCCGGCAGAGCCATCTGTCCGCTGCTGTTATGAAGTTCGTTGGGTTGCCTATCTGTGTACAAGTTGTGTAATCATTGGTTCTATTTTTGATGAGTCTTACGATGTTTTCGCCATCTATTACCTGTTCTGATTCACGACAAATTTTGCAAACTAACCTGAGAAATTCCCAAAATCACCTCATACATTGTGGAAACCTGTTTGCTTTCCGACTCGATCGTTGACTGGTTGCTGTGGTTGCTGTTCATACTGCTGGGCGACAGGGTGTCTACAGTGGTGGGGGGAGTAACGGAGGCTACTGTAATTACGTCGGGCGCCGTAGTAGAGACCCGCGGGGAGGGGGTATCGTCGGTGCTACGTTCACGTGACCGTTTGGGTACTCTGCCGTATCGCACCGCTGAAAAACAAAATTTTATCAAAATGACTAAAAAAAACACATGATCATTATTTCCCTTTGCACCAGTAAGTTCAAAAATTTCACGGTGAGAGGGCGTCTACTTCCCAATGCAGCTAGGATCACTGCATCACGAAGACGTAGTGTTTTTGCCAGGCTTCCAGGATGCAGCAATAAGTTTATAACCCATATATACTCATTGGATGCAGTGATCTTAAATGCAGCAGCGCGACACTAAAATTAGTTCTGAGATCTCGCGGAGAGAGAGCGTCGAAAATCGTCAACAAAAACACCATCTCTCCGCAGTTCTGCGTACTAGCCGAAATATACGGCAGACCCATCTATCCGCTGCTTTTATTGTCGGGGCTCAGCATTTCTACGTTGGGTTGTCTATCTATAGCTGTTATATATAATCATTGATTTTATTAAAAAGAGATGGAGAAGGGGAGAGGGAGTGATACTTACAGTCCCGGGACATTCCAACCGCCAGACACTTTTTAAATCGGCAAAACTGGCACCTATTTCGATTCAGCCTGATAACCAGACACTTGCCGTCCCGTAGGCACCGGTACTCGATCTGCTTCTGAATGCTGCGTCGAAAAAATCCCTGAAAAAGATAAAAATATACTGAACCAAATAAACATTTCCTTTTTAACAGTTTTAGACAAACATATTTGCTCAACAGAAAGGGGAATTTTTTGACCAGATTTAGATTATATATAGATAGGTTTTGGTTGGAACTACTACGAAGCAAATTCGTTCGATCGTGCTCGCTCAGTAATCTCAGCAACAAAAAAGTTATTCACAAACAGGTTTAAAATAATTGACCAAACCGAAATATCCCCAGTCTATGATATCCTAGATATCGCGTGATATCACGGAGCACCAAAGCAAACTGGAGAAAGAAGTTAGTTACAACGTTTGCCAACAGTCGTCTACCAATTTTCAATAGTCGGAGGAGAGATGTCGCTAGCAGTTATATCTTCTGTCCTTGATATGCCGACAAAAGTATAAATTTTTACAAATAAAATACAAATTTTCTTCCGGTGATTCCCCGTCGTGGACTTATTGTAATGTACCAAATAATATATTAGCTCACACATATACTATACTATAGTGTGAGCTTAGAGTAATAAATGTTATTACTCTGAGAGTGTGAGCTATGGTGATCCTAATTTTTTCAAGAAAAAAAAAGTTGCTCCGATTTCAAAAATATAGTATATCTTTGCGTTTCAGGTGATTTTCAAACTTTTTTGTTGCGCCGTCTGTCTGTCTGTCTGTATGTCTGTCTGTCTGTCTGTCTGTCTGTCTGTCTGTCTGTCTGTATGTCTGCATGTGTGTCTGTAACGACCAACGCGCATATCTTAAAAACGGCTTGCCCGATTTCAATGAAATTTGGTACCTAGGCTGGGTCTTGGGTCGAGATGGTCCCATTTAAAAATGAACAAAATCCACCGAACACAAGCCAAATAAAAGGGTGGGGGTAGATTTCAAAAATTTGATTTTATGTGAAAATATGGCGTGCGTGATATCAAACGAAAGGTAATTGAGTCTGGAGTTAAACAAAACACATTAAATTTTTTTTTTAAAGGGTGGGGGTAGAAAAATTAGAGTTTACGTGAAAATATGGCATGTGTGATACCAAACGAAAGGTAATTGAGCCCGAAGTTAAACAAAATACAATTTAGTTCTTTTTTTTTAAGGGTGGGGGTAGATTTCAAAAATTTAAGTTTAATTTAAAACATGGCTTGTGTGGTATCAAACGAAAGGTAATTTAGTCTGTAGTTAAATAAAATATATTTCAGTTTTTAGTTAAATTAGCTCACTATAACTATAGTACCTAGTGTGAGCTTAGGGGCCCATATATTGGCAGAGTATTTTTACTAGGAATTCTATATACGCTTAATCAAACAAACTCTAAAATTTCAACAAAACTTGAAAATTCGTGAGATCCTGTGCATGTTTCGTGAGATCGTAAGATTCAACATGGAATCGTGAGATCTTTATGGGGGCACTTAAGACTGTTAAGACTGACAATTGTTTCTGAACTCAAGATAGAAGAAATAAATAATTCACGTCTGCCGTGCATAAGCTTTAATCACGGATCATTTGGTGATCCGTGCTTTAAATGATCCGTGCTTTAATGCCGTTTATCCTCGTTTATTCAACATTCAGGGGCGGATATAGGAACTTAAATTGGGGGGGAAATGTAATAAATGAGAATTATTGAAATAAAGCCAGGCTATAATAGTGCCAGGCCCAATTTTGACACCTTCACATTGTAATTTCAACTGTAATCTTTCAACACACAGCCTTTGTTTACTATATGAACCGGAATAAATAGTGCTTTCTTTTATTAATTGAAAATAAACGACGAAAGTTTTAAATTCGACTTTGGTATGTCAACTGTCAGTTTTCAATGTGAATGTGTCATAATAGTGCCTGGCTGAATTTCAATAGGGACCTATTGCATTAAAGCCAGGAACAAATTGTGCCGGGCACTTTATTGACAGTTTCGAATTAAAACTGACAGAGTTGATCTTTTAAAATTGACATACCAAGTCGAATTTAGAAATCCAGTCGTTTATTTTCCATTAATAGTGGCGTCACTATTAATTCCAGCTCTTATGATACACAATGGCCTAGTTTTGAAAGAAGACAGCTGTTCTTATAATGCGAAACTGTCAATATAGTGCCTGGCACTATTGCAATAAGTCCCTAATAATTCTCTAATAAATATTGCATAAAGCTATTTTACACAGTGACCAGGAGGTGTAGTCTGTGTGTCAAAACTAAATATAGTTTGAGATTGTGGGGGGGGGCGTAATTTCCCCTTTTTTCCCTCCCGTAGATCCGCGCCAGCAAGATTTGGGCAATTTTGATTTATTGGTGCCGTCCTTAGAGGAAGATATTTTTCCGTCTTCAATCACAACACAATTTTTATAAGCAAATCTTCTAAGCTAGCTTTGATAGTTTTCGAGAAACAACTTAAATTTATCAAGGAGCAGTGGCGTGTCGTATAGGTATAGGGGGTCAGGGGGGGGCGAACGCCCCCTCCGCCCCTCTGCGCTTGGAGCCCCTGGCGTCCTTTGAGAAAAAAATAGAATTAATAGTGTTATTATTTTAAAAAAAGGTTTGTAATTTATTTGACTCCAATACCTATATTTGCGCCCCTTAAGGTCTTCGCCCCCCCCCTCCGTCCTTTTATCCACGACACGCGACTGTCAAGGAGCATCATTTGTTTATTACTTTCCGGGTTTTTTAATCAAAACTAGGAAAATTTTATAGGTAAATAGCGGCATTCCAGCTTAAGGACGGCAGACTTAAATAGAGTTCCAAATGCATTGAATTGGATCGGATCGGCACGGTTCTTTCGGCATTTTTGCTTTGATCTAAATTGATTGATTGGCATAAACACCTATTGGTAGAGACTTTACCTTGCAACCCTCACAAGAGGTAACTCCGTAATGGTATCCTGATGCCTTGTCGCCGCACACCTTACACGGGACAAAGGTTTTTGTGGTGGAGCTGCTATTGGAGTCGGCAGCTACGTAGTGGCTTTGTTCTGAAAAAAGAGAAGGGAGAAATGATTATTTGGGTAAAAAATCTTTTACGGCCTATCCTTAAATTACGTAATGCTCAATGGGGTGAAGGGGGGGTTTGGCCTTGCGCTCCACTCAATTTTTTATTATGAACTGCTTTTTAAATGATCAGCTTATTATAACAAAAACTAGAAAATAATTATATAGGGCACAAACCTGACTACAATAAAAACATGGGTTGAATTTGAAGTCTTGCATGGGGTGGCCTTGGAATCTTTTTTCTTTAGAAATGACGTTCTAATCCTTGAATATATTTTAATTGTTAGTTTTTTTTAATGTTTTACGAAAAAATTCTTTTTAAATAAGTATTATTTACAAAAATATTTTTTATTTTTTTAGTTTTTTTTATAAGTTAGCTTTTTGAAAACTACTTATTGAAAAGCATTTTTTTTTTCGAAAAACAATTTTTTTTGTCTGACTTTTTTTGCAAAATGTTGGGACACCTAGTCCAGACACCGCTTAGGATGTTTGCGATCAATTGACCACTGTTTGGTTTGATCTCTCAACAAGAGGACAGGGGAGCTATGATTTAGAAAAAAATAAATTAAAATAGATTTAAATTTAAATCAAACAAAAATTCTCGCGGCAATGCGGATTGCGGCAAATTGTCCGCGCGGCGAATTGGCAGCAGCGAATCGTCCCCTACCCTTAGCCGCACGGCCAAAAATCGACCATGTAAACGGGAAGTCATCCGCACCGTAGGCAACTAGCACGGATCCAGGTGATCCGTGCACCTAGATAGGAAGCAAAAGTTAACTTCAGGGGTGTTTACACGGGTCGATTTTAGCCGTGCGGCGAGTCGCCTCGATTTACCGTGCGCCAAGTCGAATCGGCACCCCATTTACACGGAGCGACTAAAATCTTGGAGCGAACAGCTGTTTTACGTGCTGTGGAATGCAAACAGTGCGTGAAGCAATTCTTGATGAATTGATCATTTTGGGATCATGGATGGGAAAAAATCGTGAATTTTGAGTTTGTCACTGGATTTTTCGAAGCAAACTTTTAATGGCATGGAGCTCAGAAGATCCAAATTCTATTTTTCATTTTCAGATATCAAATAATGTGTCAAATACTTATACCACAAAGAGTATACTTTGTGCTTATACGGGCGATTTTAGCCGTGCGGCCTGGCTGGTGTAGGCCGCTTAAGTTTCTGATGGTTTAAGTTCTATGAGCCGCTAAGTCTAGAGTAAGATATAATAGTATATTTAATTATTAATTCTGATAATTTATTTATAAAGTAAAGTTGCAACCTGAACATCATTCATAGGTTTATTCCAAGCATAACCAATCAGAGAACGTTGAACCTGACATGCTAGGATGATGACTATAGACTCTTTTTTTATTTTAAAATTTTTGTCTACAATTCAGACGATTGATCAATTTTCTAAAGATGTCTTTTTTGAGATTTCCTCTGCTTGCTATCATGAGTTATACAGGGTGTCCCAACTAAAAGGTAACAGTGTTTTTGGGTTTGTTTCGTGCGAATTTGGAGAAACGCTCGGACACGTCGATTTTGTTTGCGAGGGCGACACTTTTTGGCTATCTTGAAATTTTTGTAGCACCCACCATCCTCGAGGGGTTTATTCATAGAGTAATAAATATATTTTATTACTCTGAGGGTTTACTTGACCCCTATAGATTTTAAATAGGGAAAGCGGTGGTGCGATACCTTGTTTTAAAGGCCTCTTGAGTGTCTTTGCAACCGTGTAAAAATTTTAAAAATCTATCTATTAGTTTTTGACAAGGCATCCTTTAGGCTATATTATGTAGATATCCATTTGGATACGCAGGCCTTAAGATTGGATACCCAGTAAACAGGAAATGGATACCCACGTTTGGGCCTTGGCCTTTTAAAAAATATAATTAAAATTTGATACCTAAAATACAGGGTGTAATTTAAATCTTTAAGAAATGGTGCAGAAGGTCCAAAGTAGAAAATAACTTTTGGCCAAGTTATAGCATTTATTAAGTTTGGAGAGTAGGGAAAAACGATGAATTTTCAAAATGACTATTTGAACAACGTTAAATAAATTTAATACCATTTAAAAATATTCTATTGCTTTTTTCAAAGAAGATATACATAGGTTAAGGATACAGTGTGGTCAAATAATTTTGAATAGGTATAAATTTATCAATTCTGTTACCAATTAATATTTTTATGAGCGATTAAATTTAATTTAATTAAATTTACACAAAAGAAATTGAAATAGATTTTTGTCTAAAGGCACCTTAATAAAAACATAAAATACTAATATTAGCAATACATTTTACAGTTTGTTAAAAAAAACAGATTTTTGGTAATAATTTTGAGTATTTCTATTTATGTTAAAATAATTTTACCATTTAATTAAATTATTACCCCTATTATCATATTTCAAAAAATCTCGATTTTCTGTTGTAATTTTTAAGGAAGTTGTAACCGGCCCCCCCTCTGGTTGCGCCCATGAAATTTCACACTCAGACTTATCAAAAACCGCTAATAAAAAATATTTTGATGTTTTTTGCCACTTTGGCCCTTTCTCCTGAAAATCCTGGACTCGCCACCGCAAGGTACTAATCATAAAAAAATTATACCTCGCAACATCCAAAGAAGCGATCCTTCATAGAAGGACAAATTTGACTTTATTCCAACATTTTGAATTTAAAAATGTCGGAAAATTTCAATAAGCGAAATCACCATAATTCTTTTTTTTTAAATTAAAATCAGTTTAGTGAATTTACCAGAAAATTATTGCAGAGAAAAATTAAAATAACAGTTGATATAACAATTATTATTTAAAGAACCACTAAACCACTAAACCGAATTTATAGAATACGTTCAGTATTAATTTATGAGGAAATGAATGTATACAGAATTGATCAGGATTAATTTTTCGGGAACCACTAAACCGTTTTTAATAATTCTTAAGTAGTTAAAATTAATGCTTCGGAATCCACTTAACGGATTTTAATGATTCGTCACTATTTGCATAAGGGTGGCGAAAACAGAGCGTTTTTAAGGATTCCAAAAAATTTCCAGAATGCAAGAATAAACAGGGCAAGCAAGATTGATTCTGTCAACCACCTTAGATTTTATAATTAAAAAAAAATCTTTCGGCATGAATGCCTAATCAATTTTCTGCAAAGTTCGGTCTGTTTCATTAATGATAACATTGATAGTATAGTTCAAAAGTTATAACAAAAATCTTTTTTTTTTGTCCGTGTTTTTTACCCGGTAGATAATATGAGTACCGGGTTTAATTACAGTTTCTTTTCATTTTGATTAGTTATACAAACACACCCTATAATACTCCAAAAACTTTTTCAAGACTAATTTTTAACTAGTTTTGGGTCAAATCGGGCGGGCACACCAAACGGCGGCGGGCCTTTTGAGAAATTTGAATACGCAGTAAAAAATCACTAAAAGATGCTCTGGTTTTTGAGATAATTGCCTTCAAACTTTCAAATTTAACATGGACTGATAAAATAAAAATTTAATCAGAATTTCATGTTTTTTGGATTAAATTTTTATTTTATCATACCATGGTAAATTTGAAAATTTGAAAGCAAAAATCTTAAAAACTAATCGATGGATTTTCGAAATTTTTACACGGTTGTAAAGAGAACTTCAAAACAAGGTATCACTAGACCCCTTTTCCCTATTCAACATATAGGAGTAAAGTATATCACTTGAAGATGGTTATTTATTATTAATGGAAATTTCAAGATAGTTAAAAACTGTCCCCCTCGCAAACAAAATCGACGTGTCCGAGCGTATCTCCAAATTCGCACAAAAAATACCCAAAAACACCTCTGTTCCCTTTTAGTTGGGACACCCTGTATAATATCATCATAGCTCTTCTTTCCTTATTTTGTACTCGTATATACCTACTGTTCTGCTGCTGCTGTTTTTTTAGGTAAAAATTAAAAAAAAAACATTTACTAGTTTTTGAGAAATTGGCCTCCGAGTTTATCATATGAACCGATAATAATGACGTATTTAACATTTTCGAGAAAATTAAAATAAATCCCGGAACACGACCCGCGACGATTTATTTTTTATCCAAGGAACATCTTGCAGTGACTTATTCCGTAATTCTCATTTTTCATTAAATTAAATCTCTCATTAAATTTTTTTGATCTCGTCATGTTAATTTTGGAAGCAAATATCTCTATCTCGAATCGATGGCTTTTTGAAATTTTTACACAGTTGTAAATATATTCAAGATACCTTCAAAACGAGGTACCTACAGTGGCGGCTGCTACAGGGAGGTGTGCCCTCCGAAAACTAGAAAACAAACAGTATTTTTAATTGATTTATTCAAAAAAAGTTAAATCTTCCTTTACGACATGATTGTCTAGTTCTTTTTATTATCTGTGGTTAACAGCAAGCGATTATTGAAGTTTTTTAGCGTAAATAATTACAAGCCGGCAGCGCCGCGTGGGGCAAGGTTTCAATTTCACCCGTTTTTTAGCAAGATATGGGTGGATATTCTCGAGCGGGGGCGAGAGGAACGTTTATTTTAGTAGTCGGCCATTAACATCGTGCGAAAGACGTCTGTTGTCCTTGCTACGAAGCCGGTTTTATCCTTCGTGAAGACGTATCAGTTTGTTTTGATCGCGTGTCATTGTTTGTTTTTGGAAACAATGAAATGGAAACAAATACCGTCGAATATATAATTAACTGTGCAAATTTAAACACGTTGACATATGAACTCCGATTACAAATAAAATCTTTAGGGCCACATAGACCGGACCTAAAAATTGTGCAACTAATGCCGAGGGGTGTTCCAAAAAAACCTATAATAGAAAATTTTATAAAAAATTATACGAAGCAGAAAACTGGTTGTGCGGGTGTAAAAAAAGAAATGCCTCTTTTTGCTTTATTTGTCTTGTTATGAACAATCCACGAAGTGATCCTGCGTGGGTTACAAAGGGAATGTGTGATATCATGCACTTTAGTGAAAAGTTAAAAAGACACAAAGTAAGTGATATTCATTTAAATAATCACATAGAATTTTCTATGCTAGGCAAGACTGATATTAGGTCCCAATTGAATAGTGCCTATAGGCAAAACATTACCGATCATAATAAAAATGTAACAAAAATTAGACATACTTAGTAGGTTAGACTGTTTAAAATTCGGTGGGATTTTTGAGGTTGCTCTACGTGGCCATAAAAAAGAAACGCGAATGTGCTTTATCTATAATTTTTTGGAAATACTAAAATAAAATTGTTTCGGTAAGTTTTTTATCTCATTTTTCATGCAATTTAAATTTCTGCCCCCCCCCCCCAATTTATAACTTCACCAGCCGCCACTGGGTACCTATATCACTCGGCCCTGTTTCCCTATTGAAATTATCGGGGCGATAGGTATTTACCCCCCGTATGGTACGTTCTATGGCAAAATTATCCAGCTCCACTCACAAACTAAATCGACATGTCCCTAGTATCTTCTACATTTTTAACGGTTTTCGAGAAATCTTGGGTGGAAAATTTTCAAATTGTGATCCTGTCCCCCTGTTATTTACAAATATATTTAAAAAAAGTATTGGACATGGTTTGAATCTCAGTGTTTTAATTGAACATTTTTTTACTGTAAAAGGTGACTGAATTTTATTTTAAATTCTCTGACAATAAGTGAGTTAAGTACACTCGCCCACTTTTTTAATGTCATCTTAATATTCCCACCTGTGAGCTCGCGCTAAATTTCGCGGTTCTTTTTAAATATTAAAACCACAGAGAGACAGAGTACATTTTTCCGTGCGTGGGACATGCGCAACAAGAATCAGAGAGATCCCTTCGACCGCCTCGAGAAAAATGGCGTGTTAATTAATTACTTTCTCCAATTTATTACAAATTTCTATACTTCAAAGTGCTCGGTTTGTGTACTAAACCATAGAACTAGAAGCTTCAGCCCTTCAGCTACGTGGTGTCGTCATTAAATCCTGACAGGGGCCCCTGGAACTTGAAGAAATTGGCTGCACATTGGTGAGTACTCTTGTTTTCGACTTTCCGTTGTGTGATTTACAGCAATTAACCTATGGACTCTTAATTTTCGTGATTACGTATCAATTATTATGTTTGTTCGCGATTTCGTTTAATAAAAATATATACAGTCCATTGCAGCTATCGTTTTTTCTACTGCGGGCAAACACCACATTTGTAGAATATAAAGAAACGGCGCATTATTTGGCAACCCCGCACAGGGGCGGCTAGTGCATAAGGGCTGCAGAGCTGCAGAACCCCCAAAATTTTAACAATATTTGACTATTTTTCAGCCGCTGCTATTTTTCTAATATAATTAGGTATTTTATTTCTAAAATTATTGAAATAGCAGTATATTTCCGGTCCGGTGTTGGTATAGTAGGCCTTCAAATCGCGTACGTGTGTTGAGTATGACGCCGGGCGCCGTCGCCGAAGGCCGCATTTCACAGTCGGTCAAATGAAGTTATTGGCATTGTTGCGCTGCTAAATTGCAACACAAAGTAGCTGGGCGGCTAACGAGATCTTGCTCAAGGGTTTAGATAGTGAAATCTAGGCAAAAGTAGAGCTGCAAAACTTGCAATTCCAGGACAATTCCGGCGCGTTGCGTGTTTGCGGGCGCATTTATTTATTTAGAAGACGCCAAACGCATGAGCGGGAGGTTATGGTCGTGTATGTTGTTTGTGGATAATTTAATAAATGTAAAAAAATTCTCTCTCTTTACTTATGAAGAAAAACTAAAACTGAAAGAAGAAGGAATAGAAAAGTGTGGTTCAAGCCGGGGAAAATCGTATAAACGGATTTTTACAAGAGAAATTTATGCCAGAAACGACTGGATATGCGGATGCAATAAAAATAATTCTCTTTTTTGTTTTCCGTGCCTTTTGTTTGGTGGAGATAAATCTTGGACCGTCCTTGGTGTAACCGATTTAGTATATCTTAGCGAAAAAATCAAACGCCATAGTTAAATTTAAATACATTTAAGTATACAAACTTATTCGAGTACTGCCCAAAAGTGTACGAGTACGAGTTCTCAGATGTCTAGAAAATACGTGCAGGCAAAACATTGGTGAGTACATATTATGCTAAGGTAGTGAATGTGAATTAAATCTTTTGTAAAAACGCTATTTTTTCCTAGGCATTGTAATTTTTGACAAACCAAACTTGGCAATTTTTTACTTTTTATGAAAGACACGTGATCTGGAGACTGTAAAAAAATAGCATTTTTTATACCCTATCGGAAGAACTCACAAACTTTACTGTCACGAGCCGCCACTGACCCCGCATGGTGTTAAGTAAGTATAATGATTTAATTATGGATTTCCTTTACCATTTTTTTACATCTCGCTAAAATTTTGGGCTTTCCAGTCGAATTTACGCAATTTTAAGGTGACATTAAAAAAGTGGGCCACCGTACCTGTACATGTTGTGTCAAATTCGATGCTTTTTGAGGGGTTTGGTATTTCTAGTCGAGATGCATAAAAAAGGGCATGTCCTGGGTTCGATATTCGAGACGTCTTCAAATATCAAAAGCGCTTCTTGATAGGCCTCGTAATTTTTTAGCTACTAAGGGAGTTTGGAAAGTCTGCATTTATGGAGGTGGCCTATAACTATTAACTTTATGTATAAAAATTTCATTTTGGTGTAAATTGCTTTTTTATAGATTTTTTCCGAGTTCCGAGGCCTCATGATGTCAGTATAGAAAATAGCTAAAAAAAACGTTCTATTGAAACTCGGTCCTCGCAAGTTTTTTCTATCTCTATTAGAAATACCTGTACCGTCCCAACAACATCGAATTAGTGACCCCCTATCCTACATGTACAAATGTATAGCTTGGTAAAGCCGCAGTCAACATTTTTGTATTAAACTTATAAATAGGGTATTAATTTGAAATTTTTTATTTTTAAAGAGGCCCAACTTACGGGACACAACAACTCATTTCTAACCAAATGTTTGAACGCATCAGAAGAAGAAATGGTGGGAAAACCACTAAGAATAAAACAAGTTGCGGCTTCATTTAAATTCGGTCCATGACTCTCCTATACCGTCACGTTAACGGTTTATTTGGAATCGTTAAATGTGTAACAATATCTCCTGTGAAACAATTGCAAAAAATGTCATCAACCTGTAATTTAAATTATTCCATGGGCATCGTAAAATAAACTCGGATCGCATAGATAACATTAACAGAAAACGCCTGTAAATAAAGATTTTTGTGGCTATCGTGGCTATTTTTGATTATAGGTAGGTACAGCTGGAATAAAACAGTAGATAACTTTTAAAGACTTTATTGTTTCTCTAGTCAAAGCTGTAATTCCACTCGTTTGTTGATACCGTCAAAATTGCATTCTTGAAGGCTTCGACTGCTTGCTCTGGCGACTGAAATCTTTGTCCACGCAGTCCATTCTTGATTTTCGAAAAAGTATAGAACTCGTTGGGACCATATTATAGAGGATGGTCCAACAATTCGATGTTTTGTTGGCTTAAAAATTCTTTGTGTTGTGCAAACTTGCATTGTCTTGGTGGAGGATGATTAGTCGTTTAGGGTTCGTTTTTCGAAGTTCAGCGATGACTTTCGGCAAATAAATGCTGATGTACCAATCGGCAGTAACAGTCCTTCAATCTTCCAGAGAATTGTTGCTACATGACCTGCTTTTGAGACAAATATAGCGACCATCTTTTTGGATACACTTCGAGAACGGATGAGTTTTGTTGGCTTTTCTTCACCTTGGAACACCCAAACAGAGAACTGACGCTTATGCTTATTTTCGGGTTTATATAAGTAAATTCATGATTTATTACCACTGACACTGCTGTACACGTTTTCCGAGTTTCCTGCTTCAAAGCCGTCTAGAGTTTTTTGACACCAATTGACTCTAGCTTCTTTCTGTTCTTTGGTTAATAGATGCGGTATTCAGCGGGAAACTAATTTTCTTACCTCCAATTCTTGATGCAAAATTTTTTGAATTTAGGTCTCTGAAATCCTCAATAAAGCCTAAATCTCGCGCTTTGTCACATGTCCATCTTCTGTGATGAGCATGCGCACAGCATCAATATTTTCCTGGGTGACAGCCGTTCTTGTGCACCTGGCCTTGGATCGTCGCAAAGCCTAATCCGTCCATGCTTGAATTCTCCATAACAACGAGAAACTGTCGACTGATGTGGTGCTTCGTTACCGAAAACAGAAATCAGCTCGGCAAGGCTTCTTAGGTTTAGTTTCATTTTGTTAAATTAAAAACTCACTGTAGCTATAAAACTATATGTATCGAACTGACGGTTTAAATTAAGGTTAGGTAAAGATTGAGATTAGGTTTTAGTAACGACATTCGATCAGTGTCGCCCTCTATCTGCTTAATAAACAAAAGTTTAAGTTCCGTGTTATATGCGCACAGCGTACTAAAGAATAAAGCCTCTGCAGGGTACTAGTTGAAAAATAACTACCGTTGCAGCTACAGAAACCACTAGTTTTCGCTGTCGCGAAGCTGACGTCACGATGGCAATAGCGAAAAGCAAAATTGGCTCTTTACTTGCTCTTGCCTATAGAGGGGTGGATGGGCCAAAAAGCAAAATAAAAAAATTCCCGGTGGGCTGGTGCCGTATGCGCCGGTGCCTTATACACCGGTCACGGGGCAAAAAAGTATGAATCAACTAGAATTAAAATAAACAACAAACAACCAACAACCACCGCTAAGTCTGAAGCCGGGCTCAAACGATTCGTGTACTTGGCAAATACACAATTATTTGCGTACTTGGCAAGTATACGCAAGTAACAATTATGTGCTATAAGTACACGAGTCGTTTGATCCCGACTCTAGACAAGTATTGTATTGGCAAGTGTACGAATAATCGTGAGCCCTTTGACTCGGCCCATTTTTACCGACCACAAATGGAAAACCAACGAGTGACAAATAATTGTACAAGTAATCCACTCACACGAGATGGCAACTATACGCAAGTAACAATTATTCGCCAAGTACACGAGTCGTTTGATCCCGGCTTTACGTACGTACATAACATATTGACTCAAAGCGGACCGAACCGTGGTCTTCTGTGCGTACGTATGAGCTCTTAGTAGACACTTATTGGAATAAAACCTGACCTCATTTTAAAATCGACCCTACGGTGACAGATTTACATATAAAAAGCAGCTGCTTTGCTTCAAAAATCGGCCTTTGTGTATTTAAAAACCGGATTTATTAGTGTCGGTACTTATTAAATTAAAGTTAGCGACTGTATTGTTAAATTTGGCTATGGTATGTCAATTTTGAGAGGTCAGTTGTTTGTTTTCTGTGTGAATGTGTCAGAATAAAGTCGACTCTAAAATAAAGTCAGGTTTTATTCCAATAAGTCCCTATTATCGAAATATTATCAATGACATTTAAAAAATCTCTCGAATCTGGACCCACTTTCTCAATCTAAAATCAATCAATCAATCTAAAGTCAAAGCTAAATTGATGTTTTTACATTTTTCTTTTTAATTTTGTTTTTGGTAAAGCCTCTTCACTCCACCTAACGGCCCGCCAATGATTTTTTGTATTTTTACAGAATCTTTTTTCCTATGAACTGTGCTATTAATAGGTACATTTGAATGAATCAACAAATTTTTCAGTTACTGACGGGGCATTCGAATATTAAAAAGCCAAAAACGACGTGGTCCAGTCTGGGTGCGTGCAATTACCATGAGACCGGCCCAAAATGTATTCTTGACTGATATTTTTTTACTTCTCTCGAAGCACTTCGACCCCTCAGTTCTAGCATCCATCGCAGGAGAAATGACAATAACGCATTTTTGAGATAAATACATAATCGGATATTATTTTTTTTATTACTTTACACCCAAAACAATACTCCTTACAAAGTAGGTATGCCACTTTTTTTTTGGAACAAAACCAAAGTTTTTCTATCAGCAAAAATAGGGTGTTTGACGCAGTAGTAAAAAATAAATATATATTTATTTTTAGATATCCCTTTAGGTCTTGGGAATGCTAAAAACAAACTTTTTTGTTTAAATTTTTATCAAATGCATAGTTCTTTTAAGTAAATAAATTCATTGAATTCAAACAATTAGCCACGTGATTCAAAACAGGCGGTCTACCAATCAGCTGCGAGTGACGTCACAAAACAGTAAACGCCTCAAATGAACTTATTTTCTGTGTTATTTTCTTATGGATGGTAATGTTTGCTTTGGTTTAAAGTGTGAATTATCGTCCTAAATTAGACTTTATTTTGTGTTTTGCTTATAAAAAACATTTTCAATGGAAAACGGATTCTCCAAAGCCGATAGCTCCAACTTGCCAATGCTGAATTCCTTTATGGTGGCAGGCTTCTTTGCCAACAACAGTGATTTTTGTACTGCGGAATTTAGAAACGTTAAAATTTTAATGTAAGTATTCAATGAGTTGTTTTGTATATAACTGAAAGTTTTTTTACGATATTCTTCGCCTACTTTTACTCATTTAGATTCTGAGGTTAGGTTATATGTTTTGCTTTCTTGTTTAATATGCCACTTATAATAGATTCAATTAAATACCCAATCATTATTATTTTAAGCGTTAAGAAACAATCAAAAATTGCTTTTTTAAAACAAAATTTTCTAAATACATTTTGTTTGAAAGGATTCTTATGAGCCTTCATAACAAATATGCACTGCTTAGTCTTGCATATGCACTGCTCAGTCCTACATTTAGCCTGCATGTGCACTGCCTCATCCTGCATTTAGAGGTATTCCCTAGTCCTGCCTAGTAACTGCCTAGCACCGCCTAAAAATGTGTACACCTTTCTGCCTATTATAGTTGTTCACACCTTGTAATAAACATAACCTCAAAAATTTCATCGTCATTTACGAATAAGTTATATATATATTATAGACAACGTGAGAAAAATTAATAGAAACAATTTAGTTTTACTCACATCAAAGTAATCTTCACAAATGTAAAGTGAAGATGTATTAGATAAGGCCCTTGGGTCTCTTCGAGCAAGTTCTAGCCACTTTTTCCGTTCATTTACTGCAGGCACATAATTAAATAGTTTTTCATGTGTTTTTATGCTAGTATTCGAACACTGAGGCACTACACACCACTTATAAACACTTGAATGCTGTGTATCTGTCCGCGAGTTTACTGCGCTGTTTTAGCGGCAAATTCAAATCGGAAATTAGAAAACTTGATTTTAAATGTAGTCATGATAAAATATACTATTTTAATAATTTTGCGTAGCAAAGGGATCTATGTATCATTCTAAACTTTTATCTGAAATTTGTCAAATACCCTATTGTAAGCTGAAGGTGCTAGACTTTAAACTATCATTATATATCATAATATGTAAGTTGCGTTTTTAATAAGAAGTTTTTGTTGGAATGGTGAATTGTCGTCTCTTCGGTAACGCGGTACTTTTTGGCATATTACTTACCCAAAATCTATCAAATGTGGTAAAATATGCCTGAAATAAGATAGCTAGTGAAAATATTTAAAATTCATAAAGATTTGAGTTTGGTATATCTTGTATTTTTTTCCTTATAAATGCACAAGATACACATTATCTGAAAAATAATTTATGCTTTACTTAAATTCTATCTAATTTATTAACAGCTGCATTGCCTAGCCTCAGCCGCAATCCAAGCCAATGGAAGAACTGGAATCCCATTTTTGTCGACTTTGTTTGAGAAAATCGTGACGTCATTTATCAGTGACCATAGCAAATTACAGAAGTCTAGGGATGATGTGTTTTCCTAACTTTTTAACTTGACTTGGTAATTAGGCATGCATACATTCGCGTTAACCAATGTCAAGTTTAAGGTTGTTTTTTTTTTGAGAGTTTTGCATTTTTTACCGACGCGACGACGACGGACGGTGGTACTTTCGGTTTTTTTGGGCCTAGCAACAAAATTACTAAATTTATTCTTTACGGCATAGTGAAGCATAAATTTGATTCATAAAAGTTGTTTTAACGGACTAGAAAATAAACACTTTCTGTACCTAACAATTTTTTTTGAAAATAAGCTTGTTTTAACTACCGACTAAGTATTTTTTCAACTGAATGAATATATTTGTTAATAACTTTTGTATCATTAACCAAATTTAATTAAAAAAAGTCGTTACATTGTCAAGAATGCAAATTGCCCTTGATTGTGCCACTGTACGAAAGCAGCTTAGAAAAATGAAAAGCGCACATGGTTCTGCAGAGATAAGAAAGTGGTTCTGCCTCTGTCTGCATTGGTAAACAGTTGGTCGCCGCCTACCTACACAGCAGGTGGTTGATGCGTGAAAAACTACTAAAAAGTGAAGAGTGGGATTTGTAATGGTTAAGCGTGGGGATGCATCAAGTAGAAAGAGGGTTTCCCTTCAAAGTGATTGGCTATGGAAAAACTGTGAGATAAGAAAATGTTATCTACGAAATGTCATTTTGTCTCTTTTTTAGTCAGGTTTTTTTGTTTCAAAGAGGAGATAATGGATTACTTAGGTCCAACCTCGTTAATAAAAACCTAAACTTTGATGAGACAAGTCGGTAGTCACATTCTAAGTTATGTTGAACTTAAACTAAAACCGCTAAATTAATTGTCAGTAAAGAAACATAGGATTTTTCTATTTGAATAATATTTTGCAGTTTGTTATTAGGGACCTATTGCAATAAAGCCAGGCACAAATTGTGCCAGGCACTATATTGACAGTTTCGCATTAAAAACTGACAGTTCATCTTTCAAAATTGACATACCAAAGTCGAATTTAGAAATCCAGTCGTTTATTTTCCATTAATTGTGGCGTCACTATTAATTCCGGCTCTTATAATTCACAATGGCCTTATTTTGAAAGAAGACAGCTGTTCTTATAATGTGAAACTGTCAATATAGTGCCCGGCACAATTTGTGCCTGGCTTTATTGCAATAGGTCCCTATTATGGTAAGTTAAAGTTTTTATTTTAATATTTTGGGTCTTGTTTGTTTTATAGGTCATGAGAAAAGTCTTGTAACAATTTGTAAACGAAACAGAGTTTTATTTTGTATTTATTTTTGTAACGTTTTTAAAACTGTTTTATATTTATTTTATACACACAAGAGATACGTACCCGACAAGTTGGTGAAGGCTTGAGGCTAGTGTGAATAAAAACTTGCTAATAATTTTGTAACATTTAATTTTCTTTAAATAATTTTTTTAAATTAAATTTAGTTTTAAATCAATGGTTAAAACTTTAAGACAAAAGACAAGCAAACGCTATACCAAATTCCGACCAGGTAAAACTAAACTTCTTCAAAACTTGGAGGGCATATAGTATTCAAAAAAAATTGCACGGAAATAGGTATCGTATTCGACAAAAATAGAGCAACTCCCTAGGTACCTAAATCTGATCCTATACCAACAATGAAAGAACAAGTGGAGCATTTAAAAACTTTTATCTAGTTCTCAGTTTACCTGTTTCGACGATTTTTCCCTCAAATTCATGTAGTAGGACATTGGTATAATAAGGCACACTTTTTGTTAAAATGCTCACATATTTTTTAAAATGGAGTCAACAACAAACAGAAAATACATTCAATACATATACAATACAATACATACTTGTACTTTATATTAGTTTAACCCAAGGTCTGTAGAAAATAGGTTACCTGGTAACTTTCTGACCAATCAGAGCCAGGTGTCGAAACGGGAAATGACGTCACCCGGAGTGCCCATTTAAATAAAAAGCATTTAATATAGCAGGAAAGTTTCAAGTTTTTTGTGTTCCTTTATTGATATAAATGTTAATATGTTTTATTTTTCATAAAGTTTCTACAATCATCAACTAACTCAAATACAAAACTTACCTTATACCAAATATCCCAAAGGCACAATGTCTTGGGAAGCTTTTAGCTTCTTAAATCCGTTAAAATAGCTACAAGTAGAAAGTATAGGTAAACTAGAACAAGTATTTACAGTTATTAAATAAATATAATTCGGAAAAACGCCACAAATGTAAACAATAAACCATCGAAGATTAAAAATACTTATAAACACATGTAAACAAGCAATCTTATCACGCCGCTTCGACCATAGAGTTACCAGGCAACCTATCCTCTATACAGACCTTGAGTTTAACCGTTGTTTGATGGCCATCAAACAACGGTTTAACGAATAATATGAGTTTTATATTTTGCATATAAGAACATAGAGGGCGACACTGATCGAATGTCGTTACTAAAACTTAACCTCAATTGCTTCTCTCAAGGGATAGCATTTTTGAATGGGCCATAAGGATCGCATGGGACAACAGCAAAGCGTAAAACCAACGTTGACAGATTAGCAAAAATATCAGTACAAGCCGCTACTCGGTTCGCGAAAGTTCACAATTTACTCAGTTTTATTTAATGCTTTCTGTTTGTCTTAAAGACGTATCTAGGAAGGAGCAAGGGCGACAGCTTCCCCCTCTGTTTCACCAGATTTTTTTTAAAATCAGACAATGAAATTTAAATAAGATATTACGAATTTGCCCCGCCTTAATACAAGGAATTGTGAAACCCGCCCCCCCTTTAATAATAGTAATTCACTTTTACAAACACGCAAAAAATTGTTTGGTAATTGATTTTCGTCAACTAATAGTTTTTGCCCCAAACAAATATTTCTGGTTATCCGCCCCTTGATGACTGCGACTGCCTGCGCCTATAGTTATTTTTCAAGATTACCTTTGGCAACGCTGGAACGCTTTCCAGGGGCATCGGACGTATCGCGGTCTCTTATTAATACATGCTATACTCAATCTGTTTTGTGTCCTCGTCTGGCAATGAAGCCCCCTAGATGTGGATTTGTTCACACGGTAAACCTTTATAATACTTTGTCTTACGCACTCATGATTTAGCTAATAAAGAATTGGATTGGATCTACCGCAGAAAGGTAAATCTAAGAGAAACAAAGCTTTGTGGCACCTCTAACTCGCATAATTTGAACCTGCAAATCATTAAGTGTTAATAGTGCAATTCCTGGTATAGAGCAATCATTAGAAGAATGCTGCAGCCTTATACCTATAGCAAGAAATATACACTATAAAGGAACTTATAAAGAAAGTCAATTGTGGGAAGCAGAGGTCTGAGAAGAAAGAAGAAAATGAAGAAAATTAATGATTGCCGACTGTTCCGCGAAACGGATTGGATCATTATATTGCCATAATGGTTCGATGACTTTTGCTTCAAGAAAAGAAAAATTAAATGCGCATGAAACATTAAATCAAGCCTGACCTGAGCAACTACAAAAAACATCAAACATCTGATCACATTTTTTGTTTAGAAACAATTTTTTTATGGAATCGCATGTGGAAAAACAAGTTTTTGCACCTTAAGAATAAAACTTTTTAACCAAAAACAAATTCAACATTTTAGAATGTTTTCCAAAACTTTAAATTTGTTTTTTGTAAAAATTACATCATGTGATACCTCATTTGAAGTGCATTTTAAACACCTTTCAAACAAGCTAAATATTAGTACCCTGATATAGGTAGCTCTCGAGATATTAAAATTTATTTTAATACATGTTTGAGCCAAATTGGCAGTTTTCTTGATTTTCAAACATTACCTAAAATTGAATCAGGCTAGCTATTCTCGTACTTGAACGATGTGATAGTTCCCATCACATTCTTTCTTTCTCCGAGCCGTTTCGTGCTAGGCAAAAATACCTCCATTGCGCAAGCTTCTCCTATGTTCCGACCGAGAAACATTCACACCAGTATTTACTAAGACCTTAAAACTTAACATTTTAGACCGGGTTTAAGTATCAAGTCTGATACCGACCGGTTTAAGTGTAGTTATTTAATACTCACAGGTCAAATAACTGCAAAGATTTGGTTCACTCTAATGTGCAATATAATAGTAAGCATTTCGCAGTGAGTTTCATCTTATATAAATTCAAACTAACTTTAGAAATAAAGAAAAACCACATAAAAAATTTATAACGTAATGTCATTTTTTGAAAATTTAGTCCGTGCAGTCCTAGGAATCCCGTTGAAAATAGCCTCAAATTGTAGTAGGTACCACCCCTGAGGGGTGGTTTAAAGTTCGAAAAACAATAGAAATATTCCATGATTGATAAACAAAATTATATACAACAATTTTCAAAGCTAAGTAATACATAAATAACTTAAAACTATATCTGTAGATGCATTACCGTATTAAATACATATCAATATTTAAATATTGTAAAAAGCACAAGATATATTAGAATCTGTTTTCAATTACACATCCACCAAACAATTAACTGAACATCGGTTTAACATATATGTAATTACGTATATGCGGTTTAATCATCGGTAACTTGTCTAAAAAATTAACATGTAAAATATAGCGGAGAGCTTACACTGGCTTACACCGTTTTTATTTGACATCTCCTAGTGACGTTTGGAGGTTTAAATATGTCTACTTTTTTTAAACCAAAATATTATATTCTTTTTATTTATTTCTAACCTTTGTCTGCAAATAATGTCTTTGTTACAACGAAAAAAGATGACCCATATCGCAAGCTATTTATGAACAATTTAAATAAATATTAAAAACTATTGCATTCACGGGAAAAATAAGTTAAACCTTGAACCAAAATCTAAACTTTAGTAAATACTGGTGTCAGAGGCTTTATTCTGTGTCTTGAACGATGTGACCATCCACATCACACTCTGAGCGGTCGCGTGTTGTTCGAAATGACTTTTTTCGACAAATGGCATAGTCGCCCGCTCTTCAGAGTCAGTGAATTTAACGCGTTTAAAGTGAAATCTGTTCTCCTGCTCCGTACCACGAACGTTTCTCGCTTGCAATTGGCCAAAGCATGTGATAAGAACTATCACATCGTCCGGAACAAGAATAGCTACCCAGTGCCATTGGTCGAGACAAGTCATTTCGCACAACACGCGACCACTCAGAGCTTGCTATTGGTTAAAGCGTATGATGTGGATGGTCACATCGTTCAAGTACGAGAATAGAGCCCCAGAAAGTTTTGAAATTTAGGATTAGGATCCACTTTAACCGCCGCGCGCCGGTAGAATGAATGTACCAAAAATAATTAAAATAAGACAGATGGTCGGCCGAACCTCCTTTTTTTTTTAGTTGATTTCATATGATTTGACAAGCAGGAGCAAATTTTGAAGTGTGTTTTGTCATGTAGACACACAGCTGATGTGTGGGTGGACCACAGACCTAGAATACGAATGGACTGAAAATTGATTCCGGAGTAAGATGGGGCTAGTCCTAACCAAATACGTTTTAGCATAAATACATGTTCAAAGAATCGAAAAGGGAAGCCCTCATAGCTGGCTTTGGAAACAATGGCAAATTTAAATTTGCGGACGCGAATTTTCAAGTGCGCAGTAGTGTCTCTTTTCATGTAGATACACAGCTGTCTTGTGGTTGGAGGCCATCTTTCTTGCTTATTTACATTTTGCGGTGTTTTGCGTTTGTCGTGTAATATTATGTTTTTTCTGTGAAAAATGGGAAATAAATGTGGAAAAATGTCCGGGAGAAGTAGGGAAGTGCCATTCCATAGTTAGCTACTTCCATTTTTCTTCATAATTTTTTAATAAACTTAAGCACAAAATTGTAAGAAACGTTAAATTTATGTTGAAAAAGAAATGTTTTTTTCTAACACAAATTTGTGTTAAAATTAAGTCAACTTTTGACATTAAAAAAACATGTAGAAAATCCTAACGAAAATTTCATGTAAAAGCATTACCAAAAATATATTTCTTAATAACGTTAAGAAGCCAGCATTTAAAAAACCATAATTTCACTAACATTAAAAATAATACCATCAATATATGGTTATTTTTATAATGTTTTTCCTAGATCTCATTTCTAACGTTGAATTTCAGATATATGAAGCTAATAAATGTTTTGTTTTTTAAACATTAAAAAAAAATATACTATAGAGGGCGCTGCCGCATAGTTCCACTACCAGAACGGGCCATCGCCATGTTTAGTTGCATTTCGCTGCGAGTTCATACGAGTCGATAGCAGATACGCTTTGTGCAATTTTGGTTACAATATTTACCTTTTGTAGAAACAAACATGGCAAATTAAAAGCACAATTATTAATAGGATTATTTGGATAGGAATATACACTAGTTGTGTGGAAAAGATGGTTAAAGAATACCAATATGTATGCAGTGATTTAAAGCAAGCACAAAATTAGGTAAGAAAAGTAAACAAAAGTAAAAAAATTGTTTTGTATGGAATATCGCATACCTACGTTACAGTTAATCAGACAGGGAATGCGACAATTCACCAAGCCGCGTATTCATTTGAGGCAGAATTCGCAAGCCTCGCAGCGGGACCAAACGAATGCTTCGTTTGCATTCATGCTAAAGTGAATACGCGCCTTGAAATTGTTTGCCTTGTATTCACTTGAGCATGAATTGTTTGGCCTCGTAGCGAGGCACTTACTACAAAATTATTGTTTACATAGAATTTTAAATATTATTTTTAGAAGCTACGTATCCGAATTTCCTTTACTGAGTGTCGAGTTCGCGAAAACCTCAACGGACTGTTGCTGCCATGCGTTTCCAAAATAGAAGAATTTTATTTATGTTACCTTACCTTTAGAGATATTTGAAAAAAATTTATTTTTTCATTGTTAAAAAAAAATTATTTTTCAATGTTAGAAAAACATTTCTTTTTCACTGTTAAAAATCAATATTTTTTTAACGTTCGAAAAACACTTTAAAAAAACGTTATAAAAACATAAGATTATTTTTCTAACATCAGAAAACGGGTTATTAAGCTTCTTTTTCACTATGACTATGACGTTACAACTAACATCCAACCTAACGTTATGTTTTTAAATTATACAATATTTTGACATTATTAAAATGTTTTTGTGTTTAGTGGGGAGTAATTTATGAATGCCATTAAAGACTCTTCATGGTGTCCACAATAAATCTGCACAATTATTATTAGAAAAACTACAATTTTAATCCACAATTTGATAAATTTTCACCCAATCAACTAGTTTTTAGAAAAAATAATAGACATAACCCTAAACTTTTGATAATTGTCAAATAATCTAGTGAGGCATGGGAGTATGTTCCAAAACCATCAAAACTAACGCATGCGCAGTAACCGAAATCCTGTCTACCCAAAAAAGGAACATTAAGAATTAAATAGGGGTCCTGTCCTCAAGTATCGCGTGTGAGAATGAATGGGTATGCCCCATATTTATGCTCTAACCTATAAGGTCCTGACAAACACACATTGAATTAATTCGAAGCTTTGAGTTAAGAACAACGACTTTATTAAAAGTAAAGAAGTTTTTGCAATTGCTTTAAAATCTAGAAAGGTAAAGTTTGATACGAATTTTCATTTAAAAAGATACTTTAACTTAGTTTATTTTTTTTCAATTTTGAAGTAGCTCATTTATTTTGAAACTTTTTTCTTTATTTTGAAATATGTTAAGGTAAACTATCGCTAACGCCTCCTGTAGTCTTTTGTATTATATAGGTTAAATTTGAGGCTCAAGCACCTCAAAATGGGCAAAATAGTTGCGCCACTGGCCACACGTAAAAAAATATTTAAAATTAGAAAATATGGCGCAAAAATTTCTAAAACTTTCGCCTGCGGAGAAATATTTTAAAAAAATTTTAATTTAGTTTTAAAAATCTGCCTATATCTAAATAAAATTTTCCGCGCCACAATTTTTTTCAGAAAGGTTGCGTGTGGGCGCCCTAAGCTCATGCAGAGCCCCTGTAATTTCTAAAACTTTTGCCCGAGGAGAATTTTTAATTTTTAAGTTTAGTTTTGTTACATTGAACAATTTTTTTGGCGCTATTTCTTTCAAGAAGTACCTCATTTCCCTAAAATTTTACCTATATTTAAACAAAATATTTCACCGAGCAATTTTATTGAATTTTGTAGTACCTAATTATTTTGAATTTTTTTTCTTTATTTTGAAATATGTTGAGGCAACCTATCCCTCCCCCCTCCTGTAGTAGTATCTTTTATATTATATACCTAGCTTAAATTTGGGGTTTAAGCCACCCAAAATTTGAATATAGGGCGCAAACAATTGGTGCCACGCCCCTGTGATTTCTTGCCTTTAGCGAAATTTTTAAAAAATTTTCAAGTTTAGTTTTGTTACGTTGAACAATTTTCTTTAAAAAGCACCTCATTTTCCTAAAATTTTATCTATATCTAAACAAAATTTTCTGCCGCACAAGATTTTCAGAGAAATACTTAATTTTTCTAAAATTTTTGCCTACCGAGCAATTTTTTTCAATTTTGCTGTAGCTAATTTATTTTGACATTTTTTTCTTCCTATCCCTCCCCCCTACTGTAGTAGTTAGTATCTTTTTTTTACAATGCAATAGTATCTTTTGTATTATGTATATATAGCTTAATAGGTTAAATTTGGGGCTCAAGCCAAGCGCGGATTTGGTACAAAATCTAGGGGGGGCTAATAGTCGACAATTTTTTTTTTTGTAATATAATTTTTTTTTTCTAGGGAGGGGGGGTAATTCTCCTGTTTTCCCTTATTTTATTGGGAAAAAGTGCAAATTTTTCTTTCTATGGGGAGTAATTACCCCGTTACCCCCCTCAAATCCGCTGCTTTGGCTCAAGCACCCTAAAATGGGGAAGAAAGTTGCGCCCTTGATCACAAGTAAAAGATATATTAAAAATTAGAAAATAGGGCGCAAAAAATTGGTAGCATGTGGGCGCCCTAAGCTCATGCAACGCCACTAGATTTACTCTCAGGAACTCTCAGGGTATATATTGTGGGTCTTGAACGATGTGATTAGCTCCGAGCCGTCACGTGCTATGCGAAAAGACCTCCATTGCGCCAGCTTCTGCTATGATCCGACCGAAAAACGTTCAGTCGGTACGGGGCAGGAGAACAGATTTCACTTTAAACGCGTAAGACTAACTAACTCTGAAGAGCGCACAACACGCGACCGCTCAGAGTTTGCTATTGGTCAAAGCTTGTGATGTGGATGGTTACATCGTTCAAGACCCAGAATAAGCTACCCAGAAGGGAGCAATATCACAATAATAGTCTCAAGTATACAAAGAGTTAACAGTAACAGTAAAAAACTTTTTCAATTCTGTTACATTTTATTCAGGTCAAAATCAAAATAGTTAAACTACTCTCCATCCTCGAACTTGACCTTTGATTACAGAATTTCCAGACCTTGAAAGTAAAGTTCGCGTGGTGGAATGGCACTCTACACAAAGTTGCGGTTTATAATGTTTTTGTCGTCGGTCCCCTGCATGGCGTCATAGCTGTATCGGTTGAAAAAAAATTTCGGGCATCCGAGGCGAATTTTCGTGCTATATCGTCGTTGATGTGACAAACTGACGTAACTCATTTATTGTAATTTTGCAAGAGAGCAATTTCAAGTTTCAGGGAAAGTTTATATTGGATTTATATCACTAAAAATGTTCTTGGATCTAATGATTTTTGTGCTATTTAAAGGATTTTTATGAGTTACGATACTTTTTGAGATGAAAGAAGGACACAAATAAGGTAGTATTATGGTCTTGTCTCAAAACTGCGTTTTTTTGAAATACGTCAGTTTGTAAGATCAACGACGATCTGTTTTGAAACAGTGGTTCAATAAAGACGTCATCAATTGGTGACGTTTCATATCTATATTTTCGAATTTATGGGCGTTATACGATGAAATACCGTTTACAGAGGTGTAAATTGTGAATTTATTGTCAATATTTTAGTAAAAACTAAATAAAATTAAGAAACAATGTGTCAATTAAAAAAAACAAAATTTTAACATCGATTTTTTAATATTGATTTTTCAGGTAAACGTCAAAAAATGACATGACATGACATACCATGTGTCATTCAATGTCATGTTTTGAAAAGAGCTAAAAGCTCGTTTTGAAGCTATTGCTAAAATGACACATGTAAAAAATCAATGTTAAAATTTTGTTTTTTTAATTGAGACATTTTATTTAGTTTTTACTAAATTATTGCCAATAAATTCACAATTTACACCTCTGTGAAGGGTATTTCATCGTATAACGCCCATAAATTCGAAAATATAGATATGAAACGTCACCAATTTATGACGTATTTATTGAACCACACTGTTTCGAAACATATAGCAAGAGAATTCGTCTCCGGTCTTCAGAATTAGTTATATTTCGCCTGCAGCGCTACGTTTTTTTTTTCTTTCTGCAATTTTCAATTTGCTAAAATTTCCGCCGCGGCACCAATTTCTTTTTGGTTTTTCTACAAACTATTTTTACGTTCTTAATAATACAGAATTTTTTGGGGCTAAGCGGGCATAGAAAGATTTTGTTTCTCTTGTATTTTGTATTTTTCCGTGGGAAGCTCGACAGCTGTCAACCCACGAAGATCCAAGATCCAATGGATACCTGTTAAGTGTTGACAGTTAACTGTTTCGTCCTTAAGTGACTCTTCTGGACATTGCATTTTCTTACGATATTGGTAAGACAAATTAAAAATAATGATTGTGATACCATATGCTTTACACACAAGTGGCGTCATCTACTAAATACAAAAGAAACTACCAAAGTAAAAACAAAAGGCAGGCGGATGAAACGAAAAACAGTACCTATGACCGTGGCATACTTTGGTCGGATCAATGCATATTACATTTTTTCCACTTTCACGGCGTTTTATGTCGGGTCAGCGGAGTGTGAGCCAAAAATACTACAAACGTAAAGTTTAGTACCCGTGAGCAAAAAAAACACCCAATATCGTAAGATCATATTTATATACCATCTCTCTAGCGTTAAAAAAAGTGTCACATTGACCATGTAGTATTCTGAACAGTCCCTTAAGGACGAAACATTTAACTGTTAACACTTAACAGGTGTCCATTAGATCTCGGACCCCCGCGGGTAAACAGCTTTCCAGATGCCCACGGAAAAATACAAAATCTTTCTGTGCCCGCTTACCGACGAAAAATTGTTGTTTTCTTTATTCGCAAGTACTACAAAAACTTTGAGTTTGTTCTTATAGCCCGAGCTATACTGCCGTCATAAGCAAATACCTAGTAATGCCAAAATTGTCAAATGCCGGAAATCACATGCTACTTTCTAGGCTCACTTTTTGTACTAAATTATAACTGGTTAAACATTTTTTGTATTTAAGCTTTAAATTAATGTCTAATTTACAACACACATATTAATTTAAAGAACTAAAATACTGACTTATTATCAAAAAGCATGTTTTTTATGTTTTTGCTTATGCATGCAATATTATACGTCAAAAAAATTATAAGCATAAATACAGCATCATCCATCGTTTGGTTTCTTTGTCTTGTTCTTGGATTAGGGCCAAATTTACCAAACGTCATCCTCTCCTAGCCATGGAGGTCGTTTTTGTATAAAAAAACCACTCAGACTAATTTTTAACACATTGTAAAAAAAAACTCAAAAAACGAGAGCACTGAAGTGTCGTTACCGCTAATACTGTAAATCAATTATTATTGACGTTGCACATTTCATAAGGAAGAAAACAGTAACCATCAAATCATAAGTAAAAAGTAAAGTTTGAATCCATTACTGTCTTTATGCTTATGAACATAGGGTTACTGTTTTCTTGCGTATGAAATACCCCAAAATCCTATTTACAGTAACCTATTTTAAATTAAAAAAAGACTTAAATTTGACAAAACCTGTAATATTGTAACTGAAATTTGGTTTAAAAGACCCATAGATGGCGACTAGATATGTAACTCAGTTTGGCCAAAATTGTGGGTTACTAGGTATTTGCTTATGACGGCAGTATACACCCTAGACACGTGAAATTGGTACACATATTCAGTGAAAAATACAACATTTTTGACCCGTAGCACCCTTACTTTGCTTCACCGTGAAAGGCATGGAAAAATTTTAAAAAATTACGGAAAAAAAATTGTCAAAAATTAGGTTATACCCATATGGTCAAGATTATACTATTTATATAATTTGTACTCAGTGATTTAAAAAAAAAAGTTTCAAGGTCATTTGACCTTACACGACCTTAAAAAGTTAAGATTTATTCGAAAAAACATGACTCTTAAGTATTTTAATTTAAAAAATCACCAAAATTCGAGGTTTATCAAAAAGAAAGCAAAAAAATTTTTGAACCCTAAACAAGACCTGTAGAAATTTGCTGTAAAATTTTTGAGGCTTTCAATGCTTTTTGACTTTAAAAAATGTCCCATAGAAAATGACATATTCCGAGAGCCCAACATTGGTGCGTACTACTCCCATACTATTACTATTACTAAATTTAGAACAAACATTAAGGAAGTCATTTCTAATATTTTCCAAAATAAAAATTTGCCTTACCTGTCATTGTTTTCAAGATGGCGGCAAATTTATCAAAATATCAACATATCAACATATTTATTTTTTTTCCAATTTAGCACCAAACAAATTTTGAACATAGATTCTTAATGACCCAAAACAGCAGAATTCAGAAAAAAAGTTTGGTACAGACTTGCTATTCTTTCGATTTTATAAATATTTCAAGAAGAAGGTATACGGCAATTTATTTATTTTTCAATGTCATACAAGGCCAAATAATATTTAAAAAATATTATACAGAAACCTATATTTAGTTACTACCCACATGATATCGGGAAATATAGTATATTCTATAATCTTTGACCGGGAACACATTTTGATCATAATCTTCTACATATATTTTCACACCTAATTAAAATATGCCATAAAAAAAATTCTTCTCCCTCCACCCCAGAAGTAAAAAATCAATTTAGAACAATAATGCAATTTGTCATGTTTTTTTTTATTAAAATCTAGTATAAGCCAAATTTAATAGGGCATTGCTCCTGGACTAATAGTAAAAAACAAACTAGGAGGTTTGCCTTGGGGCTGCCTTAACCCTACCAAGTATTATTTTTCTATAAAAATTTTTAAATGTTAGCGCAGTAAAAATTAAAAAAAACACGAAAAAAATATTTTTTTTTTAATATAAGATGATTTTATCAAGGTCAAACAAGGTGAAGTCTGTACCAAACTTTTCTTTTGCATTCTGCTGTTTTAGAAAATTAAGAATCAAATGCTCACTGGTCAAAATTTGTTTTGTGTTAAATTGGAAAAAATAAAATATGTTGATATTTTGATAAATTGGCCGCCAGCATCTTGGAAACAATAACAGGAACGTTAAATTTTTGTTTTGGCCCTCCTTGATCTTTGCTCCAAATTTAGTAATTTTCACTCAATTGGTATGGGAGTAGCACGTACCAATGTTGGGTACGCGGAATATGTCATTTTCTGCCATTTTTCAAAGTCAAAAAGCAATATACGCCACAAAAATTTTACAGCAAATTTCTACTAGGTCTTATTTATGGTTTAAAAGTTTTTTTACTTTGCTTTTGATAAACCTCGAATTTTGGTGATTTTTTTATTAAAATATTTAACTTTTCAAGGTCGTGTAAGGTCAAATGACCTTCAAACCATTTTTTTTAAATCACTAGATACAGATTATATAAAAACGAGTATAATCTTGACTATATGGGTATATCCTAATTTTGGACAATTCTTTTCCGCCGTTTTTTCATGCTGCGTACGCCCATGTTTTAGTTAATAATTAAAGAGCAAACGGGGTAACAGATCCGGGCTTGTTAGAACTTACTTTTCAAATGTGTTTTGGGAATTAAAAAAAAATCTTTTGCCCTGAATTTCTATGACTTTACCCGTCTTTGTATAGCGTGCAGGATTTTCGAAGGTTACATTGAGAAAGCACTTTCGTTTTGTACAGTTATTGATGATGTTAAGTCGCCTAAAACAAACTATTTATCAATTACAAAAATAAACGAAAAGTTTGTTTCAATTCTTGGAAATTAAGTTTTTTGGTAAATATTAAGCATCGTTGTAGTGGCTATATCTAAGTTTTTTTTTAACTGACAAACTTCTAGAAAAATTTATACCTGTTAACTACCTTTATCGGAAAATATATTTTGAGGTATTCCGTGATTTAAAAAAATGTTGAAAAAATTTTCTTTTTATTTTTCAGTGGTTTGGTTTTACTTTGACAATAAGCAATTTTTTGCTTATCGTTGCCATAAAAAAATGGAGTTGCTTTAAAACTGGCGTGATCGGATATAACATGTTTTATTGGCCTAAAGTCTGGTTACCGCATATAAAACACACCGCATTACACAATATAACCATCGGTATTTTTATAAACCATTTTACTGGCCTTGACAATGAAATTCTTTCTTTAATAGCATCGATTTAAAAATGCAACAGATAGAACAATCTCCTATTTTTTTTTAAATTGGTCTTCATCAGAAAATACGAGCACAAAATAATGTTTTACTTTATTGTAAGTATTCGATAAAAAATATACTGCTTTCTGTAAATACTAAACTTTTTCTGGTTAAACTTGATTTTTCACATATTTGCTAGTTTGCAGTTACCACCCAGTTGGCAGAATTTTTTTCAATCAAGCAATGCAATGCAGAGGTATGCATGACACGACATGCGAGCAATCCACGCGATGCCTTATTGTTTTTCTCTTTTATTCTTACAGTGCCAGCGCTTTACAGAATACGTCTTTCGAGATTCGAAAAAGGCGCAGCAATAGAAATAAATCATGCCGCCTTCATGCAAGTTACACGGAGCACCTATTAGAAAAATATTACAAGATAAATGCGCGATAATGCCGTAAAGGCAAATAATAGAAATGTCTTACGCAATCTTTAGAATAAAAATTAATTAAAAAAGGTTTAGTTATTTAAAATGTGATGATATGAAAAAAGGGATTTGAATTTTATCTAGCGTAGGCAACGCCTTTCCACTTACATCTTACATACTAGTTCCCCCCTCCCTCTGCCTTAGTCCTTTCAGCCTTCCTTATTAGTGATAGTTGTAGCTATAACAAATGTTTTTAAACACAATTTAATAGTTCGCTCGCCTCCCTCTCCCCTTTCCCACCTTCACTCAATGTTTGTAGAAACGCACCTATCCACCCTTTGGGTACAGTTCAATGTTTGTCACCAATGCATGATTTAGGTAATAATAATTAGGTATCTTGATTTAGTTAAATGAATTGCGCATGTGTCACACATTGAATGAAGCACATGATTCCGTGATCCAATAGATCTTATCTCTTTCGTTTTTCTTACAGGCCTACGGAATATTTTATGTAATACTTGCTAGTAAAAGTTAAATTCACACAACGATAAATACGTGCATTGTTTTTCATTTTATGAATTTGCTGCATTTTATCATCAAATTCATCTAAGCAGGAGCTAAATGGTAAATACATAGTGCTTTCTATAAGGCTTAATAACAAACTTAATAAGAATTAAACCTCATAGTTGAAAACTAAAAAAAAAACACCCAACTGCTAAATCTACTTGTACCTACTAGTCACAGTTGGGTACACAATTACCCGAGGGGTGACTCGATCGCCAATTTTTGTACACCAAAAGGAAATACCTACAGTATAATACCTCCGGTATTTTCTCAAATTTTAATGGTATTTCCTAGTATTTCCTAAGCAATGGTATTTCCTAGTATTTCCCCCCTGGTATTTTCAATGGTATTTCCTAGTATATTTCCCAGTACTTCCCAAGTATTTCCTGGTATTTCCCCTAACCTGTACACCAAAAGGAAATACCGAGCCACCCCTCGTAATTACCCAATAAACTGATTCATGAAAATACAAAACTGTGTAATTTTTATTAAGTGCGCGTTGGGCATCAACACTAAAAGTTGACGCATGTCGTACATTATACCTATAAATTTTGCAGTGCAAGTGCAACTAGTATGTACAAGTAGATTTCGCAGTTGGGTGTTTTTTTTTTTTGTTATTTAATGGATAATAATTAACACCAGTAATTACTAAAGGGTCTACAGTGCTAAGTGCTACAATCCTAGGTTTAAAAGTCTACATTTTGGTTGAAGGTCTCTGTCATTCGTCTATGGTTAAAGGTTTAACTTACTTTTCCCGTGAAGGCAATAGTTTTTAATATTTATATAAATTGTTCATAAATACTTTTTTCGTTGTAACAAAGACATTATTTCCACACATAGGTTATAAATAAATAAAAAGAATAATATATTTTGGTTTAAAAATGGTAGTTATATTTAAACCTCCAAACGTCACTAGAAAATGTCGAATAAAAACAGTGTAAGTCAGTGTCAGCTGTCCGCTATATTTTACATGTTAATTTTTTAGACAAGTTAGCGACGATTAAACCGATGGTCGATTATTTTGGTGAATGTGTAATTGAAAAGGGATTCTAATATATCTTGTGCGTTTTACAGTATTTAAATATTGATACGTATTTAATACGGTAATGCATCTACAAATATAGTTTTAAGTTATTTATATATTATTTAGCTTTGAATATTTTTGTATATAAGTTTTTTTGTCAATCATGGATTATTTCTATTTTTTTTTTCGAACTTTAAACCACCCCTCAGGGGTGGTACTACAATTTGAGGCTATGTTTAACGGGAATCCTACGACTGCACGGACTAAATTTCCAAAAAATGACATTTCGTTACAATAGTTTTATGTGGTTTTTCTTTATTTCTAAAATTAATTTAAATTTATATGAGATGAAACTCACTGAGAAATGCTTACTATCATCTTGCACATTAGGGTGAACCAAATCTTTGCAGTTATTTGACCTGTGAGTATTAAAAAAATAAACTTAAACCGGCCGGTATCAAGTATATAGACTTGATACTTAAACCCGGTCTACAATGCTAAGTCTTAAGGTCTTAGTAAATACTTGTGTCAGAGTTTACACGCGGAATGTTACCTCTGGCCTTTATTTTATCATGATCGATGGCTCCTGCTGAAGCCCTGATCATGCCTTCACCTTGACGTTGCTTTGGCTTGGTACTGGGTTTATTTTATTTATTTTTTTATTATTTTCATTTTCTCAATTTAATTTTTATTTTTTGTTTTTATCGCATTGCTTTACTTGCACTTTTTCGATAATTTCACGCGGGTTTTTGGACGTTGAAAGTTTCTTCGAATTGCTTGCTCTTTCTTCTTCACTTCTTCTTTTAATTTACGTTTATGGAGAAGCATTTGATTAGATTGTAAGTCCAAATAAATCAGTTCTGGAAAGATTTTTTAAACTCCATGAAAATTTACCCGTTTGCCTGAAGATACCTAGAGTATGTGACAAATATCGGCGGCAAAATTTGTCACATACAGCGCCGTACCTAGGGGGGAGATCAAGGGGGATAAAGCCCCCTCGAAATTTTTAGGACTCACAAATAATAAAATATTTAGTAGTGAGATATGGCAATTCGCATTTTTTATGGCAGGATTTTCTTTGATTTTTTAGATTTTTGTTTATAACAGCTGAAAACATGCTCAAACTAAAGTTTGGTTAAGTATTCTAGTTAAAAAAAAAACTAAAATCTTAAGCGTATTTTATAGATAAATGTATGTAGAGGTAACAAAATAGTCTTTTACTCATGTCCACATTTTTTTTAAATATCTAAAAAACCACGTATTGCTTAATAACATGAAAAATTCTATTAATAAATAAATAGTTGTGTTGTAAATAATATTAATTGACTTGACTGCAAAATTAGTCCAAGATTTGAGAAGCTCCTGAAAAATAGTTTAATTTTTTTGTCGTGCTTTTGAACTTGATTTTTGCCCAGTCAAGGATAGTTTTTGCTTGACAAATATAAATTTGACTAAAAAGTATGCTGGGTTGACTTATTTTTTAGCCATTAATAGGTAGGAAGGCTATATTGGGATCGTCAATTTTTTTTTGCTCAAAATAAGGTAGTAGTAGTGTGGGGTAGGCTCTAGGCCTGGCGTCTAGGAACATGAAGCGCCCTTTTCGCCAACCCCCGGACATCCCCCCTACTGCGTGTCTTGCCTTCGCTAAGGAATCTGCCCGTCTTCTGTACAAAGGCCAGAATATCGGGCCACCTCAGATTCAGAAGATCCTCCGTCTCAAAGGCTTCCTCTTCGAATACCTCTTTTCTTGCCTCCTTGTATGCTTCACATGATGAGAGGAAATGCGCCGAGGTCTCGTACTCGGCCCAACATCGCTCGCACGTCGCGTCCTCCTTCACTCTCATCTTTGCCAGGTGTCCTTGTAGGACGCAGTGTCCGGTTAGGACTCCCATTATGACTCCCACCTCTCTTCGTGTTCTATGGAGCAGCCAGTCCCTACGGGATTTGCTGTATCCTGTCACATACTCCTTCGCCTGTCTGGCGTTTCCTGTGTTGGTCCATTCCCTTTGTATCTCTTTCTGGGTCCACTCTGTTAGGGCCGACTTCATTTGCCCTCTTGTGAGCCCCAGGAAAGGCTCTAGCCCTACGCATTTCTACCGGGATCCTCCCCTGGCGAGTCCGTCCGCTTTCTCGTTTCCGGGGACTCCCATGTGGCCTGGGCGAGCTCTACCTCTCTTACGCCTTATATTGATTTTAAAGCAAAAATGTTCACAAAACATGGACTAATATACTTTGAGTTTGTTTATGTATTTTAATCGAGGATCAACATTAATACTGAGAAAGGGACACAAGTGACAGGATTTTTGCATCCAAGACAAATTTTTACAGACTTTTTTCATCGATACACACAACATATTGTGCTATTCCCAACACAAAAGGCAAATTTTCCAAAATGCTTTAAACTTTTTATACCCCCCCAAAATTCTTTCCTGGGTACGGCCCTGGTCACATAAAGTGACTCTAGGTACCTAATTAGTAATTTTATGCTACAGTGGGATTCTGTTGCTTTAAGATTTTATTTATTTAATCTGAAATTCTCATCAAAGCCAACATCATTATTATCATTTTGTGAACCTGCAGAATTATCTGATCAAGATTTTCTATCTTCGCCGTTACTTCGCGGTCGTTAGTCGTTATACGCAGTTGTATGATTATTTTCTTCATTCTCTCCTAGATCTGTAGCTTTGATATTTCCTGATTCACCTTTTTATTATATGGACGCCTTCTCTTACATGAAGTTTTCTTGACAAATCAAAATTTGTGAGTGGATTCACACTTAAATCTTGTTATATAAAATTAAGAGTAATAGATATACGAGAGTTACCTTTTAAGGCGGGCTCAAACGACTCGTGTACTTGGCAAATACACAATTATTTGCATACTTGGCAAGTATACGAGCTTACCGAATTGTGATAGCAAGCAGGGCGCTCACACGACGTGTACAATTTACAAGAAGAGATAAGTATTGTATTGGCAAGGGTACGAATAATCATGAGCCCTTTGACTCGGCCTATTATTACCGACCACAAATGGAAAACCAACGAGTGACAAATAATTGTACAAGTAATCCACTCACACGACATGGCAAGTATCGCAAGTAACAATTATTCGCCAAGTACACGAGTCGTTGGATCCCGGCTTTAAAGCCATTGCCTAAGATTTAATGCAGAGGCCATCTTGTTTACAAGCTGGACAACTGATGTTCGGCATTTTCTGGCTCTTTTTTTTGTACTCTTTGGAGTTGAATTGTTTTATATTTATTTTATGCTGGACCATATTTATTTTTTTATTATTTATTTTAACTTTAGAAGATCTTGTGTTTCCGATATATGTAATATTCCAATACCTACTCCCTGTTACCCATTTACACAATGACTCGCTTTTAATGCAAACATTCAGAAAAAGATACGAAAAATGCATAGATACTAAATTTACATAGATAGTATTTTTTGTTTTGTCAACTGTGCGCCAATGATTTGACGTGAAGGATACAAGAATAAAATAATATGCAAAAAAAGGATAGACTTAGGGCCTGTCCTTAAATTACGTAACGCTCTAGGAAGGAAGGGGGCCTTTGGCCTTGCGTTACACTCAATGTATTTTAATATGTTTTTTCTTGAAAATGCGTTGCGAGGGGGGCGAGGGGGTCAAAAATCCTGAATTTTTGCGTTACGTACTTTATGGACGCTCCCTTATGTCCAATGATATTGCGAGTTCAAATATGTTCGCATCATGCATCGTAAGGTACCAAGGGTGTTGGAATAATACGTTCTATATGGAAATAATATGCATATTATCAGGGTTGGATGGGACAGGCGGGCAACCGGGCAAATGCCCGGTGGGCCGGTACAATTTAGGGCCGGTTAGGCCGCAGGCCCGATGTACCTATTCCAATATCCAATACCAATATCCTGAAGAAAAAATCGGTAGATTCAAAAATGTAATAAAAATATTGTCTAATGTTTTTTATTATTTGGGTTGCTGTTGTGAAATCTCTTTTAACACACTTTGTTGACTATTTTGGTGGGCATTGATCCCCCTGATCTCCCCTTTCGGTACGGCCTTGCCAATATCTCATATCTTAGTTGCCAAAGATCATTTTTGGTGCTAAAATACATAAAAAATCTAAGAAATCGGTAAACCGATTGAAAAATCGGTATTGGGTCCAATTCAAATCAAGGAGATCATAGATAAAATTGCAGCATCAAGTCAAAAGTCGTTACCATATGAAAATTACTATACCTGCTCTGCCCCCGGTAGTTAAAAGGGCGCAAGTGACGAAAGTGTGGTTCGGAAAAAAACAACTTCAAAGTTTTAATTGTTCATAAGGCAGTACTACAGTTACTGCTATTTGTTTTTTTAAAGTTTTTTTTTTAATTTTATTACATAGGACATGATGGAAAATCCGTCGAGACCAAAAACCTAAATTCGAAAAAAAATTACTTGCAGCCTTTTAACTAACGGAGGCAGTGCTGTTGTATGTTGAAATTTTGTACTTTTTTATTTTTTTTTTGAGTTTTCATTTTGTGAAAAAATTAGATATTAATTATAGGTACTTAGTGTTTAATATAGGCATACAGAATATAAAACTTTACAAAAATATCTAGAGCAGTATCACAGATATTAACAAAAAAGGAGATTTTCTGAAAGTCTTTAAACACCTTGTATCTCACAAGTTAGGATGTTTAGGACATGCATACATATGTTTATATGAAGTTTTTTTTCTCAAAATGCAAATTACATTCTTTAAAATTAGCATGTTATTTAATAAGAAAACCTCCATAATGTCAAAAACAAAAATAACACAATAATTGCCGAATAAAAAAGTTGCCAGAGCCGGTTTGTTTGAGCCCATCCAACCCTGCATATTATGTGATCGAAAGCAACCAATCAGGACATTTTTTCTTAAAGACCGCGAGGACTTATGTTGGCATCATGCATTGGCAATTACCGTGGGTATTGGAATATTATGTATATGATGTTTCCAAAGTTAATATTTGTGTTTAGTAAATTATAAGACTTTTTTTGACATTTCAAATGAAGTATCACAGCTATCACGGCGGTACCAAAAATTAATTTATAGTGCTTACCTATATATACTAGGTACTTTCTATGAGTAGTTTACTCGTAACTTATTGGTTATACCAGCAATTTTTCACTGCATAAATTCTATGGGGAAAGTTGGTTTCATGCTAATGCACTTGCGTGGGTTTGTTTGATATAATCGTAAACTAAGACTACTTAAGGAAATAATATACAGGGTGAGGGTGTTTTGAAAATATTATAATACAAAAGAAAAAAGAAACAAGCAAATATGATTTATTAAAATTAAGTGGTGCAAATAGCTATTGTAATTGCGTTTTTTGTTTAAATAAACAAGCGCAGGCTTGTCTTTGCAAAGGCAAGATTCCGCTTATTCAATTCAAATTCAGAGAGTAACGTGCCCATCCCTCCTCAATTTTAGGTTCTGTTCCCATTGGGATTTACCTATATCGCACACTCCGGCCACAAAAGTGACACAACTCAAAAATCGCCATTTTCGACTTAAAACCACTGCGGTAATGGCAAAAATTGATTATATCTACCAACAAAATTGTATTAAATTAGCTTTTAATATGTCCCGCTAGATAACGTTTATGACGCATTTGATGATGCGTGGGTGGAAATAACCTGGTATGCAGAATCCTCTCAAGTCCAGTTCATAGTAAATGTGGCTCGGTTAGGTCGGTTTGGGTCTCTTGGTAATCTGTGGTCCAGTTATGCACTGGCCTTTAAAAAAGAACCATGTATATTGTTTTTACAAAAGTTTATTATTTCGAGTTGTGTCGTTTTTGATGATGCAAATGTAGAAATTTCTGGAAAATATTTTGACTTATAAAACAGTTTAGCTGACTAACTTGTCTTACAAGAAAAGAACTATTTTTAATTGTGACACTTTAGCCGAGGAAGGTAAACATTAAAAATTGCATAACTCAAAATAATTTACTCACAAAATTTTAAAAAAATTACACAATTCAAAAATTTGGATTGTTTAGAATGTAAACTACAATTGATTACTTTTTTTAATATTTCCCAAGTAGTAATGCAGCATTTTAAATTTTTCCAAGCAACAAATATTTTAAAATTGATTTCGTTTATACTAAACACGTTTTTTGCGATTTCTAAAAAATAGAGAATTTTTACTTGTGCACTTTTGTCGCAGGGGTGCGATATGTTATCATGACTTTTTAAATAATGTAGGTAATGTTATAATATTGCTAAACTACTTCTTTGTAAACAAAAGTTTAACTTTGTGCTAAATCACCTGGGTGGGTAATAAGAACCAAATAAAAAAGTGTATTTATAAACTTGTTTTTATTTTAAATTTTGTTATACAATATCAACACACTTAATTATTTATTAATAACGTCAGTCACTCAAGTTTAAAGATTATACTTTTTGCATATTTCTTTTGAAATGTTTATCACCTTCGATAGCTCAGTTGGTAGAGCGGTGGACTGTAGCGGTTACAAGATTGTAGACATCCATAGGTCACTGGTTCAAATCCGGTTCGAAGGAAATTTTTTAAATACTTTTGATTGATACCTATACAATCCTATACATATATAATTTTATTTAGTTTTTTTACTTTTAACTTTATTTATTATTACAAATATGTTTTATATTTTTTAAAATTTTTGATTTTGTTTTTTTTTTTTTTTATTTATCTTTTTTTGTAATTTTTAATTATTAATTTTTTCGTTTTAGGATAAAAAAAATTACTCACTTTAATAGTTAATTACCTAACAGGTGCGGAAAGTGATACCATACCGCACGTGACGGCAGTTCGCCGAATGACGCGGAGCGGAGCCATTACTGAAATAGTGTCCGGTCATAGTAAACGGCTCGCTTAGGTCGCCTGGGCTTCTTGATAATCTGTGTGTTGGCGTATTGTTTACATTCCGTTCTGATTCGGTTTTTATTTTAATTGTTTTGCATAATGTTCCCTGTGTCCGATGCAGTGTGTGTTTTATAGGAAAAACCGTTTTTGAGGTGGAACGAAGATAATAAAAAAATACTTTTTGAACTCTGTAAAGCGGTCACCTATGTTGAACGTAAATAAACTGGCTAAGGTTAAAGACAAAGTGTACATTCGATATTTTAAAGAAGGATAGACGAATTGTCTCACATACAAGCAGTAAAAAAATTGTATTTATAAACTAGTTTTTATTTTAAATTTCGTTACACAATATCAACACACTTAATTATTTATTTAATAACGTCAATTAGGGTCACTTAAGTTTAAAGATTATACTTTTTCCATATTTCTTTTTAATGTTTATCACCTTCGATAGCTCAGTTGGTAGAGCGGTGGACTGTAGCGGTTACAAGATTGTAGACATCCATAGGTCACTGGTTCAAATCCGGTTCGAAGGAATTTTTTTTTGATACTTTTGATTGATACCTATACATATATAATTTTATTTAGTTTTTTTACTTTTAACTTTATTTATTATTATAAATATGTTTTTTATTTTAAAAATTTTTTAATTTTGTTTTTATTTTTCTTTACTTTATTTTTTTTGTAGTTTCATCATAATATGTAAATATTTTTTCTTTTTAATATTTTTTATTTATAAATTTTACTCACTTTAATAGTTATTTACCTAACAAGTGCGGAAAGTGATACTTCACCGCACGCGACGGTAGTAGAACGGTAGTAGAACCGAATGATGCGGAGCGGAGTTCGGTCAAGCCGTCAATTATTATTGAAATAGTGTCAGGTCACAGCAAATATGTTAAAGCATATTAAGGTATTTGGCTCACAGTAAACAGCTCACTTAGGTCGCCTGGGTTTCTTGGTATTCTGTGTGTCGGCGTATTGTATACATTCGGTTCTCATTTGGTTTTTATGTTAATTATTTTGCATAATGTTCCCTGTGTACGATGCAGTGTGTGTAATACTAGAAAACCCGTTTTCGAGGTGGAGCGAAAAAAAGACTTTTTGAACTCTGACAAGCGGTCACCTATGTTGAACGTTGAAAACTGGCTAAGGTTAAAGACAAAGTGTACATTCGACATTTTAAAGAAAAATAGACGAATTGTCTTACATACAAGCAGTAAAATTTAAATTAATTTGCAAATTTTACTTTGTGCCAAATCAGTTGGGTGGGTAATAATAACCAAATAAAAAATTGTAATTATAAACTTGTTTTGATTTTAAATTTTGTTACACTATATCAACACACTTAATTATTTATTTAATAACGTCAATTAGGGTCACTCAACTTTAAATATTATAATTTTTTGCATATTTCTTTTGAAATGTTTATCACCTTCGATAGCTCAGTTGGTAGAGCGGTGGACTGTAGCGGTTACACGATTGTAGACATCCATAGGTCACTGGTTCAAATCCGGTTCGAAGGAAATTTTTTAAATACTTTTGATTGGTACATTTTTATTAGTTTTTTTACATTATTTATTTTGATAAATATGTTTTTATTTTTTAAAATATTTAATTTTGTTTTTATTTTTCTTTCTTTTTTTTTGTAGTTTCATCACATGTAGGTATTTTTTCTTTTTAAAATCTCTTATTAAGGATTTTACTCACTTTAATAGTTATTTACCCAAGAAGTGCGGAAAGTGATACTTCACCACACGCGACAGTAGTTGTCCGAATGACGAGGAGACATCCATAGGTCACTGGTTCAAATCCGGTTCGAAGGAAATTTTTAATACTTTTGAATGATACCTATACATATATATTTTTATTTAGTTGTTTTACTTATAACTTTATTTATTATTATAAATATGTTTTTTATTTTTGAAAATTTTTGATTTTGTTTTTAATTTTTTTTATTTATCTTTCTTTTATTTTTTTGTAATTTTATTATATATCGGTATTTTTTCGTTTTAGTATTATAAAAAAAAAATACTCACTTTAATAGTTAATTACCTAACAGGTGCGGAAAGTGATACCTTACCGCACGTGACGGCAGTTCGCCGAATGACGCGGAGCAGAGCCATTATTAAAATATTGTCGCCTGGGCTTCTTGGTAATCTGTGTGTCGGCGTATTGTTTACATTCGGTTCTGATTCGGTTTTTATTTTAATTATTTTGCATAATATTCCCTGTGTACGATGCAGTGTGTGTTTTACAGGAAAAATCGTTTTCGAGGTGGAACGAAGATAACAAAAAATACTTTTTGAACTCTGAAAAGCGGTCACCTATGTTGAACGTAAATAAACTGGCTAAGGTTAAAGACAAAGTGTACATTCGATATTTTAAAGAAGGATAGACGTATTGTCTCACATACAAGCAGTAAAAAAATTATATTTATAAACTAGTTTTTATTTTAAATTTCGTTACACAATATCAACTCACTTAATTATTTATTTAATAACGTCAATTAGGTTCATTCAAGTTTAAAGATTATAATTTTTTGCATATTTCTTTTGAAATGTTTATCACCTTCGATAGCTCAGTTGGTAGAGCGGTGGACTGTAGCGGTTACAAGATTGTAGACATCCATAGGTCACTGGTTCAAATCCGGTTCGAAGGAAATTTTTTTAATACCTTTGATTGATACCTGTATATATACACATATATTTTTACTTAGTTTTTTTACTTTTTACTTTATTTATTTTTATAAACATTTTTTATTTTTAAAAATGTTTAATTTTATTTTTTATTGTTTTTATTTTCTCGATTTTTACAATCTAGTATACGTCAAAATTTCAGATAGGTCCATGTGTTTTGTACAATTTATAAAAAAATAAATGAATTTTGAGATAGGAGGTTTATACTAGATAGAAAGTAACGCAGACCTTCGCACATTTTGGTCCCATCTCAAAATAGGGCCTTATGTCATGAGACCGACGATATGTAGGTATTTTTTCTTTTTAATATTTTTAATTTAAAAAATTTACTCACTTTAATAGTTATTTACCTAACAAGTGCGGAAAGTGATACTTTACCGCACGCGACGTTAGTTGGCCGAATGACGCAGAGCGGAGTTCAGTCAAGCCGTCAGTTATTGAAATAGTGTCCGGTCACAGTAAAAGGCTCACTTAGGTCGCCTGGGCTTCTTGGTAATCTGTGTGTCGGCTTATTGCTTACATTTGGTTCCGATTCGGTTTTTATTTTAATTATTTTGCATATTGTTTTCTGTCTACGATGGAGTGTGTGTTTTACTGGAAAAACCGGTTTCTAGGTAGAACGACGACAAAAAAGACTTTTTGATCTCTGAAAAGCCGTCAGCTACATTGAACGTACATAAAGTGGCTAAGGTTAAAGACAAAGTATAAGTTCAACATTTTAAAGACGATAGACAAAAAATTATATATATATATTATATAAAAATATCAATTTCTTTTGCATCATCGTGAACCTACTCAGATTTCGCTGATTTTACTGAATTTAGGTAAGTTCGTTATAGAATAGGTATTTATTTACATTATCAGCATATTATTATATTTTTATTTTTTATATGTGTTTTATTGGGGTAGGGAAATCCTGCGTCAGAAAGTAACGAGCCGCCACTGCTTTAATTGATTTTTTTTCGAAGGAACATTGCACAGTGACTTTTATTTCTTAATTTATGTTTTTTCTTATATTATTTTTTTATCGCTTCCATGGTGAAAATTTAGAGGCAAATATCTGAAAAACAAATCAATGGATTTTCGAAATTTTTACACAGTTGTAAAGACATTCAAGAGATCTTCAAAACAACTTATTTTCCGTATTTAAAATAAAGAGGTAAAGTTTATTCCTTGAAGGTAGCCAAACGACCTCACAAACAAAATCGACATGTTCGCCTCTGTTACCTTAAAAAACACTGTAGATTACTAGCAATAATTTTTAAGATAAGTATAAAAAACCAAAAGCAACCACCAAAAAAAAAAAGATCCCACCACCAAAACCTAGACCAACCTTGACTGACTTCCGCAACGAGTGTAGTGCTAGTGGCTTGAGGAGATATCAATGCTCCATTGCTGGTGTCCAATAAAACAGTGTGGTCGCTATTACTCGAAGATAAAACAACGTTGTCACTGCCACCTGGAGCGATAACGGTCACAACGGTGGGTGTGGTTTGAATGTGGAGGGGCGTGTGCACGGGTGTGGCGGCAGGCGTGAGGGTGGGGGAATCCGGAGAGGCGGGATCGTCGCTGAAGCCACCCTGAATGAATATTTTGTTAGTAGGAGGAAAGATACTTAAGTGGGCGTGGCGTCAAGTCAAGTCACACCATCAGGCCCGTGGGCCTGGTGATTACACCTTTGAACTTAAAAAACGTTTTTAATTCATGATTTGTTGCGTTGATTAGGTTTTTTATATTTGCGTTAATTATTCCTTTATTGCACTTTTATTTTGGAACAAAACCAATTTTTACTAAAAAAAATAACGGTAGTTTTTGCCATACTTACCCAAAATCTATCAAATGTGTTAAAATATGTCTGAAATAAGACAGCTAGTCAGAATTATAATAAGTAGCTAAATATATAAACTAATTTTTAGAGATTTTGGTTACGTATTTTTAGTATTTTTTTTCTTATAAATGATTAAAATACACATTATCTGAAAAATAATTTATGCTTTTACATAAGTTGTACCTAAAGGACAATTTAAAATTAAAAAAAGTGGTTTAAAATAATATTTGACTTTGACAAATATATCAGATATTTTCTGTGTTACAGAAGGGACAAACATTAAAACGCACGCAAATTTATGGCACAAAATAAAATTACAAGAAAAAATAATATTCAGAAATGTCAAGGCAGATTACAATACAACTATTTTCCAACTAAATTCCAAAGAAAAAATTCATATCCCGATCTGTAACACAGGGCAACTTCTGTAAAATCGGAAAATAGCATTACCGAACGGGCCAAATGGGACAATTTTCTTAGATTTTAGCGTTTTTGGCCAAGACAAATTTATGACACTTTTTTTCAGTTTTGTTCAAGATTTCAACAGTTTTGTTTAGGAAAATATTGATTATATTACTTTAATCAAGTCATATGTAAGATAATCCACGTTACGGAAACGACAATATCATTTGCCTCAAATCTATACATTTTTATTTTTCAAACGCCAAACGATTTATTATTAATAATTGAAAACCTCTCGGACCTCCTGCCAAGTGGAATTAATTTTCTTTGCAAAAAAATTGGTTGTGAGACCGCCTCGGACAGATTTCTTGTCACTAGTTATTTGTATTTTTTATTTAATTTTGTATGGATAAAAAATATAACAAAACAAGAACAAAATCTATATGTTTACAAATCTAGAATCTCTAAATTTTTATAAAAGGTAACTTTCAGTTATTATAGCTCCGTAACTTTAAAGGCCATATTTGAATTTAAAAACTTGACAAACCTGTAGTGACACCTTACCGCCGGGACATTTTTGTGTTTCAATTTTTTTTGTGGCTTTTTACTATATCTAGTCATTATAGAATTTTATAGGCCATTAATTAGTCTTTAGTAGATTCTCCTAGGTTCAAGCCCTTGAACCATTTTAAAAGGAAAAGTCCTTGAATCAAGAAGATTTTTCGGACTGGAAGATTTTAGTGAATCGTAGATTTCTCCAGGGTGAAGTCTTTTCTTCTCCTATTACAGTTTATTTTATATTATTACAGATTTTCTCAAAAATAAGCGGTTTCGAAGTTAAACGCCACTAAAAAAAATGGTATAAATACAAAATGGCAGCGAAATGTTTAGCCTCATATTCATAAATCATTCGTCTGACGAAAAATTATATAATAGCCCTTTTGTAGAAAATTTTATTGCCTTCAACTTTTGTTTAAGACTTATCACCAAGTAATTTAATTAAAAAAAATTCGTGTACACTAAATCCAAGATAAAGGGGAGAGCCGGACCCCCCTAATATCAAAAACTCAATTTTTTTGACGACTTCAAAGTAAACAACATATATCAAAATCGCGACTACACCACCTTTTGCAAGCTTTTATTTGGGGTCTTTTACTTGTTTTAATGACTGGCCTACCTACTAATTATTTAAGTGGTTTCAGCCCTAACAGCTTAGATAAGCTTTTAATCATAACAAAAACATTTCATGTAAAAAAAAAGCCAAGTACGCGAAAATGGCATTCCGTAAAAAAGAATTGAAATAAAAGTAAAGCCAAGTTCTCCAATACAAATTTCAAAATGAAAGGTTCTTACTAGTTTGGAAATATTTTTCTAAACTTGGCTATTACAGCCAAACTTCTTTATGTTCAATTTAGCAATGTACCTAAGAGTCATTTACAGCCGTAATAGCCAAGTTTAGAAAAATATTTCCAAACTAGTAAGAACCCTTTATTTTGAAATTTGTATTGGAGAACTTGGCTTTACTTTTATTTCAATTCTTTTTACTTGGCTTTTTTTTACATGAAATGTTTTTGTTATGATTTCACTTCTTTTTTAAAGGAATTGGATAATGCTTAATTTTTAAAGTAGTAAAATATGCGGAATATTGTTCAAAACTTTTACAATGCCTTACTTAAATTTTTGAGGTTTTTTTATCGTAGTTCCTATTAGCCTTCCAAAGCTCAGCTCTCTGGCGTTTCTGAAAGTGCACAATGTTACTTTTACATAACTTTACATGTATAGGGGAGGGAAATAAATTAAAATTGTCGTGTTTTTAAATTTTGTCCTATAGTTTTATCATAGTTCCTATCAGTCTTCGAATGCTCAGCTCTCTAGCGTTTCTGGAAGTGGGTAAAGTTACTTTTACATAACTTTACATTTATAGGGGAGGAGAGTAAATGAATATATTGGACTTTTTAAATTTTTTCCCATGGTTTTATCATAATTTCTATCAGCATTCCAATGCTCAGCTCTCTAGCATTTCTGGAAGTGGGCAAGGTTAGTTTTATATAAATTTACATTTATAGGAGAGGGAAGGAAATTAGAATTTTGGGGTGTTTTAATTTTTTTCTTTATCATAGTTACTATCGGTCTTCCAAAGCTCAGCTCTCTAGCATGTCTGGAAGTAGGCAAAGTTACTTTTATTTAACTATACATTTATAGGGGAGGGAAGTAAATTAGAATTTTGGAGTGTTTGTAAATTTTTTCATATAGTTTTTTCATATTGTCTTTTAGTCTTAAAAAGTTCAGCTCTCTAGCGTTTCTGGAAGTGGGCAGTGTTACTTTTACATAACTTTACATTTATAGGGGAAGGAAGTAAATTAGAATTTTGGGGTGTTTTAATTTTTTTCTATTACTTTATCATAGTTACTATCGGTCTTCCAAAGCTCAGCTCTCTAGCATGTCTGGAAGTAGGCAAAGCTACTTTTATTTAACTTTACATTTATAGGGGAGGGAAGTAAATTGGAATTTTGGAGTGTTTTAATTTTTTGCTATAGTTTTATTATAGTTCCTATCAGTCTACCAAAGCTCAACTCTCTAGCATTTCTGGAAGTGAGCAATGCTACTTTTACATAAATTTAAATGTATAGGGGAGGGGAGTAAATTAAAATATTGGGGTTTTTTGATTTTTTCCTATAGTTTTATCAAAGTTCCTATCAGTCTGCCAAAGCTCAACTCTCTAGCATTTCTGGGAGTGGGCGATGCTACTTTTACATAACTTTAAGTGTATAGGGGAGGGGAGTAAATTAAAATTTTGGGGTTTTTTTTTCCAGGGGTTTGATCATAATTTCTATCAGTCTGCCAAATTTCAGCTTTGTAGCATGTCTGGAAGTACAGTAGAATATTGATGATCTATACATGAGTGAGTGAGGGAGTGAGTGGCAATTTCGACGTTTTTTGAAATTTCGTAACTAATTTACTACTTTATGGAATTCCATGAAACTTAGAGGGGTTGTTAACTCCTGAGATTCGTAGCTCATTCCGAAGTAGAGTTTTAGGTAGGTCAAATATGGGCTGAAATGTTTCAAGAAGAGATGGTTACGGCGCGCGAACTTGGTGAGGCACTGCCGTGCCCTCTGATACTTTTTTGAGTCTATGACAGCCAAAATTAAGTTTTGTTCCAAAACACGTGCTTTATATTAAATTAAAGAGTTATTAAAAAAGTAATTATTGTTGTTATTACCTGTGTACTGGTATCCTCAGTGCTATCAAAAAAACACAAATTAAACTCAGTTCCTGCTTCAAATGTAACCACGTCACTGGCGTGCGAATTTACTACGTCACTGTTCGCGGCGGATGAGGGCACGCCCCCTAGCGTGCCTGTCAGCGATTGATCGATATGAAAAACGTCCATAGTACGTCACACCCCAGGATGGGTGTGGCTTGCCTAGCCTGCGTTTGCGTACTCCGTTTTATAAAGGTTCATAGTTCACTACGAGTCAAGGCGAAGGGCGAGATGTTTATTCTTTGAGAGGTATTGGAGGTTGTTTGCTTCTGAAATGCAAAGGGGTCTGTTTTTCTAGGACAGATAGAACATTACAATGGATTAAGATAATAATAAATATAAATAAATGAAATAAGATTTTCTTAGTTATTTTCTACATATTTCATGAATAAATAGATAAAATAATATAAAATTCGACATCATGAGACCTCGCCCACCCCCCTCCTCAAAGGCATCCCCCAACCCAAGACATATTTCTGGGTGCGCCACTGATAATCTTGCTGAATTTTTAATTTCTTATATTTTCAATAGGTATCTAGTTTATTATTTGCCCTTTTATCTTTTTATGAAACCTTTTTACAGAGATAATCAATAATTAGTTATAAATAATAAATACTGGTTTAGTCCTCCGCTGACAGTAAATAAAACTATTAGGTATTTATTTATACACGTGCCATCAAAATCAATACATTGTCGTTTTTATGTACAAATACATTATTAAACATAAAAAAAACTAATGGAGGTTTTATAGCTCTATCGCTTTTGTGTCTCAAGGACGATTAGAAAATAAACCTAGAAATCTTTTTACATCAATAATAAAAGTTTTTAGAAACGAATTTGCTTCTTTATAAACGGACAAAAATATAAAGTAGGTACCTGTAGAAAATAAAGTTTGTTTAATTTATTTATAAAACCACTTAACGAATATTTTAAGAAACAAATTAATTTTTAATCTGCCTAAAGTTTTATATCCTATAAGTAATACAAAGTTATACCAAGTTTAAGTAATTTTTGAAACGTAAAACTTACATTATTCAGTCACCGGTTATCCAAACTCCACTCTTTTTCGAAAATAATCCGACATTTTCATTTTTAAAAATAAAAGAAATCTCTTATATTCAAGCTCTTTTACAAAACTTCCAACCTTACTTGTCTGAAGTTTAAAGGTTGTCATGTAGAAGGAATAAATGAGGAGTTTATAAATAATATAAATACTCAATTACTTTTATTTTTTTGTAAAATACAGCAAATAACATAAAAAACGCTATGTTTGTACTTAAGACAATATTACAAGAGGGACTACTCCTTAGACTCGTAAAGGCAACTCAAAAGGTGTTTCATAGTGCCTCTAGAGTTTTACCACCAATTCTTTTTCACATAAGCAAACAAGATTATCTACAGGATTTCATTTATATTTATTATAGTATCTATATAAATATATTAGCGTCTCACAGTCTATAAACTAAGGATCTTGGATATCTGGGTCCCTCACTATTAGAGGAACTACCCTTAATCTACGTTTGGAATGTCACACAGTCTAATTGTAAAATAGAACAGCACGGGATTTTTGGGAATATACTACTGTTATCAGTCTATCAAAAAAAGTTTTCGGTCTATGGGTCCCCCACTATTAGAGGAACTACCCTTAGTCTACAGTCCACGTTAGGGGCGTCACGCAGTCTATGAATTAGTAGAGAACCACCGTCGCGTCGCGTTCACGGCGGTTCCACGATACGGCACTACACGGTGGTACGGCGGTTGTGTAATCGGGCACTGTCGAAGTACGTTCCGGCCCCCTGGATTTTCTTTTTTGGTACTAGACGCGTATATTTAATTTTATCCAGGGTATTGTATTTACATGATTTGTTTTATAATAATTGCGTATTTGTTTGTTATTTAAATATTTGTATTTTGTTTTTTTAAATTCATTTCTCTAATAAATTATTACAATACAATTTACTATCAATGAATATAATACAAGCTTTCTGTCATTTTAAACCCAAGGATATCAATCCTGTGTGGTTTTAAAATTAATATTAATATTGTATTATAATTTTTTATTTATTGAGTTACTCCTATAATTAATCTGAACATTTTTTGCAGTAAAATAACTAAAAAAATATGACATAAAATTTTAAAATATAGGTAAAAATGTTATTAAGATTAAGACCAATATTATAATATCATTGTTTATTAAGTTGTTTGTAGAGGTGTTAAAATTGATTCTTCAAAATTAGCAATTTATAAAATAAAAAAGTTACTAGGGTAAAAATGCAGCACTACATTTAAGCACACTTATCATTATAATTAGAGACCTTTTGCACGCACTTCATAGCTAACTTTATCCTTTATTAATGTGACATTAAACGACAGATGTCACGTGATATTTAGAAGTCAAATTTTTACCTTTTGCAGACACAATTTTTATTTGCCCCATTTTTGTTATCCTTTATTTATCTGGCAAGAGCCTGTTTTGTGTTCTGTAGGTAATATTAATAAAAAAGCTCCAACAACAACTAAAAAAACTGAAAAACAAATACCAGTGAAAAACCGCCAAGAAAAGATAGGATTAGGTCTGTGTACTGTGTACTTTTCTTTACACACTTCACAGAACATTTTGGTTAGTTGGTAAACACTGTTGCCAAACAACACATATCTACCAGTTTATATAAAAAATAATTTTCGATATAATTGGAATAAAATTAAATCTGCTGATTACCCCGAATTGGTAGCTCTTGAAATAATTGTCTGGTATCATAAATATTTTATTTAGATTACATTTGGTCATGTAACGTTATATGCGCGGCAACACTGTCAATGCTGAAGAACGCTTTTATTTGTAATCATTGTTCTATTCCACTAAAAACAGTTAGATTTCAATAGCTTCGTTCCCTCAACTAGTTTGACAGTCATAAAACCGTCCGAAAAATCCAATTTGCGTTCCAGGTCAACGTTGTACTGTTATCGGACAGTCAGTTTCCCGTTCCATCAGGCCACTTAAACGGTTTCGGACTCCTCCGAAATACTAGGATCGAGGACAGGCGTATTAGAATTGTTTGCATTTCACTCTTTTATTTGTCTGTGTTTATCATATATTGCAATGGAAAAATTGTATGTAAATTCTCATACGCTTCGTGACAATAAATTTCTAGTTTGCATCACCTGAGATAAAAATATACCGTAAAATTACATTAAATTTAATTTTGTCTGAGAAAATTCAAGAAACAGTAGATAACCCAAGACATTTAAATTTAGGCATTTAAGGAAAAATAAATTGAGTTTCACAACCAATTTTAACACATGAGAAAATGCTGGGAAAGCCACGTAAATATACTAATAATATTTAAATTTCCAAAAAAAAATTGTTCAACATCTGCAGCATCTGTTGATTTTTTTGCAAGAGTCTCTTAATTTTTATTTCTACAGGACTGCGGCATGTTGAAGGTACACTACATAGAAAAAAGCTATACTGACCATAAAGTAGCCAACTTAGAAAAAGAAAAATTAGTTTAGCAGGTGACTAGATAGGAATAGAAACATAATGGCTTACTCAGATCGCAGCAAATCCCAGTGACCTGTAAACTAAAAGTTAAAAAAAGAGGGGTACCACCGGATGTGAAATTTTACACCATATTTGGCGGACTTCGCTTTAAGACATTGATATTATATTTCCTTGTAAATCTGCGTAGTAGACAATAAAATGAAATTCATCCGACTCTGGTAGTCGGAAAAAGAATCGGAAAGGGATTAAGAAAATAATTTGCTTCTATTCATATTTACACATATGCTAAATTAGTTTTCCTGTTCCTAAGCAGGCTTCCCTATGGCCAGTATAGCTTTTCCCTATGTGGTATATCAAATGCACATAAGTACCTATGCAGTTTTTAGCTTTTAATCAGTTTATGCTCCACTTACAGTTTTACTAAAATAATAAGTAGCATGTCTTAACTATAATCACAAACACTTTGTGAATATTGAGGCTTTCTATAATTTGTAGGTAATTTTACAAATATTTTGAAAAATAAAAAATACAAAAAAAAATATAATATAAATTTCACATAAAACTTGTGACATTACAAAAAATAAATATTTTTTCACAAGTTGCGCCTAAAAATATGTGCTAATACAAGTTCATTGGGTAGTCTGTAGTGGTTTATAGTTTGTGAGTATAAATTAAATTAATGTAATTTTATCTGCATTTTAAAGAACTAAAATTAAAAATGTATTCTGATGATAATCCTATGTCATTTTATAAAAAAATGTGTAATATATAAAACTAATGTGACCGTAATTTTTTTAAAGAAAATTTACATACAATAAGCAATTTTGCAAAGTAATTCACAAATCTCTTTTTTCTGTGTGCAAATTTAGAGCTCTCGAATTCCTACTTTGCCTTCGTTCTTCTTTTACGCGAGACAGTTTTATGACTGTCGAAAGGGATGATGAAACGCTCTTAATATTTTTTAATTTCCTCTATACGCCAATTTTTTTTATCTGCATACATCTTTGTTTGGACCTTGAGCGTCTAAATTAAAAAATTAAAACAAAAATTCAATGGATTGTGTTAACTAAACCAGGGGCATCGATAAGAGGGAGGGGCTGTTAGACTTGCGTTACAGTGTTATAGTTTTTGCAAAGTCACTTGAATAACTCCTAATACGGGGTTCTATCGATTTCATGAAATTTTGCTTCATTCTGCCCTTCAAAAGGTATCCAAATTCATATAAAATCTTCCTGGTATAATTTCAACCCTACCGACAGAGAAGAGGCGCGACTCTTTGCGGTCCGACCACAAAGTATTTGTTTTCCGACCGACCCAGCACAGGTGGATAGACGGCATCTGATTGGCAGATTTATTTGAGATGCGCTTTTAATTGCTTTCGGGTGTGCTTTTCGGGACTCCTTTAGTCGGCAGTATGCAGAGTTAGAAAATAAATCAGTGTCGTTCCTGTAGGTGTAGGAATAGAAAGTTTTATTATCTATTTTTATTTCTTTAGTTTACGCCCTAATTAAATGAAATAATTTTCATGAGTATATCTACCGCCGCCCTATAAAGGATATGCCGATGGTCGGCTTTTATCTTTGTTCAACTGACTTTGCAAAAACTATACACTCAATGTTTTTTTAATGTGATTTTTTCTAAATGATTTACAAAGGGGGGTAGGAGTAAATTATACATTTTCCTCAACCCTGTATAATTTCTTATCAATCTTTTAAGCGTTGTTTGATAGTAGGCTCTCCATCCAACAACGTTTAAAGTAAAGTATATTCTTAAACCAATACCTTGTCAATCAATACAGTTCGAGTACCGCCAATCAAAGCAGATCAGATAAGTACTACTCAACGAGCAGCTAGTGGTCTCTCCCGGTACGACGCGAACGCGAAGAGCATCCTCAACAACAACTATAGTACTTCCAGGGGGGAATGGAGGGGGGCTGTAGGGGGTCATAGACCCGCGCTTGTTGCTGTAGGCCAGTTATGGCACACAAATATTGTTGTTGAAATATACATTTTTTCATGGTACTTTACAGTACCAACAAACTTAATGGTATATTTAGATGACTTCTTCAAATTATAAAAAATTTTTGAATTATGAAATTAATAAAATAAAAAAAATTGCTTGTTTTGTTTGATTTTTTGTATTTTTTTCAAGTTTCAAATTTGTCAATTAATATCCAGAGACCTAACTGGATTTTTTTATTTATTTCAGAAACTAAAGCCTGGTGCCTTACTCTGTTAATATAGATGTGCCTCCCTGCAAAATAAGGTGGCTGAGGGGTATAAGACCCACCCTTTAATAAGGCCCACCCGTCGTATCTAAGAAAGTTAGCAATCTCAAATCTGGCAAGACGTAAAAATACACTTAAGTGAGTTGTGACGTCAGCGAAAACCCGCCATTTAGGTATGCATGTAACGTCCCAGCAATTTGTTTGTTGATGCGTGCAGATACCACGTGTTTTTTGGCAAACAAATTATAATATAAGATATGAGAACTGTCAGAAGTGACATGGTTTGACATAAACAATCTTTTTGTTACTATGGAGGTTGCCTTACATATTTTTGCATTGAAATTGTTTGCATTCATTACCTATGTTCAATGTTTTGTTATTTTAATTCTAAAAAACTGGTGGTTGTGTGATTATAAAGTCCAACGGCTCGTCTGCTTATAAGGCCCGGGTCTTATATTTAAAGAGTGGGCCTTTTTATATATCTATTTTTTAGTGCCTTTTTGCAGGATAAAAAAAATTTATGGTTTAAACTCAGAGTAAGAATATATTTTTCTTAATCTAAGGGTTTAAAAGTTAGGCAAAGCAAGTTAATCTAAAGGCAAGCAGCCACATAATTTATGACACCAATTTCTCGGGCTTTTTGTTTTTGAACTATTGTCTTTAATTTATCAATAAAAATAAAAAATACATTTTATTTCCGGTTCTTCATTATTTGGTTATTGATTTTATTTTAACACCTAAATAACATTTTCGTATGACAAAAATTTGTACGTAAATAAAGCTTATTATTAGTCTTAATATAAGGCCCGCCCGATAATGATGCCAAGGAAGATGTGAAAAACTTAAAAAACTAAATATTAACTAAAATAAATTGCATGAGATTTTAGAAATTATTTTTGTAATGCTGTTTTAATGGATTTTTTGGCTTTATTGAAAGTATTGTATCCATATGCTTATATTGGTGGGCCGTATTACCAACACGTATCTGATATTGGGGATATTTTGGGTCGCGTAATTTACACTTTGTTACCGTTATTGTTATTACTGAGTCTGCGCATTAGCAGTTCGCTCCGTTTTTGTTATTTACGGTACCGGCGGCCGGTACTTACGGTAGCCCTTCTTTAATGTTACCGTTACTTTTTAAGATTAGTTTTGTATTGTTGTTTGACTGCAGTCGAATTTTTTACTAAAATTCACTATAGTTTGGTTTGTAAAAAGCCATAAATCTAATAAAAATAAATAAACAAAAAGTTGACGGTGTGTGAAACTACTAAATTAACGTTTGTGTTATGCTTATCAGCTGTTAAATTTTCTGTTATTTTAACTGACAAAAATGTTCCTATTAAAGCCCAATGTACATTAATATGTTTTTCTAAATATTTCTATATGTGTTCAAAAAAAGTTTTTTTGTCATGAGGTTAGTTGTATAACTCTATAAACCCCATTGCCAGAGAAATCTTAGCCTGTACTTTTGTTTTAATATAATTCTGTAGTAACAATAATGTGGGCCGGGCCGATAAACCTACCTTAGGTTACTTTCATCTGGAACATGCACTCTATAGTCTAACTTCCTGGTCTACAAATCTGATCTAATCAAAGAGATCTAAAGTCGTTTAAAGTAAATGTATAATGTACGTGTTTTTCTTGCTGTGACTGTACAATAATATGTTTTTCTAAATATTTCTATACGTGTTTAAATTTTTTTCCTGAGGTTAGTTGGATAGAGAAATCTTGTCTTGTACTTTTGTTTTAACATATATTAGTCGTAAAAATTAAGTGGCCCTTATACCCCTAACCTACGTTAAGTTACTTTCATCTGGGACATGCGCTCTATAGTAAAACTTTCTGGTGTACAAATCTAATCTAATCTAACAGATCTAAAGTCGTTTAAAGTAAATGTATCATGTATGTGTTTTTCTTGCGGCGACTGTACAATAATACGATTTTCTAAATATTTCTGCGTTAAAAAAAATCGAGAGGTTAGTTGGATAACTCTATAAACCATTGGAAATAACTATCTATCTAAAGTCGTTTAAAATAAATGTATAATCTATTATGTGTTAAAAAAAAATTCTGAAGTTGGTTGGATAAGTTCTTATACCCCTAACCTCCCTTAGGTTATTTCATCTGAGACATGCACTCTATAGCGTGACTTCCTGGTCCACAAATCTGATCAAATCTAACAAATCTAAAGTATATGTTTTTCTTGCCGCGACTACATTATTATGTTTTTCTAAATATTTCTATGTGTTTTTTTTTGGTGAGGTTAGTTGGATAACTCTATAAACCATTGGAAATTACATGAGAAATCTTATACCCTGTCTCGACCAATGCATGCCCACCCCGATTCAAAAAGCGCATCACGTGATGGCCCATGGAGTTGCACCGGTTTTAAATGCAGCGTCACCTGATGCATTTTTTGAATCGGGGTGGGCATGCATTAGTGGAAACAGGGTATTAGCTTGTATAGTTTTTGCAAAGTCACCTGAAATGCTCCTAATACGGGGTTCTATCGATTTCATGAAATTTTGCTTCAATCTGCCCTTCAAAAGTTATCAAAATTTATATAAAATCTTCCTGGTATAATTTCAACCCTACCGACAGAGAAAACGCGCGGCTCTTTGCGATCCGAGCACAAAGTATTTATTTTCTGACCGACCCAGCACAGGTGGATAGACGGCACCTGATTGGCAGATTTTTTTGAGATGCGCTTTTAATTGCTTTCGGGTGTTCTTTTCGGGACCCCTTTAGTCGGCAGTATGCAGAGTTACAAAATAAATCAGTGTCGTTTCTGTAGGTGTAGGAATAGAAAGTTTTATTATCTATTTTTATTTCTTTAGTTTACGCCATAATTAAATGAAATAATTTTCATGAGTATATCTACCGCCGCCCATGTCACTTTCTTTAAAGGATATGCCGATGGTCGGCTTTAACCTTTGTTCAACTGACTTAGCAAAAACTATACTTATGTTTTAATATAATTCTGTCTTAAAAATAATATGCTCGTTATACCCCTAACCTACCTTAGGTTGCTTTCATCTGAAACATGCACTCTATAGTATGACTTCCTGGTCTACAAATCTGATCCAATCTAACAGATCTAAAGTCGTTTAAAGTAAATGTATAAATATTTGTGTTTTTCTTGCGGCGACTGTAAATAATAATGATTTTGTAAATATTTCTGTGTTTAAAAAAAAATCGTGAAGATAGTTGGATAACTTTATAAACCATTGGAATATACCAGGGAAATCTTATTTTTGTTTTAACATAATTCGGTAGTAAAAATAAGGTAGCCTTATACCCCAAACTTACCTTAGGTTACTTTCATCTGGGACATTTTATAGTATGATTCCTGGTCTACAAATCTGATCTAATCAAACAGATCTAAAGTCGTTTAAAGTAAATGTATAATGTATGTGTTTTTCTTGCCGCGACTAGAAGTGTCTAAGTAAGGAAGTAATGGCGACTTGAAGACCAGAGTCAATACAGACTGGCTTCGGGCTCTTAAAGCAGTATTTTACCTTAAAGTACTTCCTATGAATTTAAGTACCATAGTTTTGCAATTGAGTCTAGCTCTGAGATTCTGAGTAAACGAAGATCTGTGTGGGAGACGAAATTGTACAATATCTTTAGGTTAACTTCTGTCTTGCACAGCGCAAAGATTTCTGATGTATACTCGAAGCATTTACGTCCGGTTAATACGTTAATGGCTCGAAGGTACAGCGTGTGTTGTCATTCTGTCATTTTCGATTAGAAAGTGGGAAAATTTTAAAAGATCCCATCTTCCGATTTTACCTTATTTTGCTCTAAATATTTGCGTAGTTTTTAGTTATTCACGAGTGCGGAAAGTGATACTTTACCGCACGCGACGGTAGTTGACCGAACTATGCGGGGCGGAGTTCGGTGAAGGCGTCAAGGCCGGTAACGACAGTTTCCGTAAGCGTTAGGTACAATATTTTACCTATGAGTACCTCTTCTTTCAAAAATTGAATGTAATTTATTTTAAAAAAATTATTGTGTGTGCTTAAGACCACACGGCAGAAGTGTAAACTTCAACAAGACGAAATTAATAATACTGGCCCATAACATATTCTGCAAAGCGGACCGAACCGAACTCTTCTGTGTACTGGCCTTCATCTGCATCATCATATCGCTCGCTGTATGTTTCTCACAGTTAGTCGACTCGAGCCGATTTCACCCGAATGAGCGTTACATAGCCAAGCCTGAAGGCTCAGTTCAATTTACTACCCACAAAAACTGCTAAACGCGCCTAAAGAAGTTTACACTTCAAAAAAATTCAAATTAGATGATATCATCAAATATTATTGATGCGTCGGTAAGGTTCGCGTGTGCGGTAAAGTACTATTTACCGCACGCAAATGATTGCGGCAAAGTACATTTTACGTGATTTCACTTCTTTTTTAAAGTATGTATTTGGATAATATTTAAGTTTTAAAGTAGTAAAATATGCAGAATATTGTTCAAAATTTTTGCAATGCCTTATTTAAAATATATTAATAGTTCCTATGAGCCTTTCAAAGCTCAGCTCTCTAGCATTTCTGGAAGTGGGCAATGTTACTTTTACATACTTTACATTTATAGGGGAGGGAAGTAAATCAAACTTTTAGTTGGTTTAATCAAAGTTCCTATCGGCCTTTCAAAGCTCAGCTCTCTAGCATTGCTTGAAGTGGGAAATGTTACTTGTACATTACTTTATAGGGGAGGGAAGTAAATTAAAATTTTGGGATTTTAACATTTTTTCCTATAGTTATATCATAGTTCATATTGGCCTTCCAAAGCTCAGCTCTCTAGCGTTTCTAGAAGTGGGAAATGTTACTTTTACATAACATTACATGTATAGGGGAGGGGAGTAAATTAGAATTTTAGGGGGAACCGAACCGAACCAAATTTCAGCTTTGTATCTGTCTGTCTGTATGGTAGAATTTTGATGATCTTTACATGAGTGAGTGAGTTGAAATTTCGACGGTGTCTGAAATTTCGTAACTACTTTAGTTCTCTGCGTAAAAGCTTTGATTATACAACACATATCTTGTAACCATTGGTAACAGGAACAAATTTCAGGCGTTTAACTTTTGTACGCTATAATAGCAAAGAAATAATAATTGTAACAAAAAATGTATTGTTTGCTGCAACCTGTCCAACTATTCCTTGTACTAGTGGGGGCTGTAGCCCCATCGCCGTTAGAGGGAACCCGCCACTGACTTTAAGGTAAAACGCGGAACATAGAATTTGTAGTCACTTTGCTAATGTAAGCTTTTTACAGGATTATCCCTTTTGTCCCGTTCTCTTTTATGTGCAAAATGGGACACCTGAGGGATGTCCTTGGGGATAAATTCCTGTTGTGGGCCTGGCTCTTTTATATTCGCATATAAGACTTGATGTAATTTTAAACGCATATATTTTACTATCAAACGAAACAAAAGGAAGAGATGTGATGTATGTGAGTTGGTATATAAATGGTGTTTTTTTAAAAGAAAACATGTTTTTTCAAGTGTTTGTCGTTCGTTTTTACAGAAACCGTCGAATACGTCGATTTTATTTGCCAGGTAGGCATTACCCCTGTATTTTGAATAGGAAACTGTTTTGAAGAGATCTTAAACGTCTTAAAAGCCATGTAAAAATTTCGAAAATCTATCGATTCTTTTTCAAGATATTTGCCTCCAAATTTCTGATAGAGCGGTAAAAAATAAAATAAGAAAAATTAAACAAAAATAAAATAATAAATAATTTACTTGTTCGAAGGTTTTTTCAAAAGCGTGCGAATCTTTAAAAAAACACCCGGTATAAATAGGTACCCACGTAAATGTTTTAAAACAGAGCCATCTTAAATTAAAATTTTGGCAAATTGCTTCTGTGTAAGAAAAAACAGAAGAACCAGTTTTTTGAGTCTGCAAGATGTGATGGCCATTGGCAACACCAGAATATTAAAGATATGTCATTTCTACAGATTGTATTACAACTGAACAAGTCCTGTTTATGGTACCTGTGGGTAATGACGCCCATGTAATATAATTCTTGGAATAAGAACCACGATCATAAGTATTTGCAGGTAAAGAAACACAAATGAAGATATTCAACATTTTCACGACTTTACACGATTTTTGGCAGCGGAATTACACGATTATCTCCGCACTTCATCTGGCAACACTGCCTGTAACGCAGGATGCCATTTTTGGGGAATGTGATTTACTGTCGTAATTTATGTACCTCTGTAAATTCTAACGCCAGCAGAAAATTAAAAACTGGGCGTTACTACGCACCTGAGATGGATTACCCACCTGGACTGTATTAACTACCTGGGCGTTATTCCAAACTTGTACCTTAGATGGTTTTGGTGTTTGTTTGTAGATTTTTTTGTTACAGAATCAATATTATCTATAGATATAGAATACCTAGTTTTGAAATATGAATTGCTAACCTTCAAATTAACAAAAGGGGTGTTAAAAGTTCATAAAGTTTGGTTTCTCAAGACAACCGGTTGGATAATAATTTTTTATATATGGGCTCGCCCTTCACTGTACAAACATCGCATTGAAGAGAGTGAAAAGAAAAAAAAAGAATTTAAGACAAACCAGCCCGCATGCAGCCTCTTAAAATGTAAAAAGAAAACCAAACAAAAAAAACAAGTTGAAAGACAAGGTTCAGGTACGCACATGAAGTACTTACGTACTTTTCTACGGGGACGCTCAAAGAAATCTAAAAGAGCTTTGGTAGAATTTAGTTAGCTAAATTTAGTATAACTACTTAGTTATTGGTGGGCTATTTTAGGGTCAAACTACTTTGTCATTTTTAGTTGGATCTTATTCAAAGTATTACGATAGTTTAGCTATTTTTGTTTATAACTTGGCTAAGTAATTAAGAATTTTTACAGCCAGTTTAGCCAGTTATAGTAGTTATTTTTGTTACCTATAAAAGGTCAGCTGAGATTGTTATTTTAGGTTGACCCTCAGTAAGTTTAGTAATTTTTTGGTTCGCTAGTTTTTTTAGTAAATTTTGCTAGTATTTGGTTCCTCAGTATGGTTAATAACTACTTAGTTTTTGGCTAGCTATTTTAGGGTCGGACTAGCTAGTCATTTTTAGGTGAATCTTAGGCAAAGACAGTTTATTTTTAGTTGGATCTTAGGCAAAGACAGTTTAGCTATGTTGTGTTTATAACTTGGGTAGGTATAGAATTTTTACAGCCAGTTTAGCTAGTTTTTTTAGTAAATTTTGCTAGCATTAGTTACCTCAGTGTGGTCAATAACTACGTAGTTATTGGCTAACTATTTTAGGGTAGACTAGCTAATCATTATTAGTTAAATCATTGTCAAAGACGACAGTTTAGCTATTTTTTGTTTAAAACTTGGGTAAGTAAATAATTTTTACAGCCAGTTTAGCTCGATTCAGTTGAGCTAGTTATAGTGGTTGTTATTGTTACCTAGAAAGGGTCAGCTAAGATTGGTATTTTAACTTGACCCTCAGTCAGTTTAGTAATTTTTTAGTTCGCTAGTTTTTTTAGTAAATTTTGCTAGTATTAGTTACCTCATTAGGGTCAATAACTACTTAGTTATTGGCTAGCTATTTTAGGCTGGGAGCTAGTCATTTTTAGTTGGATCTTATTCAAAGACTTACGACAGTTTAGCTATTTTTTGTTTATAACTTGGGTAAGTAATTTTTACAGCCTGTTTAGCTAGATTCAGTTTAGCTAATTATATTAGTTGTTATTGTTACCTAGAAAGGCTGAACTGAGATTGTTATTTTAAGTTGACCCTCAAGTTTAGCAATTTTTTAGTTCGCTAGCACCTCAGTATCTTGCTATTTTGAATTAAATCTCATTCGCTGACAAAGGCCAGTTTAGCTGTTTTTTAGTTAGCTATAAGCTTAGCTGTTTTGTAACCAATTTTTCTAGTTATTAGTTAAACCTAGTAAGGGTCAGTCTAGCTATATTTTTAGTGAAATTTCAGTTTATTTATTTGTTAGTTAGTTAGGGTAAGTTTAGCTTTGTTATATAGTCAGTTTATCTGGTATTAATTACCTACCCGACCTCAGTAAGGTGATTCTATAGCTATCTATTTATAATTATTGACTCTCAGTGATAGAGGTCAGGTTAGCTATATTTTTTATTTAGCTAAGGTAAGATTAGCATTTTTATAGCTGGTTTAGTTAGATTCAGTTTAACTACTTATAAATTACCTTGATCAAATGCTTTTTATAGTCAGTTCAGGTATTTATTATAGGATCAATTTAAATAAAAAATTTTGTGGCTATTAAAGGTAACTATGCATGAAGATAAAAAAATACATAATAGTTTGTTTTCTTCAGTGGTGTTACACTGGGGGGTTGGGGTGTTATCTACAATCGGACGCGTTCCCGGGTGGCGAATAGAGGGTTTTTTTCACGGGCCAAGATTGGTAAAAATTACATTATACATTAATCATGTGAGCTTAGGTGCCCCTTAATTGGCAAAGTATTTTTATAGTTTTTTTAACTGTCTCCCTTAAAAATGTTTATTAACCATTACAATTATTTACGGGGACCTGAATAATTGTATTTATATCAATCAACCTTTTTACTAGGTATACCCACTTATTAATTGAGTAACTCTTTAAAAGTAGATAAAGTCAATCCAATATTTTAAGAAGGATTTTTATACAATGCTGATAAAAGTCAATATAAACATGTTTTAATAAATCCAACTAATTCCAAATAAGTAAATTTGTTTTGTGTCAGTAATTTTGAGACGCCCTGTAGAAACACATACGCACACGACAAGGTCTCGACACACGTGTTTAAAGGGTAAATGTAACAGGAGAACAAAATTAGAGAAGAGCAGCTCAAAATTGAAAAGGAAAGAAAGAAAGAAGAAACGAAAAAGATGTTTAAGGATACAAATACCACAGATAATAGGGACTTATTACAATAAAGCCAGGCAGCAATAGTGCCGGGCACTATTCTAACAGTTTTCCGTTCAGAACTGACAGTTAGTCTTTCAAAATTGACATACCAAAGTCAAATTTATAAATCCCGACGTTTATTTTCCATTAATAATGGCGGCACTATTAATTCCGGCGCTTATAATACACAAAAGACCTAATTACTATTACTGCCTGGCTTTGTTGCAATAAGTCCCTAAAAGACATTTATTGCAATAAAGCCAGGCAGTATTCTGACAGTTTTCCATTGAAAACTGACAGCTGATCTCTCAAAATGGACATACCAAAGTCGAATTTATAAATCCAGTAATTTATTTTCCATTAATCATGGGGGCATTATATTCATTACGACTCTTATAATACACAAAGGCCTAATTTTGAAAGAAGACAGCTGTATAATGCCAAACTGTCAGAATATTGTCCGGCACTATTACTGCCTGGCTTTAATGCAATAAGCAGCGGCGGCGCGTGTTCTTAAATAGTGGGGGGGGGGGGGCGTATAATTTCTGAAGTAATAAAAATTTTACATTTTACAAACAAACATATTATGGATTTTGAAAGAATATCATGTGGTGTGAAAATTTGGTTCGGTTCGGTTCTTTTTATTCATCAAGAGGCAATTTTTTATGTATAAAATGATTTTTACTTTGGCCAGCGGCGTTAGTGTAGGAATTGTCCTCGGTATTTTTGAAGAAAATATAATGGTACACCAATGGTTTTTTTTTAAATAAAATTATTCTTTTTTAAGCAAATGCCGCCTGTTTTTTTTTGTTTAACGTACAGTTTTTGTATAAAAAAAATAAATTGAGGCGGGGCTAGGAATTTCTTTTGAGGAGGGGGAATATCAATGACTAGATATCGATTTTTCGTGTTTTGCATATAACTATTTTACATTGTGACCAGTGGGGATGGGACAATTTGCCGCCACCGACTCGCCGCGGCAAATTCGTCACCGGGCCAACTCAACACCGATCCGATTCGCCGCTGGGCTAACTTGCCGCCGACTACTCGCCACCTAAAATACTGTCCGATGAGCTTCAGATTATACATTTGACAGGTCTATTATAGAGTTCCGGTGTCATCCAATTTATTTTTTTATCAAATAAAGAATCAAAATGGTGGACTTTCTTATTTTTGAAACGATATATTTTAATTTGGACCTTTGATGGGTTTAAAGTCGGTATTTATGATTTTTAAATTGAACCTAAAGATATTAAAATGGCGAATCCAAAATGGCGAACTTATTAATTATAAACCGAAAAAATTAATTAGGAAGTTTTGGGTGTTCCAGATCGCTGATTATGATTTTGGAAATAAAACACAAAAAAAACAAAATGGAGGATTTAATATGGCCGACTGTTCTCTTTATGAACCGATATGTATTAAATTTGACACTTTGGGGAGTGAAAGTCGCTAAATTTGATTTTTTGAATTAAATTAATAAAAAAATAAAAGGCGGACTTTTACATTTATGAATTGCCAGATACCTATTAAATGTTCAATTATAGGGTGTTTATTATGATTTTATGATTCAATACGTATCGGTTCTTAAATGGAAAATTTTGCCATTTTGGAACCGTCATCTAAAGTTTGGTTTAAAAATCATAATGAGTTTTTAAAAGGAATGTCCGCCTATTAAATCGCAATTTAATTTTTTTTAAAGTTTTATTCAAAAATCTTATTCAGCCATCTTAAGCACCCCAAAGTTCCAAATTTAATAGGTACATTCATAAATGAAAATGTCCACCATTTTCACTCTTGAAGTTTAATTAAAAAATCGTAATTCTAAAATTTGACGTCAAAAGTCATAATCAGCGACCCTAAACACGCCAAAGTTTTAAATTTGGCAGATATCGGTTTATAAATAGAAAATTCCACCATTTTGGATCTACTTGTTTAAGTTCACGTCAAAAATTGTATAACATAGCCTTAAACATTATAATTTTTCACATTTAAAGCAAATCGGTTTATAGATAAAAAAGTCCGCCATTTTGCATCCGACATTTCTAATATTATTGTGATAAAAATATTCAATTGCATTTTTATTAAAACTCTATGTACCCCTGTCAAATATAAAATTTGTAGCTCGTCCAAAAGTGGTTAAAAAATCTGTCGTAAAATTTTAAATACTAATATACCAAGTTAAGCCAAATTATATAACCATTTAATAAACAAAACTGCATACTGTAGATTCGCGTCTGCAAGAATTTCCTAGCTCCTTCTTCAATATTAGCATCTTCTTCTAGCCTATTGTCAAACAAAACTATGTCACTTTTAGTTTTTGAGATATTATACAAAGTTGGTATTTTTCCCTCTTTTTACCCCATTCTTAAAATCATAACAAATTTAAATAAAAAATATACCTACCCACTATTTTTGCAAGTTTTTTTTAAATTGTTACTACACTCTTAGAATAATAAATAAAAAAAAAATTAATTAAAAAAACACCCAACTGCTAAATTTACTTGTAACTACTAGTCGCAGTTGGGTACAAAATTGATATTTTTTGCAAAGTCACTTGAATAACTCCTAATACGGGGTTCTATCGATTTCATAAAATTTTGCTTCATTCTGCCCTTCAAAAGTTATCCAAATTCATATAAAATCTTCCTGGTATAATTTCAACCCTACCGACATAGAAGAGGCGCGGCTCTTTGCGGTCCGACCTCAAAGTATTTGTTTTCCGACCGACCGGTGGATGAACGGCGCTTTTAATTGCTTTCGGGGGTGCTTTTCGGGACCCCTTTAGTCGGCAGTATACAGAGTTAGAAAATAAATCAGTGTCGTTCCTGTAGGTGTAGGAATATAAAGTTTTATTATCTATTTTTATTTCTTTAGTTTACGCCATAATTAAATGAAATAATTTTCATGAATATATCTACCGCCGCCCATGTCACTTTTTATAAAGGATATGCCGATGGTCGGCTTTTATCTTTGTTTAACTGACTTTGCAAAAACTATATACCTATTATTATATGCAACATGCTTCAACTTTTTGTTTTGATGCCCAAAGCGCACTTATACAGTTTTGTATTTTCATGAATCAGATTCGGACCTATCCTTAAATTACGTAACGCTTTGGGGTTTTGGCTTTGCGTTACACCTAATGTTTTTTTAATGTGTTTTTTTTTTAAAATACGTTCTAAGGGGGGGAGGGGGCGTTAAAAATCCAAAATTTTTGTGTTACGTAATTTAAAAACGCTCCCTTATTGGGTAATTTTGTACCCAACTGCGACTAGTAGTTACAAGTAAATTTAGCAGTTGGGTGTTTTTTTTATTAAAAAATTTTTCTATTTCCAACTTTAGGTTTAATTCTTATTCAGCCTTATTTATTTCATTTAGCTTTACCCAAAAAGTACGTGTAGATTTTCTACGGACGCGAACAGTGTTACCTTCCATTGAGTGAAGGTGGGAGAGGAGAGAGGGAGGAGGAAACTAGTAAAATGATGTCGAAAAAATTTTTAAAGCGTGTGCCGAAAGAATTTTTAAATACGCTCCAAATTCGTGAAAGGTATAGCCACAGAAGACTCTTTTGTGGTATAGCTACAACTATTACTAATAAGGGGGGTGGGGAGAAGAAAGGGAGAGGAAGGGGAAAACTAGTCAAATGGTATTGGAAAAATGTCTTAAAGCGTGTGCAGAATGAATTTTTGAATTCGATCTATATTTGATAAAATTATGCGAATGGTTTCTGAATAGGGTGGGGGGAATGACAGGAGGGGAGATGGGTGAGCAGGGGGAACTAAAAAGTAACTACAGCAAATTAAAGGACATTGCAATGGGTAATCAAAGGAATTTGAATAAACTCGCCTGAAATTTAGATAATTTGTATGCCTTAAAGCCTACATCATGTGACAAAATGGCGTCTAAACACCTCCATGTTGATTCCTGTTTAAAAAAATATAGCCTATGGCACCTTCGGGATCAGTAGCAATTCAACGACACCTTTTTTGTCAAAATCGGTCCAGCCGTTTAGCCTATAGCATGACACAAACCTTTCGCCGTGCTGCAGTTGGGTAAAAATATAGGTACTAGTCTAATCTTTACTCCATTTTCAAAAGCTGTACCGAAAAAATTAGGTATCTTTTTGTAAGCGCTTAAGATATGCAAAATGGTAGACTATTTTTTCAGGTTTAAAAACTTAATTGATGTAAATTAACGCTTGTTTTTTAGTTGATTTAACTGACAGAACTGACGACTATGTATATAAACGAAGTCTACAAGATGAATGAATAAATAAATATTTAAAGCCTCTTTTAAAAAAAAGTCGTCTCGAAAGGTGACTTTTTAAAGAGAAGAAAAACGAAAAATAATTATTTATTGATTGAATATATGGTAATTAGTTGAGTCAAGAGCTTAAGAGGTAAATCCGAAGGAAATTGCTGATTTGAAAGAAGTGGAGAATTTTCATAACATGTTCCTACATAGAGATCATTGTCCTCTCCTTTTTTATTATTAATTAAACGATTAGCCTGTCTCTCTGTGTGTCTATCTAATATTGCGACTCATTTTGGACACACTTTCCGGGAACCGATTTTAATGAAATTTGGCACAGTAATGTAAGTCCGATGACGACACAATATTATGCAATGAAATTTGTTTTTTTTTGTCTTAAATAAGTAATTGAGAAAAGGATTGCAATAAATATAGAGACTCATGATACCTTTGTGGACCTACAAAAAGCATATGATACCTTTCCAGTGGAAAAATTATGGACAGTGTTAGAACAAACTAATATCAATCATACATACATAAAAGCGATAAAAGAACTATATAAAGGGTCAAAATCTAAAATTAAAATAACTACAAAGCGATTTTCAAAAGAATTCGTTTTTAAAATATATATCGCAATAGCTCTAAAAAAAGAAAAGTGCACGGCATGGGAATACAACTTAACGGCTGATTTATTATATACACACTACAGTTTGCTGAAGACCAAGTAATTGTAGCTAATGATAAAGAAGACTTGGAGTATATGATGATAAAGTTAACGGAAGAATACCAAAAGTGGGGGTTAACAGTGAACGTGGACAAAACACAATACTTATATACTGGAAACGAATCAAGTGAGCTAGAACTAGACAATGGATCAACAATATCTCCATGCAATGCAAATATTAACTTGGGTGTCACATTTGATAAGACAGGAACAGACTGTAAAGAATTAATAAAAATAATAGTAGAAGAAAAAAAGGTTATTGGATGTCTTAACAATATTTTATGGACAAGAGAGATAAAAAAGAATGTAAAATTTAACATACATGAAAGAATGGTGAAAATCACGCTGTTGTATGTCACGCAACAGAAAAATACAAAATAAAAATGGAAAGTGTTGAAATGGATGCAATAAGAAGATCAATGAGAATATTTAGAACAGATCATATAAGAAATGAGATCATAAAAAAAAGAATGGGAATCGAGGAAAGCATAACGGATGACATCACTAAAAGACAACTGATATGGTATGTACATGTACAACGGATGAACGACGAAAGATTACTAAAGCAGGTCCTAGAATGGCAACCAATAGGGCGCAAAAAAAGAGGGCTTCCAAAACTGGAATGGCAACAGTAATCTAAAGATCAATTACTCAAAAAAAACCTGACAGAAGATGATTGTCAGGATTGAAGGAGGTGGAGAATAGGCGTCGGACAACGTAGAAAAGTAGAAAAACGTTCTAAACCGACATAGTAGTAGTAGTAGTAGTAATTTGGGAAGTAGGGGTTGGTTGAGAGGTGTAAAGGGGGAAAATTCACAACTTTGTGTGACAATACAGTTTTATAAACAAAAATCGGCAGTTGGTGAGGGGTGTAAAGGTGGTAAATTGAGAACTTTGTTATAAAGACAGATACAAACATGTGGTGTTCAGATTTATGATTTCATCTGCTGACAATAAAATTCTACGAACAAAAATCGGAGGTAGGGGGTAGGCTCGGTATTTCCTTTTGGTGTACAGGTTAGGGGAAATACCAGTACTTACTTGGGAAGTACTGGGAAATATACTAGGAAATACCAGTAGAGGGAGTGCATTAGAAATGCACTCCCTCGACTAATACCGGGAAGTGCTTGGGAAATACTAGGAAATACCATTGAAATTTGAGGAAATATTGGGAAAGACCGGAAAGGTAGGTAGGTATTTCCTTTTAATGTACAAAAATCGGCGATCGAGCCACCCCTCGGGAGTAGGTGAATGGTGTAAAGGGGGTAAATTCAGAACTTTGTAATGAAAACAGAGAGAAACATGCGGTTTTCAGATTTATGGTTTCATCTGTTGACAATAAAATTTTATGAAAAAAAAACGTGGTTAGGGGGTAAGTGGAGCGTAAAGGGGGTAAGAAATGGTGGTTGAGAGTAAAAAGGAGGGAAATTCAGAGCTTTGGTGAAAACTGGTTCCGCCTCTCTTCCTCTCATACAAATCGGTATCATGTGAGTTTTTAAATTTAAATTGGGAACAAATAATATTGTTGTTTTTGAACCCAAAAATACATAAAAGAATATAAATCCCTGTTTTTTTTCTTTTAATTAACTACCGAACCTCTTGGTCAATTAATTGCAAAAGGATCCTAACCCAGGGTCCAACATCTGATCTTTTTTGAGGATATGCCTTGCTTAATGAAAATACCGTATATGCTATAGCAATCCCTATGTAGATCGGCGTTTCCATTAGAGATGGCATTAAAGAAATTGCAGTGTAGGACGCTTCAATTACATAGCAATATCAGAATCGCTCTTCTTTAGATGAACGTCACAATTTAGGCCCAACCCCTTTTTATGATTTTGTCCGTTTTGATTTTGTCCGGTTTTGATAAAAGATTATACAGAATTATTATACACTTATACAGAACTTCAATTTTGATATTGTCTTGTTCTGAAGAATGTTTTTGATAATGTCCAGTTATTAACATAGGACTGTTCTGCCATTTTACTTTATGATCTTAGATCTTGGTTATAATTATCTTAAAAACCAAATTGGGCTCCACATTAGGGTTATAGTCTAATTTAGAAGACTTTTAAGCTAAACCCGTTCTGTTCAGCATTTTATATCTTGAAAAACATTAGGGACCTATTGCAATAAAGCCAGACACAAATTGTGCCGGGCATTATATTGACAGTTTCGCATTAAAAACTGACAGTTGATCTTTCAAAATTGACATACCAAAGTCGAATTTATAAATCCCGTCGTTTATTTTCCATTAATAGTGGCGTCACTATCAATTCCGGCTCTTATACTACAGATTGGCCTAATTTTGAAAGAAGACAGCTGTTCTTATAATGTGAAAGTCTCAATATAGTGCTCGGCACAATTTGTGCCTGGCACTATTGCACTATTATATTACTGTGATTTTGTTTATTTTAAGAAAATATTATTCTTAGCACCTCCTCATACATACATATACCGACCGCTCCTAGAGCTATTTGTTAGGTATAGCTTATAAAAAATTGTGCCCAGAGGCTACATTCAACTTCTTGTATATCTATCTATCCGGATGAGAAAAACGATTGTACTAATAGCTCGCGATTTTGTATTGGTACCTATCGCTTAAACAAAAGACATGGTTTAAAATTACTTTTATAAGAAAATAATAATTTTGCCAGCTGTTAAAATTAAGGCGGCTATAACACAACCTCAAGACTATTTTATTTTACATTATAACACACAAAATCAAAAATAATAATGTCGGAAATGTCATTTTGGGAACGGTCATTTCGAAAATGTTCTCGGATATGACGAACGTAAATAAGCCCTATTTTATCACAAGCGTTTATTGAACTTTACTTGTAAGTTTGTAATAAATATAGGAATTCAATTTTGGCAAACTTCTACATATCGGATCAACTTCAAAAAAAAAACAAATACATATGTATATAACAGTGTATTCAAACTCGAGACACCAGTTAAATTATACAAATATCATAAAGTTTTTTCGAATACTTTTTTTTTTTGAATATGAATTTTTTTTTAATCTTTTTTTTTATTATTTTACATTTATTATTAATTTTAGATTTTTTAAAAACTTTAAAACATTTTTGAACATATTTATATATCATTAATAAAGGGTAATTTGATTTAGAAACATGTGTTACTTTAATAAAAGTGCAAAATATTCACTTTGATTATTTTGAACACAAAATAGTCATTTAGGGAACGCTAATAAATATACAGTTAAAAAAACTTTACAAATTTTGAAAAAGCCAAATATATAAATAAATAAAATAAAAAATTTGAAACTTCGAAACTTGAAAATTTCTCTCACGAATTATCACAATCCATATCAAGTTTTACTAAATTAATCCATTTAAAATAATTTTAAAGAAAGTTTAGTATTGTTTTTAAAGTTTTTAGTTTTTTTATGCGGTGCCAGGTTATAAATTAATAAATAGGAGTTAACCCAACATTTAATCGTAAAAAATCTTTTGTAAAGAAAAGTCAAACTTTTAATAATTTGCAAAATAAAATTTTCCACCTTGATGATTTTGGTCTATAACGAAAATTGTTAAAAAGCTTTTTATAAAATCAGTTTTTTTTGAGTCTTTCGGAAAATAATTGTAGTTAATTGTCAAAAAAATTTAAAAATATTAGATTTATGTATTTAAAAGTTTTTTTTAAAATATATTTTAAAAAGTGCCGTTGCCATAAACCGTTTTAAATTTTCTTTTTCAAATACTTTTACTTAAATTTATGCAGGGCTTTCTGGGTTCTGTTAGCTTCTGAGAGAAGTTTGACTGTAAACACGAAACTCTGGGCTGTACGTATTTTTTGAGAGGAATAACCGCAAACGGCCATTCACCTTCTCCAATGGGAGATGAAATACCCATGATTTTACCACGGATCACCTAACAAACAGATAAATAAGCCGGCTGGCCGTCTTTGATCTCGGAGAATTCAACGATGGCTGAGCATTGGGAATCAAACTCAGAGCCGGACTAAAATAAATTTATCATAACATATGAATGTTTCAGATTGTTGATGCGAAAAAATATTTTTACTGCCAGAAACAATAAAAACATTAAAATAGTTTTGTTTTGCTAAAAATGGGAGCTAAAATGAATTTTAGAGTCTCGGCCGCGTAAAAATATTATATCTTGTCCGCTGTAGGGGACTATGGAAATAATGTGTTCTATTGAATGAGAGATATGGGAAGCACAAAAAGAGGTCTTCTTCTTTGTTCAGAATACGTTAGCATGTTGTCGTTTCCAGCATACAGCCAAACACAAAAAGAAAAAATTGATTGATTTTTTTGTTGTATTGGGATAACATTTATTAAGTTTCAAGAGGAGTAAAATTGTGAATTTTAAATATAAGAAGTTTGACATTGTAAAGTAATTTCTTAATTTACTGGAATCAGATATTATTTATTAGTTTTTTAAAAAAATTGAAAGTTTAAGGAGTTACAGGGTGACCAAATAATCTTTACAATTAGCACAAAATTGCTTCACGGTAAATTAATATTTTAAAATTTAGTAAAATCAAATATTTAAAAAAAAATAGTTGTTTTATATGTATTCTTAAAAGTGTAAATAGTAGCATAATAAAAAATTATAACAAATTTGTGTCAAAAACTCTTGTAGTGTGTAATAGTGTATTATACAGGGTTTAATTTAAATGATGCATGAAACTTTAAGGGGTTGTGGAAATGGTCAAAACAAAATACCAATCTACAAATTTCCCTTTTCTACAAACTGAGCTTATGCCGCTGTTTCATTCAAAACACCAAAACTTTCTAAACAAAGCATAGTTTATATCTTGTTTTTTAGGATCTAATGGCGGCGCATTTTTAAATTTTAGATAAATATAACAAATCCTGCAAAAGTATAAAAAAAATAAAAAAACAAAATCAAAGGGGTTGCAGATCTATATGTCCTTAAGAACTCTTTGTACTTAAATCATTTACAGATTCATCTCCTAGGACATTTAATTATTGAACAACTTGTTAAGGATATGGCAAAAGTTTTAAAAAAATCGAAAGATAAAATAATGTATAAGTTTGCCTTATAGGATTCTACGGAAATCGAAAATTACTTCGATTAAGAGTATACCGTCGCGTGGATTTACAGTCTCTTACGGCACAAACCGTTCCCATTGTTTAAATATCAAATACAAAAATCACATCTACACACCACTAATGCTTAACACGTACTAAAAGTTTAAAAAATATTGAAATACAGAATGCGCCTCTGGAGTGTGTAAGAGGGTTTCGTCATCTAACGAATTTTCCCCTACTTTTGCCGTCCCAGGGTTTCGGTCGATTCATTCCTGGGATTTCGAGGGATAGAATCGATCGAAATTTTGCCTCGGGCGCCACTCTAGGAAATAAGGGAGCCTAGAGTCTCCCTTGCCTCTCGGGTATGCTTTTAAACAGTGGAGAATAACCAGGTAAGTAAACTACAATTTCATTAAAAACTCAATTTCTATAAATACTAGTTTATGTGTATTTTGTCATTTTAATTTAGTGGTACAAACCCTCAAAGAAAATAACTAAATATATGCAACTTAATAAATAAAACAAAACTATAAATGCCTTATTTCTATCAAGTCAAATAAAAAACAGTTTACTTTGTTTGCGCTATTCTAGCACAGACAGTTAGGTATTTAAAAAAAAGTGAAAGTTATGAAAAAGGACTTAAAACTCAACGCCTTATCACCTCGGAACTCTAACAAAAGGATTTAACAAATCTGGTTAGGTCCGATCAGATCGGATGGACGTTAGTTAAATACTGATTTCTTTTTGCCCCAAAAAGACTTTTCCCAACATAAAAAAAAATTGGAGAAAGATTTCCTTCAACAGCTGGTAGTTAATTACATACTATAATTTTACAAATTTACGGCTATTTAACTGGAAGAAAACGAAACTTTACCAACTTTGAAGTTTCACAGGACTGGTCGGGTCATATATGTCTCGCGGTTCGGTTCGGTTCGGTTCATGTCGGTTATGTACAAAAGAAACGGAAAGAAAAATTAAACAGAATATTTACAAATAGAAACGGAATGTGGTACCACTTTAACAGGTTTAATTTACGGTGAGAGCATATATGTCTTACGGTAACAGGTAACAGGTTATTTACAAAAGAAACGGATAAAAATTTAACTATACCAACTTTTATATACCAAAGTTTATAAGGTCGCGGTGGGACACGGGTCTAACGTGGCAATAACGAAGCAATAATCGTGACAGAAAAAAAATCGTTAATTATGAAAAATAAAAAAAAGAATTAGGAAGAAATTAATAAATACCAGGTTTTATCTAAACGGGAGAGCTGGCTGCACAAAGCCGCGATGATTATGAGTCGGTGACGAAACATACGGCCCACGAAACATAATCTATAGCTTTGTTATCATTTTTGCTTTCTCGAAAGAGAACAAAAATAATAATAAAAAACGGGAAACGGGAAACGAGAACGGGGGTTTAGCAAAGCGCTACAATTATAAGTCGGTGACGAAACATACAGCCCACGAAATATAATCTATAGCTTTGTTATCATTTTTGCTTCCTCGAAAGAGAACAAAAATAATAATAAAAAACGGGATTCGGGAAACGAGGACGGGGGTTTAGCAAAGCGCTGCAATTATGAGTCGGTGACGAAACATACGGCCCACGAAACATAATCTATAGCTTTGTTATCATTTTTGCTTCCTTGAAAGAGAACAAAAATAAAAAAACGGGAAACGAGGACGGGGGGTTTAGCAAAGCACTACAATTATAAGTCGGTGACGAAACATCCAGCCCACGAAATATAATCTATAGCTTTGTTATCATTTTTGCTTCCTCGAAAGAGAACAAAAATAATAATAAAAAAACTGGGAAACGGGAAACGGGAAACGAGGACGGGGGTTTAGCAAAGCGCTACAATTATGAGTCGGTGACGAAACATACGGCCCACGAAACATAATCTATAGCTTTGTTATCATTTTTGCTTCCTTGAAAGAGAACAAAAATAATAAAAAACCGGGAAACGGGAAACGAGGACGGGGGGTTTAGCAAAGCGCTACAATTATAAGTCGGTGACGAAACATACAGCCCACGAAATATAATCGATAGCTTTGTTATCATTTTTGCTTTCTCGAAAGAGAACAAAAATAATAAAAACCAGGACAAGGGAAACTGGTGTGTCAAATCCGGGATGATTATTACTTGGTGACGAACCTGCAGCCCACAAGTAATAAACCCGATTTGTTTCTTAATTTTCTTGCGAAAGAAAATTAATAAATACCAGAAAACATGTAAGATACTAACGGGAAATCCTGGGATCGGGAAAGGACAAACAAGTAATTTGCACGGTTCAAAATAAATTCAAATCAAATAGAATTATAAAAACTTTGACTAAGGCAAAAACGAGGTTTCTTTTATAAATCCCATTCTTACCAGAAACCGGTCGACATCTACACACACCGCGTACCACCTATACATTGTGCTCGAACGAGAAACAAATCTCGAATCCCCGTATGGGCGAAGGCATTGCTGTTTTATAGGCTAGAGCTCGGCTACAAATCGAGAACCAACGGAAATAACCGAATGAAACCCAACCACGTTTTTTAAAAATGAACGTGGATTGACTTATTCGGAATATTATTTTATCTAGTCTTTTTGCAACAAACGTTTTGAAAGGCTTTAATGACATTCATATGTCAAAACGGCATTTTTCCTCGGAAAATATGAAACAAAATTAATAAGCGAAAATTGAGTCAGGTTTCAGTAAAAATATTTTTTAACTGTCTGAGCTTAAATTAATTAAAACAATAAAAAAAATAGTAACTTCGTTACATTCCCCACCTACTTCGGCAAAAAAAAAGAACAAAAAAAAATAAACTCAATGACTACCTTTCTTTTTTCTTTTTTTTTTAACCTTACAAATGATTTACAAAATAACAAAATCTAAATTAAAAAAAATAAAAAAAAACAAAACTTGCATTTCTCTCTGATCATACCCATCGCTAGTGCCTCTTAATGCTCTTAATAGTCTTGACGGTCCTCCAATGCTGTTCAGATTTCGGTACAACTTTGGGCCGGCACCCAAAGTTGAGGGGTTTTACGGAACACCCCTATACAAGGGTTGAAAATGCGAACCTTGATAAACACCAAGGGAGCAGATTACTAACCATACGAAGCACCCTTAACCTCCTGCGCTTTCCTTAGAACCCAAATGTTGGTTTACAGAAACTCAAATTCTAAACATCTTTTGGTATTGTAGCTTCGGTTTTTAAAATGCACCATTTTCCTCGACTAAAGAAGTTCTGTCTAGCGGTGTTATTTTTATCGGCGAGTTATTTTAGGTTGTCGTGACAACTTGTAACGGTTTCTTCAAGGTAAACCTAGTAACGGTTTCTTCAAGGTAAACCTACTACACGGTCTGTAGTGCCCCTAAATTTAGTAGGGGTTGGCAGAACATTACTCACTAGACCCAGATCACTCTGGATCGGATCTGAGTAACAATTTTCCATAACAAATTGTAAAAATTTTCTAATGGGATACTGGCGACAGCGGTTACAAAGTCGGTTATTTCCATTTGTTTTACCTCCTTCGGAGCCAGTGGTGGTTTCCTCAATTGTATACATTGTAATTTACAACACCCTTAAGCTCTGAAAAGAGCTGTTCGGCTGTTCGGAAAGTGTACTGGTTAGATCTACTTTACTGTTCATGCGGATGGTTCCGCCCCAAGGTTAAATCGGAGTTTGCGAACGAATTTGCTACTAACGGTACTTCAAAGTACATCAAGTTGGGCTTTCGAAGGAACACGCAACTTGAAGGAACAGCCCTGGACTGTGTATGCGGTAGTGCTCATGCGGATGGTTCTGCCTTGAGGTTAAGTCGGAGTTTGCGAACGGGCTTATGGTGCTACTGACGCTACGTCAAAATTCATCAAGTTGAGCTATTCGAAGTAGACTCGGTAACTTTAGAATAGTTTTGGAGTGAGTTTGCGGTACTAATTGACCAGGTTGAGTGCGTAATTTGCTTCAAATTCAATTTTTCGTGAGGGGTGGTACCCGGACCATCGCGTTTTGGATCTCGGAGTTATAACTTTTGGCGGTTTCCAAAGTTATAAGTTTTTTTTTTTTTTTTGGAATTACCCCCGAATTACAGGAGGGATTTAAGTAATTTTAGCAACTCTAATCTGGATATTGACTGACCATCGGATTTTTCTACAGGGTGGCTGCTACATTATAACTTTTGGCGGTTTCGAAAGTGATAAGTTGTTGCCGGAAATACCCCGGGATTACAAAAATGATTTAAGTAATATTATCTCCGAGTCTGGATTTTGACTGACCATCAGATATTTTCTACAGGTTGACTGCTAAGTTATAACGTTTGGCAGTTTCCAAAGTTATAAGTTGATTGATCACCGTTTTTTTTTTCTCCAGAGGATTCATGGCTGCTGAGTTATAACTTTTGGCGATTTTCAAACTTATAAGTTGACTGATTACCGGTTTCTTTCTTCAGAGGCTTGATGGCTGTTGCATTATAACTTTCGCGGTTTCTTTCTTCAGAGGCTTGATGGCTGTTGCATTATAACTTTCGATGGGTTCCAAAGTTATAAAGTTTTTTTAAGTACCCTTGAATTATTGGAAAAAAAATAGATTAAATTTTAGAAAATAATCATCGGGTTTTGGAACTCGGAGTTATAACTTTTGGCAGTTTCCAAAGTTAAAAGTTGTTGTCGGAAGCCCCTTAAATTTTTGAAGGGGTTAAAAAAAAAATTATTTTTTTTAAATAACTGGCCTAACCTCCGTGTTTTGGATCTTGAAGTTATAACTTTTTGTGGTTTCTAAAGTTATAAATTGTTACTGGAAATACCCCTAAATTACAGAAGGCTATTTAAGTAATCTTAGAAACTCTAATCTGGATTTTGACTGACCATGGGGTTTTGTCCACAGGTTGGCTGCTGAGTTATAACTTTTGGCGGTTTCCAAAGTTACAAGTTGACTGAATACCGGTTTCTTTCTTCAGAGGCTTGATGGCTGCTGCATTATAACTTTTGGGCGGTTTCAAAGTTATAAGGTATTTTTGAAGCGTCGTTAAAGTATTGCAGGGTTTCAAAAAAAAAATAGATTAAATCCTAGAAAATATCAGGATTTAAACTAATTATCGGGTTTTGGAGTTCGGAGTTATAACTTTTGGCGGTTTCCAAAGTTATAAATTGTTGCCGGAAATACCCCTGAATTACAGAGAACTCCAATCTGGATTTTCACTAACCATCGGATTTTTTTCTACAGGTTGGCTGCTGATTTATAACTTTTGGCGTTTTCCAAATTTATAAGTGGACCGATTACCGGTTTTCTTTTTTAAAGGCTCGATGACTGCTACATTATAACTTATGGTGGGTTTCAAAGTTATAAGGTGTTTTTAAAGCACCCTTGAATTAAGGAAGGGGTTAAAAAGAAATAGATCAAATCTTAGAAGATAACTGGATTTAAACTAACCATCAGTTTTGGATCTCGGAGTTATAACTTTTGGCGGTTTCCAAAGTTATAAATTGTTACCGGAAACAACCGTAAATTACTGAGCTAATTTTCAGAATTTAATTTTAAAATTTAATTAACATAAAGTTAAAAAAAAACAATAATAACTTTTATGCAATTTCGCTAACAAAAAAAAACAAAATTAAAAAAAAAATTAAATTATATTTGAGTCAAATTATTTTATATTAATTTTTATTACGTAAAAAAAATGCTAAGTGTATTTCCCCACATGGAAAACGGCTTCGTGCTTCAGTAAAGCAAATTCAAGTTTTAAACAAAAAAACTAAAATTTTAAAAATTGTTGATAATCGAAAAATATTTTTAAATTAGTTTTCTATTTGAACAGGATTTTCTTTTTAAATCTGTTTTTTTTTGTTAATGGAATTTATACGGTTAAACAAATATATTAATTTTTTTTGTTTAAAAAAAACAATTTTACTCAAGAAAAAAATATATGATTTTTGTTGAAATTACTTAAAAATTTTCTTTGTTTGCAAAATTGAGATGCCAACTTCTAAACTCTTAGTATTGTCAGTTTAGAAGTTGGTACTCCGGTACGGAAACAGGTCCCATTAGGTCAGATCAGGTCGGGATATGTTAGTTACGGCTAGGTCAGGTCAGGTCCGGATTCGTCAGGTCAGGTCCGGATATGTCACGTCAGGTCCGGATATGTCAGGCTAAATCCAACTATTTGGGTTTAGTTCTAGTTGGGTTTAGGTCAAGTCAGATTTGACTAGGTCAGGTCCGGCTATGTCATGTCAGGTCCAACTAGTTTGGGTCAGATCAGGTCAGATCCGACTAAATCAGGTCCGGCTAGTTCGGGTCTGGTCCGGATGGGTCAGGTCAGGTCCGGATAAGCCAGGTGAGGATCTGCTAAGTCAATCAAGTCAGTATGGGTCAGGCCTGTTCCAGATCGATCAAGTCAATTTCGGATAGGTCAGGTCAGGTCCAGATATGTTCGGGTCTAGCGAGGTCAGGTCAAGTTTGGATATGTCAGGTCAGGTCCGGTACGGTTAGGCCATGTCATGGCCGGATTTGTCAGGTCAGGTCCGGATATGTCACGTCAGGTCCGGATATGTCACGTTAGGTCCGGATATATCACGTCAGGTCCGGATATGTCAGGCTAGCTCCAGATAGGCCAGGCCAGCTTAGTTCAAATCTAGTCAGGTTCGAATACTTAAGATTAGGTCCATCTAAAGTCAATATAACAAATACAATTCCAACTACAAAATGGCTTTAAGAAAAATTCTAATTTAATACAATGGTTTTCCAGTCAGGTCAGGTCATATCAAAACGGTTATGCGTTTCAAATAAGTCAGGTTTGGTAAGGTACATGTCAAACAGAATCAAAATGAAAAAGCCAAAAATAATCAAAATTATAAACTAGGTCAGATCAGGCATGGTCTGGTTTGACTGGTATTCTCAGAGCATTTCAGGTATAAAACCGGTTAATAATTTAAAGTTAAAAAAAATAATTAGTTTAACATAAAACATTTAAACACCTAATTGAAGTCAGGTCGGGTGAAGCAGTATCTAGCTTTAATTAAAAGCAAAATGTTTATCATTAAAAAAAATTATGCCACCACCCAGGATTTAAAAAAAACAAAATCCAAGAAAAAATTAGGTCAGGACAAGCTTGCTCTGGTTTAACTGGCAATCAGAGGGCAGGTCAAGTATTAGATCGGATAGTGATCGGATATCATTAATAATTTTTAAAAAATTATTCGGTTTAAAATAAAACATTTATATTCTAGGTACTTCAATTTAGGTCAGGTGAGGCAGTATCTAGTTTGAATTAAAAGCAAAATGTTTATGAATAAAAAAAAGGTAGTCCAATATAACCATAAAATTTAATTATTATTAAAAATTAACGTCACCCAGAATTTTAAAAAAAACAAAATCTAAAAAAATAGGTCAGGTGAGGTATACAGTCGGTTTAATAATTTTTAATAATTTTTTTTAAATTAATTTTAAAATAAAAACATTTCAATAGTCACTTTTAGGTACGACAAGTCAGGTCAGATGAGGTAGTATCTAGTTTTAATTAAAAGCAAAATGCTTATTAATAAAAAAATTAGGCTAAAATAACAAGATATATTTAAGGTCACCCAGGATTAAAAAAAAAAAAAAAAAAAAAAAACAAAATCGGTTCGGTTTGGTTCGGTTCAGTTCAGTTCGATTCGGGTCGGTTCGGATCGGTTCGGTTCGGTTTGCTTCGGTTCGGTTCATTTCTGGTGTGATTTGACGGGGAATTTCAGGGCAAATCAGGTATGAAATCGGATTATAAAATAATAATTACAAAAATAAATTGTTTAGTAAAAATAAAAAAAAAATACGTAATTACTTTTAGTTACTTTGAGTCAGGTCACGTGAAGTAGAACATAGTTAAAAATAATTGTTTAATAATCAAGAGTTAGGACAGGGTAGGTATCAGGGAGAATTAGAGTCACGCAGGATCTGGAAATAAAAAATAGAATCAAAAATTAAATCAGGTCAGCCAGGACCAACAACTTATGTCAGGTTTCGTCCGGTAGTCTTAGGGCACGTCAGGTATTCGGTTTATTAATTAATAATAATAATAAAAAAAAATTATTTAGTGGAAAAAAAAAAATTTTGTAATTACTTTCTACCACACAAGCCATGCTTTGACCCAAACTTCAATTTCTGAAATCTACCCCCACCCTTAAAAAAAACCAAAATGTATTTTGTTCAACTCCAGACTCAACCACCTTTCGTTTGATACTACACACGCCATATGTTCACTCAAACTCTAATTTTTGAAATTTACCCCAACCGTTTTTTTTTTTAAAGCTAAAAGATATTCTGTTCAACTCCACACTCATTTACCCTTCGTTTGATATCCCACACGCCACATTTTCACCCAAACTCTACTTTTTGGAATTTACCCCCACCCTTTTAAAAAAAAATATGTATATATTTTGTTTAACGCTAGACTCAACCACCCTTCGTCTGTTATCACACATCCATACCTTCACTTAAACTCTAATTTTTAAAATTGACCCCCACTTTTTTTTTAAAACAGAGAAAAAAACTAAAATTTAATTTGTTTATCTCCAGACTCAATTACCTTTCGTTTGATATGGCACACGTCATATTTTCAAATAACCTATAATTTTTGCAATCTACCCCCACCATTTTATTTGGCTTATGTTCGGTGCATTTTTTAATTTTTAAATAGACCATCTTGACCCAAGATACAGCCTAGGTATCAAATTTCATTAAAATCGAGCACGCGATTTTGGAGTTATGCGCGTTGGTCGTTACAGACAGACAGTCAGACGGCGCGACAAAAAAAAAAATTTCAAAATCATCTGAAACGCAAACAAATATAATTTTTTTTTTTGAAATCGGAGCAATTTAAAAAAAATATATAGTAGTAGTGGGAGCTAAAATTAGACAAAAGCGTTTTAAAACTAAAAATAAAATCGCCACAGACAGACAAACGCAAGTACATGCATACCTGCAAACCTGAAATAAGATGTTTTACTTTAAAAAAAAGGATTTAATTTTTATTTCTCCAACAATACTGATAAAAATAACAAGTGAAAAAAAAACTTACATTTATTTTATTAATTTGGCCTTTTTTAGGTCCAAATAGTTTTTTATAAAAAAAAAGGTATCTCGCGCTTTAACAATGCATGAAAACAATAAATTTGAGATATTTATAATTCTGTTAAATTTAATCATTTCTCAACCAAAAATATTAAACACTTAAACTAAGCAACTTAGAATAGAGTCTGGCAATTATAATTACTTCAAAACCAAAAAGGTTCAAGAGCATAATTGTTTTCAATTTTTAAAAACTGCAAATTGGAGGCAAAACTTTTGCCAATTTTCGTACCTTCCCAACCAAAAGGATATTAAATACTGAATGTGTTTCGGACCGTTACGTTGTAAGATTTAAATTGTTACTTTAGATAACTTAAATTTGCTAAACTAATAACTTCTCAACCAAAAACCAGTTTTACTTAACGAATATTTTTTTTCAATAAATTTAAAAAAATTTCGAACGTTTCCATAAAAATGACTCTTAATAAGGATTGTCTATTTTGCAGTTTTTTTTTATCTCATGAATTTTATACAAATAAATAAAGTCTGACACTTTTAAAGACTTCTCAACGGAAAAGACGACGACTATAAAGCATATATATGTACTTTGCAGTTTTAAGATTAAACAAAAATATATATTAAAAATTTAGCCTGGAAATTTTTTTGTTCCTTTTAACATTAAACCGGTTTTTATTTCACATTTTGGGTTATAGCGATTGCAAATTAGATGAATTTTTATTTTCTAAAAGTTTGCCAATATTAGATACTTCTCAACCAAAAGAAATACATAGATTGTTTACGGGTCCTACTTTTCGATTTTTAAAGCAAGACACCGTTTATAAGCCCCCTTTTTGTTTAAGTACGTATCTCAAGAACTGGGGATCCCGCGATTTTTGGTGTTTACGGTCAGAAAAAAACTAACTGTCTTCCTGAAATGATGAACCTACAGAATGAGGCCTAAGAAATGCCTTATTATCTTTAAAAAAAAATTATTTAAATAACCTGTCTGTTCTGTGCTAAAATGTGAGCAAACATTAGTCCCTGCTCGGGCGCCAAATTTGTAAGAGGGTTTCGTCATCTAACGAATTTTCCCCTACTTTTGCCGTCCCAGGGTTTCGGTCGATTCATTCCTGGGATTTCGAGGGATAGAATCGATCGAAATTTTGCCTCGGGCGCCACTCTAGGAAATAAGGGAGCCTAGAGTCTCCCTTGCCTCTCGGGTATGCTTTTAAACAGTGGAGAATAACCAGGTAAGTAAACTACAATTTCATTAAAAACTCAATTTCTATAAATACTAGTTTATGTGTATTTTGTCATTTTAATTTAGTGGTACAAACCCTCAAAGAAAATAACTAAATATATGCAACTTAATAAATAAAACAAAACTATAAATGCCTTATTTCTATCAAGTCAAATAAAAAACAGTTTACTTTGTTTGCGCTATTCTAGCACAGACAGTTAGGTATTTAAAAAAAAGTGAAAGTTATGAAAAAGGACTTAAAACTCAACGCCTTATCACCTCGGAACTCTAACAAAAGGATTTAACAAATCTGGTTAGGTCCGATCAGATCGGATGGACGTTAGTTAAATACTGATTTCTTTTTGCCCCAAAAAGACTTTTCCCAACATAAAAAAAAATTGGAGAAAGATTTCCTTCAACAGCTGGTAGTTAATTACATACTATAATTTTACAAATTTACGGCTATTTAACTGGAAGAAAACGAAACTTTACCAACTTTGAAGTTTCACAGGACTGGTCGGGTCATATATGTCTCGCGGTTCGGTTCGGTTCGGTTCATGTCGGTTATGTACAAAAGAAACGGAAAGAAAAATTAAACAGAATATTTACAAATAGAAACGGAATGTGGTACCACTTTAACAGGTTTAATTTACGGTGAGAGCATATATGTCTTACGGTAACAGGTAACAGGTTATTTACAAAAGAAACGGATAAAAATTTAACTATACCAACTTTTATATACCAAAGTTTATAAGGTCGCGGTGGGACACGGGTCTAACGTGGCAATAACGAAGCAATAATCGTGACAGAAAAAAAATCGTTAATTATGAAAAATAAAAAAAAGAATTAGGAAGAAATTAATAAATACCAGGTTTTATCTAAACGGGAGAGCTGGCTGCACAAAGCCGCGATGATTATGAGTCGGTGACGAAACATACGGCCCACGAAACATAATCTATAGCTTTGTTATCATTTTTGCTTTCTCGAAAGAGAACAAAAATAATAATAAAAAACGGGAAACGGGAAACGAGAACGGGGGTTTAGCAAAGCGCTACAATTATAAGTCGGTGACGAAACATACAGCCCACGAAATATAATCTATAGCTTTGTTATCATTTTTGCTTCCTCGAAAGAGAACAAAAATAATAATAAAAAACGGGATTCGGGAAACGAGGACGGGGGTTTAGCAAAGCGCTGCAATTATGAGTCGGTGACGAAACATACGGCCCACGAAACATAATCTATAGCTTTGTTATCATTTTTGCTTCCTTGAAAGAGAACAAAAATAAAAAAACGGGAAACGAGGACGGGGGGTTTAGCAAAGCACTACAATTATAAGTCGGTGACGAAACATCCAGCCCACGAAATATAATCTATAGCTTTGTTATCATTTTTGCTTCCTCGAAAGAGAACAAAAATAATAATAAAAAAACTGGGAAACGGGAAACGGGAAACGAGGACGGGGGTTTAGCAAAGCGCTACAATTATGAGTCGGTGACGAAACATACGGCCCACGAAACATAATCTATAGCTTTGTTATCATTTTTGCTTCCTTGAAAGAGAACAAAAATAATAAAAAAACCGGGAAACGGGAAACGAGGACGGGGGGTTTAGCAAAGCGCTACAATTATAAGTCGGTGACGAAACATACAGCCCACGAAATATAATCGATAGCTTTGTTATCATTTTTGCTTTCTCGAAAGAGAACAAAAATAATAAAAACCAGGACAAGGGAAACTGGTGTGTCAAATCCGGGATGATTATTACTTGGTGACGAACCTGCAGCCCACAAGTAATAAACCCGATTTGTTTCTTAATTTTCTTGCGAAAGAAAATTAATAAATACCAGAAAACATGTAAGATACTAACGGGAAATCCTGGGATCGGGAAAGGACAAACAAGTAATTTGCACGGTTCAAAATAAATTCAAATCAAATAGAATTATAAAAACTTTGACTAAGGCAAAAACGAGGTTTCTTTTATAAATCCCATTCTTACCAGAAACCGGTCGACATCTACACACACCGCGTACCACCTATACATTGTGCTCGAACGAGAAACAAATCTCGAATCCCCGTATGGGCGAAGGCATTGCTGTTTTATAGGCTAGAGCTCGGCTACAAATCGAGAACCAACGGAAATAACCGAATGAAACCCAACCACGTTTTTTAAAAATGAACGTGGATTGACTTATTCGGAATATTATTTTATCTAGTCTTTTTGCAACAAACGTTTTGAAAGGCTTTAATGACATTCATATGTCAAAACGGCATTTTTCCTCGGAAAATATGAAACAAAATTAATAAGCGAAAATTGAGTCAGGTTTCAGTAAAAATATTTTTTAACTGTCTGAGCTTAAATAGTCTAGAAAATTAATTAAAACAATAAAAAAAATAGTAACTTCGTTACAAGTGGTTGACCCCAACATGGCAGGCTGCGTGAAAGATGCGCGTAGCACCCCCCACCACCTGAGTTCCCTATCTGTTTGTTAGGTGATCCGTGATTTTACCATTATGATTTGACGCCCTGGGCTGGGTTGCCAGACCTCCAGATAATAACTTCTTTGAAAAGCCTCAACAACGAGAGGCCACAAGAATAAATTACATCAAGCCACAACAGCTGGGCAGTAATTGCTTCGAAAGTGCTTGAAAAAGTGCTTGGGGTACATTGGTAATTCAAGCACTTTATAAAAAGTACTTGGTATAATTAACACTCAAAGGAGCTTGCAAGCACTTTAAATAGCTTGAAAGCACTGTAAAGAAGGGCTCACGCACTTGTCTCAGTACTTAATTGCGTTAATTGCAAGCACAAATTTCGTCGCGCTAAAGGGGGGGAGGGGAAGGTAGCCCAAGATCTTTATACTTTTACACAGGTTGCCTACAGAATTTGACCAGTCATGTGTAGTTAACTGGACGAACTAAAACAAATGGTTTAAGGCAACCAGTGACGTAGATTTTTCAATCAGGATTACAGTTAGCCAGTCAGGTTCAACGACCTTTCAAATTCTGTAGATAACCTGTGTCACAGTATAAAGACCTTGGGGTTAGTCTTGCGTTACAATAAATGTTTTTATTGTGTTTTTGCTTGAAGTTGCGTTATGAAAATAAAATTTCCATTCCTTAATGCGAGCTCGTTTCTTCTCTCGCCTCCTCTGCTGTATAATTTCTCCTCCCGTGTGTCCTCTCTTCTTTTACCATTCAGTTCACTTCACAGGCCGCCCGGCGGAAAAAAAGCACCTGCTTTCTTTCAAAATTTGGCCTTTGTGCATTTAATAACCGGATTTATTAGTGACTGTTTCTACTAAATGAAAGTTAGCGACTTTATTTTTAAATTTGACTTTGGTATGTCAATTTTAAGAGGTCAGCTGTCAGTTTTCTTTGTAAATCTGTCAGAATAAAGCCGACTCTAAAATAAAGTCAGGTTTTATTCCAATAAGTCCCTAATACCTGCTTAATTAGTTTTATGTAATATAACGGGTAATATTAGAGACTTATTGGAATAAAGTCATGCAATAATAGTGTCACGCCGTATTTTGACAGTTTTGCATTGGAATATGATAGCTAATCTTTCAACATATAGATTTTAATAGAAAATAGAAATTGAAGAAATAAATACTGTCGACTTTAATTAAAGATAAATAAATGACAGTTTAAATTCGACTTTGGTATTTCAATTTTGAAAGATCAACTGTCAGCCTGCAAAGTAAATCTGTCAAAATACTGCAATAATAATGTCATTGCATGGGTTTATTCCAATAAGTCCCTATTGACGGATATTAGGGACCTATTGCAATAAAGCCAGACAGTAATAGTGCCGGTCACTATTCTGACAGTTTCGCATTATAAGAACAGCTGTCTTCTTTCAGAATTAGGCCTTTGTGTATTACAAGAACCGGAATTTCTAGTGCCGTCATTACTAAGGAAAATAAACGACTGGATTTATAAATTCGACTCAATGGAAAACTGTCAGAATACTGCCCGATCCTATTAAGCTATGTTTTTAACTTTAGGACTTTAGGACGGGGAAAATGGTGTTGTTGCCTATTTAAAAGTATCAGTTCAATACTCCTCTACCATCCATCTATACTTTCCATGGATACTCGCTTATGTTTCTCAATGTGTACGATGAGTTATACTTCATTTCATTATTTTTGAGATAACTTTTTGACAGTTATCAGCTGTTTACCATAACAAATAGCATATCAAGGGCGGATCCAGTGGTGCTTCTGGGGGGGGGGGGGGCACTTTAGGTGACATTCTCTGTTGGTAAAAAACGGTATATATTTTTTTAAGCAGCATTTTATTGAATAAGTCAGTGGTTGTAATTTCGATGATAATAACAAAATAAACAATTTTTTTTGAATTTTTATTATTAATAATGATATGAACTGTAGTAAATATTTATGAAAATTCAAAAAAAGATATTGTTTTTATTTGTAATCTAAACTTTGGCAACATGGTTGATGTTAATAAAGAACTGCTATAGCAGGAAAGGAAAAAAATATAGATAGAAGAGTGGTAGATACCGTGGTACTTCTCTACGGTACTACTACAACTAGGAAGTGAACCGCCGCTTGTTGCTGGCCTGCCTGTTATTGCATTCCTGTTTTTATTTTTTTCTTCTGTTTATATATACGTGTATTTTCTTATTTGGTTACTTTGACTATTTTCGTTTTGGTTATTAAGTATGCTCCGCTATTTTATACCTACAATGCATTGGCGAAAATTTACCAAGTAAATAAAAACCTTTTTATTAAATTAAAATTAGTATTTTTATTTGCGATCTGTTCCACAGGATAAAAATTGAAGCCAGTAGGCACGTTCCGCCCCATTATTAAGACCTAGCAGTTCTAGGTGTAGGCCTGAATCTAGGGGGGGGGGGAGAAAAAGGTCGTTACTCTGCTGTCGTTTTTGACATATATACGATTTTCTTTTTTTCGAAAATTGTGACTGCAAATGAGAGCACCCAGGGGGATCAAGCCTAAGATTTCTTTAGATATTTTCCACATATTTGATGAATAAAAAGATAAAATCGCATAAAATAGGACACTATAAGTCCCCGGCACCCCCTCCCCCCCAGAGGCCTCGCCCCACCAAACAAATTCTGGTTGCGTCACTGCTTAATCTAAATTTGCATTTTGCGAGCTGCTTTTTTAAAATTATTTCAAAAACTGGGACAGTGGCAAACTCTGATGTTATAGCAAATATTGTTGAAAATATAATTCCTAATCTAACCTTGATAACGTCATCTACGGCGGTTCTTAAATTATTATTTTAAAAAAATTTGAAGCCCCCCCCCACTACTACCCCCTTCCAGCCCACTACTCTATTAAAATTAAATGGCCTTATCCACGGGCACAGCTAAATTTTGGTGACAAATTTATTTAATATTGGTCGAGAAATTGGTTTATCGGTTTTTGAGTTATATCGTCTCCTATCGGTCTGGCTAAAAAATTATTCCTTGCCGTTTTTCAGATAGGTTAATTATAAACATTTTTATTTATTTTGATTTAGGTAGGTAGATACCGAATTTATTAAAAGTTACATACAGACCAGCAGCCTGTAATTTTATTGGCAAAGAACTTATCTAGGGAATGATTACATACTGCTATTAGAGAATTATTGAAATAAAGCCAGGCTATAATAGTGCAGGCACAATTTTGACACCTTCACATTGTAATATCAGCTGTGATCTTTCAACACACGGCTTTTGTTTACTATATGAACCGGAATAAATAGTGCCTTCTTTTATTAATTGAAAATAAACGACGAAAGTTTTAAATTCGACTTTTGTTTGTCAATTTTGAAGGATTAGCTGTCAGTTTTCAATGTGAATGTGTCAAAATAGTGCCTGGCACAATTATAGCCTGGCTGTATTTCAATAATTCTCTACATTCCTGCCCAATTCTCAGCTCACTGCCGCGGAATCAAACAACACAGGTAGGTTTTAAAAACGTTTCTAAAAAAATTTTTGGACGCTTAATGAAGTCAAGGCCTCTCTGGTCCCCTTTTATTGGCCTTTACGTATTGGGCCCTTTCATATTGGACCTTTTGATATTGAGCCCTATTAAAATGTAACTTCACTCCAATTTGAGTATCGGAATAAGGTTTGAAAGTTACTTTTTTTGAGCCTATGTATTTAGATTATGATTATGATGCTAGTGGTAGAAATGTGAGGGACCTTAAAGGCACGTTTTAAAAGCATCCTTAATTGCACTTTTTTTAAACATTCTTGGAACGATTTAACAACGTACTTTTTATCTACTTATAGGTTAGGGCCCTAACATCCTGATTTGCGCGCTTTTAAAACTTCTTTTTAGCACGTTTTATAACGTACTTTTTAGGTACTCAAATGTTGAGATCCTGAGGGACCTTAAAAGTACTTTTTTAAAACGTCTGTTTTAGTGGGTTTTAAAAATGTACTTTTTAGGTACCTACGGGAATATTGAGGACCTAGAAAAACTTAAAAGTATGTTTTAAAAACGTCCAAAATTGACGTGTTTTAATAGCCCCATTTTAAATGTTTCTAAAACGTACTTCTTAGGTATGGGGACGTTGTGATCTAAAGAGACCAAAAAGTACGTTCCTGCGATATCCGGTGTTACTAGGCAAGGCATTTAAAGTAAAACCTGCCGCATGCCGTCCGTCAAAACATACCGGCAAACGACTATTGCCCTAGTTGTAGGGACGAGGAGGAATCTGAGAGCATAAGATATTCAGATTCAGATTCAGATTCAAAAGTAACTTTATTGTCATAGATACAGTGAACATTGACAAAGCCATGCTTATCCAATATATATATATATATATATATATATATATATATATATATATATATATATATATATATATATATGTATAAAAATAAATAGCAAATGTCTTAAAAAACACTAAATAGTTTAAAAAAAATATACTTGAATTTAGAAAAAAGCTTGTGCCTAGTTAACTCGCGAGTGGTGACCAATGAATAATATACGATATATAGAGATTGGTGGTGTGTACGACCTATGACAAGGAAAAAACATCTTATTTTAATTTTACACATTTTATGTTTTATACATTGTTTCCAAAAAAAAATTATTTGTTTTATATTACCAGTTTGCTTGATGACTAATAAAATATGCCGAATTCTCGTCACCACTGGAGGGTTAAAGGCTACTCAATCAGCACTAAAACTACGTTTGTTTTAAAGAAAAGTAAAGACAAAAGCTGTAGCCATTCGCTGCTAACATTAGCTAGGATAGTACTGTTATAGTATATTTTTTGTTCCACTCTATTGCATTGTCCTAAACTTTAAAAATGAATTTTGTAAAATAGCAAACAACAACTAAAGATAACAATAATATTGACATGTTTTTTACTTGCTGGCTTAGACAATTTGGTTTCGTTGATCGAGAGGCTTATGTACTTATGTAAAAAATATATCTGCTGTGTTTTCCTTACTTCCAAGATCTAGAAGAACTGAGGGACATAGAGCTAGACTCGCTTGCCAGATTTATAAACAGCTGCGGCTGGTTTAATTGAGCTCACCTTCATGCCCACCCAGAAATTTTTAGGGTAAATTTCGTGAAATTGTTTTCATATGTGGTATCACAATTGGCCGGTGGTCGGTACGTCTACGTGACACCAGCTGATCTGCCACCTAACCTAACCTCCTAACTTCATCAGGGCCGTCGTAATGGTTGGACCAGAGGAGCAGCCGCTCCAGACGGTCAATTTTGGGATTCCGCTTTTACTTAAGAAAATAAATAGTTTTTCTTTTTTTAAGGTCACTAATTCACCTTTTTGAGACGTTATATCATGAAAACTATTTAAAAAGAATTTTGTAATTTCTTTCGCATTATTTAAATAATTTATAGCAGAATAGATAAAAATAAATAAAAAGGGGTTGACGAATTTAAGAAAATTAAAAACATGAAAAATTCTTGGTAATTTATTTAATTTTCCGAGGAATTTTTTTACACGGTAAAAAATTGTTTTGGATTAAAGCAAATTGCTTTAAAGTAAAATAATTTGTGCTTTCCTTTTCACCAAGAAAATACTTTCTTGATATAGCGCAAAAAATGTCTTGCCTCTTTATTTTAATGTGAAACAGAAATTGTTTTATTATAAATTGGAACTGAATTAATCTAAGGCACTTTTTTCTCTGGAAGCAAAATATTACTTATTGCTGCTAAATTATTGTTGTTTGAATAAAAGAGACGAACCACTTGAAGCTTTTCTTCCTCCGAATACCCCATTTTTTAAACCAAGTATTTTTTGTCATTGTCAAATTGACGTTGAAGTAAGACCTAAGCAACTTAATCATTGTTATAGTGCATTTTATTAAAAATGTTAAGCTAATATAACTTAAAAACGACCTATCTAAATGTGAACACCCTATATATTTTTGAAATCAGGGTAACGATATCTTTATTTCTGACAAATAATATACAGGGTATTCCCTTTAACTTAAGAAAGTTGTTATTAAAAGTTGACATAAGGAATGACATGTGACACCTCTGATATAGTCCAAAGATAATACGGACAAAATTATAAAACTTTTGTATTTAAACTTTTTTTCTATCACCTACCTAAACCCTTGATAAAGGCCACGCAAATATAATCAATGACCCTGTACATAATATGCAGAAATTAATAAATAAGTTTTCTTAGCTTTAATAATAATGGTTTTTGTAAACCAAAAGTTTACTTATTATGTCACATGTATTCTGATGTCCAAAGATTATAGATTATAATATATATCTGATGTCATTTTTACCTTCCTAGCCTGCGCAGCAATGGCGAGGAAGGTAAAGGTAAGGTATTTTCGACAACAAAAAAAATTGAGATAACACTGAAAATGTGTTATTTTGGTGTATTGTATCTTAGCAATTTTATCGTGACGTCTGTCCGTGTGTGTGTCTGTCTGTATTTAGGTGTGTGTATAGGGGTAGATTTAAAAAATTAGAGTATATATGAAAATATGGCGTGTGTGATATCAAACAAAGGGTAATTGAGTCTGGAGTTACACAAAATACATTTTAGTTTATTTAAAAAAAAGGGCGGAAGCTCGGGTGGAAGTAGATTTGAAAAATTAGATTTAAGGGAAACTATGGCGTGTGTCATATCAAACGAAAGGTAATTGAGTCTGGAGTTAAACAAAATACATTTTAGTTTTTTTTTTAAATTAGAGTTTAAGTCAAAATATGGCTTGTGTGGTATCAAATGAAAGGTAATTGAATCTGGAGTTGAATAAAATATATTTCATTTTTTAGTTATATTGGCTTACACGTACACTATAACTATAGTACCTAGTGTGAGCTTAGGTGCCCATATATTGGCAGAGTGTTTTTCTTGCTAGACAATATACTTTATTGATAACGAAAGTCGGAAAAAACAGATACAGTTCAATTAATTTTTTTTGCAAAAATATCTCATTGTTTTATGCAATTGCGAATTATACATACCTACATGCTGGTTAAAACATTTTTTTATGGAGCACTGCTCAAATATTTCAATATCTTGTAAAAGTTTATACAGTCAAAATTCTGGGTTCAACGATTTTTTAGGAAGCATTTTAATTAATTAGTAAAGTTCCAAATTTTTTTTTTTTGCGGGTTCCTCAAAGAATTTTTTTTCTTTACCTTTTTTAAACAATAGATCATACATTTTTTTATTACTATATGCAATTTTATGGGGCTCTAAATGGATTATAGGTTTTGACCAGCTTTTTCGTGAAATCCGCCTGGCACCATTTATTTAAGGAAATAACTTTAGAACATTGATCAATGTTCGAAGGAAGTAACACAAAAACTTGCAGTGGTAGGAAAGAAGCGGGGAAGAGCAGCATCTTCCTCTTCTCGCTCCACACGGCCACTAGTCTAGCGACGGCCGTACTTTTATACACAAAGTTTTCTTTCCTGCAATCTTACCTTTGATAGCTATCGATCCAGGACTAGTTGCTTCCAATGGACTGTCAGGGTTGGAGCTGGGTTCTGCTTTTAAGCTAAAACAAAAAGTTAACCTAAAAAACTCCACGGCGATACAGTATATCGAAAACCAATTTGTCAAAGTAAAAAAGGTGACAGGAGCGCATGCCTTAAATGACACCTTCTTGAAAATGTTTAATAACGCACGTAAATTTTAGTGTTCGTGAATAAAGGAAACAAACATTTTTTCGTGGCTAAGCGGCTATAGGAAGATTTTGTTTCTCTTGTATTTTTCCGTGGGCAGGTCAAAAGCGGTACACTCACGGGGTCCAAGATCTAATGGACACCTATTAAGTGTTGACAGTTAACTCTTTCATCCTTAATAGACTCGAGCTTAAACAGAGCCGTGCCTAACTTTTTGGTTGCCCGAAGCAAGGGGCCCCTTATTTAAAAACAAACATCTCGTGCAATTGTTTTTTTCTGCACGCTAGGATTTAGAATTCGTTTTATGCACTTATAGATCAAAAGTGTACTTTTAATCCTTTTTTTTTTGAGGTAGTAAATTAGTGGCAATATGGCAGACTTTCTTATTTATGTCTCGAGATGTTGGGTAGAGGACAATTCGCCGTGGCCGATTCGCCGCCGGACAATTCGCCGCCGGCCGATTCGCCGCGGGGACAATTCGTCGCGAGATTTTTTATTTTATGATGTTACTATTGGCAATTGTTTAAACAGTTTTATTTAGCTTGACTTCATATAATATATTTGTTTATTTGTTTGATCATAACTTTTTTGAAACTTTTCCAACTAGGTATTTGGGGTTAGTATACAATTCACTAATTTTTTCTATTGGAAAAATAAATAAAATGGCGGATCCAAAATGGCGGATTTTCCCATTTATGAACCGATTTGCATTAAACTCGGAACTTTGAGATCTTTCAGGTCGCTGATTATTATTTTTAACTTAATTTAAAAAAATCAAAATGGCGGTTCCACAATGGCGCACTTTCTTATTTATAAACCGATTTGCCTCAAACTTGAAGCATCGCCGCGCCTAATGTAACTCAATACAATTTTTGATTTAAATTGAGAAGCCTAAGATTTTTATAGATATTTTTACATATTTTATGAATAAAAAGATTAGAGTATAAAATTCGCCATCATGAGGCTTCGCCCCCCCCCCCCAGAGAAATCAGCCCCCCCCCAATTTTGGGGCAAATCGGTTTATAAACAAGAAAGTGCGCCATTGTGGAACTGCCATTTTGATTTTTTTTTAATTTTAGTTAAAAATAATAATCAGCGACCTGAAAGATCTCAATGTTCTGAGTTTGATGCAAATCGGTTCATAAATGGGAAAATTCGCCATTTTGAATCCACCATTTTCATTTTTTTAAAGTCAAAAATTGTATTAAGTTACCTTAAGCGCCGCGATGTTTCAAGTTTGAGGCAAATCAGTTCATAAATAGGAAAATCCGCCATTTGTTTTTCTAATAAAAAAATGTTGAATTGTATTTTACTAACCACCAAATAACTAGTTGGAAAAGCTTGAAAAAGTTATGATCAAACAAATAAACAAATTTATTATATGAAGTCAAGCTAAATAAAACTGTTTAAACAATTGCCAATGGTGATATCATAAAGCAAAAAATCTCGCAGCAAATTGTCCCCGCGGCGAATTGGCCGGCGGCGAATTGTCCCGCGGCGAATCGGCTGCGGCGAATCGGCCGCGGCTAATTGTCCTATCCCCCGAGATGTAGATATGTGTTACATTTAAAAGCTTGGGCTGTTTAAAGTTCCTAATTTTGATTTTTGAATTAAACTTGAGAATAATTCAAGTGGAGTGGAATCTTCTATTTGAATTTTTTCACTTATGAACCGATTTTATGATTTAATACATATCAGTTAATAAAAGGATATGTTGAATCGCCATTTTGACTTTTTGCAAGTTTAATTTAAAACTCATAATCAGTAACCTTAGACATCTCAAAGTTCCCAATCATATCGGTTCATAAAGGAAAAAATCCGCCATTTTGGATTAGCCATTTTGATTTTTCTTAAAATTTAATTTAACTACCTTAAACACCGCAAACTTAAAAATATTACATATCGGTTCATAAATGCCAAATTTGCCATTTTGTATCCGCCATTTTCAATTTTTCAAAGCTTAATCAAAAATCACAATCAGCGACATTAAACACCACAAAGTTCTAAATGTACTACGTATCCGTTAATAAATTAAAAAGCCGCCATTTTAGATCCGTCATTTTAATTTTTAAGACCAAAAATTTATTAAATATCGTTTTTAAATGAAAAAGTCCGAAATTTTGTATCCGCTATTTTATTTAAAAATAAATTATAATTACATTGTATTTGTACATGTTATGTTATAAATTAATAAATAAACACCCGAAGTTCTAAATTTAATATAGGTATATATACCGCTTTATAAATTCCACCATTTTGGAAGCGCCATTTTGATTTTTTTAGTCAAAAAATTGTATTACGTAGGTTTAACACCGTATTGTTTAAAAAAAAATTATTTTCGGTTTTAATTATCACCCCCCCCCCCCCCGTCTCCCCCTCCCCTCTAAGATCCGCGCCTGGAAATGTTCAGCTCTATACGAGGCTTTAGGGACGGCAGTAATAGGTAGATACAATATACGAAAAGTAATTGACAAAGCGTCGCCACTGCATTATTGTGCTCCAATCCATAACATATCCCCCAATTCGGTTCCAGAATTTGATTTGTATATTTTGCGAATCTGGGTCAAAATGCAAATTTTATCCGATTAGGTGACTGTCTGTCTGTGACAGCCTGGCCAAATGCTTCAGAAGGACAAAAATGGGATTGGTTTCTATACAGGGTGTCCCAGAAATAATAGTAAATAATAGTAAAAATATTGAGATTTGATCACACTTTTACTGTGTTTGCTGTTCTCGGTTTTTACATTTAAAAGACTTATACGTATGCCTGGGCGCACCCAGAGGGACTATTTAGCCTTCTTCGATCCATCTTTGGACATGAGCCTCCCCCAATATCTTTCATTCTTCCCTGTCTGTCGCCGTGTTAATTCATCTAGTTCCCGCATGTTTCTTCAAATCGTCCGCCCATCTCATTTGTGGTCTTCCCCTACTTCTTTTATTTTCCCAAGGTCTCCAGTTTTCAATACATTTGTTCCATCGATAGTTTTTCTGTCTGATATTATAACATGCTTTCCATTTTAATTTTGCTACTTCTTCTTATCCATTCATTCCTTTTTCTATCTGTTAGCTTTAAATGTAACATTTGTCTTTCCATTGATCTTTGGGCGTTTGTTACATTATCCATGTTTGATTTTGTAAGTTTCCAGGTCTGGGATCCATAGGTAAGTACAGGAAGGATATATTGTTTATACACTTTCGTTTTGAGGTACTAAGGATATTTTTTATTTTTTAGTAGCTTTATTTACCGAATGCTGCCCAGACCAATTTTACTCGTCTCCTGATTTCAGCTGTTTGGTTTTCTGTTTTTAGTTTAATAATTTGTCCCAGGTATATATCCTCTACTTGTTCTATTTTCTCTTGTTTTATTCTGATTGAGACGTCTTTATCTGTTTGTTATGATTTTAGTTTTAGTGTACTTCATACTCACACCAATATTTTTAGCTGCTATATTCAGTTCCTCCAGCATTTTTATCAGTTCTGCTCTCTTATGTTATTAAGGTGATATCGTCAGCATATCTTAGGTCGTTCACGTATTGTCCGTTTACTTTGATGCCTATTTCTTCCCAATCTAAGTTTTCAAAAACATCTTCTAGGGCCTGGTTAAATAGTTTAGGGGATATTGTGTCACCCTGCTGACACCTCTTCTTTATACGGATTGGCTTGTTTCCTTCGTGGATTTTGATTAAAGTTGTTGCTTCGCTATATATATTGGCTATTAAATCTATGTATCTGTGATCTAATCAGCTATTAATTAAAGATGCTTTTACTGCTCAGTGCTCAATGCTATCGAAAACTTTTTCAAAGTGTAGAAACGCAATATATAGTCGAATGTTGTATTCTTTGGCTTGTTCTATTAGTATTTTTATAGTTAATAGGTGGTCAACTGTACTGAAACCTTCTCTGAAGCCTGCTTGTTATCATGGGCGCACCCAGGGGGGCCTTGGGGCCCGCCCCCCCCCCAAATCTAAGATTATTTTAGACATGTTCCACATATTTCATGAATAAAAAGATAAAATAGTATAACATACGTCATCATAAGGTCTCGGGCCCCCCCAAGAGGCCTCGGGTCTCCCCAAGACATATTTCTGGGTGCGCCACTGTTGTTATTTTGATTGACATCCGTCAAATGCAAGGGACGCGGATTGAACGCGGACGTGAAAAAAACATTCGATTCCTCTGTTACTCTCATTCTTACCATGCCAGCGTTCTGCAGATGCAGAATACAACGTCTTTCGAGACTCGAAAAAGGTGCAGCCTTTTTTTATCCCATTAGCGAAATAAAAAATAGAAATAAATCACGCCACCTTTACAAAAGTCTTATGGAACACCTATTAGGAGAGAACTGACCGATAATGTCTCACGCAATCTTTAAAATAAAAATTAATGAAAAAATGCTTATTATGAATATTTTTGTTGAATATGTCATGATGATGATGAGTAAAGAAAAGTTTTTGGAACTTTATCTAGGGTAGGCAATGCTTACATTGTATAAAAATAGCTTCAAAAAATTTGTCCACTTCCCTCGCTTGAGTGTTTTTGGAAAACTTAAAAAGTTTTTGGATTTAATTTTACGCGAAAACGGCCCCTCGCAGAGAAAAACGTTAACACATAATGTTTAATTCACAATTCTCTACAAATTCTCTTCCTAGGTTACAGCTCTAGATCCACATTTGTAGAAGATAGAGGGCGCCAAATTTGTCAAAAATATATTTTTTTGCATTTTACGAGAAATGGATAAGGGTACGGACATACCGAAGATACTGTGGGTGGAGGTCGCGATCGCTACATTGATGTCAAAACAAACCCTTATTTTCTAATGACACCGCACATACTAAGGATGCTGCTTCACTCGTTCACCCTTGCCGCCTATCATCGCGGTTTACAGCGATTAGGCTAGCGGAATTACCATAATTTAAGGCAAAAAAAAGAAAATTATTAACAGGACTTGGAGCATTGGAAATTGTAGAGCGGCGAAAAACGAAGTTAAAAAAAATAAATGCGTGAGCAGGGGCATTGCGGGTTAGGTTTGGGGGGGGGGGGGTAAAAAGTGACAGAGAATTTCCGGCAAAAGTTGACCTCGAAGAAAAAAGTCATATACAGAAAAGTCATAGGCCATGAAAATGTCTAAAACTTTTGTAAATGACATTTTCTACATAACTTTGTAAAATATTGTAGACATTAAGCACTCAAAGAGCTCTACTCTTACCAAGCTTTGTTAAACTGACATTATTTTTGCAAAAATAAAAAATAAAAACAAAAAATAAAAAAAATTACGGTTATTAAAATTTTTTTCGAACATTTTGAGGTAATGTAAAAAATGACATTTATAAAAGTTTTAGATATTTTCATGGCCTATAACTTTTCTGTATGTCACTTTTTTCTCCGACGTCAGCTTTCGCCGGAAATCGCAATAGTACGATTCCCTGCCCCTTTTACCCCCCCCCCCCCCCAAACCTTACCCGCAACGCCCATCCTCACGCATTTATTTTTTTCAACTTCGTTTTTCGCCGCTCTACAATTTCCAATGCTTCAAGTCCTGTTAATTTGCCTGGTCTAGATGTCGATGGGCCTCTATAAACTTAGCATTACCACTTAAGAATTGGATATTTGTAATATATTGTAGTAAATTTGTCGTGAAAGAGAAAAATTTGTCGCGCCACCCATTTGCCTAGAAAGGGGTTGTAATGCTAAGTTGAGTTGAGTCTCAACTTAGCACTACCACCCTAGAAAAAATTAAAATTTTCAAAAACCAATTTATAAAATAATTGTCGTAAATTTGTCGTGAAAATAACAATTTTCTTGCGCCACCCGTTTTCCCGAAAAGGGGGTGTAATGCTAAGTTGAGTCTCAACTTAGCACTACCACCCCAGAAAAAATTAAAATTTTCCAAAACTAATAAAAGCGTTAATTGTCGTAAATTTGTCGTGAAAGAAAAAAATTGTCGTGTCATCCGTTTTCCCGGAAACGGGTAGTGAGCAATTTTGAGATTTGTCAGCCATACCTCAGTGATCTTTAAACTTTTTCACAAAACTTGCGATGATGTAGGTGATGATGTTTAACCTTTACGCGCGATTGTAAATTTTTAGTGAAACAATCATTATATTACGTCCCGCTTTTACTTTTCAATATAACCTTTTGTGGTGTTAATATAAATATTCATTGATCGTAGTTTTCAACTATCAAGCTAACGCCAGGATGTTGCGTTCTTTTAGAAATTTCGAAAAAAAGTGAAAGAAATATTTATATGCATTAATTGTCGTAAATTTGTCGTCAAAGAAAAATATTTGTCGCGCCGCCCGTTTGACTAAAAAGGTGTGGTAATGCTAAGTTGAGTATCAACTTAGCACTACCACCCTAGAAAAAATAAAAATTTTCAAAAGCCAATCCAAAAAATAGTTTGTTTGTCGTTAAAATAAACATTTTCTCGCGCCACCCGTTTTCGTGAAAAGGGGATGAAATGCTAAGTTAAGTCTCAACTTAGCACTACCACCCCAGAAAAAGATTAAATTTTCAAAAACTAATCTATGAAATAATTGTCGTAAATTTGTCGTGAAAACAAAAATTTTCTCGCGCCACCCGTTTTCCTGAAAAGGGGGTGTAAGTTGAGTCTATTCCAGAAAAAATTAAAATTTTCAAAAACTATTAAGAAAAATTTGATCTATGGCTTACGATTCTATTACAATTTATCTTGATAGATTACAGGAAAAATGTTTTCTTACTCTTAGTTACGCAGCCTGCATCTTCACCAAAGCTATTTAAGCAATGAATAAAGCATGCACCTCAATTTATTTTCTCTAAGAAATTGTCCTTCATAATTTCGTCAACCTTTAAACAGGCTCTAGCTCTATCTCACCGTTGCTCTATTTCCCTTTCCAGTTTCATGTGTCTAGCTCACACAAAAGCTTCAAAATAATTAATAAGCTCTAAAACCACTTTGGTGTTATCTATTTTTGGAAGCTCTCCAAATACGCTTCCGCATGTTCTATGTATGGTCAATTCACTTTATTTTGGGACCAAATTTAAGAGTCCACGACTCAAGTTCTACTTTTAAGTTTGGGTGTTCTTGGCAGCGAGAGATATAACGGACAATTTGGCAGCCAAGAACACAAGAAAACCTGCAAAAAAGTAGATATCGAGCTGTAAAACTTTTGTAGATGGACCCAAAATAAACTGAATCGACTATAGCATGCACACATTTGATGAAAACAGACAGATTTAGAGCAAATTTTGGCATAGATTTCAAATAGGGAGTGGTGCAGGGGGAGGAGTGAGCGGAGACAGTGGCGTGAAATAGATGAAGGCATTTTTCCAAAATTTAGTTTTTTCCATCACATCTAATAAAAAGCGCTATATTTTCATGCAAAGTTCATTTTTGAAATATATATATACCTAATACGAAATCATTGATTTGTGGAACCTATCAGACAGAAAAAAAGAAGTTCTTCAGTTCAGAAAAGTAGTTTTCTTGAAAAAATTATCTTGACCCAAAAGCAAAAGTCTCCGAACAAAATGTTTTCTCTTCATCGAAGCAAACCGCTTGTTTTGGGAAAAAAATAATTGTCTTGGTAAATTGTTTTGGTTTAAAACAAACTGCCTTTAGCGAAGAAAAAGTGGTTTTGAAGCAAGATATAAAATGTCTTACTAATATCTTCTCAACACAAATAAAGGTTTACTTTGCCTAAAGACGTTTAATTTTTTATCTCAAAATATCCGGCATCTCAAAACGAAAATAGCAATTTATTCCATAATACTAGAAAACGCAAAACAAGAAGGTTGCCGCTTCCATTCAAAACAAATCAGTTTTCTTGGATAAAGGCAACTTTTATTTTCAACGGAAACCAGCAGTTCAAGAGAATAGTTTCTTTTTTTGTTAAGAAAATATCGTCCTCGTGCATAGGAAAGCAGATTTTTTCTTGGATCAAAGCAATTGGCATTGACTAAAGACATTTTTTTTCTGTGCACGTGATAAGACAAAAAAATTCTTTCAATTTTTTCAATTTAAAAAAATTCAGGTTTATTTAAACGAAAATAATAATTTTGTGACTTGACACCTTCATCCCCTTGGGTCTTCAATTATTTAGTACAATGTTTTTTTAGTTTCCGGGAACATCGATGTTTTACTATTTTTTCATTTTTGCCCAAACTACAATATCTAGAGGCAATATTTTAGTACCGTGTTAAAGCCAATATAATTCTTTATAAATTCCTTATTCCTTATGACTTTTCTCTAGGACGATTAGTAGGTCCAACGTGGCTTGGAAAATGATCCTAACCTAAAACGAGTTTACTTTGCGCCCCCTGGTCCTACTTTGCTCCATTGCGAAAAAAAGTTCTTAGATATTCCACATTAAAAATCTGCGCATGCACCACAACGCCACCACGCATGAATTATCCGTTGCGAATTTAACTTTTCAAAGACGCGGTAGCCGCTGTTTTCCGCTTAGTCGTCTCGAGTTAATACCAGAGTGAAGTGCAGCTTGAAATTCCTTTAAAATTTCACCTCGAAAAATTTTGTGTCTAGTGCAGTTATCGATTTCTATGCAATAAAAACTTAAAAAACCAATATTTTAAAATTTTTTATTCACAATTTTGAATGTTTAGGGAAAAGCTTACTAAATATTGGGTGTAGTTTGCGCCAACATATAAAATACTAATGTTTTTTTTTCATATTTTATAAAGTGGGGCAAAGTAACCTCGGACTATGGGAAACTTTGCTCCACTTTTCAAGTTAAAAAAACATTTATAATACCATTAACATGAACCTAGGGAGCTAGGGTTGCGCTTAAATTGTAGAGATTTTGGTTGGCTTTACAAAAATACAGAACTTAAAACCCAAAAACTGCTTTATTAAAGTAGTTTTTTGGAAAAAACTACAAAACTACAAACCCTTAAGGATTCAAGCAACATATAAAAAAAATCGTAGGTACATGTGCATTTGCAAAGTTCATTCAACATTTTTATTGACTGGCTTAAAGGCAAATATCTCCCAAATTAATACTTATATATATTTTCGACATTTTTTTACGAGTTTACAAAACGTATACTTTTATATTTTTTTTGTAATTCTTTCACGGTTGTAAAGACCTTCAAGAGTCCATCAAAATACAGGAAAAAAAGTTCACATAACATGGGGGTCTGTTCGTTTGAGGAGTAAGGAAAAAAAGGGTTTTACAAAAAAAGAAAATCTGTGACGCTAAATGATTATCTGCGTAATTATGATTAAAAAAAATTTATATATTTTTTTTTTGGAAAAGTGAAGTTGAGAAGAGACAGATTGAGACAAAAAAGTAGAAAAAATCGTCAACACATTGATGCTCTGAATTTCGAAAACAAAAGAGCTTTTTTTATTATTTATATTATTATTAAAATCACGAGAGTCAGTCAGTTTATCGGTGGGGATTCGGCGGGGGGGGGGACATTTCGCTGCCGACTAGGTTTAAGATTGCAGTTTAGTAAATTTTGTGTAGTAAATATATTTTTGAAAAAATATTTTAAAAAATAAGTCAAAAATTACACACAACATTCTTGCGGCCAATTTTCCCCGGGGCTAGTTGGATCGCGGCGAATCGGCCGTGGCGATTTGTCCTCCACCCGTTATTGTAGTGGTAAGTTTACCCCTTTTTATTAAAGAACATTAGTGATTTTCTGAAAGAAAATCAATTTCAAAATTAAAAATTAAAAAAAGTATCGACACTTGAGAACTTCATTTTCTTTTAAAAACTTCTCTAGTGGATTACCTTTTTAACGGTATGCTACACTTTGATTAAAAAAAACAATTCTGCTTTAAAATACGGATATTCCGTGAGACGGGCAATAATCGTTCGAACTTGATAAGAAAAACAACTTGATGTTTATGATCGTTTCGAACAAAATTTATAAATAAAGAACACAATACATTATTGTTAAAAGTTTAACTTTTGTTTAAGTAGGTAAACGATCATAAACATCAAATTGTTTTTTTTACCAATTCCGAACGAGTCTCGCCCTTCTGACGGAATATCCGTATTTTAAAGCAGAAATGTTTTTTCTTATCAATGAGTAGCATACCGTTAGAAAGGTAATCAACTAAAGAAGTTTTTAAAAGAAAATGAAGTTCTCAATTTTCGATACTTTTTTGATTTTTAATTTTGACATTGATTTTCTTTCACAAAATCACTAACGTTCTTAAATAAAAAACATCGTATGTCCCTTTGGTACATCAATTTTAACAAATCTATTAATTAGTTGAAGAAGCATAAGATTACAGAATTATAAAAAAAAATGGTGCTTTTCCAGACATTAATAAAAAGCTTACTACTACTATGTCGGTTTAGAACGTTTTTCTACGTTGTCCGACGCCTACTCTCCTCCTTCGATCCTGACAATCATCCTCAGTCAGATTTTTTTGACTCATTGATCTTTGGATTGACTGTTGCCATTCTAGGACCTGCTTTGGTAATCTTTCGTCGTTCATCCGTTGTACATGGCCGTACCATATCAGTTGCCTTCTAGTGATGTCATCCGTTATGCTTCCCTCGATTCCCATTCTTTCTTTTATGATCTCATTTCTTATGTGATCTATTCTAGATATTCTCATTTCGACACTTTCCATTTTTGTTTTGTACTTTTCTGTTACGCGACAAGTCTCTATTCCATACAACAGCGTGCTTTTGACCATTGTTTCATATATGTTAAATTTTACCTTCTTTTTTATCTCTCTGCTCCATAAAATACTGTTAAGACATCCAATAACTTTTTTTGCTTTTACTATTCTTTTTTCCAATTCTTTACAGTCTGTACCTGTCTTATCAAATGTGACACCCAAGTATACATACTCATTGCATGGAGATATTGTTTGTCCATTTTCTAGTACTAACTCACTGGATTCGTTTCCAATACATAAGTACTGTGTCTTGTCCACGTTCACTGTTAATCCCCACTTTTGGTATTCTTCTGTTAACTTTCTCATCATATACTCCATGTCTTCTTTATCATTAGCCACAATTACTTGGTCGTCAGCAAACTGTAGTGTGTATATGGTAAATCGGTCGTTAAGTTGTATTCCCATGCCGTGCACTTTACGTTTCCAGTTTTTTAGAGCTACTGCGATATATATTTTAAAAAGAGTTGGAGAGATACAACATCCCTGTCTTAAGCCTTTTGTTACCAGGAATTCTTTTGAAAGTCGATTTCCAATTTTAATTTTAGATTTTGACCCTTTGTATAGTTCTTTTATCGCTTTTATGTATGTATGATTGATCCGACAAAAAACTGAACGAAGTCACACGTGTTTTTGGGTTGAAGACCGAAATTCCAGTCGCAAGAAAGGGCCGCGCGGCGCCAGTGAAATTTTGGGACTGCTACAGAATTACGGAAGGTAAGCTTCTAGCGTGTTGCCGATTTTTTCCTTTGTTTTTTAGTTTAATAGACTCTGTTTTCCCAGGCGGGGCGAATTAATTTTGGGGTTATTTTTTTTGGGATATCTCTAGTTTTTCTCCCCTTCAGGGCTCAGATGTCTTACGAGGGTTTAAAGGTGGGATTTTGGATAATTTGAGAAAAAAAATGGAAAAATTCATATCTCTTTAGCCGTGACTCTTAGGACCCAAGTTCCAAGGTTGAAAAGGTAGCAAATGACCCCAACAATATCCCAAAAAATGTTGACGGTTCATGTGCCGAACACCCTGTATAAATACAGTTTATTTAAATTTTAATTTATAAAATTTACCTTGAATAAGTCGAATCTGCATCCTCTTTTTCCTCGGCTATCGAACCCTCCGGACTGCTGTCCATTACGTCCTCCTTGGTGGAACTGGTCGCCTCCATCAACCTCACCACACCTCCAAAAAAATTTGACAGCCTTTCTTTTTAAATCAGAACAAGAAATATTCCAACATTTTTTTCAAAAATTAAAATTTTTTGCACATTTTTATCTAAACATTATAAGTATACCTTAAACCGTTCTTTCAATACTTTGTAAGAATAATCCAGTTTTTGAAAGTGGGCTTGTATAAAAAGATTATTAAATGTTTATTTTGGAGGTTTTTTCCAATGTGGAAAAGGTTTTTTTGTTAATTTATTGTAATTTTGGTACCCACTTTCTTTATTTTATAGATATAAAACTTGAAATTGCATAATTTTTTTCGCCAAATTTTCGTATTTATTTTTTTTTTAATTTTTGGTTTATTAAAAAAATTGGTAATAAATGATACGAAAATAAATTTTGTCTAAAACTACTGTGATGTCTAGAAAAAACCGCACGCACTAATATAGGTCTTCTTAAAGCTAAAACAATAAAAAAAACAGGGAAAAAGTAAAGCCACCCTTAGTCCAGTAACCTACTAATATAAAAAATATTGCGGTCTATCGCGCACCGTTCCGCGATTATTGCAGGACTAAAAAGCGGGACTGTTTCCTGGGGCTTGGAATATTCATCCCCTAGTTCTGCATGCGCCATGTCAATATTAGATTATGCTTTTGATAAATATTAAGGATAAAAATAAATTAATACCTAGGTACCGAAGGCAGGGTTTTTTCGCATCTGTATGGCCACATAGATTGTACTATTATACTAAGTACATGACCCATACTAACTGTTGTAAATTTCCCCACTTCTCACTATTGCCGAATTGCTTATTGCCCAGTCGCTAAAATGTTGCATTTTTTGCTTTGTTTGTCTCGAGTCAGTCGAGTCCAGGATACTTATTCTTGAATTTTTGGGAGGAGAATGTGAGTAATCCTCACCGTACAAAGGTGAATGCTCTGTTCTCGAAAGAATGCTCCCGTGAATTCAAGTTCACCACGTCTTACCCGGGAGAAAACAAGTTCACGGGAAAGTTTCTAACCTTACTTTTTTGTTTTTTTTAATATTCAATTTATTTATAGTCAAAGTGATTTGCTTTTTTTTGCCAAAAGAGTTTTTAGGTAAAGCCCTATTCAGATATATGTATATGCATTGAAACTAAATTGCTATACTGCGGTGCCTAGGTTAAAAGCAATATCTCAACTTTCAGACCCAATTGAGTGAGAGTCTTTAATTGAATGCATAATATAAATGTGTACCTATATAACACATTATATTATAAAGGCGGTTTAAAATAATGTATAATGTCCTTAAATAAAAGCACTTTAATAGGCCTGTATAAACAAAGTGTTAAACATTAATAATGATAATGGCCTGAAAATAACTGACAGAAATAAGTGTGAGTTATGTTTATGTACACATAGGCGCACCAAGAATAGCTCTGGGGCCTGAATTCAAAAATAAAATGGCTTAAAACGCAATTTGGTTAGTTGCGAGATACGCGGCAACGCTGTGCACTGGAGTTGCACGGCGTGATTCTAAACCTTGCTCTCACAAACTGCTTCGAGCGTTCAAGAATACGACATTTTCATTCCCGGGAGAAAAACTGAGTTTGATTTCTCGGGAACTTTCCCGAGATCACTCCCATCACAAACTTTGAAGAATACGACTCCTGGATGGAACAAATTAGTGACTTGATTTATATTGTTGTTTGTTTTGGTGTAAATTTATTTTAAATGATAATTTAATATGAATAAATTAGCTGTTAGTAAGTTCTTCTAGAATATAGTACTATTATAGATATTTAATAGTATAAAACGATTTTTTTTTAAAGAGTGATAATTTGATAGGAATTTAAGATTCAAGTTAATATATCTTTAGAGCTTCACCTAGCTCACTTTTAAAATTAATAACGATAAAACCCCGTATATTACTGCTTATAATATCTCACCCGTCCTTACCCCTCCTTTTAAGATATATCTTTTAATATAGATAGGTGGCACAATTTTAAAAATAGACAATTTTATATACAAAGTTAATCATATATTATATTCTTATATAATCATATATTATATTCTTATTTAAGAGATAAAAGTGTCACTTTTTATCCTTAAAATTGCGGAATATAGATAATAAACCTCGTGATAAAAGTTTTGATTCCCCAAAGTATTGTAGTCCTTGCTACAAACGATGTTTTATATTTGAATAAGGTTTAATGGCTTTAATGGCAAAGAAAATTGAATGCGTCAGTTTTACATAGTTTTGAATCACTGTGGCATGATAGGTCGCTACTACGCCGACTCAAAATAACGATAACCATGATTTTGCTGACCAAAAACACTTTATTATGATTGGTGAATATTGTCGATTTTAATGATTTTTGTAGCTAAGTCACCTTGTTTATTTTATTTTTTCTTTTTTAATTCATGACCGATGTCAACAAGTGATACCTTTTTATTCACGACAAGAATGAATTTTTTAACAAAAACAAAATAAAAATGACAGCTGTACGCGTAATTTGTTTCAAGGGGGTGAAAAATTGGCATTTTTAAAAAACGTCTGCCATCTTTAGTTTCAGCGGAATGTCAATTTGAGTAATGGGGTCGTATAGCTTAAAGCTTTAGCTTTCTAACAAGCTAAAAGTCTTTGAAATCAGTCCAGTAACGAATTTATACGCAAAGAAAATTAATGCGGCAGTTTTATGCGGTTTTGAATCATTGTGCGTCGTTCGAACAATAAGTAGCTTGTAAAATATAAATTTTGACACTTGACTAAACAAGTATAGGTTTAAGTTTAAATCTGGGTTTAACGGTTTAACTCTAATTATTCTGGATTTCTTTTAAACTTTATGATAATATAATGGAATTTTGGACTAATTTTGAATATATAGGTTAAAAAAACCGTTCTAAATAAGAATTTGCAAGGATTCCGTGGGAAAATGGAAAAAATAGTCGGTTTAACCCGAATAGCATAAATACATGTTCAAAGAATCGAAAAGTGAAGCGCTCATAGCTGGCTTTGGAAACAATGGCAAATTTAAATTCGCGGACGCGAATTTTCAAGTGTGCATGCGTGTGTTTTGTCATATAGGCCATATTGACATTTTGCGGTGTTTTGCGTTTGTCGTTTGAAATTATGTTTTTTTCTGTGAAAAATGGGAAATAATTCACGTAAAACATGTGCGGTTTGTGGAAAAATGTCCGGAAGAAGTAAGGGACTGCCATTCCATAAGTAACTACGTGTATTTTTCTTTATATTCAGAGTGATTTATAGATGCCATTAAGCACTCTTGTGTGTCCACAATAAATCTGCACAATTAATTTTAGAAAAACTACAAAATTAATCCACAATTTAATACATTTTTACCCAATCAACTAGTTTTTAGATAAAAATAATAGACATAAACCTAAACATTTGACAACTGCCAAATAATGTAGTGCCGTAACGGAGTATGTTCCAAAACCATCAAAACTAACGCATGCGCAGTAACCGATATGCTACTACTACTACTATCCCAAAAAGGAACATTAAGAACAAATTAAGAATTAAATAGGCATTCTGGCTTTAAGCATCGCGTGTGAGAATGCATGGGTATGCCCTATATTTATGCTCTAACGAATTTGGTTTAACCATTGGTTTAACCCGACATAGGAAGCGGTTTAAGTGAAAATTTAGAGACAATTGAGAGAATTACCTATATTTTTTAAATCCTTTGTCACTTTCGATAATAAACACTGTCAGAAAAAGTTTGCACTTTACCTGATTTTGATATTTATAACTTACAAATTTATCGTTCATTTTTGGAAAAATCCTTGTACACGTCGATTTTATTTGCAAGGGGGACACTTTTGGGCTTGTTTTTTGTAGCAGGCACCCCCTTCGAGGGGTAAACATTATGGAAGCCTTCATTTTGAATAGAGAAAATGGTTGAGTGATACCTTGTTTTAAAGATCTTTTAAATGGCTTTCCTCTCTGCCAATATATGGGCACCTAAGCTCACACTAGGTACTATAGTTATAGTGTATGTGTGAGCTAATATAACTAAAAACTAAAATATATTTTATTTAACTCCAGACTCAATTACCTTTCGTTTGATACCACACAAGCCATGTTTTGAGTTAAACTGTAATTTTTTTAATTAAAAGAAAAAAACTAAAATGTATTTTGTTTAACTCCAGACTCAATTACTTTTCGTTTGATGTTACACATGCCATATTTTCACTTGAAATCTAATTTTTAAAATCTACCCTCACCCTTTTTTTAAAAATAAACTAAAATGTATTTTGTTTAACGCCAGACTCAATTACCTTTCGTTTGATATCACACACACCATATTTTCACATGAACTCTAATTTTTGAACCCCATTCTTTTATTTGGCTTGCGGTCGGTGGATTTTGTTCATTTTTAAATGGTACCATCTCGACTCAAGACCCAGCCTAGGTACCATATTTCATTCAAATCGGGCAAGCGGTTTTTGAGTTATGCGCGTTGGCCGTTACAGACAGACATGCAAACATACAGACAGACAGACGGCTAGACAAACAAGTTTCAAAATCATCTGAAACGCAAAAATATATAAAAACTTTTGAAATTGGACCAACTTTTTTTTCTCGAAAAAATTAGGATCGCCATGGCTCACACTACTCTACAGTATAGTAGTAGTGTGAGCTAAAAGACTTACGCCCATACCAAACTAAAATTCAGTGATTTCTTTCGCAACATCAATAGTTTTCAAAACAAAATTTATTAAGTTTCGCCATATGCCTCGAAAAACCCTATATTGGCTTTTTCTTACACCTACATGCCATAATATGAAAAGTCATAGGTATCTCGAAAATCACTTAATTTTAATAATTAACTTTTTTAATAAATTTGACATCATAAGAAGCTATGGGACTAACTCGTATATGGTATAAACAAAACCGTGTGACGGATGTAGAAATCTCTATCCCAGTCTCGACTCGGGGTTGAAGCAGGTCCTGGCAAGCTTGCAGGCGAGCAAGGGATGAAGCCCTGCTGTTCCTGCCTAGCCTGTTACAGCGCTTGGTGTTGGCGCAGGTCTGGACATCGTTGAGATGTTAAGAGAAAAGTAGACAGACATTTTGGAAGGAAAAAAATTGTAACAGCATGAAAACTATTGGATATGAAAGACAATCTATCGCAGCCAATAGTAAAAAAAATTGTGTGTTTTTAAGACCACACGGCAGAAGTGTAAACTTCAACAAGGCGAAATTAGTAATACTGGCCTTCATCTGAATCATCATATCGCTCGCTGAATGTTCCTTTTAGTTAGTCGACTCGAGCCGACTTCACCCGAATGAGCGTTACATAGCCGAGCCTGACGGCTCAGTTCAATTCACTACCCACAAAAACTGCTAAACGCGCCTAAAGAAGTTTACACTTCAATAAAATTAGACTCGTTCCGAGTTATTGGGCTGAAATGGGGTAAACTTTTTGGACGGGATAACTGTTTTTGCCGGTTTTTAGCAAAACTAAAAAAGTTAAATACAAAAGTAGGCAATAAAAGGGTCTACAATTTTTGTATATAATTTTTTTTACATCACCTAAAATTTTTCGAGAAAAATCGAAAAACACTTTCTATTTTTGATTTTTATCTTTTTGAAATTTTTTTGTGAAAACACACCTACTGGTGTCCTTGAAATTTATTAAAATAAAAATATCAATTTTTACATTTTATTTTGATTTAAAACATACAATGACGCTCAATTTTCATCCAAAAATGCCCAACTTCTGGAAGCAGTCATTCTTTAGAAAACAACAAAAACATATGTAATGTCTATTTCAGATAGTGTAGAAAAAATACATCACAATATCACATCTCGTCTGTACCATGTATCTGATTGTCACTTTTTTCGTATTTCCTAGCAAATTTTTCCATAATAATATGTATTTTTTACAACATCTAAAAATAAACTCGTTTTAGCAAATAAAATTATAAATGTTAAAAAAATCGGCGGCCTTGTGAAGGACACGAATAGGTGTGTTTTCAAGTTTTAAAAAAACAAAAAAAATGTAGAAGAGATAAAAAAAAATCGATTCGATTATTCTGGAAAAATCATTTAAAAAATGGCTTGGACAACAGACAAAAGATAGGAGGTCTAGTATCGCTGAAAACCGCGAAAAACCATTATCCACTCCTCAAAGCTCACGCCATTTGACCCTAATAACATGGATCGAGTCTAATTTATTTTTTCTGTTGGTTGTAGTAGTAGTAGTAGTAGTAGTGTGGGTAGGCTCTAGGCCTGGCGACTAGGCACACGAAGCGCCCTTTTCGCCAACCCCCGGGCATCCCCCCTACTGCGTCCTTCTTTCGCTAAGGAATCTGCCCGTATTCTGTACAAAGGCCAGAATATCGGGCCACCTCAGATTCAGAAGGTCCTCCGTCTCAAAGGCTTCCTCTTCGAACACCTCTCTTCTTGCCTCCTTGTATGTATGCTTCACATGCTGAGAGGAAATGCGCCGAGGTCTCGTCCTCGGTCCAATATCGCTCGCACGTCGCGTCCTCCTCTCATCTTTGCCCGGTGTTCTTGTAGGACGCAGTGTCCGGTTAGGAATCCCACTATGGCTGAATGAACCTTTCTTCGTGTTCTACGGAGCAGCCAGTCCCTACGGGACTTGCTGTATCCTGTCAGATATTCCTTCGCCTGTCTGGCGTTTCCTGTGTTGGTCCATTCCTTTTGTATTTCTTTCTGGGTCCACTCTGTTAGGGCCGACTTCATTTGCCCTCTTGTGAGCCCCAGGAAAGGCTCTGGCTCGACGCATTTCTGTCGGGATCCTCCCCTAGCGAGTTCGTCCGCTTTCTCGTTTCCTGGGACTCCCATGTGGCCTGGGACCCATACGAGCTCCACCTCTCTTGCACCGGCCAACTGCTGAAGTGCATCCGCACACTCCTGCACCAAATCCGCGGACATGGTTGGTATGCACAGTGCTTTCAGCGCAGCTTGACTGTCTGAACAGATGCAAATACGTTTTTCTGTTTCGTTCCTAATTTCTTCCTCCCATATTACAGCCAGTATAGGTAAACCTCTGCCTGAAAGACTGTTGCATTGGATCCTAGCGAGTAGCTTTTTCCAATACCCTTGCTTTCCACGTACACTTCTGCACCGGTCTGTCAGCCTTGATCCGTCTGTATAGCAGACCGGGGCATCGCTAAGGAAATCAACTCCGTCCTCCTTCCATGCATCCCTTGGCGGTATGGTTACACGGTATCTCCTTTTCCCCTTAACCGCTTCTCTGGCATCGCTAGCCTGTATGTCGATAAAGGAATCTCCTTTTCCGTCACAGTCGCGAACTCCGAATGTCCTTCTTGTCCAACGCTCCTTCTCCACACACCCGCGTCCCTTATCCTAAGGTATGCTACCATCGCTCCCTTCTTTATCCAGATGCAGTATATTTTTTGTTATTTCCAACAGTCTTCATGCTGTTACTATTTTTTTTCCTTTTTTGTTTTTTTTTGTATCTGCAATAAGGACACTCATTGTAAAGCTAGCTTTATAAAGCTTGCCTTTAAAATGAGTGCCCTTAATCTGCACAGCTCTATTATTAGAAACAGCAAAGAATAAATCTTTTCTTTTTTGTACTGTGACTTACTTGGCCCCTCACATGGAGATCCCAGATCCTCCTGCAGGTACCTTCAACTAAGGACACTCATCTCCCACCCCTTTAGACCCTTAATAATTGATATAGGAATATTAAACGACTTGTGTTCAAATTCGCAATATTTTTACTTTTAATTTACATCTTGACTTTATTCCTGATGCCTACCACGTTGACGGGCGCTCAAAATTTTTGCGCCTTATCTGAGGGCACGGCAGTGCCAGGCCAAGTTCGCGGCGTAAACTGCTGTACCATCTTTTCTTGAAACGTTTCAGCCCATATTTGACGTATCTAAAACTCTGCTTCGGAATGAGCTACGAAACTCACAGTTGTAGATTTTTATAGAGTTAACAAACCCCTCCAAGTTTCATGGACTTCCATAATGAAGTACAGTAGTTACGAAATTTCAAAAAACATCGAAATTGCCACTCACTCATGTATAGATCATCGAAATATTACTGTACTTCCAGACATGCTACAAAGCTGAAATTTGGCAGACTGATAGAAATTATGACCAAACCCTTGGGAAAAATCAAAAAACCCCAAAATTCTAATTTACTCCAATCCCCTATGCATGTAAAGTTATGTAAAAGTAACATTGCCCACTTTCAGAAGAGCTGAGCTTTGGCAGACTGATAGGAAATATTATAAAACTATAGAAAAAATGTAAAGTTATGTAAAAGTACCATTGCCCACTTCCAGAGACACTAGAGAGCTTGGAAGACTGAGAGGAACTATAATAAAACTATAGGAAAAATGTTATGTTATGTAAAAGTAACATTGTCCACTTCCAGGAACGTTAGAGAGCTAAGCTTTGAAAGGCTGATAGGAACTATGATAAAACCATAGGAATAAAATTAAAAAACCTCAAAATTTTTAATAAGCATTGCAAAAGTTTTGAACAATATTCCGCATACTTTACTACTTTAAAACTTAAATATTATCCTTGTCCTTTAAAAAAGGAGTGGAATCATACCAAAAACATTTCATGTAAAAAGAATCCAAGTACGTGCGTATTCCGTAAAAAGAATTGAGTAAAGCCAAGTTCTCTAATACAAATTTCAAAATAAATGGTTCTTACTAGTATGGAAATGTTTTCCTAAACTTCGCTATTACGGCTGCAAATGACTCTTAGGCACAGTGCTACATTGAACATAAAGAAGGGGAGAATACTAGAGACTTCACAAAATTTACCCCAAAGTTAAATTCACCCCATCTGGGAAAACAGACGTTTATTGAACTAAAACAAACAAAAAAATTGGCAACACGCTAGAAGCTTACCTTCTTTCATTTAACAGCAGTTCCACAGTTTCACTCGCGGCGCCGCGGATTTTCTTGTGGGTGGAATTTGATGAAATGAATTTTATGTTACAGTTCCATGAATGAAATACACAATTAGATCGATTTGTCGTGAGTTCTATCCTGAGGATTATCAAGATGCCTCACAGGCAATTTTAAACCATTCCCTGTTGAATGTGTTCAAGGGTCTTGAAATTAAAAGAATAGAGGTACCCCATTTTGACGGTAATCTTAAAAAATGGTCCACTTTTTTTGATATGTTTAAGTGACTTGTTCATGATAAAGCTGACATGACTGAAATAGCTAAATTTCAGGCCTTAAATACTGCTCTCGTGGGAGAAGCAGCATCTGTGATTAGGACTATACCGCTAACATCTGATAATCATCGAGTAGTCTTTGATGCGATGATTAGGCGCCTTAATAATAAAAGACTTTTGGCAAAATCGAGCAACCCATATGATTTGAGATTATTGTTGTCCACTTTTTAGGAACATTTGGAAGCATTGTCAAACTATGATGATGTAGACCTTTTAGATTTTGCTAAAATGATTCTTCTTTTGCAAAAAGTTGATACCCCATTGAAAACTCAGTTTGAGATTGAGTATAGTGAAGGAAAACCCGTCCTATAAAGATTTGTTTAAATTCTTAGAGGAAAATTGTCGGGTTTTCGAAAATAGTTCTCTATTGAATAAGCCAAAGGAGGTCTCACCTCCAATACCCCCTAGGAAGGATGTCAAACCACCCTATCCTGCTTTAGTGACTGGAACAGGCCAGTCTAGTAATAAAGGTTGTGTGTGCAACGCCATCTATTTGTTAAGCGTGAACGACTGTGTTTTAAGTGCTTTGGCAAACATGGTGTATCTCAATGCCCTACAAATGTCACGTGTCCTCAGTGCCAGGGTCTTCACCACTCCCTGTTGCACTTTGTGAAAAGTTATACGAGCCCCCAAGTTGTTCCTCCAGGGGAGACCCCCCGTTTACCTAATAGTGAAGGTGCCAAACAGGCATTGTGTACTGCTACACCCAGTAGCAACCATTTTGAACCTCGTAAGAGGAGACCTGTGCCTTTTGCAACTGCCCAAGTTTTAGTTGTAGATGCCAACAAGAAGTTTGTGTCTTGTCAGGCAATTTTAGATTCCGCTAGTGAAGCGTCCTTTGTAACCATCTCTTTTGCTGAGAGGTTAGTGGTTCTTAAAGTGGCTCCGAATAGAACTACAATTGAAGGAATAAATGGCATGATTTCTAGTACGTCATATGCCAATGTTACATTGCAAATTGGCTCCTCTAAGTTTCCTGATAGTTTGTTTTCCTGTGATCCATTCTTATTCCTAAAATTTGTCGACCCATACCTGTGAGTGTTGTAGAATATGATTCTATTCAATGGCCAAGTTTAAAAAAACATTTTCAAACTAGTAAGAACCTTTCATTTTGAAATTTGCATTAGAGGACTCATCGTAGAGCAAGCTTTACGCTGAGTGTCCTTTTAATAAATGTCAGACATACATGGTCTCTACCTGCATGCGGATCTAGGATTAATCTCATATCTCTGAAGATTAATGGTCTAAAAGGGTGGAACAAATATAATGATTCTCCCTGTACAAGTGAGGTTTTTCTCTGTTTTTCTTATAGAAATCAATGTTGGAAAAACACGAACGCGTGGCGACTCGGGTATATAGAGAATGTTACCCCCGTTACGAGGACAAGGTTACACAAGCAGAGGCGACGAATCGAAACAGGGACACAACTGGGATAAAGTGAGGTAATTAACACACCTTGAAACAGTTCTTGCCTCAAGGACTTTATCGGCAGAATATCATAAATTAGGGGGATATAATATTTACGTACCTCATTTGCCTCAACCCCCATTTTTCAATATGGCGGCAACATTTTTCATTGACCCAGGAATGCATCCGAAATGTATAATTATATAACCAAAAAATAATATCTTATTAGTTTTTTACCTTCCTAGCCCGCGTAGCAATGACTAGAGAAGGTATTATCTTAGCAATATCGTATTGTATTATTTTCGACGAAAAAATTTTTTTTGAGATAACGCCAAAAATGTGTGGATGTATTTTGACCTATCCTATCGTCGTGATGTCTGTCTGTGTGTGTGTATATTATTTCTGTCCGTAACACAATAGCTCCTAAATCGCTTAACTGATTTTTAAAAAACTTTCAGGTAAAATAGTGTTCGACACTCTTACGAGCTGATTAGATTATGGTCAAAATCGATTAATGCTAATGACAGTTTTTTGACAATTAAAAACTTTAAAACATGCTAACTTTTTAACAGAGCATCGTATCAATACACTGTTTTCGGAATATAGTAGACTATTCTTTGTTTGAAACTCGTAGACAATGATTGTGTAGAAATAAAATTTCGGACTTCCATTGTCTTTATTTATTTTAAAACACGACGTTTCGGTTAGTAAGTATCTCTAACCGTTATCAGTGTAAACTTAAACAATCTAGTCCCTAGGCTACTACTTATACTACTTGGTGTGCAGTCAGGTGTGACGACCCGCCCCCTTTTTAATCCTAAGACGCCTGTTTTCCTTAAGGAGTGGTTTCCATGTTTGGTATGTCCGTGCTTGGTTGAACTCCGAAATTTTATTTCTATAGTAGACTATATTTTGCTCAATGATTCGGTTATATGAACCAAAAACTTCGTAGGAGCTTTAGTTTCTGAGATATTTATAAAAAACTGTTTTCAAGGCTAATATATTATTATCATGGCTTCACTTAAAGTGTGATAATAGGCTAGCTAGCAAGATCCGTCATGGATCCATTTATTTATATTTTAGCTGCAAAAACCCCTTCCCAGACCCCCCCAACATCTCATATTCTTAATATTTTCACATTTTCACTGGGGTTAGTTTCGTTGTAAACCATAAAAAATCATTATATCCAGCGATAAAAGTTCATCCCATTTCACCCTTATAATTCGAAACGAATATAATTTTTTTTCTGTTGGCTGCAAAAGGTATATACCCCAATTTGGTGCTGCATACTTTTTACCTTCATAGCCCGCGTAGCAATGGCTAGAGAAGGTATTATTTTCGACGAAAAAAATTTTTTTGAGGTAACGCCGAGAATGTTTTTTTTTTGTTTTTTTTTATACTGGGACATTTCCATCCATACTAGGATCAATCGCCTAGTTTTTGCCAAAGTTTTTGCGTCAAAAAATAGCTTTTTAGACATAACAACAAAACCATGCGTTAAGTGGGACTCGAACCCACAAGCTCGCGAAACGCCGTGATCGAGGCAGTCCGCTCGAATATATGCTGTCAGCATTGCAGCGATATATCCGAAGCAGGACCACTACACAAGTGGGCACAAACTCACTCAAGATAACGCCGAGAATATGTTATTTGAGTCAAGGGCGGATCCAGAGGAGCTTCTCGGGGGGGGGGGGGGCACTTTAGGTGACATTCTCTGTTGGTAAAAGACGGTATATATTTTTTTAAGCAGCATTTTATTGAATTAGTCAGTGGTTGTAATTTCGATGATAATAACAATAGACACTTTCATGCGCCGCAGGCAAAAATTTTGAATTTTTATTAGCAAAAACACTACTTTTTACTCATTTTTTGTATATTCAAAAAATTCTCGGGGGGGGGGGGGAAGTGCCCCTAGTGCCCCCCCCCCCTTGGATCCGCCACTGATTTGAGTGTAGTTTGACCTATCTTAGCAATATCGTCGTGCTGTCTGTCTGTGTGTGTGTATGTGGATTTCTGTCCGGTAGCTCCTAAGCCACTGAACCGATTTTCAGGTAAAATAGTGTTCCACACTCTAACGAGCTGATTAGAATTTGGTCAAGATCCATTATTGCAAATGACAGTTTTTTTGACAATTAATTTTTTTTCAAATGTTTTTCAACTGAGCATTGCTTTAATATGCGGTTTTCGGAATATAGCAGATTACGTTTTGCTCAATGATTTGTGTTAGAACCAAAAACTTCGTAGGATTTTAGTTTCTGAGATATTAAAAAAAAACTTTTTTCAAGGCTGATCTATCATGGCTTCACTTGAACTGTGCTAATAGGCTAGCTAGGAAGGTATCAGATCTGTCATGGATCCATTTATTTTTAATTTTCTTAGGTTGATTGATTTTTTTTAAGTCAAGTAAAAACACTAAAACATTGAGTTAAATATTTTTATTCAAAAAAACTATATGTCAAGATTAAAAAGTTAAAAATTATACTTAGTAAATCGAAATATACCTAATATTGTTAATAAATATAAACATATTAAAACAAAGTGTACATATTACAATGACAACAAATTATCCATAACAATTAGCACACAACAATAAGTAAATCGGAAGTAACTTTAAGGCGTTATACATTAATACCCAAGGTATGACCTTAAATACTTAATACTTACAAACAATGTGTCAATGTCAAAGTCAAGATGACACTTAGATAATTATAAGCCCTAAAAGTTTTGCTTGAAACATTTTTTCGAAAAACTGCTAGTTTTTCTGTTATTTAGGTGTTCCGCTACTTATGGGACACCGTGTATATACCTGGTGGGCCAAAAATTTCATTATAACTTTTGAACTATACCATCGATTTTAATGGGACACACTGTACTTGACAGATAATTGATCAGAGTTTTGACTAAATATATTTTTTGGTATGCCATCTGAAAATCCAAAATGGCGGACGAAATTAAATTGTATCCTTCAAAGATGCTCGTTTAGGCTTGTGTTGCGAACAGGTTTTAAATTACTTTTTTAAATCAGTAAAAAGCTGCATTCTTGCCACGCACAAAAATTTATGAATAAGCAAAATCGGTTCGGTGGTTCTAGAACAAAATATTTTTGTTTCAACCATTGTTTTGAATATTATACGATTGCCTTGCCAATCATGTCTGCATTTATTTCCTTATAAATTAATTACTACTAAACCGATTTTGATTAAATAAAAACCATCTGGTGAGAATTGATTGCTTTTTAAAGATAATGGCCAAAATTTATCGTCATCTTAAAATTTATGATGGCGGACAGCGGACGGCGTGTTTATTCTTATTTTCGGAAAATGTTTTCGTTTTTATTTTAATTATAGAAAAGCACTACTTTTCCCCCGCACAACGAGGTATAAATGAGTAAAATCGGTGTGATAATTTTCAAAAAATGTATTTTTGTTTCATATTGCATATTCAATCCTGTCTGCATTCATTTCCTTATAAACTCATTATTACTATATTTACCGAAAATGCCTTTTTGTTTATAGAAAAGCCCTTAATTTGTACCTCTTTATGTGTGTGGGAGAAAAGAAGTGTTTTTCTATAAATTAAAAAAAAAACTAAAACATTTTCGGAAAATAAGAATAAACACGCCATTTGGAGGAGTCAAGTATGATTCTGTCTGATATCTTAAATTCTAAGACAACGGCAAATTATGATTATAATCTTTAAAGAGCGATCAATTCTCACAATTTTTTTTTATTGCACTAAAATCGGTTTAGTAACAACGAATTTAAAAGGAAATGAATGCAGACAGGATTGACAATGCAATCGTATAATCTGTAAACCAATGGTGGAAACAAATATAGATTTTTTGTACCTCGTTGTTTGAAGGAATAGTAGTGCTTTTCTATAAATTTAAAACAAAACTAAAACATTTTCGGATAATAAAAATAAACACGTAATTTTGAAGAATCAAGTATGATTCTGTCCACCATCTTAAATTTTTATCATGATCTTTAAAAAGAAATCAATTCTAACCAGGATGTTTTTTAGTTCATTAAAATCGGTTCAGCACTAATGAATTTATAAGGCAATAAATGCAGACATGATTGGCAAGGCAATCGTATAATATTCACAACAATGGTTAATACAAAAATATATTTTTAGAACCACTAAACCGATTTTGCTGATTCGTACCTTCTTGTGCTTGGCAAGAATGCAGCTTTTTTGCTAATTTAAAAAAAAATAATTAAGACAAGTTCGCAACACAAGAATAAACGAGCATCTTTGAAGGGTACATTTTAATTTCGTCCGCCATATTGGATTGTGGTATATTTAGACAAAATTTGTATTAATTCTCTGAAAAGTGCAGTTTGTTCCATTAAGATCGTTTATATAGTTTAAAAATTATAATGAAAAAAAAAATTGTCAGGTGTTTTTTTGCCTATCCGGTATATTGATTAATTTCCACTATCCATATAGTAAAAATTGTGTGATTTTTGAAAGCATAATGAACTATAAAAAATAAAACTTTGTAATGAAAATGCTAAATCCTACTAAAAGGCAGTAATATGGTAGCACCTACTTAAATACCCATTCTACTCCATTTTTTTAAGGCACTAATGTATCGTTATAAGTTAAAACACATATAAAATTTTACTATTTAAAAACGTTAAAAATTGAAAAAGGTTTAAAAATTCGAGAATTTAAAAGAAAATAGTAATTATGTATAAAATATAATTATACAGGGTGTAATTTAAATGATGTACTACACTTGAAGAGGTGGTAGGAAAAAGGACACTCATCGTAAAGCAAGTGTCCTTAGGTAGGAAACTTCAACAGAAAAAGAAGTTTACATTAATGTTCAAATAATTTTTACGTTTTTTTGTTTAAAGTTCCTTAAAAATTACAACAAATAATCAACATTTTGTGGAATTATGTACTACAATTAAAGTAATAATAAAGAGCTACAATTATTTTTAAAAATACTCAAAATTAATACCACAAATCTTATCAGCAAATAAGTTTTTTTTAAAATTAAATGTGTGCTAATATTACTATTTTCTATAATTATTAAGAGGCAAGATTGTATGAAAATTTTTTTTTGCAAATTTAGTAGGTCATAAAAAATTAGTTTTTAAAAGTATTTTAAAACAAAAAAGGTTTCACCAAAAGTACTTTGAACTTTTTGTTTACTTTTGACCGTCCCCACCAACCCTTAAAGCTTGATGCATCATTTAAAAACACATACAAAATCAATTAAAAAGAAAAACAAGTTTTGTAAAAAAAACTTAAAGGAAAAAATATTGGCTGGAAAAAACAAGAAAAACATTGAACGAAAATAATAGTAAAACAAATATCGAAATCAAACAAAAAAATACCGATTTAGACCAGATGTGTTAGTTTGATCTAAATTTTATTTTCCATATTTATATATGGCTTTATTCTTTCGTTTTTTACTTTTTCCTCACATTTCGTCGACAACACAAAATGCGAACACAGGAAATAAAATAATACTTAACGCGCCATCTTGTCTAAAATCGGTACAATCATATCAAACTTGGGCCTTTTGCCGGGGTCCTCGTTCATGCAGATTTTGATCATTTTTGACAAATGTGGAGAAATGCCGGGTTTTAAACTCACCCGGAGCCCTTCCAAGGCTATGCGCATGCCCACTTCCATAGGACTCTGATCTGGAAATGGCACCTCTCGAGTAGCTAGTTCCCAAAGCAAGATAGCGAAGCTCCACATATTTGATGCTTCCCAGTTTCTATAACGAAAAAACTTCTAAGTACACCATTTTCTGATACACTGATTAAAAGAAAATTATATTATTTAGAAAGAAGTGTTTGTGACATTTTTCTTCAGAATACTTAGTTTTTTAGAAAACTAAATATAACCTATGAAAAACATGTTTTTTTTTATGATCTTTAAAAATAATCCAAACCTAGGCCACTTAGGGACGCCAATGGGGTGCTAACCATGAACTTGAGCCGATTAAGTTACACAACGTTTAAAATATTATTTAATTTCCTACAATAAAATTCATAATTTTTGTTTTTGAGAAAAATTTTATGGTGCAAACTTAATATTGTTTTACACCTTTTTTGTCAGTCTTTAGTTTTCCTTTTGCACATTTTCTCAAAAATAGTTTCTATATAAACGACCACTTAGGTAAAAATTGTGAAAAAGTTTAAAATTGGCCTTATAACTTAAAAACAAGACTAAAAAAACACAGTAGCATTTTTTAAAGAATTATTATTATCTTTTTTAACTTTTGTTTAAGACTCTTTTTCCGAAAGGCCTCAGAAACCAAGTTATTAAATCCTTAGATCCGATGTTTTTTGATAATTACTAGAAACAACTTTTTTCAAATTTATTGCAAAAGTTTTGAACAATATTGCGAATATTTTACTACTTTAAACAAAAACATTTCATGTAAAAAAAAGCCAAGTACGCGAAAGTGGTATTACGTAAAAAGGATTGAAATAAAATTAATGCCAAGTTCTTCAATAAATATTTCAAAATGAAAGGTTCTTACTAGTTTGGAAATGTTTTTCTAAACTTGGCTATTATATCCAAACTTCTTTATTATCATTAGCCTTAATTTATCCAGACCATAGTGTTTAGGTTCATTTGAAATCTAATATATCGGAACGCTTGTAGCACTCATTTTTATAGGCCCTTTCTAAGTACAGGGTGTCCCAGATAAAAGCAACTACATGGGGATTTCGGAAACGGTAAGAGATACGAGTTTGTTTAAATGAGAAAAAAGTTGCGCTATTTTCAGCCCAATCAGGTGCTGTATCAATATTAAAAGAGGGGTTACTAAAATATCGAGCAAAAACTAAAAATTGTGTTTTTTGAAAAATTGAAATATCGCCGCCATCTTGTTGTGTCTTGTAGTTGCTTTTATTTGGGACACCCTGTATAAGTATGTGCATTGGTGCTGTATATGCCTGGGGCACTGCATCCTAGAAGCCTGGCATCTAGTTTTCGTGATCCAGTAACCCTACTATTATGCCAACTTTACAAACGCCCTTTATCCAAGATGTCGTGAAGTCTTTTGTACTTTCCGCAATTGCTGGTTTTAAGTAATAGCGGCAACCCTGCAAAATGAACTTACCTGTCAGAAATTTTCTTCTGCAGAGCTTCAGGAGACATCCAGGCAGGATAGTAGATCCTGCCCTTTTCCTGGAACGAGAACTTCGAGTCGGCCATGCTCAAGCGAGCTGTCAAATCGTCGTCGATCACCACGTGACGACTGTTCAGGTGGTATTCTGGAGTGGTGCGTTCGAGACTGTGAAGGAAAGCCATACCTCTGGCGATGTCTACGATAAAATAAACAACATTCAAACATTTTTGTCAAGTTTTTTAATTCTCGAGTTTCGTTTTTTTTTTTTTAAATTCAACCTCCTATTTCTTCCAATTACAGCATCTCGGAACTATAAAAAGCAAATTTCATAGGAAATGTAATTCTTATCCACTGATATTTAAAATTGGTTGAAAGGTTTTTGAGTTATCGTGTTCAAGACAGACAAACATACATCATTTAAATTAGGTATTTTTTGGGCCCCAATAACTGATTCTGAGTGCAAATAAAAAACAATTTTTTGACAATGACAATCCCACTAGAAAACAAACCGATATACTCACCAATAGCAAACTTGAGAGCCTGAGCATTATCCACCACAATACCGCCGCTGCTTTCGTGAAGGACATTGTATAGAGAGCCTAAAAATATATAATACAAAATGACAATAATGTGCGCTGGGCGTTTACTTTTATACCCTTCTTTACCTTTAAAGAAAGAGCGAGAGAAAGAAGAGAACATCTGAAGGAAAAAAATATCAACTTGAACTACACTTGAATAATTAAGTATACTCTGTTGGCAAAACTTTGACAGGTGAATTACTGGCTCTGATGGTTCAGTGGGCACGCACCCGCTTTACAATCAGAGGGCGGTGGATTTGATTACCATGCCTGCCAATTAAGGTCGCTCATCGTAAAGCAAGCTTGATGATTAGTGTCCTTACTGCCAGTACAAACCGCAGCCAACGATAAAGACCGGCCATGGCGCGTTAAAAGCAAATCGGCGGTCACGTGATCTTAGGAGTCCCAGGATTCTTATTGTATTGCTTAATATATTATATGTTTTTACACAATTTAAATAAAATAACAAAAAATTTTTGTTCTTTTATAGGCAAAAATTGAAAAAAATATTTTGCTGATATATGTGTTTATTATGGATAAAAGAACTAAATCTATAAAATAAAAAATTATACAAAATTTGCACTCTAATATCTTCAGGTACATATATTAGGTACATAATATCGTTAGTAACTTCAAATCTATACAAGTCTTTCAAAATTCGACATATCAAACCTAAGCTTTTAGTTTTTTAATTTTTCTTTGAGTGTCATCATCTTTGTCTGAGTTCTTTTCAAAGATTTATTAGCAGACACCAAATCATTGTGCTTTTTAATAAAATTATTTAAAAAAACTTTACATGCCCTTAAACTAATTTTTTCAAGCGTTGACAATAGTTCTTCTCCACAAAAACACTCGCTAGAGTTATCTGAAGAAAAATTTTCAATATAAAACATTTTACAATAATTTATTAAAAAGAAACAAGTGATTTTGTGAATAAGTGAGATGGTTTTCACATTCAATGAACTGAATGTAGTGGTCGTCAATAATTTTTTGAAAAATTACCCAGCACAAAGTTTAATATATATTTCATTAAAGTGTAAGTTAACTACCAACTCATGTTCTTTTAAAAGCTGTATCTTACTTTTTCAATATTTCACACTGCCAGAGAGATTACTATCTGTTAACAATATTTTACAAATCAGTTTTTTAATATTGCGAGGGTGCGGAAGACATATTACCTTGTAAATTGACGTGTATGCACTGGATGACTGGATAAACAAAGATGAAGCCAACATTAAAGTGTATCCACCATATCTTCGATTCTCAGGTTACCTTTTCAAGAGACCTAATTGTTCAATAAGATGACAACTGAACACATTTTTCACTCTCAGTATCGAAAATGTCACTAAGGATGTCTATTACTTGATCAATCTTATCCAAGATCTTATCTTTTACCACTTATTTTCCGTTTGCAACATATTAGGTTTCAGTTTTATAGTTGGACCGTCAAGGAACAACACTAATTACACGTTCGCGGCATTGTTTATCTTATACGTATTTTCTTTATAATTTACTCATTAGCCATTAATTATTTTAACACAGCCCACTACAGTCTTTTTCGTGGGCTGTGTTATTTAAATAACTTTGATAGAATTCACATAAAATTCGTGCCCGAATTAAAAAAAAAAATCGACGTAAACAAACATACCAAAACTGAAAACACACATGTTTTATAATGACAGCGGGCCGTGAGGCGTTTTTTTGTGAGCCTCCTACGGTCACGTGATATTTCCGCGCCCGGGCCGGTCTTTCTCGTGGGCTGCGGTACAAACACGAACCTACTATAGTGTGTGAATACAGATTCACCGGAGATAGGGGTAACCCTTGTCTTGGACGATCAATACAAGGCAATGGTTCGGAAGTCACGTTAAGCGCATGATTATGTGTTAAGAGCGTAGATGGCGCTAGCACGATAAAGATCCCTGTGCTCGAAAAAGATCAACAAGCAAAATAAAATCTTCCATCGAGAAAATAAAATTGTCTACCGTAGAGGCGCTTAGCAGACCGGCCTGCTGTGTCTTCATGTAGTATGAATGGGTTGTGTTGTGATTGTCCCATGTATAAACTAAAAACCTTGCTACAAAATGCATTGTACGAGGGCGGTTCAGATATGATGGAGACAAATGCTGTAGATGGCACGCATGTATGTTTTAAAAGTCGTGGCTTGAGTATGTGATAGCTGGGTCCCTTAGGAACAGTGTGGCATAGTTTTTATCGGGAGCGCATGTTTCACGCGCGTGCTAACGACGGTGAGTGAACATCAAGTGCCGACCTCCGTTGCACAACGTATTGTCATTCGTTTTTTTAGAGTGGAAAGGCGTTAAAAATATGGAAATTTTTCTGCGTTTGCAAAATCAGTTCGGTAGTAAGTGCCTGAGTAGGGCTGCTGTGTTTAAATGGGCCAAAGCATTCAAGGATGGCCGCGACACCGTCGAGAATGAGCCGCATGATCGTCGACCGCGAACCAGCATCACACCAGACAACATTCGCCGCGTAGAACAACTCATTTTGGAGGACCATAGGATGAATATTCGAGACATTTCGGCTGAACTCGGCATCAATATTGGTTGTGTAGAGTCTATCATCCACGAACACCTTCAATATAGCAAAATAATGGCGCGATGGGTTCCTAAACTGTTGAACTTCGAGCGAAAATTCACGCGCCCTCATACCGCGTCTCACGCTTGATACAATATCGGAATTGAGGTGGGAGGTACTGGAACACCCTCCCTACAGTCCGGAATTATCACCCTCCGACTACCACATGTTTGGACCACTGAATGAAGCCCTCGGAGGTCTAAGATTCAACACCGACGACGTAGAAAAGTTCGTGCGCACATTACTGTCAGAGTTGCCCAAAAAATTCTTCAGAAAGGTGGACAAAATGGGCAACTAATGAGGGGAAGTACCTAGAAAAACTGTGAATTTTTGTAAATTTTTTCGATAGTAAATAAACGTGTCACAGCATTTGTCTCGATCATATTTGAATCATCCTCGTAATATAAATGGCTGGAGCAACTAAGGTATCTTGGCTGGAAGTATGGACACAAGGCCATCGTAAATCGAGAGAGGCAAATTAATGTGATGCTGTATCAAACATTTTTAAATGAAGGTTATTAAATATCATTTAATTAAAAATACCACCAAATAAGCAAAAAAATGTGTGTCTCTTACCTAGAGGGAGATACTGGCTAATGACTATCAAATTCGGCGGACTATTACAGCACCCTATGACCGGTAGAATGTTTGGATGCGAAAAAATCCTAAGTTTCGGGAATTCTTCGTTAAAGTCCCTTGAAATTCTTGCGGTGACGTTGCGAATATTGAGAAATTTGGCAACTATGTCGTTGTTTTGCCAGCGGCCTGTCAAAAAAGAAAACAAATTACGTATCCAATGTGTAACCTAAAAATATTTAAGAACAAATTTAAAGTTAAATTCACAACTTGAAATGTTGATACGCGATAATACTTAAAAAATAATACAACAATTAAGTATTACTACCTAACCTCACTTACTAACCTTTATATGTGACGCCGCTGTGTGTTTCTTCTATGATTCCCTTTAAGTCGAGCTCCTTGTAGTTGATTCCTTTGTGTCGAGACAGTGTTGCATCTCTAGAACGTGTCTTCATGCCTAAAAATATTGATTATTTTTAAATCTTTAGTATTAGTACTATAAGTACTTTAGAGTAAAAAATTTGAAAAGGATCTTTGTTTTCGGCCTAAAAGCAAATAATTTTACTTTTTGGCAACAGACTCCCTGATTCGACCCTGGTTGTTCCCAATATCCTTTGTCAACTCGAAATATCGACAGGGACGGAGAAAATTCCCCCCAGAGACCTTTTTTTTTCAGATTTATTCAATTTTCTCGAAAACTAACCTTTTTATACAAAATTTGTAACGATGTATGGGTTGATAAGGTTAAGAAAAGCAAGTAGCTCTTTAGTGGCGTCCGTAAATTGTGATTATTTCAAAAAAACATGTTTATAATAGGTTTTATAAAATTTTCTCAAAAACTACACGTCTTGGGACAAAATATGTGGTATACTTTATTGTAGAAAATACAATTTTCTTTTAAAAGCTGTAATATAATGTGGAGTTAATGTCACAGGAAAATCTTCAGGGGCGTACCTTAAATTTTCAAAAATAACCAAAATAATAAATTTTTGTTACATATTGTGTATTGTATTTTAAAAAAACATAAGCTTCTTAGGAAAAAATATTACTTTTCAACTTATAATAGACCTTCGTTTGCAATAAAATTTTATAAAAATGTTTCTTTGGTAATTTTTGAGAGTGACCCTAATATACGGACGTCCCTGGAGAGTTAGCCAAATTTTCTATCACATTTTGTGATACACCGTTTAAAAGGAAATTTCATTATCCACCAAAAAGTTAAGAAGATATTTTGTCGTTTAGAAAATTGGATAAAACCTGTAAAAAATTGATTTGGTGATTCTAAATAATATAGTATAGTACATAGTTTTTTCATATTAAGTTAATTTTCTGTTTTTTAAAATTGATTTAATTTACAGATGCCCCTAAAGTTTTAATTATGAAACCAATCCGACCATCTTGTACATAATTGTAAAGGAAATTTTATTGACTATAATAAAACATAACACATGTTTTCGTGTAGATATTAGTTTTTAAAAAATCGAATAAATTTGGGAAAAACATGGGTATTTTTTCAACTTTTTTAAATTACTTCAATTAACGGACGCCGCTGGAGAGTTTATTATCAGTCCAACTCCATTGGATTATACCTTTTTAAGAAGGAAATTTTATTGTCTACAATAAAGTATATTATACATTTTTCTCTTAGAAGCTTAGTTTTTATGAAAATTTGAAGGAGGATTTGGAGGTTTTTGCAGCCATTTATAAAAAAACTAATATGATTTTATATATAATATTATAGTATTTAATATGTTAATGGATGTTATTTTTTAGCTATATAAATATATATTTTGAATGTACTGTGTCAATTTGTTGGCCGCCATCTTGAATATCTCAGCTCCTGTCAACATTTCGAGGTGGCAGCAGGAATATTTGGATTCAGCGGGGTCTAAACAGGGGAAATTGACCATTTGCCAAAAAGTAATATAAAATGCTTCTAGATCTTGCCTTAACTATTAGTCATTACTAAAGACCCTGTAGGTATGACATATTTTAAATAAATATTTCCTTAAAATATTATATACATACAGGGTCTCTAGTCATACCTACACAACACTCGCGACGTTTACCCGACCAAAAAATCGTCCAACAAATTGGTTCAAAATAGGGTCGAGCTTGACTCAATGTCAACGTTTAGACGCAACGTTGGCACGCGATTCACGACGTAGCCAACGACTTATTGCTACTTGGGGTAAAAAAATAAACGTTACCTAACCAGCTTTGATCCTTAAACTTAATCTTATTCAAGTCCTGCCCTTGTTCAACGGCAATATCGTGCAAAATTTTCGCCAAATTTCCTTTGGTTTTGTCGAGGGGCGTGTCCCCGTATTTGTTGGCGATGGACACTCGAGCCCCGTGATGGACCAACTCTTCGGCGATGTCTGGGTAGCCCCAGAAACAGGCATAGTGGAGGGGTGAATTCCCGTGCTCGTTGGTGAAGTTCAAGTCAGCTCGTTGTCTGAGAAGCTACAAAAAAATTTATTATCAGGCTCGTCAGATATCGGACACGTCGATTTTGTTTGCGAGGAAGACACTTTGGCAATTAACCCCTATATTTTGAATAGGGAAAATGGGTCTAGTAATACCTTGTTTTGAAGCTTTCTTGAATATCTTTACAACTGTGTAAAAATTTCGAAAATACATCGATTAGTTTTTGAGATATTTGCTGTCAAATTTAACATGGAATGATAAATTAAAAATTAAATCCGAAAAATAAAAAATTCTAATTAAATTTTTATTTTATCAGTCCATATTAAATTTGAAAGTTGGAAGGCAATTATCGCAACAACTAATGAATAGATTTTTGACATTTTTACACGGTTGTAAGGACATTCAAAAGGCCTTCAAAACAAGGTATCACTAGATCCACTTTCACTGTTTAAAATATAGTCGTAAAGTATACCCCTATATGTATAATTTTATGGGCAATGAGGCCGCAGACCTAGCAGCGAGGGAAGCGGCATCTGCCGAATTTTTCGGCCCCGAGCCAGCCCTGGGGATATCATACAATGCTGCTAAATCAACCATATTAAAATAGATGGAGAATAGCTTCCAACAATACTGGATAAATATGCCAGAACTGGCTCACTCTAAAGAGTTCATTAAAGGACCTTGTAGAAACAGAGCCAGGAACATTATTGGACTTACCAGACAGAAGATACGTATAGTGACTGGTCTTTATACGGGTCACTGTCGACTGAGAGTACCCATGCACAGAATGGGACTAACAGAAGAGACCGAATGTAGACTCTGTATGGAGGATGACGAAACAGTCAGACATGTACTGTGCGAATGTCCGGCTATTGCACGTTTACGTCAGAATACTTTCGGTAAACCTCAGATCAACTCAGAAGATCTGAACAGTGTCTCACCCAAACTGATAGCCGGCCTTTTTGGAGGATTAGGCAGACAGTGGTGAGAAACCACTCAAAAGTGAGCCACAATAGACCCACTGGTGGTCGCAGTGGAAGGGCTGCAAGGCTCATTCACATATGAATCATAACCCTCGAAGGGGGTTAGTGCTACAAAAATTTCAAGAGCCAAAAAGTGTCCCCCTCGCAAACAACGTGTCCGAGCGTTTCTCCAAATTGGCACTCTAAATACAGGGCTCAGTTTCGATGTTCGTGAAACACCGTGTATATGGGAGAATATCAAAAAAATTTACCACCTTTTATGGTAGAAATTTAAAAAATAGGTTAAATAAAAAACAAATTACTAAGGCGTCAGAGATTGCAGCGCAGTTTACTTAAAAACCGACCGGTCAAATTGACATTTCACTTTTGCCTTTCAGGAGAGTGGATGGATAAAATTTTTTAATTTTTGTTTACTATATTTTTATTTTTATCTACTTTTTGTAAGATAAGTCAAAAGAAACCTTTTACATATACTTTGCCAATTTATAGAGACTCAATAGTAGAGTAAATTTGTAGGGTATTTCAAGAAAAAGCTGCAAAAAAGGGTATATTTTTTTTATATTTGGCATGGTAGTAGCTAACACCAAAAGCTAAATTTTCATTCGAGGATCCCCGATTTTCCGGCATCAGACTCCAAGATGGCGGCTGTCAAAGTTAAGAAAAAAAAAAATAATTCCCAGTTTTGAAAGAAATTAAATCAATTTTAATAAATGTACTTTAAGTGGGACCTACTCAATTTAAAAATGCAAAAAAATGTACACTAAACTACTCACCAGCTCTCTAAACCTACTGAAAAACAGTATCTTTTGGGTTTGGTAATTTTTTTTACCAAGATATGTAGTTTGAGATAGTTAGCTCATCGATGAGATTAAGAATTCTCCCAAAGCACGTGGTAACTACTGTGACATTACAGGCAGACCTAGAGTCCCTGTGTGTTGTAAACATATAGGGACTCTAGACAGACCTAACGTAGCGGATTTCCGCGGGACATCACACCTTACTTAAGTGTATTCTAACGTGTTGAGAAGACCATATTTGTGTCGTTCTTTCATCTCACAAAGTGTCGTAACTCATAAAAAATCCTTTAAATAGCACAAAAATCATTAGATCCAAAAACATTTTTAGTGAAATAAATCCAATATACACTTTCCCTAAAACTTGAAATTGCTCTCTTGTAAAATTACAATAAATGAGTTACGTCAGTTTGTAAGATCAACGACGATATACCCCTCAGCCACCTTATAGCTTGTCCAAATAATTAATTAATACCTACCATTCCTACAATCTCCCTATGTCCGTGGGCCGCAGCCAAATGCAAGGGTGTATCATCCCCTCTATTAGTGGCGTTTACACGAGCACCTCTGAGAAGTAACATTTCCACAATCTTGTTGTGTCCTTTCATGGATGCCCAATGGAGAGGACTGAAGCCATGGTCGTCCCTGAAAGCATTGTCGACATAAGTCCCTTTCAAGCTGTCAACCGAAAACTACTTAACTTTTGGTTAACATGTAACCAGTGAGGTCATTTTTACCTTCCTAGTCCGCGCAGCAATGGCTAGAAAAGGTATCATTTTCGACGAAAAAAATGTTTTTGAGATAACGCCGAAAATGTGTAATTTGGGTGTGTTTGGACCTATCTTAGCAATATCAGTGTGACGTCTGTCTGTGTATGTCTGTCTCTAAGACGATAGGTCCTAAACCGCTAAGCCGATTTTCATGGATTTTTTTTCAATTTGGGTCAAAATCCATTAATGCTAATGACAGTTTTTTGACAGTTGGAGTGTGCTAATGGGCTAGGAAGGCATCAGATCCATCACGGACCAATTTATTTTGTTACATAACTGGTGAGGTGGGGTTTACCAAACCCCAAATAAAAACAGCTAGAATGCTAAATCAAAATAAAAAAACAAGCAATGTGCTTCCTTTCTTTATGGTAGACAGATATTTGTCAACATTTCAAAAGATGGCCTAGAGGGATGAACAGCTAACCCAAAATGTGTACACCGATTGTGAAAATCCACAATCTTTTGCTAAGATTGTGGAAAGATTTTGAGGGATTTTGGCAAGATTGAGGGATTGTGGAGGACTGTGCAGCGGCGTAGCGTACCTGCATACTTGAACGGGGGGGGGGGCGTCCCATAAAAAATTCTGGCGACCAAAAAAAAAAAAGGTCATCATCTCTATACTTTCCTTGGTCGCCCTCTTACCGTTACCGGCCCTGCTACTTAATAACGGAGGGGTGACCAGCTAACCCCAAAATGTGTACGCCGATTGTGAAAATCCACAAACTTTTGCTAAGATTGTGGGGGATTGTGGTAAGATTGTGAGGGATTGTGGTAAGATTGTGAAGGATTGTGACAGATTGGGAGGGATTGTGTAAAGTTTGTGAAGGATTGTGAACAGATTGTGAGAAATGTGTACACCGATTGTGAGAGCTGTTCACCCCTCGGCCTAAACTATGTATCAGAAAGTAGCAACATGACTCAGGGGTGCCTCAGGGATCGATCCTGGGTCCTCTGCTTTTCCTGATTTATGTCGATAACTATTAGGAGTGGACTAGCTACACAATTCGTTGATAATTGTTCAGTGACAGTTGCTGAAAAAACTTTACAGGGGCTTTCAGTCAGTCTTCAAAAATAGCAGCAGATATGGCGGCTTGGTGTGAAAACAGTTTAAAATTGAAGGCCGGAAAAACCGGGCTGATATTTTGTTTAAAAATCAGGTATCAATAATGAATCTCTGTACAGACAGGCTCATTCTACTAGATACATATAAAATTATTCTACCAATTTTTTTCCGCCCAACCCCCACCTTGTCACGTATAAGCCGCGCGGGGCCGCCACACAGTGCGAACAAAAATAGGGTTTTTGGACCATAATGAATATCTTTGTTGTTTTTCAAAAAAGTTAATTTTTTTATAGGGTATGTGTGTCATATTATTTAAAATATTAAAAAAATAAATTAAAGTACATTCAGTTTAACCTACAGTTACGTTAAAAATAAAAATCAATTTACTTTTGTGTTAGAAATTAAACTAAAATTATTTTTTTTATTCGGATTCATGGGCGTAGTTAGGAAGGCTTGGGGGGGCTAAGTCCCTTCCAGAAAAATTAAATTAGCAACCCCAAAATAATTATTTTTACCATACACACACTGAAATGTGTCAGTTTCTTTGTTCTTAAAGATGATTCTAAGAAAGCCGTTTTAGGCCGTCCACGACTCGGGCCGGGTACGGCCTCTGTTTCCGAATCTGTATTTTTTGATTTTTCTGAATCCGTTTTATAACAAAATTTCTCAGATATAATATCTTTATTTAACCATTTGGAATAACGGTTTTGAAAATAAATTTTGTTTCATCCCGATAGCTTCCATTTGAGACTGAGACTTTTGCAAAAATTGAATGATGCCTTATTTAGAATTTGGTTATTTTTGCCAGAACATTCTTCTAAATCCAACAAGGGTTGAATTTTTTTGAAAATATTTAACACCTTCAGATTTTCGTGAACACAAGTCTGAATATTTTATGCTTATGCGTTCTAAAAGTAAAAAAAAAAGTGGTAAAATAATATATTATCTTCTTAGGGACTTAAGTGGCACTTTTATCCCGAGAAGAAAAAATTGTATGTAGCTACAGTTCGCCGAGTGCTCAAAAGATAGTTTAGTCATTTTTAGGCCCCATTTTTATTAAAATTATTTTGCAAGAAAAACAGACTTCCCATTTTTACGTTTTATCTTTGAACATAATACTTTATTCCTAAAATTTGTGATAAATAGCGCACTTTTGTTCTCCAAAGTGCAAAAAAACTATTTTTTTTTAAATATTTGCCCACACAAACACCAGAATAATTTTTGCCATATATATTTTAAGACTGATAGCAGTATTTTTATAATTTTATTGACTGAATGATGAACCTCAAATTATTGTTTTTGTGCGTTCCCATTGACAAAAAACGGCCAATACGATATGCGATTCTAAAATATTTAATTTTCGATTTTGCTCACAGTAGTATAAAAGGTGACTTACTACCATAAATATTTTGGGAATTTTTTGTCTCGCCATCATCGAATAATAAGCCTAATATCTTCTCCAGATTTAGTGCCATTTTTGACACCTTACTGCCGCCATTTTTGACGTTGATGAGAGCTGTCACAATTTTATATTTGTCCAAATGGCGGCAAGACTGGTTTTAAGGGTATACCTAAACAGGAGATGATGTTAGGCCTCTCAACCGGCGTGGTAACCAATGTGTTATAAATTATTAGGATTGAAATATATTATTTAAAAAAATACAGCACTCTTAGTAGCAACCAGTAGCAAAAAATATTTATGCTACTTTTTTGCTAATTCATTGGACTAATATTTAGGATATATGCCCGACCTTGCAAATCTTTGCAATTTTTTATAACCTTAATAAAATTTAAAAAATATTTTTTTTTGTAAGCATAACAGTTTTAATTAAATTATTTTAAAGCGAGACGTCAATTTGACAAAATTTTATTTAAACAAATAGCGTAAATATATATAACTGTAATACTTAAAGAAAAAAAAATTTATATTTAAATGCAGAACCAGTAAAATTAATTTTCTGATAGGTATTTTATACGATGATTTTTTTGTACCTGTTTTAAAATAACGACTTTAACTATTTATTTTGTTCACTTTCGCAAGTGTGACTAAAAAATAGGTTATGATTACAGATAAACTGGACATTTATCTATACTTTTGCAATATTAAAACTTTTAAAATGTAACCTCAGTTATTCAAATATTGCCCACAGGAGTCCGCACTGTGCGCCATCCCAATTGCATTCATTTTTGGTTTGTGCCTTGTCCGAGAAACAGATAGGTGAGTTTTGAATCAAAATAATACCTTTTTAAGTTTAAATGGGCGTAAAAGTTCAGGTTGTTAAATGGTATTATCAAGGCACATCATTAAGGTGTATCCAAGAACTATTTTCGGCAACGTTTGTCAGGCGAGTCGTCACAAAAAACCTAAAGTTTTAAATGAGCAGCAGGAAGCTCGGGGTATTATGATTTGCGCTTTAGTCCACGAAAATCCCAAGCTAACAAGCTATCATATTGCCGAAGCAGTTGATACATCAACTGCCACTGTCAAAAGGGTTTGAAAAAAGAATGGTTATCATTCCTATAAGGTGTCAAAAACGCATGACATTTCAGGAAGATGGTTGCCCTGCGCACATTGTTAACGAATATCTTGATAATGTATTTCCTAATAGGTTAATAAGCACATGGGGAACTATTTTGTGGCCAGCGAGATCACCAGATCTGGCTCCTAACAATTTCTTCCTGTGGATCTATATTAAAAGTAAAGTATAAGGGCATGAGAGGGTTAATAATTTGCAAGAACTGCGGCATTAAATATCGGAAGCATTTCAAACTATTACCCCTAACATGCTCCGTAACGTCAAAATGGGTTTTTATAATAGGCTTGGATATTGTCTAATCAAACAACGAGGACTTTTCGAGCATCTGCTGCAGTGATCTGCTATAATTTTTTTTGATTGGGAGAGGCTTTTTGGGTTTTATTGTATTGTTTTGTTTTAAAACACCACTTTTATTTGTTTCTCCCTGTAATTTTTTCATTATTTTATCGGTGAGAAATCTGAGCTGTTCTACAAAAACGCTCACATTTATCATCTGAAAGGGTACATAACTGTAGGCTTACGTAATTTGTGTGGTGTTGGATAACACACATCGTGAATGCAGGCAGACTGAGAAGCAACGCGCTCGACAACAAAGCACTAACAGCTAGCTGTTTGGGGCGGAAGAAAAATGGGAGATTAACTTTCTATGGGCCTATCCTTTAATTACATAACGGTCAAGGAGGGGAGGGGGGGTTTGGCCTTGCATTACACTAAATGTCTTTTTAATGCGTTTTTCTTGAAAATGCGTTACGACGGGGGGAGGGGGGGTCAAAAATCCTGAATTTTTGCGTTACGTAATTTAAGGATGTTCCCTATGTACCTAGTAGAATGATCCTGTCTGTATATGAAACTAAATGGACACTATTCCTATCTCAAACAATCTTCAGTTTTTGGGAGTGGTGGTGGACTCCACCATAAGTTGGGAAGGGCATATAGAAATCCTGAGTTCCAAAATGGCAAGCTCTTGCTAACTAGCCAGAGGCCTAAGAGACACTGTCAGTGTAAATAGCTATCTTGTCTAATACTTTGCACAGATTCAGAGGATCATAAGCAATAAGAGTTTGCAAATCAGGTTTTCATTGGTGGGTGTGCTTTCGGGCTGTTCGGCCGTCGTCGTTGAAAATTCGTTCTCGACATTTCGCCATCTCGAGTGGATTGCATCTTCAGGAGATGTTGACTGTAGGCTTCTCGAAGACTGGTGGTTAGTCTGTCGCGGGCGCAGGTTATATACGCTCTGGTGGGCGGGGCGTATTTCAGAGCTGGTCGGTGATTGGTCACTTTCCCGAGATTCAGTTTTGTTGTTGTAAGCCAGCCGTTTAGTGGTTTTAAGAGTTTCTTCAGATCTGTTGAAGTTCTGCTGGTGTTTATGAAATTCGATTGCTTCTCTGTAGAGTCTTGGATAGTATGAATAGGAGGAGCAGAGAACCTGTGTGTCTTCGAATTTTATTCAGTGGTCTTCATTGTTTAGTGTGACAGACTAACCACCAGTCTTCGAGAAGCCGACAAACAGTCAACATCTCCTGAAGATGCCATCCACTGGAGATGGCGAAACGTCGAGAACAAATTTTCAACAACGACGGCCGAACAGCCCGAAAGCACACCCACCATTGGACCATGGCCGCGAAAGCCTTTCACAATTTGCAGGTTTTCATTGTTCAAAAATTTTAAACCATGAACATCATGTCATTAATATTTTGCTCATTTGGGCATCCTGACGAGTTCCAGCACTATACTTTCTCAAATTGGTGCAATTTGTTAAAAAAAACAGTAGTCAGTTCAACACAAATAGTAATTATTACACAGATTTTTTCATAGTTATTCCAAATAGGGACAGGGTTGCCAACTTTTGAATTATTAAATATGGGATGCTAAGTTTTACCTAGCTGACTTAGTTATTGGACGGGTAGCCGCAGGAGGTGGTGGGAGAAGGGTTACACAGATAAAACAAACAAACATTAAAATCTGTGTTTGTTGAAAAAAATTACAAATAAAAAAAAGTCTAACATTTTCAAAACCAAAAGTGGACAATATATCAATTTAATTTTTAAAAGGTTATTTATTTTGCCCTAACTCTTTCAATTAGTCAGAGTTTTCATAAACTCTGTACAGGTTTGTTTTGCTGTAGGATAAATAATTGCTGCTTATTTTAATATATGGGACATAATTTGTCCAGTATGCACCTATGGTGGGACACCAGACTTTAATTCTAAATATGGGATAGTCCTGTAAAAAATGGGATGGTTGGCAACCCTGAATAGAAATGAGCTTTGGATACCCAGGCACAATTAAGGTCACTCATCGTCAAGCAAGCTTTACAGGTAGTGAAGCCTACCTCTGATTTTCTATTTTTTGGTTATAATTCTTGACATGTTTTCCTTGGTTTCGCATTGGCGGCTCGTTGTTATTTTAAAAATGTGGTTGTAACACAGTCTAAAGATCTATTTAATAATGATACAGTTTCAAGATAGTTTGCAGCATAACCTTTTAATACTAATTACATAAATATATATAGTTTAGGTATCTTCATACTGTGTAAAACAACATCTACAAAATAAAAAAGAACCGTCAATGCAAAACTAAGGAAAACATGTCAAAAATAATAACCAAAAAATAGAAAGCCTGATGTTAGCTTCGCTTCCTATAAAGCTTGCCTTTACAATGAGTGTCCTTAGGCACAATACCTAGTTTTCTAAAAAAGGGACTTACTAGGTATAAGGCAATTAAAGCAGATCTCAGTCTGCCAAGAGATATCCAATATATATAACAAATAGAAATCAATTCAAAAAAGCTGTTACTAAAATGCGAGGGGTGAACAGCTCTCACAATCGGTGTACACATTTCTCACAATCTGTTCACAATCCTTCACAATCTTTACACAATCCCTCACAATCTTTACACAATCCCTCACAATCTTAGCAAAAGATTGTGGATTTTCACAATCGGAGTACACATTTTGGGGTTAGCTGGTCACCCCTCGGTTATTAAGTAGCAGGGCCGGTAATGGTAAATATGCCGCTGCACAGTCCTCCACAATCTTGCCACAATCCCTCACAATCTTTCCACAATCCCTCATAATCTTTCCACAATCTTAGCAAAAGATTGTGGATTTTCACAATTAGTGTACACATTTTGGGTTAGCTGTTCACCCCTCGGTTATTAAGTAGCAGAGCCGGTAACAGTAAATTAAGAAGAGGGCGGCCAAGAAAACTATAGACATGATGACCTTTTTTTTTTTTGGTCACCAGACTTTTTGATGGGATGGCCCCCCTTCAGGAACGCAAGTATGCTACGCCATTGCACAGTCCTCCACAATCCCTCACAGTCTTTACACAATCCCTCCCAATCACCCACAATCTCTCACAATCCTTCACAATCTTACCACAATCCTTCACAATCTTACCACAATCCCTCACAATCTTTACACAATCCCTCACAATCTTAGCAAAAGATTGTGGATTTTCACAATCAGTGTACACATTTTGGGTTAGCTGTTCACCCCTCGCTAAAATGCTATTAGATAAATGTATTTATTCTTTCAACTTTTAACATGTTTAGAGTCAATTCAAGTGCTAATGTGTTTTTATATGTATTTTAATGTTTTTTGTTAATTTTACTAATTTTCTTTTTAATAGTGTATTTAAAAAAAATCCTTTTAAATTTGTAACCTTTTAAGTTAAATGGGTGCCTTAAGCACTTTGCTTTGCTGGGCCAGTGGTTTTAGGATTGCATAAGGAGTACCTGAAATGAATGCCTAAAACAAATGGTGCAGTATTTCCTTGACATTGCTTCTCTCTGTTAAACAGATTTAGTTGGCAATATAGAACTATTTTTATTTCTATTTCTATCTATCACTCACTTTCTTGTCAAAGACTAGACTATATTAATTTGTGAATAGACCTTTAAATATTAGGGCCACAAGCTAGAAATTATAAAAATCTCCTTATAAGGATTCCATGGCCTACTTATTTCTAATATTCAACATACCCCTGGTTCATGTCATGCTCAGGTTCATCAAGCCAGACCCGCACTTGTAAGGCATTGCCCTCTTTGCACCACTGGAAAATATCTTCCATATTTGAAGAGTTTTTCACATAAAACTTGTTACAGAAAATCACCAAACTGGTGTGATGTGTGGGTAAATGCTAAAAATAAAAACAGGAGGCTGGGCGTTTTCACTGAATAACCTACACTTAAAACCTTGAATTTTAGGACAGCCCGGGACAGCCTTAGTTTTGAATTTAAATTTGGTACCGTAAAATTTAATTTTTATCCGGTGAATAAAAAAAGCTTTACAATTTTAACTTTATTTTTAAAAACTATTTAGTTATCTTTTATATAAAAAATTTAATAAAAATAAACAAATCAGTTGACATTATACGTCACGTATTGCGTCACACCAATGAGTTATATGACTCCAGAATTCTTCACTATCTTGCTTATTGCAACTAGTGCTCTTTTTTAATCTTTCCTTTTCAAACTTTCACTGCTAGATGACGCCTAAAGACATATTTCGTTCTAAATGTGAACTTTTATTATGCTCAGCAGATGGCACCGGTGATATTATATGAAATAATAACGTGAGCTTTTTCCACAAGATGGCCACAGCGATACATTAAGTTAGGGTCACTGCATCCTGGAAGCCATACGTTTGGTTGGGTACATTTGAACAAGTCGGCGAGGCGATGAAGGTTGATTTGAGGATAGGCTATATACTTTGTGATTTGAGGCCCTTTCCCAGTACTGATATATTTAAGACGTACGTACGTACGTGATCTGCACGGTGGATAGAATAGACCGGTGTTCGGATCTTATAAGTATATGTCGAATTTTCACGACACTGGTGGTCCAATCGATTTTTGTAAACAAAAGTTAGATATGATATGAACAACTAATATTTTTTTGAATTTTTTAAAAACTAAGGCCATTTTCCTACTATTTTTTAGTATATTCTTATAAAATAATTTTTTTTCAGACATACCAGTCGTTTTTTTTAGCCCGTTTCATTACTCTTTACACAAAAAATAAAATATAAAATAAAATAATGTGTTCGTTTCAGCTTCAAAAATGATCCGCTGACTTACATCTTTGTTTACTTCCCAAGTCCTCGGTTCACCTTTGATACTAAACGATCACATTCAGTTTTGTAGTTTTAGTTTTGTGTAATAAAAAATAAAGCGGGTTAAAAAAAATAACATACATATATATATATATATATATATATATATATATATATATATATATATATATATATATATATATATATAAGATCCGAACAAACACCGGTCTATTCTATCCACCGTGCGTGATCTGCACGGTGCGGTGGATAGAATAGACCGGTGTTCGGATCTTATATATATATATGTCGAATTTTTCACGTCACTGGTCGTCCAGCTGATTTTTGTACACAAAAGTTAGATATGATATGAACAACGGAACAACTAATATTTTTGGAATTTTTTGAAAACTAAGGCAATTTTCCCACTGTTTTCTGGTACATTCTTATGAAATATAATTTTCTAGACTTATTGTCGTTATTTTTTTAGCCTGCTTTATTTTTTATTAAACAATACTTAAACTACAAGTCAAACTGAATGTGATCTCTTAGTATCCAAGGTGAACCGAGGACTTGGGAAGTAAACAAAGATGTAGGTCAGCGGATTATTTTTGAAGCTAAAACGAACACATTATTTTCTTCGAATTTTAACTTTTGTGTAAAGAGAAATGAAGCGGGCTAAAAAAAATAACGACTGCATGCATGGTATGTCTAAAAAATATTATTTTATAAGAAAATACTAAAAAATAGTGGGAAAATTACCTTAGTTTTTAAAAATCTCAAAAAATATTAGTTGTTCATATCATATCTAACTTTTGTTTACAAAGTCAGCTCGACCACCAGTGTCGTGAAAATTCGACATATATTTATAAGATCCGAACACCTGTCTATTCGATCCACCGTGCGTGATCTGTTCCGAGGGAGCACACGGGTTGGAATTCGGATCCAATATTAAAAAATCATTTGCTTTTCATTAAGGTTACCAGATTTTTTTTTTACCAAAAAGAATATAGATATATCGCATTTTATCATGTTAAAAAAATCAGAATAATTAAAAAATACATAGAAGTTTTAATACCTATGCTCATTAACTAGTCGGACCATTTTGGGGGAAAGTTTCAATATGTTTATTATTAAATCCGACCATTTTGAAGGGTAGGGGGGCAAGAGGGGCAAGACGGTTTAAAAAAGCAGACCATAAATAAATAAAAAATGTTTTAAAAAAATTAGAAAAAATTGTTTCGGAAAAAATAGCTGTAAAGAAAAAAATGTGTAGAGAAGGAAAAAAGGTGCTGCAGGTGAAATACCTATGTAAAAAAAATTAACCTACTTTTGGGAAAAAAGGCACCGCATATGGGAAAATTAAATGTTTTTTAGAAAAAATGGCGCTGCAGAATACAGTTTATAACCTACAGTATTAAGAAAAAACTTTAAAAAATGCAGTAAGTACCTTTCGGAAAAAATCGCGCTGCAGAAAATAATTAAAGAAAAAATAATTTATGATAAAAGTGGCACCAAAATGAAGTTACTTTTGAAAGCATAAACGCCGCAGTTTGAGATTTATATAAATTAATTATTGTAATTTCCAAACAAATTTTCAAAAAATAAAAAAATTGGAGTCAGGCACATACCTTTATTTTTGATATTGAAAACTACGTTACTCTATATAACTACCGTCGTTTTTGAGATAAATGTAATTTTGAATCTTAATTTGAAAACCGCATTTCGCTAGCTGCTGTGGTTCTTAAATTATGATTTTTGATTGAAAATATTTTGCAACCCAACATTCAAAACTAGAGCCTAGACATCGAAGAAATGTTCTCTGGCCTAGACCTTAAACCATTCCTTATACAACTCAATGCCTTGAACATATAAAATTAGGTACATAACATACCACAACATTTTTAAGCCACATTTGGTTAAGATCGGTTTATTTGCTTTTGAGTTATTATTATGTACCAGACAGATGGACAGACACCATTGCAAAAATTCCTCACAGGTTAAATTAAAATGGTTTGGCCTTGGTTGGCAATCTTTTCTCTAAATTTCGAGAAAAAAAGAATATTTGGTTTTAAAAAAAGAGTGTATCTCCATAGAGAAAATAATAATTTTGTCTCTGATCTGGTCACCCTATTTTCATAAGATATTTTGATCTTTTATCAAGGCCGAATATCATAATATCATAATTTTGAAATTAAAAATTGTTGAATTGATGTACGGTAGCACAGATACACTTGTACAATAATATCGATATTGAAAATAGGTATTATTTTTTAGAAATTTTTAAACAAAATGGCACCCGTTAAAGCTTGGGGTGTTTACGGAAGCCCTCCTGTTAATTCTCTTCTTTTGGTGGCCAAAGCGCTAAAGGTCGAGTTGGATTTTCAAGAAGTTAATTTTTCGGAAAAAGAATTTATGGAGGATTGGTTTCTAAAGGTATAATAATCTAAGAATCGCAGAAAGATGTATCACAACAAAAACCTTTCATGTAAAAAAAGCCAAGTACGCGAAAATGGTATTCCGTAAAGAGTTGAGATAAAAGTAAAGCCAAGTTCTCCAACACAAATTTCAAAATTAAAGGTTCTTACAAGTTTAAAAATGTTTTTTTTTTAACTTTGCTTATATACAGCCTACTTCTTTATGTTCAATTTAACACTGTGCCAAGTAATTTGCAGAATAGCCAAGTTTAGAAAAACATTTCCAAACTATAGTAAGAACCTTTTTTCATTTTGAAATTTGTATAGGAGAACTTCGATTGACTTTTTCTCAATTCTTTTTCTGGAATACCATTTTCGCGTACTTGGCATTTTTTTACATGAAACGTTTTGTTATGATTTCACTCCTTTTTTAAAGGATTTGAATAATATTTAGGATTTAAAGTAGTAAGGTATGAGGAATATTGTTCAAAACTTTTGCAATGCCTTATTACAAATTTTGAGTTTTTTTTCATTTTTTCCTATGGTTTTGTCATAGTTCCTATCAGCCTTCTAAAGCTCAGCTCTCAAGCGTTCGTGGAAGAGAGCAATGTTACTTTTACATAACATTACATTTATATGGAAGGAAGTTAATTAAAAAGTTAAAGATTTTTTTATTGTTTTTCTTTAGTTTTATCATAGTTCCTATCGGCCTTCCAAAGCTCAGCTCTCTAGAGTTTCTGGAAGTGGGCTGTGTTCTTTTTACATAACTTTACATTTATAGGGAAGGGAAGCAAATTAAAATATTTGGATAAATTTTTTTTTTCTATAATTTTATCATATTTCCTATCAGTCTGCCAAAGCTCAGCTCACTAGCGCTTCTGGAAGTGGGCAATGTTACTTTTACATAACTTAACATGTATAAGGGAGGGAAATAAATTAGTATGTTGCGTTTTTTGATTTTTTCCAAGGGTTTGTTCATAATTTCTATCAGTCTGCCGAATTTCAGCTTTGTGGCATGTCTGGAAGTACAGTAAAATGTTGATGATCTATACATGAGCGAGTAGCAATTTCGACGTTTTTGGAAATTTTGTAACTACTTTATGGAAGTCCATAAAGCTTGAAGGGGTTGTTAATGTTGTAATTAAATATTAAAATTAATATTTCGTCATGAATTAAAATATCGTCGACTACTTTTTCCAGATTTTTTATTCCTTGTAATGCTTCGTCTCCTCTTCTACAAAATTCATCTCCTGAACTTACGAGCCCCATCGGTCTTCTTAAAAACAGTTCAGGGTAATTCCATTTAATATCCACCAATGAGTGCCCCTCATAGTCTTAGATTTTATTTATTTTTTACAGTGGATAGACAGGCCCCAAAAAACTCAAACTTTGTTTTTTCATCCCCACCTCTCTTTTTTAAAATTATTTAAAATTTCAAGCAAAATACACAAACATTTTAATTATGATTATTAAAGACCAATACCCTCTCGTGATAACCAGCATAATTTGGTTTAAATCGACTCACTCAAACATGTCCTTTTTCACTCCTGAATATAGCTAAAAAAGCAATTTTTCGAAAACATCAAGTAAATTTTTTTTATTTATAGGCTAAGCCATATTTTTCAAAATTTTTTATACTAATTTTAGATAAGAAAAGGTCATTGGCTACAAACCATATAAATATGTTTTTGGTTGCAAGTTATCAGAAGCAGATATAAATTTATGAAATATGAAATTTTTTTAAAAAGTTTTTTTTTTGAAATCTGCATAAAGCCTGTTTAGTACAGCAATAACTTATTATACTCAAATAGGTTTAAACGAACAAAGCTTTCTTTACAATTTACAGTTTGTTTAATATCGGTGGCTTAATTCGTGTTTGAACTAGAATTTTTTCATGGCATGGCTCATTTTGCGAAATTTTAAATGGACAGTAAAAAAGAGGGGTGGGGATGAAAAAAAAAAGTTTGAGTTTTTGGAAGTTTTTTGGGGCCTGTCTATCTACTGTAAAAAAATAAATATAATCTAAGACTATGAGGGGCACTCATTGGTGGATATTAAATGGAATTACCTTGTACAGGTCTTTTAATATATTGGGTAAGTTTTGTAAAATCTACACGAATCCTAATCTTTCCATTGCTTTTTTGCACAACCACTAATGGACTTACAAAATCAGAGGGATCATCTTGTGCCTTTTTTATCATTTTCATCTAATTCTTCTTTCACTTTTTGTCTCCAAGCAAAGGGTATTTTTCTTGGACAACTTATAGAATAGGTGGATGTGTACAGCGGGACCTTCCATCGGTTTTAATACGTCTGTATCAAAAACATCCTTGTAATCTTCTAAAAGTTGGTTTCTTATTTTTTGGATATCATTAGTTAAAATTGATATATTTTTTCAAAAACTATAGTAGAAACAAAAAAAACACTCGTCATAAAAGCGTCCTTTTATCTCTGAACGAAAGTACAAACGTTTCGCCTCGGGATAATATGTGCCACTTTTATCCCTTGCTTTATTTGGTTGGGAAGATATTTATTCATCAGTTAGGCCCAAACTTTTTAACATATCAACTTGGATGGAGAAAAAGATAAAAATTAAATAGCCTTCCTAGCCCGCGCAGCAATTGCTAGAGAAGGTATATTGTTTTCGACAAAATGTTTTCATGAAATGTTGCTAACTTTTTAACGGAGCATCGCATCAATAACTCGGAATACACCTAGTAAAACACGTTTTTTTCAATAATTTATGTTATTACTAAAAACTTCGTAGGAACTTCCGTTTCTGAGATATTTACAAAAACTGTTTTCAAAGCTGTTCACTTGAAGTTTGCTAATGGGCTAGGAAAGTATCAGATCCGTAATGGATCCATTTATTTTTATTTCAGATGAATCCGTCTCACACAGTTCCAGTTATAAACGACAACGGATTTGTTTTATGGGACAGCCACGCAATCGCCCGTTATCTGGCGAAGAAATACGATCCAGATCGCAAGTTATATCCAGATGATATCCAAAAAAGTGCCCAAATTGATCAAATCTTGGAATTGGATTGTGGGAAAATATTTCCCAAATTTAGTCTTTGTTGTGTAAGTAAAGTGTTTGTCAAACTGGGAGTAAAATTGTTTGGCCGGGAATCGAATCTGGAACTTCTGGCTATGTACGTCAACGCCCTACTTGCGAGCCTTGATTTTTAAGACATGAATAAGCCGTTATTAAACTACGGGGTTCATTATAAAAATTTAATTTTGGTGTAAGCTGCTTTTTATTGTTTTTGTTGTAAGGAATCCAACTGTCAAATTGAATGTTTTCTGTCAGTTTTAGTTTTTGAGATATTTATAAAGTTGGTTTTTTTCTTATAAAATGACCCACTTTTTATTTGCTTTTTGAAATCAGCGTAAAATTTTATTTTAAAATGATGCGTTACACTTAATTTGTTTTTATTTTTATTTGATCATTGTAAAATATTTTAACCCTTTTATGTCTTTATATTCTTTGTATTTTTTAATATTTGTTTTTACTTTAATTTGTTGACTAGGTTTAAAATATTTTAAGATGATCAAATAAAATATTTTTAATATCAGCGTAAATTTTCTTTTAAATGGTTTTAATATTTTCGTTTTTTTAATAAGATCATTTAAATATATTTTAAACCCAATAATGCAATTAAAATATTAAAAAAAAAACAAGAAATGTAAAGAAATAAAGGGGTTATTATATATGGGTAATTTAAAATAACAGAAAATTTGACAGCTGTTCCGTTATTGTTACTAAGAATAACGGCAACATTTAGGGCAAAAAAGATAGATTTTTAGTAGTTTTACACTCCTTCATCGTTTTGTTTATTTATTTTGAGTATATTTATGGCTTTTTACAAAATAAACTACCAATTTTAGTGAAATATTTGACTGCATTAAAAAACAGAAGGGCAAAAAAATATCGAAAACACAAAATATCGAAAATACAAAATATCGAAAACATACAAAATATCGAAACTACAAAATATCGAAACCACAAAATATCGGAACTACATTTTATCGAATTACAAAATATCGAAACTACAAAATATCGAAACCACAAAACATCGAAACTACAAAATATCGAAACTACAAAATATCGAAACTACAAAATATCGAATCACAAAATATCGAAAATACAAAATATCGAAAATACAAAATATCGAAAATACAAAATATCGAAAATACAAAATATCGGATCACAAAATATCGAAAATCAAAAATAGAAAATTTTGAAACCTTAACCTAACCCGACTCTGACGTAACTTACCCTAATCTGACCTAACCTCATAAAAATAGAAAGTTTCAAAAATCTAACCTGACAAAACCTAATCAAATCTAGCCGAAACGAACCGAACCGAACTGAACCGAACCAAAGCTAACTGAACCAACAATTTTTTCAAAAAAAAAACTTTCCTGACTTCTGTCCCGGGATCCTAGAGGGTGTGAATCCGAACCGAACCGAAACCAAACCTAACCTAACCAAACTAAACTACAACACTGCTAATTAGGTTTGGTTGGGTATGGTTAGGTTTGCATAGGTTTGATTCGGTTCGGTTTAGTTTGGTCCGGTTCGGTTTGGTTCGAATTCACACCGTCTAGGATCCCGGGAAAGAAGTCAGGAAAGTTTTTTTTTTGAAAAAAATTTTTGGTTCTGTTTGCTTTGGTTCGGTTTGATTCGGTTCGGTTAGATTTGATTAGGTTTCGTTAGGTTAGGTTTTTGAAACTATCTATTTTCGTGTGGTTATATCAGATTAGGTTAAGTTAGATTAGGTCAGGGTCAGGTTAGGTGAAGGTTCCGAAATTTTCTGTTTGTGATATTTTGTATTTTCGACATTTTGTTGTTTCGATATTTTGTTGTTTCGATATTTTGTATTTTCGATATTTTGTTATTCGATATTTTGTTTTCGATATTTTGTATTTTCAATATTTTGTTGTTTCGATATTTTGTTGTTTCTATATTTTGTAGTTTCGATATTTTGTTATTCGATATTTTGTAGTTTCGATATTTTGTAGTTTCGATATTTTGTAGTTTCGATATTTTGTTATTCGATATTTTGTAGTTTCAATATTATGTACTTTCGATATTTTTTGCCCTTCCTTAAAAAACAATACAAAACTAACCTTAAAAAATAACGGTAACATTAAAGGACTACCACCGTAGGTACTGGGCGCCGTTACCGTACATAACAAAAAAGGAGCGAGAAGCTGCTAATGCGCAGACTCAGTGATAACAATAACGGTAACAATAAGTGTAAAATACGCGACCCAAAATGTTCCTAATATCTAAAAAAGTGACACATAAAATTAAGTTTGACAGTTGGACTCTTGATAAAAAATCAATTTACAGCAAAATAAAAAGTTACCTTTTCCCTAAATGCGGACTTTTCAAAAACCCCTCTCGCCTCCTAAGTGGGGTTAAGTTTTTTCTATCTCCCCTAGAAATTAAGGTCACTCATCGTAAAGCAAGCTTTACAGGTAGCGAAGCCTCTTTGTTTTTCTATTTTGGGTTGTAATTCTTGACATGTTTTCTTCAGTTTCGCATTGGCGGCTCGTTCTAATTTTAAAAATAAGGTTTTAGCACAGTCTAAAGATCTATTTAATAATAATAGAGTTTCAAGATACTTTGTTGCAGCATAACTTTATTTCTAAATACATAAATTTATATAGTTTAGGTACCCTCAGACAGTGTAAAACAACATCTTTAAAATAAAACCGAGGAAAACATGTCAAAAATAATAACCAAAAAATAGAAAATCAATGTTAGGCTTCGCTTCCTATAAAGCTTGTATTTACGATCAGTGTCCTTACTAGAAACACCCCAAAAACACATAATTCGGGACACTGTCCCAAAGCCAACAAACTAGTAGATTAATTTTTTAGAGACCTTTGTTCTACGAAGGCGCCAAGTCAATATCTGAAAAAGCCCTGGAAGAACTGAAAGAAGTTTACGAAATTTTAAACAGAATTTTGGAAAATTCCGAATTTTTGGCCGGACCAGATCTGAGCATAGGCGATATTAGCGTTCTAGCATCTGTTTCTATGTGCGATTTGGTGCTTCCGATAACCGACGAGTTTCCTAAGTTCAAAAGTTGGTTTGACAGGATGAGAGACATGGAGTTTTTTGAGGCCGGAAAAAAAGGTATTGAACTTTTAAAAATTGGATTAAATACAATGCTTCAAAAGTAATAAAATATTTTAGTTTGTATCATTGGTTTCTAACTTTTAGCACAGCCTACCTAACAACTAGGTAGGCTGTGCTTTTAGGCAACCAGCGCCCCCCCAGACTCTAAAATTCGACACCAAAGATTATTTTAATGTGACATTTTTTTGCCACAACTTATGTTGGGCCCCCCCAGACATATTTTCTGGATGCGCCACTGTCTAAGAGAGATTCTCTTTTAAACACAGAGAATACCAAAATGTTAAATCAGCTACTCAATATTACATAATTCAAAATGACAAAAAAACAAAATTAATTGCAACATTTTGTAGATTTAAGATTTTAATAGTCAAAGGGCTCTAACTTAAGAATCCGATGAATGCCATGCCCCCAGAAGACCACACATAAATTCGGAAACCTTCTATCTATGCAGGTGCGCGCACTTTTTTCTTATTATCCTTTCTTTAATTTCACTTGTTGTTTATAGTTTTAGGTCACTGCATTATTTGCAATTTGGTATTTGATAATTATATTGGCAATTGCAATTGCGATCAGAAATTTTAACAAATGAAAAGGTGATCTCATGCTTTCAGACGTTGATTCTTTACGTCTAATTTGAGTTATCATACCTTTGACAGTGGGAAAGAAGAATTAAGGGGATCAGTTGGATAACTTGGTCGGGTTAATACCCTGAGAATTTCTTGTTCTTGTATTGAGACACCGCGCACCTGCATAGATGGAAGATTTCCGAAAATGTATGTGTGGTTGCGTACAGAGCAAGAGGTTCCGGGTTCGAGTCCCGGCCGAAGACAGAAAAACTTTTTTCTTATTTTTCTTTCTTTAATTTCACTTGTTGTTTTAGAAAACCAAGCTCTCTAGAAAAAGTTTTATACGCTTTAAAGTCGATGAAATTTATTTTCCAATGATGCATAACATAATTTACTCAGCTCACAGTTCAGTGGCGTTCCCAGACTGGGATTATTTTTAAAAATCACAAAAATTGCGTCACGATTATCTTCTTTTTCAATTTTCGTAAAAACTAAGATTTATAACTAATTAATATTTGTAATAACCTTAGAGTAATAATACTCTAAGGTAATAACCTTAGACTACTCTAAGGTAATAACACTTTATTAAGAAAACGAAATTTCCCTTCCAACGATGTGTTAGTCCGATTAAATTTACTACCAGTGACGTCCATAAATCGGGGTTGTTTACAGAGATCGTCAATGTGAATTTTAATGAAGTTTTTTAAATTTCTTGGAATATAGTATGTTCTTTTCAAAGATGTGTAACAGGCTTGGGTCAAGATTATAATTAACATTTCAGAGCCGTTCGTAAACGAAAATGGCTTTTTAAAACTACAAAAATACATTTTTTATTTTAGGTTTTATTAAATTATCTAAAAAAACCAAGCTTTGCATGATAAATTTATAAATTGGGCTTTTTAGAGGACAAAAGTTCCTTTCTAACAATATGTTACTTGGTGGGTTTTAGTTTATCCCTAACGGTACAGTGACGTCTTTAAATGGGGGTAATTTACACAAATCGTCGAAAATCTGGTTTAGTTCTAAGTTTCTAATTAATTTTCTTAAAAAATTATTATGCCACGTTATAGACAATATATTTTCTTTTAAATGATGTACAACATGCTTGGCTCAAAATTGCAAGTAACATTTCAGTGGCGTCAGTAAAAGAAATGCGTTTTCGTAATTTTTTAAGACAATAAATACAAATTGGCGTTGTTAAAAAATTAGATACATCATTCGACAGAAATTTTTTCTCTAAAATAAAGTATTATACACAGACTTTCTTGAAATGCTTAGTTTTTGCGAAAATCGCAAAAAATAATGGAATGGAAATTTCATTGTCTGCATTTTATACTTTTCTTCCTAAAAGTCTTCGTTTTGGAGAAAATTGTTTAATTTAAAAATATATTTATTTTAAATGAAAAATTATCCATTTGGTGATGCTTAAGGATAGTACTTGTAGCCTGTTTGATAGGTCTTTTAATCGGCTTTAAATTTTATGTTGACTAATTTTAAAAGTCCGTACTTTTTGAGTAAAAGACTGATAAAGGAAAAAACAGTCGAAAATCCAAGGAAGATGGGTCGGAGCTTTTACTATGTTTAATGGAACACCAATAGCTATTGATTTAGCCGAGTCTTGGTTTTATGTTTCAAAAAACCTTTTTATTTTTATTTTTTTTCTCTAAGCCGCTATCTTGAAAATTTCAATTGCGCCGAGTCTTAGTTTTATGTTTTTAAAAACTTTTATTTTTGTATTTTTTATCTCTAATCAGCTGCCATCTTGAAAATTTCAAAATCCTCAAGGGTGCCAGAGTGGCATCAACCAGATTCTTAAATTTGAGTCCTTTGACGACTAACATCACTAATCAAAATTTCTATATACCTTAAATCCAGGTTAGGCCCTATGATATGGCTAATTATCTTCTTGAGTATAAGAAATTTATAATATCGAGCAACTAATCATAAATCTTGAAATAAACTTTTTTTATTAAATAATTAAATCAAACACAGGTACAGTCGGTAATAACAATTTTGACAGGTGCTTTAGTCAAATAAAGCTGCATACAAAGACTCACAGTAACTTTTTTCACAAACAACTTACTGTATGAGTAAGGTAGCCACAGGTTAGGTAGGTGTGTATGACTGATTGATGGATTTTGATGATAATTTATATATGAATGGGCCTTGCAGCCCTTCCACTGCGACCACTAGTGGGTCTATTGTGGCTCACTTTTGAGTGGTTTCTCACCACTGTATGCCTAATTCTCCAAAAAGGTTAGCTATCAGTTTGGGTGAGACACTGTTTAGATCTTCTGAATCAATCTGAGGTTTACCGAAAGTGTTTTGACGTAAACGTGCAATAGCCGGACATTCGCACAGTACATGTCTAACTGTTTCATCATCCTCCATACAGAGTCTACATTCGGTCTCTTCTGTTATTCCCATTCTGTGCATGGGTACTCTTAGTCGACAGTGACCCGTAAAAAGTCCAGTCACTATACGGATCTCCTGTCTGGTAAGTCCAATGATATTTCTGGCTCTCTTCTGACAAGGTCCTTTAATGAACTCTTTAGAGTGAGCCAGTTCTGGTATATTCATCCAGTATTGCCGGAAGCTGTCCTCCATCCATCCCAATATGGTTAATTTATCAGCATTGTACGATATGCCCAGGGCTGGTTCGGGGCCGAAAAATTCGGCAGATGCCGCTTCCCTCGCTGCCTGGTCCGCGGCCTCATTTCCCTCGTGTCCAGAATGCCCTGGTATCCATACTAATGACACCTTATTAGCGTTACCAAGCGTATTCAGCGAGTCTCTGCAGTTCCTCACGGTTCTCGATGAGACCGTGTAGGAATCAAGCGCTTTTAAGGCTGCTTGACTGTCGGAGAAGATTTTTATTGTCCTGTTGGTCCATTCGTGGTCAGTAATCCACCGGGCACACAGTTCAATGGCTACGAGTTCGGCCTGAAATATAGTAGCCAATTTGCCGAGACTATGTTGAATCTCGACTTTTTCTTGGATACTAACAACTCCAGATCCAACGCTTGATGGCATTTTGGATCCGTTGGTATACCAGAAGCTATCGTTGTTTGAAAAGTTGGTCCTGTTTTTTAACCATTCCTCCCTCTCTGGGAGTATAATGTTGTATAGCTTTCTGCTGTACACCGTGTTGGGCATGACGTCGGATATCATTCCTAGAGTTGCATCCAACTCTTGTTCCCCTGATTGATGGAACACAACCATTAAAACTGACGACTTGATACCATACACACATCTTACATGATGACTTAATAAAACTGTATAAGCAAAACGTTCTAATGCGTGTCCATGGGGAGCTTTATATTGCTTATAGAAAAAAGTTGAAAATTTGCTTACACTTTGTTTTTTCAAGCCCCGAAGTACTTGGTAAAAAAACCTGTGCGTGTTGCTAGCAAGTATAGAAACGGGACTTTATGAGTTGCAATTGACTTGTGGGAGAATTCTAGACAAATCTATTTGCAATGCACTTGCAACAAGCCAAAAATGTTATTACTGACTACAAAGCTTCTTTTAGGTATTATCTGATAGGTATATTGAAATAAGACTTACTACCTACATAAAATAAATCAATAGGTTATTATTACTACACGAAATTACCTACAATATGGTATTCGGTTTATTTTACAACAGTTTTTAAACGTTGGAAACTTTATTTCTTTTTCTTAGATCCTTTTTTTTTTGGATTCCTCTCTCTATGATTCTGAATGAAAAAACTTTCAAACAAAGCCGTCAACTTTTAAAAGTGGTTCCAAAATAAACCAAATGGATTATACCTACAATAGAAGACCTTAATTTCAAAAAGATACCTTAGTATGACATATTTCATTTTATTAAAAACAAATCATAATCATTCTACGGTTTTTATTAGCAAGGCGAAATATGAGTAAAAATTTGATAATTTAAAATAACTATAATAGTTGAGTGGCATATAGTCAAAAATTGTTGTAGAAGATTTTCTTAAGCTATCCTAGATCGATTGGGAATAGACCACACAATTTGAGTAGGAAGGCTTGTGTGATGTCATAAATCCAAGATGGCGGTCTTTTTTCATGTTAATATCACAAAGATATAAATTTTTTTTAAAATGCTTAAAAAAATTACTTTAACCCAAAAAAAAATTGAGGATGGAATCCCTCAATTTTGAGGCTCGGTTGTTTGCCTCAAATTTGAGTAAAAGCGCCTGTGTGACGTCATAAATCAAAGATTGCTATTTTTTCACAAACTTTCGCTTATAATAAGATATAGCGCCACAGGCTATACTATACATCGAGGGGTGAACAGCTCTCACAATCGGTGTACACATTTCTCACAATCTTTACACAATCCCTCCCAATCTCTCACAATCTTACCACAATCCTTCACAATCTTACCACAATCCTTCACAATCCCTCACAATCTTTACACAATCCCTCACAATCTTAGCAAAATATTGTGGAAAAGATTGTGGATTTTCGCAATCGGCGTACACATTTTGGGGTTCCTTCACAATCTTAGCAAAAGATTGTGGATTTTCGCAATTGGCGCACACATTTTGGGGTCGGCTGGTCACCCCTCGGTTATTACGCAGCAGGGCCGGGAACGGTAAATGAAGAGGGCGGCAAAGGAAACTATAGATATGATGACCTTTTTTTTTTTGGACGCAACAATTTTTGATGGGACGGTGCCCACCCCGCCCCTTCAGGCGCGCCACGCCGCTGCACAGTCCTCCACCATCTGTCACATTCTCTCACAATCTCTCACAATCTTACCACAATCCTTCACAATCTTTCACAATCCCTCACAATCTTTCACAATCTTGCCACAATCCCTCACAATCTTAGCAAAAGATTGTGGATTTTCACAATCGGTGTACACATTTTGGGTTAGCTGTTCACCCCTCGCTATACATTTAAAAAAAAAGGAAAAACAATATTGATAAAATAGTCAAGTAGGTATCAACTAGTAAAAAAAACCGTCATGTCGCCCGTGGCAGGAAAAAACTTAACAAAAAAAAATTATCAAAAATAATAGGGTATTAGCTATAACGTTGCGTAGGATGTCATATATTTTTTATCTATATCCTAATCTAAAATTAGGTCTTCGATTGCGGCTAAATGAGAGGTCACGTGAGTGCAAACCGATACTATAAAATTTCTTACCCCTCTCTGTCACTCCCGTGTTTTGCCTCCTGCAGCCCAACGGTTCGCAATCATGTGACTATTTTGACAAACGACGTTTGAAAGTGCGCCTAATTACCATAAGAAATATCATATTTTTTTAAAATAAAAAATAAACCTAATAAGCCTCTCCTTCCTCATACTCATCTTGGTATCTGCTGTCTCTATTGTCTCTGCTGTCTCTGTTATCTCTGGCGTCTCTGTTGTCCCTACTTCTGCCGTTTGATTCTGGGGGTGGGGGAGGCGGCTTGTACTTCTCTTCGTTTTCATTTTCGTATTTGACCGCGTTTTCGTTGTATTGCGTAGCATACGCCGAATAATCATAGTCTAAAACAAAATAGAAATAAGTAACTGCGTAGCATAGATGAAATATTCATAGCATACAGAGTTATCCAAATTGACTTTGTTATTTACTAAGATCAATTCTGACAATTTTGAAATATTAAAAGTAATAATTTTAAAAAAGCATTAAAGCTACATCAACGTCGCTCTCAAAAACTATGGCTACTCTTTTTATCAAATAATATCTATTCATTTTATAAAAAGCGTTAAAGTTTTAATGAATAAATAGGTCAAGAGAAACTCACCATCCATAGGTTCATCCTTGACTTTAACCTCGCCCCCATCGTCGGTTTTGATGTACTCGAGCTTCTCGCCCTTCTCTCTTTCTCTGCGCTCTCTTCTCTCTCTCTTCCTCTCATCGCGTTCCTTGTCCCTAGAACGAGAACGTCTGCGCTTGCGCCGTTCGACTCTCTCGCGTTCCCTAGAATTAGTTAATAGTGTTTATTACATGGTGACAGTAGAAAAATTATGGACAGTGTAAGAGCCAACTAATATCAATCATATACATACAAAAAAGAGATAAAAGATACAAAAAGTGAAAATCTAAAACTAAAATTTGAAATCGACTTTCAAAAGAATTCGTGGTAACGAAACGCTTAAGACAGGGATGTTGTATCTCTCCAACTCTTTTTAAAATATATATCGCAGTAGCTCTAAAAAATTGGAAACGTAAAGTAGTAAAAACAAAGTTAACGGAAGAATATGAAGTGGAGGTTAACAGTGGACAAACAATATCTCCATGCAATGAGTATGTATATTTGGGTGTCACATTTGATAAGACAGGAAGAGACTGTAAAGAACTGAAAAAAAATAGCAAAAGCAAAAAAAGTTTTAACAGTATTTTATGGAGCAGAGAGACAAAAAAGAATGTTAAGTTTCACATATACGAAACAATGGTGAAAAGCACAATGTTATATTGAATAGAAATTTGTCGCATAAATCAAAAATACAAAACAAAAATGAAAAATGTCGAAATGGATGCAGCAAGAAAATCAATGAGAATATCTAGAACAGATCATGTCAGAAATGAGACCATAAAAGAAAGAATGGGAATCGAGGGAAGCATAACGGATGACATCACTAAAAGACAACTGATATGGTACGGCCATGTACAACGGATGAACGACGAAAGATTACCAAAGCAAGTCCTAGAATGGCAACCAATGGGGCGCAGAAAAAGAGGGCGTCCTAAAATGGAATGGCAACCCATTGTTTAATCCAAAGATCAATGATGAAGGAAGTGGAGAATAGGCGTCGGACAACGTAGAAAACCAATTAGAGAAGAAGACAAATGTTTAACTCTTTCTCACCATAACTTTTGAGTCCAAGCCTATAGTACTAACTCGAGAAGAGGTAAATATGGAATTATGCAAAAAAAAAACAAAATTAAAGGTGTGATTTAAAGTGTATAATCAATGAATTAGGTTTTTCTTAAAGATTTTAGTGAAAATCGCGTAGCTTATATTAGAATTCCATCTCTATTTACACCTAATCTTTTTTAAAAGCAAACAATTGAATATCGTTAATGCGAATCATCAGCTGATTAAACAAATACTCTCTGTGACAGTTGTTGGTATAGTTTTTGCAAAGTCACTTGAATAACTCCTAATACGGGGTTCTATCGATTTCATTAAATTTTGCTTCATTCTGCCCTTCAAAAGTTATCCAAATTCATATAAAATCTTATATAATATAATTTCAACCCCACCGACAGAGAAAAGGCGCGGCTCTTTGCGGTGCGAACACAAAGTATTTGTTTTCCGACCGACCGAGGCCAGGTGGATGGACGGCACCTGATTGGCAGATTTTTTGAGGTACGCTTTTAATTGCTTTCAGGTGTTAGTCGGCAGTATGCAGTTAGAAAATAAATCAGTGTCGTTTCTGTAGAAGTAGGAATAGAAAGTTTTATTATCTATTTTTATTTCTTTAGTTTACGCCATAATTAAATGAAATAATTTTCATGAGTATATCTACCGCCGCCCATGTCACTTTCTTTAAAGCATATGCCGATGGTCGGCTTTTATTTTTGTTCAACTGACTTTGCAAAAACTATATCTGCAGGTTCAAGGATTTATACTTTTACACAGGTTACCTACAGAATTCGAAAGGCCATTGAACCTGACTGGCCAACTGTAATCAGATTAGGAATCGACGTCACCGGGTTGCCTTAAACCATTTGTTTTATGAAAACCCGATGACACAGCTACAGTCATCCAGTTAAGTTCACATGACCGGTCCAATTCTGTAGACAACCTGTGTAAAAGTATAAAGACCTTGCTGCAGGTTGGGCAGGTCGCTTCTGCTTCTTTGTTCGATTAGGCAAAACATTTGCTGCCAAAACTCGCCTGCTCTCAATTTTAAGATAGATCAACTGGTTTGGATCAAAACAATAAACATAACCTTACATTTTTCATTGTGTTTTGATGTGTTTTTTCTTTTTTCGTTTCTGTGTAGGTCAACAAAATAAATAGAAAACCTCGCAGAAAGCCCTAAATAATGATGTTGGTAGAGCTTTTATCGCTTAGGTCAAGTTCTAAAGAAAAAATTGAGGTATTTGTTGTGCACAAACGTTATCACAATTCTTAAAATCCGTTGTTTTGCTTGTTTAAAAATGTTTTTAAAAATAAAAACAAAAATTTTGAGGGTTTGTGGAAAAACGCATTCTATTAGAGATCCCGCTGGGAGCACCCCATTTAGGACTTGGATCATTCAGAGATCAGTTTTCAGTTGCTCCCACAAAGATCTGCTCTAGCAAGGAGCGATTTCTGAGCGGTCTAGAGCAGTGTTGATCGAAAACGATATAAGAATGTACAACGCGCACACCGCCAAAAATAGTTCAACTCGCGAGCAACGCGATAGATGGCGCTACTTAAATGTCATGAATTGTTTTAAGAGCTTGACTTGTATGTCTATCTATTTCTGTGGTTAGTAATCTGTCCAGGGAAATAACACAGACAAAGAAGGTATGTTTTACATGTAAAACTGGATTAAGTCAGAAAGAGAAGGCAATATAGTTACATCTAGTCCTCCTCAATAGCAAATAATTGACTTGAATATCGATATCGTGAATCATCAGCTGATTTAACAGACATTATTTTCATTCAAAGTTGATTAGATTAAACTTACCTCAGCCTATCCTTCTCGGTCTTAGGAGTGACTTCCACTTCCTCCACTGAGGATTCTCTGCCTCGGCTCCTCCTTCTCTTTTCGCGTCTTGCCGACCTCGAGCGACTCCTACCTCTCCTTCTATCTCTCGAGCGAGAACGACGCCTTTAAAATAATTATAGAATTAGTTTCACCCTGTTTAGCATATTAGTATAATAATAACCCATCACATTCTACTCAGCAGCTATCGCCGTTAATTTGAATCAGTCTGTATATAGTTTAAATTAACAAGTTGTTTCCTTTTTATCCTGAGAATCTGATCATCAAATATTGGATATACTTTCATCTAATTTCAAAAATTTTGACACAAAGAAAGAATAAACCAAATCTTTTATTTACCTGTCAAAACCTCCTCCGACGCCGCGGTCTCTATCCCGCCCACCGCCGGCGCCGCCGCCACTTCTTCCGCCGGCGTCTGCAGCGCCAAACTTTTCCTCGCGTTCGCGCTCTAGACGGTACCGTTCGCGCTCGCGTTCGTTGTCCTCGCGACCGCTGTGCTTGATGTTGACGTCAGCGCCCCCTCGTCGAGTGCCGCCCAGGCCGCCACCTGTCAGAATAGAAAAATAAAAAACTATACATCGAAGTCCAAGATAAACTTACACACGCTGTTCTTTCATCAATTGGAAGAGCTTTTTATTTTCGCCATTAATATTCTATAGAATTTCAACCATTGAACGTGATTTTTTTGATTATCCGGTCTTATTTGTGTGTTTATAGTTTTCTACTATTGTACAGGGTTTTCAAAATATGTCGCAGTAGTGTAAAGGCCTGTGATTTTGAACGAGTAGTTAGAAGCAACTTAGTAGTAGTGTGGGGTAGGCTTTAGGCCTGGCGACTAGGCACATAAAGGGCCCCCTTTTCGCCAACCCCCCTACTGCATCCTTCGTTCGCTAAGGAATCTGCCCGTCTTTTGTACAAAGGCCAGAATATCGGGCCACCTCAGATTCAGAAGGTCCTCCGTCTCAAAAGCTTCCCTACCTCTCTTCTTGCTTCCTAATGTGTTTCACATCATGAGAGGACATGCGCCGAGGTCTCGTCCTCGGCCCAACATCGCTCGCATGTCGCATCCTCCTTCACTCTCATCTTCACCAGGTGTCCTTTTAGGACGCAGTGTCCGGTTGGGACTCCCACCTCTCTTCGTGTTCTACGGAGCAGCCAGTCCCTATGGGACTTGCTGTATCCTGCCACACACTTCTTCGCCTGTCTGGCGTTTCCTGTGCTGGTCCATTTCTTTTGTATGTCTTTCTGGGCCCACTCTGTTAGGGCCGACTTTATTTGCCCTCTTGTGAGCCCCAGGAAAGGCTCTGGTCCGACGCATTGTTCAGGGCTATGTTGGGAGTAGAGCTTAACGCTCCGGTGATGCTTAAGGTCGCCAGCCTCTGCATGCTTTCGAGCCACCAGACCACGGATCCGTCTTCGATCCTCGGTCTTATGATGGCCGTGTAGATCCAGTACATGATACTTGAGCTGCGTCCTCACTTTCTTCCTACCACCCTTCTTACTTGCCAGTATGTCTTTGTCGTCTTTGTTAGGCCTTATTAGACGCCGGGTATTATTACGAGCCGGGCCTAATGACCTGCAGGTACCTTACTTACCGAGTCTTCGAGGTAGCCATCCCTTGACAGTGCGGCCTCTTTCGACGTCAACCAATACACGTTTACCATCGATTTTCTTACCGTCCGCGTGTTTGTATGCCGCTGAAAAGTACGGTTAACCATGTTAAAAAAAATGACAAACACACAAAATTGGCTGAAAACTTTAAATGTTGTTCTAGTTTAATGAAATATTTACTTTTCCAGGCCGTCAGTGAAAACAATATAACCCGATTTTAAAGAGGAGTTAGCTTTTATTCTTTTGACTTGCGTTATCAGTAAAATAAGCAAAATTTATCAAACAATATAACGACTCTAAAAGTTAGACACATGTTTGTTCCAATACTTGTCAAATAATGTTATTATAAGTGCTTACTAAGCCCTGCTCCACACGTAAGTAAATATTTGGCGAATATATGGACTCAAATACTTGTGTACTGTGAACCTATTTTTTTATCAATTTACCGACTCAATATGGTCCACAGTCAGGGTTCGAAAATATCATGATATTTATATAAATATCATATCACATGATATATATCGGATATATGTCAGATTTATATCTGATATATATCATTATCACAGATGGAAAACACAGTAACTGCTCTAACCTGGGAAAACAGAAGAAATGGTCGCATCGGGGATCTACCAGATGTGAAACAGGGGATCCCAGTCAGCTCCGCGATGCCTATGCGGCAGCCGAATCGATCGATACTACACCTTTATAGATGCTTATAGTTTTGTACAGGGGCGTGACAAATTTTCTGATATTTAGAATGGTAGAAAATATTTTTAGTTTAATAAGTAAAATTATTGAATATTTGAATATATCGGATATATATCAAGCTATAAATATCATGATATATATCCGCGGAACCCTGTCCACAGTACACCATTTTTTCGATAAGACGCTGAATTTTTGTATGGCATTGTCCTAAAATCGTATGCTTGGTTTAGTCAGTCATTGAACCATCTTTTAAGCACAGATTTACCATTAATTTATACGCAAGTGTGAAGCCGGGGTATTATGCGGTATTTTGCCTGAATACCACTTATTCGTAGGCGAACAACGCCATGGTGTTAAAGTAACAAGTAAAAGTTTAAAACTGAAACAGTGAGAAACAACATTTAAAGTTTATTTTAGATAAACTATAAATTTACAAAAAGAAAGAATTATTTAATAATAACAAAGTTTTTAACTATTAGGAAAATTCTGTAAAAAAATATTTCTTTCTTCTTGTGGCAATCTCAGAGATCTTACAACTCAACATGACAGTCATCTTAATAATATTAAACAAATAAACCTTGGTGGTTCAACAGTTCTTCCTCAGATTCTTAGATCAGTTCTACCTTTTTTGTGTGAGACAGTATCCTGCTAATAAATCAGTTTTTGACCCTGTGGGGGCGATTCAATAATTTTTTTATGAGACATGGCAATGGTGCCATTATTCCTAGCATTGTTTGATGAAGATCTATCAAACAACCTAGGGTCAATAATGAATTCCCCCTTGTCAAACCATAAAAAATTGCCCCCTCAATATCAATGTGTATATCATGTTGAATTGTATGATCTTTGGTAATACAAATTTTCTAAGAAAATAATAAGAATATTCTGCTGACTATAGGTTTTTTATCGCGTCAAATTTCCAGAAAGAATTTTTAAATAGTTTTGATATACCTACCTCAGGGCAAAAAGTAATTTGATAAAAAAATTAATTATAAAGATTTCAACATTTCCCCCCAATATTTTTTTTATTTTATTTTCGCGATTGTGCCTTTTAGAAACAAACAAAATAGGTATAAATAAAGTATACCTACCATTTACTTACGAAGGTAACCACACAAATTAAAATTGTCTATATTACAACTGCACGAACGGGCACGACTCTCCTTTTTTAAACGACAACATAGATTTTTACCTGGTGCGCAAATACTTACTTAGCGCATACCCAAAATTATATTTAAAATAAAACAAAAAACATACACAGTGGTCCTGAAGAGTCCGCAGGTTTTACATTCGTGACAGAAAAACTACCACCATATGTGAATTCTGGACATCTTCCTGAACATATATCTACTAATTTTTAAAATCGAGCCTGCTTTTTTCCGCGGTTTTTTGATGTTTTAAGAAACGCGGAAAGAAGCGCGATTTTAAAATTAGTAGATATGTGTCCAGAATTCAGATATGTTGGCAGTTTGGAAAGTGAAACCTGCGGACTCTTCAGGACCGCCGTGCATACTACCTATTTTTTGTTTTTAAAATTCAGTTAATCAAGCAATAATGTTGAATTTAATTTTTAACTAGTTTTTTTAAAACTAAATCTGATTATGATAAAAGGTATTGCTTCCATGGTTTTGATTGTAAAAAATATACAGGGATACCCAAAACTACAACTACAACCCTATAGGGTGTCCCATTAACGACGCCAGCAGGATTTATCTTAAAACTACTGTTGTTGTTGTATTGTTAAAAAGGACTTACATAGAATGGTTATCCAGAGAAATTAATAAACTCAACGATCTTTAAAATTAAAAACAAACCAAATATAACAAATTCTTAGAATAATAATCTGTGGGGTGTTATTAACATTCCATATATGTTTAAGGGATTTCCGAAAACAAAAGACGAATAGCCAAACATTTTCATCAGGAAACACAAGGAGTTTTGTAACTCAAATAATAAGGAATGTAATTACCGAATCCCGTGTGAGTGTGGTAAATCATATGTAGGTGAAACGAAACGCGCTCTTCAGGTTAGAGTAAATGAACATCTAAAAACTACCGAATTAGGGGATATTGAAAAATTCAGTTTAGTGGATCATGCATGGTCAAATGATTCAATGCTCTGAAGCTAAAGTTTTTGCATAAGGAGTCGCAGTCAACCAAGCATGGACATACTAAACATATGAAAACCATTCTTTAAGGAAAACAAGCGTCTTAGTATTAAAAAGGGGGCGGGCCGTCACACCAAGTAGTATAAGTAGTAGCCTGTAACTTGATTGTTTAGTTTATACTTGAAAAGGGTTAGAGATACTTATTAACCGAAACGTCGTGTTTTAAAATAAATAAACACAATGGAAGCTTGAAATTTTGTTTCCAGTTGTTATTTATTTGAGTTATTGAGAAAAAGCTAGAAAATGCAAATCTCCTTGACTTTGACTTGAAATTTGTATTTTTTCTAAAGATTTTTAAAAAGTTCCAAACCTAAAAACACAAATTTCTTTAAATGCCATTAATATATTTTTCAGAAGTTGTTAAGAGATATCCCATTTTAGTTGCTACATAGAATGATTTTTTTTAAATAAAAAGTGATGTTGTCCTCATGCCCTCCCTGTTGGAAAGTGACATCGAGGCCATAGAGGAATATGGTGTAATTTGTGTATGTTTATTATAGAATTTCGTCAAAAATTAAATTTTGTTAGTTAGCAGATATATATTTTGGATAAATTCCCAAGACATATCTGTAGTAGTTTCCAAAATAAATTTGGCTGCAATCCTTAATGGGACACCCTGTAAAAATGTACCTTTTAATGGCATACCATGTATATTTTATTATTTTAATAAAATTTGTCTTTTTTTACCCTTGCTTTCTTAAATAAAACTGTAATAATTTTATGAACCAAAACTGATTTTAAGTATTTAAGTCTTTGATGATCTATACAAAGATAATAATATCAAAAAAATATAAAATTTATATGAAAGAAATGACAATATCTCATCTCAAATAATTACACTGCACCAGTCATTTGAAAAATGTGCCTTTTTGAAAAAGAATTTAAATTAAGAAACATAATTTTGTAATTTTTGTAAAAGTTAATAAATGTTTTAATAAGCTTTTTTCGTCAGTATTTAAGGAAGATATTCACCATATTTCACAATATGAAATGAAAGGTTACAATTTTTAACAAAATGTTAGTAAATTGATAATAATCTTGATAAAATACACAAAACAAATATTTTAGAGAAAGAACAACAGTGCTAAGTTTACCAGTCTTACCAACTTACCCAAACTTTAATAAAAGCACAAAACGTGGTATTTTGACAAAAAATTTTTAATTCCAAAAAATAAATTTCATTTTTTTTCTTCAAAAGTTAACTTGATACCGCAATCAATTTTAAATAATCTGAAGTCACAGTGTAAAATTATAGGGTTTTTTTTGTAAATGGTTAAGCAAATTTGGAATTTGGCAATTTTAAATTAATTAAAAAAAACAGCTTAACAAAGATATTTTGAATACAGGATTTTTCATCCCCTATAAATTGGTAGAATAAATTTACCAAACCTATGGTTGGTGTTTAATGAAATGACCCTGTAGAATCTAAAGCCACAACACAAGATTTAATGTGTTTTTTGTAAACACCTTATACTTTTCACCAAAGACTATACTCAACAAAAACATAATTTCTCAATGATTAAGTTAGAAATTGATTGTTCTTTTTTTAGTTGTATGCAGGGTGCTTACCACACATACAAACCTATATAGCCAGCAAAAAGAAGCGTTCGATTTTTCTACTATTGGGGAAGTGACAAGTACGGCACTTTAGTTGCCCTCCGCTTGAACTGTTTGAAAAAACAAAAAAAAGAAAAATTAATCAGTCACTATGGTTTTGACTGTCATAGGTTGCTGGCTACATATAACCTCAAAGGCGTAGAATTCCTCCATATCACTTTAAAACTGTCTATGCAAACAAAAACAATATTGGAGTTTTACATATCTTTAAAGTTTAATGTGCTAGAGGTTTAAGCCTTCACTACAAGTGGTTTTTGTGAGTCTATTATTGGTAACAGAGAAAAAGTGATAATATATCATTTGTAACAAAGAAAAACCAGTGACATTAGCAAAAATTTACACAAACTAATTTTTTGGCTCAACCTGTGGATTTCTTAAAATAATATGGTCAAGTGGTGTAAAAGTGAGACATTCAAAATCCCATTGAAAAATGAGAAACTTAAATAAAAAATACTAATAATTAAATTCCGATAGATTTTCTGGTATAAACTGATAGCAGCAATTGTAAGGTCCTCATACCAACCATGTACTTAATTTTTTTATAAAAAATAGGCTCATAATTAAAATTACAAAATCTATAGCTTTATTTGTGGTATAAAACTTTTAAAAATGTTACCGAAACTTTTGTTGTGTGAATTCGTAAATCAGGTTTCCTATAAATAAATATTTTTGTATTCAAATAAAAACAAAATTAAGTCTCAATTTCAATAAAATATGAGACACAGTTTTAATTTTTTTTCCAATATTATAGGTCAAATTTCTATGTTTTTACCTTTGCAATATTTTTCTGATTATCACTTATATCCTAAAACAAAAAAAAAAGAGTCCTACAGAGGAGAATAAAATTTTAAAAATATAAAAGTTTTAAAAAGTGTCACATTTTTACCACTTGACCCTAATAAGTATTTATAATATATTCTACTAATGACTATTACCCACTAATAAATAGTAGATATTATAATACTCTTGTACTAATAGCTTAATTCAAAAAAAAATTCTATTATCATTTAAGAAAATCTACAAGAATAAGTCAAAAATATTTATTTTATTTTTGACACTTGAACTGTCAAATGGAACACTATACCCAAAAGCCACTGTTTGATATGTCTAAAAAACCGCTAATATGGAAAGACAGCCATTTTGATCTGACAAATAAACACTAAAATATCAAAACTGACAATACCCTTAAATACTCACAAAGAACCTTAATATTTAAAAAAAAACTATTAAGTTTGGCATACACTAATTTTCATTAAAAAGTGATATTTTGGAATCTATGGTTTCTTGCAAATTTAAGAAAAGAATGTTTGTGCTTCTTGTGACAATACTATATGTTTGCAAGAACCCATTTGAATTTGTTAAGTTTCCACAGTATACTCACAGTGCATGTCTCGTTCATGTTCATATTCAATAAAAGCATACCCCCTTGGTTTACCATTGACTGTATTGTGAATGAGAACAATCTGAAACAAGAAAAATTATTATTAGCATAAAATTTGGATTTGGATTTGGAACAACTATCACAGGTTCCATATCAATTCAGATAATTAAAAAATTCTTAAGTTATGCTATTTAATACTTTTACACTTTAAAAAGGCTGCTGTATCAAGCTTCTTACAGCCTGACTAAGTTTAATAAGTGGACATGTTGTTCCTACTACTTACCTTTTTTATATTGCCATAAACTTCAAACTCTCTCCTTAATTTTGATTCAGATGTGTCATAATTCTAAAAAACAGAAAAATGTTAATGATAGGAAAGAATATACATTTATCAAATTAGACAATTGGGCCAATTCAATAAAAAAATTGAGGGTAGTAGTAAGAGAAAAAAATCTTTACTTTAGGTTTTTTTCTCTTACTACTACCCTCAATTTTTTTATTAAATTGGCCCAATTGTCTAATTTGATAAATGTTACTTTTAAATCAGTAATTTTTTATTTTTATAATTAATTTTGCTCAAACATGAATAAAGGAATTACATAGGTACCTCATGAACAAATTACATTAACACAGTGATTTATAGCTTATTTCAAAAGCTTTTGAATGATATCACATGATTTTGAAATTATTTAAAAAAATAATGTACATTTTTTGTCAATATTTTAGCAAGATTCTCTCTGTATAGATATAAAAAATTCAAGATTTTTGATTTCTTTAAATGATTAATTTTGATTAAAAAAATACAGCAGCAATTTAAAAAGTCCTTGACTGTGCAATAAATAAATAAAATAAATACATAGGAAACAAAAATTTCTGAATAAAACAAGGAATTAATTTTATATGTTTAAATTTGCCAGTGACTCACTGCAAACAAGTTCTGGGGAGTCTTTTTATGAAAATCACTCAAAGAAAATCCTCTGAAGTGTGGTGATACAGGTACTTTATTAACATCCTATATAATAAAATTGAGCTCACACCTCTGCTAGTTTCTGGTTGATTTATTATGTAATGATCCTGCAAATAACTAAGAACTTACAATTCTAGCAACAAACAAAGATTTGAAGGGATCAGTTGTTTGTCCAGCTTGGGTAGCAGGATCCCATATAGCAATTTCTTGCTCAAGTTTGTAAGCTATCTGCTCAGCTTTTTCTCTTCGTCTTCTTTCCAGCCGTTCTTCTCTTGTCTCAACTTTAGTTGGTGGAGGAGTGTCTTTAGGGTCCTATAAAAGGTGCTGGGTCATTTCATGTCATGGTAAAATACATAAAATAAAACCACTGTTAACCAACATTAGTATGCTGTGGAAGTATGATAAAAGCGGGGCCGGTGCACTATCCGGACACACAATTTTTTGGAAAAAATAAAAACTACCTTAAAGTAGACCTTCCAAATAACGTCTTTCCAAAAAAAAATTTGCGGATTATCCAGTATTTTTTGAGAAAATAAATAAATAAAACCTTAAAAAACACGTACAAAACAGCATTCTAACCTCGCTTTTCATTCAATTGTGACTTTTTCAACCCCATCAAAACAAATCTGTGGCTTATATTTTGCAACGTTGCCACGTTTCCGCAAAAATAATCAAAATAAGGAAACAAATATTATTAAATCTGTTTTGATAACACCTAAAAAGATAAAATTAACCAAACCTAGTACAATGACGCTTGTTGGCAATAAAGTGATATTCTATTCTAAGTAACCCCAACCCAACTCTACCTAAACCAACCCAAACCAAACTGAACCAAACCTAGTACAACCTAACTAACCCCAACCCAGCTCTACCTAAACCAACTCAACCGAATGGAACCGGCACGAACCGAACGGAACCCAAACAAAAACAACCCGAACCGAACGGAACTAACGCGAACTGAACGGAACTAACCCGAACCGAGCAGAACCAACCCGAACCGAGCAGAACCAACCGGTACTGAACCAAATTGAACCAATCCCAACCAAACCAAATCCGAACGGAACCAAGCCCAACCGAACCGAACTGAACCCACATCCGACCCGAACGGAACCAACCTGAACCGAAACCGAACGGAACCAACCCGAACTGGACCAAACGGAACCGAGCCAAACTGAACCAATCCCAACCGAACCCGAACGGAACTGAGCCCAACCGAACCAAACTGAACCCGTAACCGAACCAACCTGAACCGAACCGAACAGAACCAACCTGAACCGAACCGAACAGAACCAACCTGAACCGAACCGATCCCAACCGACCGCGAACCGAACTGAACTGAACCAAAACAAAACAAACCAACCCATCCCAACTGAACCCAAACCAAACCTAAATCAAGGCTTCCCAGCTTTACCAAAACCAATCCAAACCCAACCTTTCTACAAATATAATGAAACTTATCCTGATCCAATTTATTGGTTAAAAAAATATGAATGCCAGAAAGAAGGGACAATTAAATCAAAATATTTTATTTTATTCCTGTGATATGGCAACCTCGCATTTCCAGTCAGTCACGGAATATAAGAATAAAACCCCAACAAATGGCCCAAAGTCCATAGTATCTATGCCCAATATCCCTGTGTATGTGATTTTGTGTGCATTTTAGATAGAAATTGAAAAGTGTGTTTTTTATTAAAAAAACTATTTTTTTTTTAATTTTCCGTACCTAAATCAGTTTCAAGATACCTAAATTACTATTTTCAAAAAGAATCGTCATCAAAAAATGTCTCGTTTTAGTGTCCGGATAGTGCACTGAAACCATAAAAGCTTACCTCAAAATCATTACAAAAAGCTCCTAATCCAATATAGCCTCTATTCTTCTTTTCGTGAGGCAACTTGCCCGCAGGCGGAAGGTATGGAATGGGGTCCCTGGGAGCAAACAAGGCTAGCAAATTCGGCGGAAGATATTGGGTCATTTTTCCGCCGTTTTCCCACTCTTTTCACTATTTTAGTTATTGACCATAAAAGATAAAAGGATATTTTACACACTAGCAAGGAAATATACCTTTTCTTCTTGGTAATAAATAATTTTTTATGAACTATTCTCAAGGAAAACACGCTTCAAAGCAGCTAGCTCTTTCAAAATGGCCGATGGTCGATCAATGACGTATTTGACAGGAAGCGCTGCCAACTGCACACGTTCGCCTTTCTTGAAAGCGTGTTTTGACGATGGCCCATTGGCCAAGAAATATTGGCTCAAAAACGAAAAGGAGAAGAATGAACCGAACCGAACCACACATTTCTGTTTTATGTTTTTATTTCAAATCAACGGTTTTCGTTAAAAAAAAAATTGTTTTTTACCGTGTTTTTGCTTTCAAGCGGTGAGCAAGAAAGACAAACTTTATCTTTTAATTAAGGTAAGATTTTTTTGTTATTTTGTAAGAATATAGCCGTTTTTATGTAGATAATTGAGGCAGGAACAACCGGGAACAACTTATGAAATTAACTCTCATTTATATAAACTAGACGTCGTTACTGTTTCAGTTCGACGTTGGTTCTTTTTTATCTAGTAAAATAGAAAGTAACAGAAAGGTATCAATGCCAAGAAATGACTGATGATGATATTTACACCAATATTCATCATATGGCATTAATGGCAATACATGTAGCCATGTAGATATTTTGTCTCAGTGCTCAAATAATAAAGCCTATATATCGCTGTCCTGGCAAAACAATGAGGCAAATGCAAAAATATGATTTTTTCAGAAGAGGTGAAAAATGAAATTAAATTCTTTATTATTATGTTTAAATAAAGTGAAGAAGATGCATTGGGATGAAAGTAGTGGGATTATTAACTAAATATAGGTAGATAGTTTTATCATATAGTGGGATTAATTTTGACACTAATGACATAATTAAGTCAAAATATCAAAATTTTGCAGTTGCATCATTGTTTTGCTGGGACAGTGCCATACACAGTTACACTTTTGTGACTTTGACATGATATAAACATATTTCCTAACCAGAAATATTTGAAAAATAAATACCTATGTCATGTTTGTATAAAATTAAAGGCAAAACTGTCATTGTCTTAAATAAAAAGATGCTGACTGTATTTTGACAAAAAAATGCACAGTTAAAAAGAACACAGACATGCTGTTTTTCAGAATTTTCCTTGTTGCTGTCATTATGCACATGATAAACAAAGAGGTTAGAAATGTCACAAAAGTGTAACTGCCTATGGCAAGGACTGGGTCGCGGTTCGTTTGTCGAAAATATGTTTATCGAAAACATCTTTATTGAAGACATTTTGATTGAAAATCTTAATTTTGAATGACATTTTGATCGAAAACTTTTTTATCAAATACAACTTTTTCAAATGACTTTTTAATCGAAAACATTTTTAAAATATCTGAAAGTTATCCAAATATGCCGGCGGCCCGCGTTATGCGGCCTGCATATTTGTAAACGACGTCCATGTTTGCGATTCGGTTGTTGCCTGAATGCTGCCGTAACCGTGTCAATGAAGCCCTATTCTACATTGACACGGTTTGGTTACGTTGGCGATCGATTGACAAAGGTTAGGTTTCACATTCTCTAGGATACTGGGAAAGAGGTCAGGAGAGTATGTTTTAAAAAAATATATGATTTTCGATTAAATTGCTATTCGATAAAAGTGCCATTCAAAATTAAGATTTTTGATCAAACTGTCATTCAATCAAAATGTCATTCGAAATTAAGATTTTCTATCAAAATGTCTTCGATAAAGATGTTTTCGATAAAAGTGTTTTTTCGACAAACAAACCGCGACCTGCAAGGACTATACCTACTGGATTTTTCTGCAACAACTCAGTGGTCACTTGTGCAGCAGAAGAGGTGATGACCTTAAGGTCACTCATAGTCAAGCAAGCTTTACAGGTAGCGAAGCCTAACTCTGATTTTCAATTTTTTGGTTATAATTTTTAACCTATTTTCCTCGGTTTTGCATTGGCGGCTCGTTGTTATTTTAAAAATGTAGTTTTTACACAGTCTAAAGATCTATTTAATATTGATACAGTTTCGAGATCGTTTGCAGCATAACTTTTAATTCTAATTACATAAATATATATAGTTTAGGTACCTTCATACTGTGTAAAACAACATCTTTAAAATAAAACAGAACCGCCAATGCGAAACTGAGGAAAACATGTCAAAAATAATAACCAAAAAATAGAAAGCCTTACGTTAGCTTCGCTTCCTATAAAGCTTGCCTTTACGATGAGTGTCCTTAGATGACCTGCAATATACAAACCAGTGTATAAATTCTTGAATGGTTGAGAAGGAGGTTCTGATGTTTATTTATTTATTTATTTATTTTTTTATTTATTTATTTACAGGACATGCCCAATCATAATTATCATCATTACAATTCAAAATTACATTATTACTTATTACTAATATTTTCATACCTACTAATGTTTACACATATACAATTAATTGCACTATATATTGTTATCTTACAGTTTTCTTAAATGATTTCTTAGGGACTCTTTTGAAATACTAAAAATATCACATAAAATTTTATTTGTGTTGGTCATCATTCTGGCAAGCCCAGTACATTGACCATATAATACTCGGTGAAAGTTTACATAAAAAGTCAATTTCTCTCTAGTATTCCTAGTAGGAATATGAAAGTTCAGTCTATTGAAGTTTTTCTTTGTATGCTATATAGCGAAGGAAAATTTTTTGTATAGATTCTAATTGATCAATATATTTTGCATAATATGGAGTCCAGATGACAGCACAGTTTTCCAAATGACTTCTAATTAATGAAACATATAAAGTTTTTATTGCAATTGTATTGTTAAATTCCCGTGTATTTCTTTTTACAAACCCCAACATCCTTCTAGCCTTACTACAGACTGCATGTATATGAGTTGAAAAGGACAGCTTGATGTCAAAGACCACCCCTAGATCTCGGATCAGATTGGTTTTTTCTACGGGTGTATCATCAAGGAAATATGTGCTAGGTATAGGTGAAGTCATACTAAATTGCATGTGTTTGCATTTGCTAATGTTTAAGATCATTTTGTTCTTTTGCACCATGTATTAAGTCTACTTATGTCTTCTTTTATTTGGTGAATTGTTACTTCTGGATTTTTGGGGCCTATTTTAAGATATAGCTTTATATTGTCTGCAAATAGTAGAAACCTAACAAAGTTAAAGCAGCTATTGATATCATTTATAAATAAGCTAAAAAAGAGGGGTGCAAGATGTGGGGAGATACTTATTCTCACTCTCACCCATTTCAAGAATTCATACACAGTAGAAATATTGTAATCTTTTAAAAATCATAGCATCTTAGAACTCCTAGAGAATGGTAGGTACATCATTTGAAACAGAATAACAACATTATAAATGTCAGGTGAGAGGAACAACTCATGTAATAGTGTGTATATTGCTAGGTATTCACCTTACTTGAAGTACAAGCTGAGGGGGCAACAGCTTACAGCATTACCTGCTGCTGTTCTTCTTTTGTATGAATTAAACAAAAAAAAAATTAAGTTTTGGCCGACCATTCACCAATTTTAATGATTTTTGGCTGAAACATTTACTAAATAATTAAGATCTCTTGAGACCTACCTAAGGTAACATGCCTAGTGATTGATATGCTTGTTAATATCTTGGTAATGATTAATACACTAAAATATTTTTCCTCAAAAAACTAAATTCTATAAACCTGACATTATATTTAACACATTCGTTGCCAAGCTAAAATTTTGAAATCTGGTCTCTGGGGCCAAAATAAATTGCAGCTAGATACATATTGAAAGCATTTCCCATATGTTTTTCTGACCACTTCATAATTTTTCAGTTTTTGTTGTATTGTAAATGATACACTCGCTAAACAATAATAATTCTATGTCTATATTTAAAGCAATACACGTGTAGACGCAAAAATATTAGGTGTATCATTTAGGATACACGCGGCCTGTCGTGACCACCTCTTGGTGGTGTTAAAGGTGTCAACTAGCAAGTTAGAGTATATGGTAACCCTGTATTGTATTGTACTGCTTTCCTCTATAAATATTTAGTTTCTCTTTGAATGTTGACCTGTGGACCTTTTTACCTTCCTAGCCCACACAGCAATGGCTAGAGAAGGTATTATTTTTGATGAACATTTTTTTTTTCAAATAAAGCTGAAAATGTGTTATTTTGGTGTATTTTGAATTTCAATAAATTGTTAAATATTCATAAATTTTTCTTATAATTTGGACAGAGCAGATCTATTAGTAAAAGTTAAATGTAAATTTTGCAATTTATAAAAGTAATTATTCTTTAAGAGAGACCACAGACAAAAAAGCCGGACAAAACGGGTCATTTAAAAAAAAGTCTCTTGGAACCGAAAGGCCTAAAAAAATGGCTCAACACACAAGATAAATAAAAAGTTGCAATCTAGAAAAAATCTAACTGTGTAGGTACTAGAAAAGTGAATAAAAATAAGTAGGTACTTTTCGGGCAAAATGGCGCTAGACCGAAAGTTCTTAGAAAAAAAAATGGAACCTCAGGCGAAAATTAAAAAATTAAGCACTAAAAGCCCCAAAAAGTGCCGCTTTAGAAGACAGTTTCTGCAAAATTTAAACAAAATACTAAAGAAGAGAAAAAAATTGCGCCCTAGATGCAGGCAAAACTTTCGGAAAAATTTTACACTTTCGCGCTTAAAAGCAATCTGTCGGAAAAAAACTGCATTTTAAAAACTACTAAAAAGTTTTTAAAAAATGAGCCGGGTGCGAAAAAATTACTCTGCAGAAAAATGAAGAAAAAACACAAAAAATGCTGCCGAAGAAGAAAATTTTTGGTTAAAACCTTCAAACATCAATTTTCTAAGGTTAAAACAGAAAAAATGATGCAGCAAGCAAAAAGTTAAAAAAAATAATAATTTAAAAAATAAATGATGCCAAAAATTTGGGGAAAAATGTATTCGGTTCATATAAGTCTCAAAACTAAAAATTTTTTTATTCTTTTTTTTACGATTTTTGTTTCAATATGAACCCATCATTTCTCCTTCGTGTGGTTTGATAAGCATTTTGCTAAAACATTAAGGAAAAAAATATATTTTTTAAAAAATTAAAAAATACTTATTTGAAAACTTAAAAAATCTTTTGTTCATTATAGAATCATGTGATACCTCATATCACTGTACTGGTGTAAGTAGCTCTTAAAATGACTTACTTATCATGGTTTTTTTTTATTTCCAAAATTTAATTAACACAAAAACTATTCATCAGAAAAAATTGAAATTTGGGATTGTTCATCCCCTTTTTGGGTAAAATAAATGTACCTACCAAAAATTATTAAAATAGCTGAGATGGTCTATCAAACTGCTGGTTAACTCGTACTTGAATATGAATTGACCCACTTGAAGAAAATGAACATGTTTATTTTTATTGTTAAAAAAACAAGGTGTGCAAGTTGTGCAACTACAGATCTAGTAAAGATGATGAATTCCTTTAATAAAACTTGGAACAAGTCCTATTCTGAGTCTGACCTGATGGCCTCTTCTGAAACTGGATATACCTCTCCTATAAGAAGTCCAGTTATGATTAGACGCACAGTTTGCATGGAGGAAGTTATTCCATCTTTCATACCATTTGAGAGTGGATATTACAACACCTTTTCTAGTAAGTAGACAACATCTTTTGGAAGGTAAAAAATTTTAATAGCAGCATGAAAATAACTATTGGACTTAATCTGAGTTGTTAGGGTGAATGGGCTGAACTTTAAGGGATGGTTAATGGTTTTTTTCTGTTTTCAGTGACCTATGGAAAAATTGTAAATACAAAAGTTACAGGCTATAAAAAGGTCTAGAATTTTTGGATAAACTATTTTTTACATTTAACATAGAATTTTCAGAGAAAATTTATAAATTTTTTAAATTTTATTTAATTTCTTCTTACATATTTTTATTTGGTGAAAAAAAACACTTTTATGTTAATTATTTTACATTAAGATATTTATTTTAATTTTAATTTTAAACCTAAGAAGAGGCTCCGAAAACAAAAGCATTTTTTTCCAAACTGGCCTTATTTTTCGTTAAAACTCCTATTAGCTCACACATATACTATACTATAGTAGTGTGAGCTATGGTGATCCTAATTTTTTTTTTTGGTGGTGTTAAAAGTATAAACTTTACTATGGATAAATTTGCTAGGAAACCGAATTTAAGCAGCTTAAAAAATAGCAAAGAAATTACTGTAATATATTTTAATTGAAATTTTATGTCACATTTGTGCTATTATTAATTTTACTTTTTCACAATTCCTGGCAAATATTTTAATAGAAATTTATTTTTTTACACCTTAAAAAATATATATTAGTTTAAAAAAGTCGCTTTTTAGGTTTAAAATAAATAATAAAAGGTAAAAAATAAATATGTGGTTTAAAACAAAATACAATTTACAGTAAAAGGTAAAGTTTACCAACTTGGGCGAAAAACAAAAAATAATTGTGCAAGACGAATATCAAAAACGTCACTTTTGTATTTAACTTTTTTCACTTCCAATCCTAGTTTCTGTGCTGTTATTAATCTTTTTGCATTTTTAATCATTAAATAATATAAATATAGCACAATTCTCTTATAGTTGAAAATCATTAAGGTTTTGTGTTTCTGACAAATTATTTTACAAAAATATAATCATTTATCAGTTCTTTTTTCAAAAACATTACAAAATCTTTAGAATGTACAAAAAAATCCAACATTTTAGGTCCTCATAGGAGAAAACATTTTCAGCAATATAAAGCCACTGTAAATTTGACAAAGCCTGATGGTATAGAACTTCAAATAGCCAATTTAAACCTTACAAATAACCAATTTAGCAATCATAGTTTCTCAGCATTTTCATTTACATCACCCAAAGCTTTAGATTTTACTGATGATAATATAATAACTGAAAATGTTAATCCTATTCAAAATTGCAAAACAACTATTAGTGAAATTCAACCAATGGAAGTGGATTCCTTTAAGGATTCTAAAAATAATAGCAAAACTAATGAATTTTTCGACAAAGATTGTCTAAACGAAATTGAAAATAATTGCTTAAGTCCCATTATACCTCAAGAGAATAATCTGAGACTGAGAAATTTAAGAGTACAATCATTCCAAAATCAAGAAATTTGTGATAAAATTAAGACTGATAAAAAACTACCAAAATCCTTTTTCAGAAAAGTACTTATGTTAATTTTAATATTGACAACATTCTTATTTGGTGGAAGTTTTATTTTTATTTCTTATAGTTACTTTACACCTAATAACCATTTTAATTTAAAAAAAAATAGTTTAGATAATTTAAAAAGTGATTTAAAAACCAAAGTTTATAACCAAGATCATGTAATACATTCAGTCATCAATGCTGTAGAAAATGTAGCCAATTTTAATCAAAATCAAAAGTTGGTGGCTTTGTTTGGTGCTCATGGTGTTGGAAAAACTTTTGTAACAAATATTTTGAAAGAAAATCTGCCAAAAAAACTGGTGCATGAAATAGATGGAGCATATTTAGAAAGTAATGATGTTAAAGAAAAGATTCTTGCCGGTCTAAATACTGACAGCTTAAACCTTATTATAATAGATGATATTAAAAATAATTCAACAAAAAATCTAGCTCATTTTGTTAAATCAATAGATCCCTATACAAAAGTCGTGACTATAGCAATTTTTAGTACAATTCAAATTGATGATAATTTGGAAAAAACTATAGATTACAGAAATATTAACAATGTGGAAAATGAGCTAAATAACCATGAGATAAACTATGAGATAGTTTTGTTTAATAGTTTTTCTCCTCAAGAAGTAAGAATATGGATAAGAGCTCAACTTTTTTCAAGACTAATACCACTGGAATTGCATGAGAGAATTACTGATAATTTACTGGAAGATTATGACATAGAATTGAATGGATTAAAGGGACTACATAGTAGACTTGTTTTGGAACTGAAAAATTTTGTTGAATGAATTTAAATTAAGATAAAGACTGACTAAAATTGGAATACAGTGGTGACTCGATAATCCGTACACGCGATATTCCGGATGCTTTGGTAGTCCGAATAGCCTCAGCAGTCCATAGAGGTATTCGGTAATCCGGATTTTACTTGAGTCAATAATTCGGACTCTCGTTTTTTCCAGAAAATGCTTTATAATTCACATAATAATGTAGGTTTTAACATGTCATTTGGTTGGTTTGATGCGGCGTGTGGTGTCAAAGGCCGCATTCAGAAGTACTCAACTAGCTTTTCGGGCAAGGGCAAGGTTATAGGACACGGTCGTGTCTAGAATGGGTCCAATCAAAAGGAAACATAAAACTTTAACCACAAAAGAGAAGTCAGAGATTTCTGATGCACTAAAAAGTGATAGCATTACTGGAAAAGCATTAGCTCTGGAGTATGGTGGATACATTAACAATCAGCGATTTTCGAAAAGGCTTTGTATTCAATTCTTTGGAAATCCATGTATGTTTTTTACTCAGGTGCGGAAAGTGCTACTTTTGAAGTGGTAAGTGGGGAAGTGCAGAAAAAATGTCCTCAACAATCCGGATTTCTTGATAATTCGGATCGGCCCGGTTTTATTTGTTCCGGATTATCGAGTCACCACTGTATATTTATACAGGGTGCCCCAGATAAAAATAACTATATGACAAAAAGCTGCGCTATTCCAAGCACAATCAGGTGCTGTATCAAAATTAAAAATATCTTCAGGGGTTTTCAAAATCTCGATTAAAAGCTAAATTGAGTTTTTCAAAAAATTAAAATATCGTCGCTATCTTATATACAAATTTAATAAAATTTGGTATTTTTGTATTAGCGACTACGGCGAATCAAATGGCGTCAACGAATTTTTTCTAGGGTTCTTAAACAAAATGAAACACTTATACATGTCCAATTGTTTCCAATTTGGAAACCTTTCCATATTAAATTCAATTGGCTGAAGTAAATGTAACTCACAGAATCACGTTTTTAGACCTAATTTGGGGGTTGTTGACCCCCCCCCCCCGTGGGGGGTAGATGGTTAAAGTATTTTCGAAAATGCTGAAAAATAATGGATTAAAAAAAACCAAACTAAAACCCCTCCCTTGGAAGGGGTGCAGAGTAGTTCTCTCCACCATAGAAATTCGTATTCTACGATTTTTTCTGAAAGTTTTGACGTATCACATAATATTGTATCACCAATAGGCAAGCGGTAAATCATTTCAGAACTGACTATCCATTGAAAAGTCCTTTCTATGCTTTATTTAATGATATAAATCTAATAAAATAAGGTCTAAAAAATTTCAAAAAAAATTACCAGATGGCGGAGAGATTTAAATTGTTCGAAAAATACAATTTTTAGTTTTTGCTTGATATTTTGAAAACCTATCTGGATATTTTTTACTTCGATACATCATCTGTGTAAAAGTTTTATTTGGCTGTCGTCTGGTCAAAATATGGGCCAAAATAATATAACTTTGTTTGGCTTTTGTTTTTTATTTCAACTCTTTTTCTTGACTTTTTAAAAGTGACAAAAAGAAACAAAATAATACAAAGTGAACAAAAACCACAACAATCTGATTGAGCTTAAAATAGCGCAAGTTTTTTTCATTTAACCAAAATTCTATCTCTTACAGTACAAATCATTTAAGGACAAGTTAAGTTTACAAAGAAGGCTTTTTCGTTCTGTTTTAGAAACCATAACCTATTTTAATTACTATATTTGACAAAAAAATAAAAAAAAACTATAAATTTAAATTATTTTGGAAATTATGAATGTTACTATTAGAATAGACTTTTTTTTAAATAAAATAAATGTTTTTGACCTTTTTCGTCAGTTCATTTTTTGTAACTTAGCCCTGACAATGACTTACAAATATCGGACATTAGATAATATTTCACAAGCTATGTATAAAAAACTATGCCCTTGATATTGCGATTAAATCAAATATTCTTAAATATAATTCTAATATAAGGCAATGGGTTAACATATATCCTCTCTCTTTTGTATTGTTCTACATTTTCATAATATCCGTTCACAGTAGCGTGCTAGGGGGGTAAATATTTTTAATTGTAAACTGAGTAAACGGTTACTTTTTTACTAAGTTAGTTCTGCTTATGTCTTCAAAACTACGTATGTTACGTGTGGTGTGGATTCAGAAAAAAATTATTATCATTTTTAAAAATCAGTTAAGAGATAAAAAATCATTTTGGAATTTGTACTAGAGAACTTGGCTTTACTTTTATCTCAATTTCTTTTACGGAATACCATTTTCGCGTACTTGGCTTTTTTTTTACATAAAATGCTTTTTTTAATGATTAAATTATACAGGGTATAATAAAATTAATATAATAATAATAGTACCTAATTAAGGTTAATTTTAACGCCAATATATGACAACATTTTTATTGCAAAACTTATATATAAAAGCAAATCAAGTAATTTTTTTCCTGATATAAATGTAATTTTTTTTGGAAAATAAAGCGTTGCTCTTAGAAATAAATAATTTGTTTAATAATAAAACAAAAAGGCAATTCTGAAATAATGTAACTTGTTTTGACGACAATAAAATTGAGAACTTTTAACAATAATTTGTACGTTTGATGTACTATGAAATTTTCGAAATTTTTATCAAGGAATCATTAGTCAGAAACTTGACAAGAAAAGTAAAGTTTAAACCGAAATAATTTAATAACTAACATTAGTGTTTCAATAATTTTTAATGCTGATATATGTGTTAGTGTGTTAGCTTATAATTCAAAAAGCCATATTTCAAAAAGCTCTTATTATTTTCCTTAATTTTAAATATTTGTCCCGCAAAGCATTAAATTCTTTAAATTTAAAAAAAAATTGAATATCTCGAAAACCGTTAAGAATGGTATAGAGGAGAATAATGTTTATTCGGTAGCAAATATGCTCTACTTTCACTTCCTCAAAGGAAGACGTCTACTTACCAGTCACCCTGTATAATTTTATTTTAGTTTTATTAACATTTAATTTTGAAAAATAACTTCCATGTTTCGTTTTTAAAAAATAACTTTGTTGTTCACAGCCTATATAAAAATTTTGTGATCACCAAAATAAACGCTGATATTTTCTTACAAATAGCAAAATAGTTTAAGGGTAGGGATTGTCTGTTTGACCCCGCTTGTCTACGCTTATGCCTTTAAAAAGAAAAAAAGACAAACGAATTTAATTGTATACCATGCACTGAGAAATGTGATTGTTTTACCATTGTATGATGGTTAAAATTGATTTCTTAAATACCCTGTATATGTTATTGTTCTAGTTTTACATTTACATACAAAATTGAACTTGAAAATTGCTTTATTTGAATTTTGTGCCTTTTTGATAACTTACTAGCTCTATAAAATTGTTATTATTTTCTACAGTTCTTTGAAGTTTTTTTTTATAAAAAAATGTTTAATTTAATTTCTAGTTTTTTAATTTTTTGTATATGTTTTGTCTTTTGTGTTTGTGAACCCGAAAACTATTTGGATGATATTAAAGGCGACGAAAGTTTAAGCTTGGTAAGTAACAATTTTTTAATAAAATAATTAATAAAAGTCAATAAACAAAAAATAATAAAACTCGACAAAAAGAAATCGAGATCCGTGAGACAGACCGCGATATTCCTATGTATTTTTCGACGCCTAATCTGCATCCGGGGTCAAAAAAGGGCCTTAGTTTTGGCGGAATTTTCGCGATTTAAATGATTTTTGGTATATTTATTCTACCGGTCAAGGGGATACAGAATTCCAACTTTCAAAATTTTCTGTTCAGTAGATTTTATTAAATTAATTTAAACTCAAAATTGTCCATTTTACATGTGTACTAAATAAAATTTAGATATCTCGAGAACTACTGATGTATTACATAAGTTAATTATTTACAAAAAAAAAAACAAAATAAAAAAATGTATATCTCTCTGTCTCTAAAAGGTCTGTACAAAATCTCAGCACATATTCCTGAGGTCAATATAAGTCGATTTAAAGCAACTAACCTTAGTCCGAAATTGCTTCGTTTCAGAGATACAGGGTGTTTTTTATTTTAATTGAACCAAGTGAAACTATTTACCGAAAATGACTAAACGACAAAAAAAAATTATAACTCATTTACTGACTAAATTTATTCCTTAAAGGTAGCAGCAAAATCTTTTGGTCAAAAATAATTTCAATATTCCGTTGCGGCATCGAACACTAAAAACGGAAATATCTCGGAGACGGCTCACCCTAGCAGATTTTATCAAAAGTACCTTTTTTGTTTAAAAAAGTTCAGGAAATTATTTTATCAGTAAAAAAAAACTGAGAAAAAAGTTATGGTCATTTTAAACCATAAGATGAGCATTGACGGCCACAGTGAAAAAGTGTCCATATTTAGGCTTCGCATCCCAAAAAACCCCCGAGTACCAATTTTTAAAGTAATGCGTTGAGAAATGTTCATAAATTTTAATAAAATCGATTTTTAATTTTTAAATTCACCACCCTGTATCTCAGAAACGCAGCAATTTTGGACTAAGGTAATTTGCATTAAATCGACTTATTTTGACCTGAGGAATATGTGCTAAGATTTTGTACAGACCTTTGAGAGACACCCTGTTTATTTGAGTTTATTTTTTGCCAAAATTCATGTGATCTCTACAAAAGATTTTATAAGGACCTTTTAAACAAGCCGTATATTACTATCCTGGTGTAAGTTGTTTTCGAGATATCTGAATTTAGTTAGTACTTGATGAGCCAAATGAGTTTTTTTTCAAAAATTAATTTAATTAGAAACCTTTTATTGGGATTGTCAAAAATAAACTTTTTTTATTTTCACTCAAAATAAGTTATTTGGGAAAAATAATTAACTGTCTGGGGCAACATAAGTCAAAAACCGATAAACCGATTTTAACCAAATTTAGCAGGGAAATTTCGAACCCCTTTATAAGTTCATTATCTCGACATTATTTTTTGTTGTTGGGTTGTGTAATTAAATTAAATAAAACTGGTAAAAAATATTTTTTCTGGAATACTGAAATTATTTGGATTTCTAGCTTAAGGATAATTTTAATAAATTTAGGATTTTTAAAATAAAAAAAAATCAAAATGGGCAAACTTTTTTTTTAGTATGACGTCATTAGAAAACACGGCTACCCTGTGGAAATTCACGAAATTCAAACAGAAGATGGCTATCTTTTGGACACCTATAGAATACCCCATGGTCGAAATGGGGTAAAACTGCCCAATAAGAACCCTGTTATGGTCAATCATGGTATTATGGGGTCTGCAGAAAGGTGGGTATTACTGGTGTCCCTGTATGTTTTAAGGTCACTGGATCACGAAGTAAGGAACCAACATATAGGGACTCTAGGTATTACGAGGGAAGTGTCAAATAATTTCTAGCTTGATCTGACACCTGACATAAAAATATATGAAATATAAAAGCCACTGTGACCATGGCATAGCCTCAAATGGGATCACCAACAAATTTTTTTACTCGTCTCTTGATTTCAGCTGTTTGGTTTTCTTTTCTTAGTTTAATAATAATTTATCCCAGGTATATAGGTATTCCTCTACTTGTTCTATTTTCTTTTGGTTTATTCTGATCGTGATATCTTCATCTGTGTTTTCATATTCAAGCGTATATTTTTAGCTGCTGTATTCAGTTCTTCCAGCATTTTTATCAGTTTTTCTTTCTTATCTGTTATTAAGGCGATATCATCAGCATATCTTAGATGGTTCAGGTCTTGTCCGTTTACTTTTATGCCCATTTCTTTCCAATCTAATTTTTTAAAAACATCTAATACCTTAGGAGATATTGTGTCACCCTTTTTGGCTTTCTGGATTGGCTTGGTTCCTTCGTGGATTTTGATTGATGTAGTTGCTTTGCTATATATATTGGCTATTAAGTCTATGTATCTTTGATCTATTCGGCTATTAAAGATGCTTTTACTGCCTAGTGCTCTTCTTCTTGACGTTCCATGTCCTACCGGAGGTTGGAGATAATCATGACCATTCGAATCTTGTTCGCTGCCGCTCTAAATAGCTGATTCGCCGTCATATCACACCAGTCGCGAAAGTTTTTAAGACAGGAGGTTCTTCTTCTACCTTGGCTTCTCTTGCCTTGAATTTTTCCTTTCATTATATTTTGTAGTAGCTTATATTTAGGGCCTCTCACTACCTGGCCAAAATATTCCCACTTTTTCTTTTTCAGAGTGAGACCAATTTCTTCATCTTTTTGAATTCTATGTTTTAGCTCTATATTAGTTACTCTGTCAACCCAGGAAATTCTCAGCATTCGACGATAGCACCATCTTTCAAAAGCTTCAAGTCTGTTAATTTCATTATTTTTCACAGTCCACGCTTCACATCCATAAAGAAGAGTTGAGAAAACGTAGCAGCGCAGCATTCATATTCTTTGTTTTAAATCTATGTCTCTACTGCAAAGGAAATTTTTGAGTTTTACAAAAACATTTCTTGCAATTTCAATTCTTGAGCTAATTTCTTGAGATTGATCTACATTTTCGTTTATCCACGTACCTAGATTTTGTACTGTGAAACTCTTTCTATTGGTGTGTTATCGATTATCAGATTGATTGCCATCGATGTTCGGATTTTTTGTTATTATCATATATTTGGTTTTCCTAAGATTCATCTTCAGACCATACTTTGGCATGCTCTGTTTAGTCTCTCTAATAACACTTGGAGATCCTGTAGACTGTCAGCTGCAACAAAGGTGTCATCGGCATATCTTATATTGTTAAAGAACTCACCATTAATTTTTATGCCCTCTTTAGCGTCTCTCTATCGAAAGTTTTTTCAAAGTCTATAAACGCAATATATAGTGGAATATTGTATTCGTTGGCAAGTTCTATTAAATAATTACTAACCGGCAATTTTTTTTGTAGCTTAAAAAATGTGTTTGAAAGTTAATGGCAATATTGTTCTGCCAATCATATGCTTGGCTTAGTCAGTCCGATGCACGAAGCATGTATACGCCTGCGCACTCTGTTAGGAATCACTTTCAAGTATTTTAAGACTCAGCCAAACAAAGCTATGTACGAAAATTTAGCCTGTTAGTAATCACTTAAAAATAGACCGGTGTACTGTGGACTATTTGAATTAGATGCCATTTAATATTTTTGCAACTTTCCATTTCTAAAGGTACTCAAGGTAAAGTACTCAAATCAATATGCAACAAAAAATAATATATTTCTTTTGCCCCATTACGATTTTTTTATTACCCCACGATAGTCAAAACGAAAGGGTAATAAGAAACTTTTCCATTCTAACCTACTTGTTTATGACAAGCAAGATTTAAAACAATACATAGAAAGTCTTACATATGACAACAAACCTAAGTATTAAAACTGAAAATAAAGTGTTTCCTTCAAACAAACAAAAAATTATTTGAAATGGTTTGCCCATTAACTTTATTAATATTGTAGTAGAAGAATTTCAAAGGTTTTTTCAGATATCTCAAATGACAAAAGACAAAATGCAAGAGTGGCAAAAAAATATTTCCTATTACCCCATCTTCCCATATGTCTAATAAATGGGTTCCGCCCACGGAACTGTAACAAAAACTCCACCAGAGACTGACGAATCTTCTTCCATCTGTTCCTGGTTCCGCTCAACACTGCTGTGATAGGTGCAGCCAGTGCCACCAAATGGCGCGGAAGTTAATGAAAGCTCGCTAAAACACAATCGCGCACGTTCTACGTACGTCAAAATTCCGATGATAACCGTCCGTGAGTTTGCGGCGTTCCACGGAAGCCGCTAAGGACATGTGACGTTCAAATGTCAACAGTGTCAAATTGCGTTAGTCGTCGGCAGCTTTTGGCACGACCAAAAACTATCTATAAAATAAATATACTTTGCTGTTATCTATTATATCGTTCCCTATCGTTAATGAGTCGTGTTTCAATCTTCGTTGCTGATTCAAAGGACATACGTCAAGTACAACGCAAAAACAATCCAATTTTTTAGATTTGTTATTGGAGGACCCAAAAAAGGTCTGGCGTACGTGCTGGCTGACCATGGATATGATGTTTGGTTACTAAATGCCAGAGGTTCATGGCATTCTAGAAAACATAAATACCTAAATCCAGATAAAGATGCACAGTTTTGGAAATTCACGTAAGTCTAAGTATTTATCGGTTATAGTTTTGATCAGAAACTTTTTGGTCTTGTAATCTGCTTATGTTATGGAAAAAAAACAATTTTTTGTACTTTGCTACGTTGTTAAAATAGTTCTCTAGTGAATCGGTTTTAATTTTTTTGCTTAATAACGGTTGGAGATAAAAAAAAAACTGGAAGAGGCCAAAAAGTTTTTAGATAAAACATCTTAATTTTGTTAATACAGGCGCGACGCACCGAAAAAAAATTCAAAGGGAAAAGGAGGCAACTCCTGCAAAATATTTCTTTAAACATACATTCAAAACTTTATAGAAAAATTTTAAAAAAATTGACTGCATAATTTTTTCAAAATTATTTTTATCTGTAATTATATATGCGACTTTTTCACATCTCATAATTTACTGCGTTTTTTTAAAGAAGTTATAACCAAAAATAAAATAGCATAGAATATGTTTATTTATTATTTAAGCCGCAAGTAAACATTTAACCTTGATGCTCTGTATCTCGAAAACAAAGAATTTGGACCGGCTCCGAAACGAAATAGCGGGTAATAAAATAGCGATATCAAAATAGCGACAATCAATATAGCGATGTAATTTTTTTAATTTTTTTATTTGTCAAACACACTGTGTTTATTGAATTACAATCTAGTCAGTAAGACTTATTAGCAATTTTGTTTTAACTTAATTTACTTGAAAAGTCAGATTTAAACTTAGGGTTCACTCAACAGTTGTCCCCGCTTTGTTTAGTCTGTAACTCACAATTGTGTTGTGTTTGTAGCATTATTTTGTTTTATATAATTCACTTAGTTTACTAGCTCAAACGGCTTTACTCTTTTTAGTCTTCGAACTAGCATAGTATTGTCTAGAAGCTGAATTGCTTCCACATTCACATGCCGATAAAGTCTATCTTCATGGCTTTTTGCGTACTTTTTTATAGTCTGCTACAGTTTCGATTTTTAGATCTCGATGAAGGTCACTATTTCGAACGTACCAAGGTGCATTCACAATGTTTCTTAATACTTTATTTTGAAATCTCTGTAAAACTAGAATGTGAATAGTTTCGGTATTTGTCTATAAAGCAGTAACTTATTATGAATTGTTAAATTGGACTTCCTTCCAATTAGCCAGTTCATTTTTCTATACGTTATCTCAAGTTCTTCTTTTTTTTTTCTGACAGTGCTTTCTAGCGCAATTTGGCATCAATGTTATACCGAGATATTTTGCCTGATTTGAATATGGTATGGGAATGTTGTTAATTGTTATTTGTATGTGATTTATATTTTTGTTTGTAAAATCAACATAAATTGATTTGGTTTCATTTAATTTTATTCGCCACTTTGTGGTCCAACTGTGAACTTCGGTGACTGCATCCTGAAGTTTTTCTATGCATTTTTCAATAGATTTTTCTACCGTCAATAAACCAGTATCATCTGCAAATGTTGCTAAGTGACAATTTTCTGGCTTTGGGATATCACAAGTGAATAATAAATATAGATAAGGGCCTAGTACGCTACCCTGGGGCACGCCTGCTTGAATTTCTCTTAAATTTGAGTATGAGTCTTCCTGTTTTACTCTAAAATGTCTATCAGATATGTATGATTCCAGAATATCCGAATATTGTTTTGGCAGAAACCGTTTTAGTTTAAAAGTAAGGCCTTCATGCCACACTTTGTCAAATGCTTGTGCTACATCTAGAAAAACTGCAGAACAAACTTTTCCCTCTTCTAGTGCTTTTTCTATTATATTAGTAATTATATAATTATATAATTATATAATTATATAATTATATAATTAATTAATGCTTGTCTCGAAAACCAAATTGATGAGATGGAATAATTTCTTGTCTTTCTATGATGGGTTTTATTCTTTTAAGCAATAATTTCTCATAGAGCTTGGATATAATTGGCAGCAAAGATATTGTAAGATGACACGTCATGGAGTGGTTTTCCCGGTTTTGGGATCATGATAACTTCTGCAACTTTCCACAGTTTAGGTACATACCTAAGCCTAAAGGACGCATTAATTAGGTTGCATAGTTTTACGATAGCTTTTCTAGGGAGTTGTTTTATGACTACCCCGTTAATAAGATCATACCCTGGGGCTTTTTTCGAATTAATATTTTTGATTTCTGTTAATATTTCTTTTGGTGATGTAAGCTTAATATGGTCTTCGATTTGATGGGGTTCATTTAATTGAAAGTTTTTATCCGGCGTTTCGTGGGGCTGAAATGTTTTTTCTAAATGACTTGCAAAAATATCTGCTTTTTCTTTGTTACTCCTTGCCCACCACATATTTCGAATTAATATTTTTGATTTCTGTTAATATTTCTTTTGGTGATGTAAGCTTAATATGGTCTTCGATTTGATGGGGTTCATTTAATTGAAAGTTTTCATCCGGTGTTTCGTGGGGCTGAAATGTTTTTTCTAAATGACTTGCAAAAATATCTGCTTTTTCTTTGTTACTCCTTGCCCACTGGTTGTTAGATTTTCGTATGGGTGGAATTTGGATAATTGGTCTTTTAAAATCTTTGGTTGCTTTCCAAAGGGAATAGTCGGTATTTTTTTTATCATATGTAGGTTCATTAAGAACATAGTTAATAGATTCATTTTTTATTACTAGAATTTCTCGCCTAATGCGCTGCGTCATGTTGTTGAGATTTGGTTTGTCCCGAGGATAATGGCTTTGCTGCTTGCTTTCTTCTTAGTTTCCTTTTTTCCAATATAAGGTCTCTAATTTCCTTTGGATAGTTTTTTCCCTTAAAAATTCTCTTTGGTTTTGGACTGTTTTTCCAAGCTGCTTGTTGAATATTTGTAACAAAATATTCAACTTCTTTATCGATTTGTTCTGGCGTTTGCAATGGTACTGATAGGTTTATTTTTTGTGACAGACTTTGTTTAAAACTAATCCAGTCAGTCAGTTGAGATATTTGCTTCTTTCTTTATTATGTTTTTACTAAGAGTTAGAATAATAGGTGAATGATCTGAGTGTAAATCAAAACTTTCTTCTATATCTACAAAACTTAAAGATATATTTTTTACTATAAAAAAATCAATTAGATCTGGAATTTTTCCTGGATCTGTTGGATAGTATGTGGGCTTACCAGTTGATATTGGCTCAAATTGATATTCACTAATAGCTTGCAAAAGTTCTTTTCCTTTAGAATTCGTCAGTCTAGATCCCCAGTAATTTTTGCATTAAAGTCACCTCCAATTATAAAACGGTTTCCTAATTTTCTGAGAAAATTAAGATATTGATTTTTCTTTAGTAAGTGCCTTGGTGGTATTACAGCACTTATGACTAGTGTATATGTTTTGGTTTTCACACTTACTAATGTAGCTTGAATCTCTATGGTTTTATATCCCATCTCCTCATAGTGTGACATATTTTATTTAATTATTACAGCACTTCCCCCATGTGCAGTATTGCTAGCGTGAGTTGTATGATACACTTTATAACCCTTAAATTTAATGTGAGACTGGTTAGTGAAATGCGTTTCTGACACAAGACAGACGTCAGTTTTTTGTATGTCTAGAATAACTTGCAAGTCTTGCTCATGTTACAAGAGACCATTGGCATTCCAAGCTAGAATTCTAAGATTACTGACTATTTTGAGGCATATTGGTAGCTCCGTTATTGCTACTTTCTAGTTTAGTTAATCGCTCATCAAGTTTGTTCAATTTCTCCACAATTAATTGTAGTGTTTGATCCATAGTATTTTGACTACTGATAATAATATCAGGGATAGTAGCTGTTGCTGCTACTTGGCTGTATGTCCTTGTCACAGAGTTTTGTGTGACTGTGTTTTTTGTCTGTTGGGTTTGTCTATTTGTACTCCCGTTTGGTGTCAGATTCGGTTTCTTAGGTTTATTTTTCAATTTTTGTATTTCTTTAGCAACAAGGCATCCTCTGTAGTTAGCAGGATGCTTGCCTCCACAGTGGATGCATTTTGGCTCAGATTCTTTTGGTTTGGGGCATTCTACAGTAAGATGTTTCCCCGTACATTTTACGCAACGTGGTTCTTTAGCGCAATATTTTTGCGTGTGTCCATAAGATTGACATATTTTGCATTGAGGGACTAATTTTGAGGTTTTTAGTGCTTTTATTTCCACTTCAATCCCAAGGATACTGGAAATTTCAAAAATTTTGTTGATATCTTCATCGTGGCTAAATGTGAGCATAAACATGTTAAGAGGTTGTCTTGTTCTCCATTTCAGTTTGTTGCTGGCTTCCAGTGCCTTAAAACCTTTTTTTTGTAGATCAGCTACAATGTTTTGTGGGTCACATGAGAAGTGTAGCCTATTCGCTATTACTCTAATTGGCCTTATTTGTTTGTTTTCGTATGAGTGCCATTGATAATTTATTTCATTAAGCATTTTAGTAACCAGCCGATAGCTGTCTGCGTCTTGTACATTTATTTTAATATTTTTGTTATTTAAAACTTTTATTTTAACTCCTTGTATGATATTTAACTTTTCATAAATATCATTAAAATTATTTACGCCATTTACCATAATCGGTGGAGGTAATGGAGCTTTTTTAACCTTAGTAGGAGGTTCTTCATTTTGTGTTTTATTGGAGGGCTTTTTTGTGGTGGTGAGAGTGAAGTATCCATTCGTCCTCATCAGTAATGTAGTCCATGTCAGACTCTTCTTTTTTAGTGACTTTTGTCTCTAAATCTGCAAATGTTTTTTGCATACTTTCCAGTTGACTTCGGAGATAATCCACTTGTACACTAAGTGAATTTTTTTCGTTTTGGGATTTTTTCCATTTGCTATATAAAACTTCTTCATTTTGTGTTCTAGCATGGCTATCCTGAAATAATTCGGCATTATCCATTTTTTCTTGATTTTGTTTGGGCTTTTTGCTAATTTTTAAAACAAGCTTCACAGGTGATGGTACACTTTTTTTCCTTTTAAACATGATATATTATTTTCGCGCGCGCGGTTTATTATAAACAAAACAAACCTCGACTTGACCTCGTTAGCACTATTACGCAGGTACGATGCAATACAACCGTACCGAACTGCGATCGAACGAATACTGCGATGTAATTAAAAAGCTACTATCAAAATATCGATATAACAAAATAGCGGTTGTAACAAAATAGCGATGGAACAAAATAGCGACTACCAAAATAGCGATGTAACAAAATAGCGACTCAGCAGATTTATAAAAAAACTTCCCTGACTTCTTTCCCGGGATCCTAGAGGGAGTGAATCCAAACCGAACCAAATCGAACCGAATTCAGAAAAGTTTTCTTTTTGAAATAATAGGATCCCGAGAAAGTGGGCATGCGCTATTTTCTATTTTGATACATCACTATTTTGATTGTCGCTATTTTAGTTGTTGCTATTTTGATACATCGCTATTTTGGTTGGTTTGATAGTTGCTATTTTGATATGTCGTTGTTTCATTACTCGCCATTTTGTACGTCGCTATTTTGTACATCGCTACTTCGTTCCGGAGCTATTTGGACCCATATTTTATACAGAATGTAATATAAATGATGTAACAAACTTTAACGGATGGTGGGGAACATCAAAAGTAGCCAATGTTTTGAATGATGATAAATTATAGGTTAAAAGAAATGAAGGACCACCCTATTATTCGGTCAGTAGGGAAACCAAAACACTAATTAATAAATGGATTAATTATTACAACAAAATATAGATCGTATGGCGTCAAAATTGACCCTGCTTACCTTGAAATTTCCTATTCTCTTCACCTCGTGTATACACCTCCCTTGTTGGATTCGAACAGAACGGCCATAGTGCCGTTAATCCTTGCCTCATGGCGGAGATGGCGCCCATGTGTCATCGAAACTTTGACGGCCATTTTGGGCGCGTAATTCAAATTTTAAATTTAACAAAAATTTTGATCCTTTTTTTTTAAACTTTACCAAAATTGTAAAAAGAAAAATAATAAAAAAATATAATAAAAATGTAGAAAATATCTTTCCCCAATTCCAAACAGACAAAAAGTTGGAACTTTTGGTCAAAAGTTTTTGTGTCCAAGTTATGCTATAACTTGTCAAGCATTTGTCAAGTTTGAAGGGTAGGGGAAAACTGTGGCTTTTAAAAATGACAAATTTGACAACGCAAATACGTTTTATGATCAAAAAGTTGCTATTGCTTTTTTAAGAAAAAGTTTGGGTGAAGGAGATACAGTGTGGCCAAATAACCTTTGCAATAGTTATAGCATTGTAATTTTTTTGAAGTAATTATTTTTTTATGTAAATTTATTTAAAATACTTATGTTAGATATTTTAATGCCCATTAATAATTACAGAAAATAGTAATATCATTAGTACCACATATAATATATTTTTTAAATTGGTTGAGAAAGACAGATTTTTTATAATAATTTATAGTAGTTTTATTTTTTTTCTAAATAATTTTAACACTCAATTATTACCTTTGTTGAAATGTATACTGTCACAAAATTTCGATTGTCTGTTGAATTTTTAAGGAAGTTATAACAATAAAAATTAAAAAAATCTCAATTTTTAATTATTCTAAAACACAAAGCGGTTTAATGCAAACTGTAATAGGGAAAAACTCTGTTTTTTTCACCTTTCCTACCACCCCAAGTTTGGTGCATTATTTAAATTACACTCTGTATAACGTTTTTTCTTCTTTTGGTCTCCTTTATCACTTATTAAAATATTTTAATACCTTTATCACCCTATAGATGGCACGAAATCGGATACTACGATCTTCCCAACACAATGGACTACATTCTTTACCACACCAAGCAAGAAAAACTTCATTATATCGGCCATTCGCAAGGTAGCACCACATTTTTCGTGATGACATCTGAAAGACCGGAGTATAATAAGAAAATCAAGCTGAGTGTGGCCTTGGCACCTATTGCCAATTTGAAAAATGTAAAGGAACCAATTTCCAAGGCGTTGAGTCCGATGTATTCCTATTTTTCTGTAAGTAACTTTAGGATAATGATAAATTCCGCTCTTTAGAAAATATAGAACCAAAAGGCCTACACCTAGTCCACAGTATACCAAATAGCTTTATTTTACCGAGAATCCTAACTTTTTCTTCTGTGAAAATTTTAAAAAGTGATTCTTAACAGTGTTCTGAACTTTTTTTGGAAAAAACAATGAAATCTTCGTGAGAACCCTTAAGAAAATTTGAATAAAAGATACCAAAACTATATGTTAGAGTGAGGTTTGTACTAGCTATCTAGTAACGGTGATACATGTTTTAAAACCTTTTTACCAAAAATAAATTATTCTTATAACATTCCAATTTTTTTTAGAGATTGGTTGAAACCTCAAAAATGTACGAAATGATGCCGAAACAAGTTTTGTCGAATGAAGCAGTTAGAAATATTGGCAAAGGCTTGTGTGGGCAAGGCAACAAAAGAACATGTTCTAATCTTTTATTTTTTATGTCCGGAACTACGCCTGAGGTGCAGATTGATCCAGTACGTCAATTTTTATTTTTATATTATATAAGCACATCATCCAAGGTATATATCTAAGGAACTATAACTTAAATATAAGCGCATCATCTAAGTCATACTTATCTGGCTTTTTCTCCACTCTTTAATTGAAGTTCTTTATTAAGCGGATATATTATAGTCCTTGCCATAGGCAGGTACACCTTTGTGACATTTCCAACCTCTTTATTTATTATATGCATACTAATAGCAACAAAAAAAAATCTGAAAAATGGTATGTCTTTGAGTTGTTTTTATCTGTGCGTTTTTTTTTTGTCAACCTACAGTCAGCATCTTTTTATCTAGAGATAATGACAGTTTTACCTTTAATTTTATATCAACATTACATATTTACTTTGTAATATATTTCTGATTAGGAAATATGTTTATTTCATGTCAAAGTCAAAAAAGTGTCACTGCTCACATGTTAGATTTTTAATTTTTAACTCCTTTGTAATTTCGTTTTAGGACACTGTCCCTTACATTGCTGCTACGATACCCAGTGGTGCTGGCATCTACCAAGGCATACATTTTGCTCAAATAGCTGCTAGAGGTATGTTTTTAAACCAGCGATTATAGAACAGCTAGAGATTCGATTTCACAACCAACCAAAGTATAAAAAACTGGGTACACCAAATGTTTGACATTAGGGGAGGCTGGGAAGACACTGGGCAATTTTTAGTTTTTCTTCAATATTTCGTTAAATATAATAGTTGTCATTAATCAATACTTCGAAGTAAGGGTCATATCTTGCCTCTAAAAACATCGACATAGGTGTTTTTTATGTTGTCCCATGTCTGACAAAATAAGTGTTTGTGTCATGATGCAAGCACTAGAATAAACACTGATCAAAGCGATAATATTCACTTAAAAACCTATTTCTGGAAAATCAAAGAAATAAGTAATTACTAAAACTGAAAACACTTGAAAAAGAATTTGTGCGAAAATAGTTCAATTACCTCAACAGTAAACATATTTAATAGAAGTTTTTTTGAAAAAAAATATTTCGATAAATTATGCAGCTATACTAGCTTACTTTTTACGGTTAAAATCAGTTAAATATTGGTTACGATATTACATCACACCCGTGAAATTTTAAAAAACGAAAATATATCAAATTCTATTGTCTATACGCTGTCCGTCATATATAGAGTCCGAAACTCGCCAATGGAGAATATGAACTATTGCGAGAGTTAACGAAAATCCCTTTGAATCTCCGAGAAAAACGACCTCGTAGGCTCTCGCGGCCTTGTCAAAATGGCGGAGACTGTCAGTTGTTATTTTTGTTGTGTTTTTTTTTTAAGAAAAATTGTCGGACTTGTCTTACTCTAATGGGAAAAGTAATGTTTTAAGAAAACAGTTTATAACTGTTAGATTTTATCCCAAATTTAATTAAAAAAACTAGCAAAAACACAAATAAACAAAAACAAGCACTTTATAATTCTGAACCAGAGAACAAAATGTCAAACTGAAACGTTTGCCGGGCGGCGGCCATTTTGAATTTGGTACTTTAACTCACGGTGAATAGAATAGACCGGTGTTCGGATCTTATAAATATATGTCGAATATTCACGTCACTGGTGGGCCAGCTGATTTACGTAAACAAAAGTTAGATATGATATGAACAACTAATATTTTTTGAATTTTTTGAAAACTAAGGCAATTTTCCTACTATTTTTTAGTATATTCTTATAAAATAATATTTTTTAGACACACCAGTCGTTATTTTTTTTAGCCCGCTTTATTTCTCTTTACACAAAAATTAAAATTCTAAGAAAGTAATGTGTTCGTTTCAGCTTCAAAAATAATCCGCTGACCTACATCTTTGTTTACTTCCGAAGTCCTTTGTTCACCATTGATGCTAAACGATCACATTCAGTTTGATTTGTAATTTAAGTTTTGTGTAATAAAAAATAAAGCGGGCTAAAAAAAAGTTACGAGAATACGTCTAAAAAATTATATTTTATAAGGATGTACTAGAAAACAGTAGGAAAAATGCCTTTGTTTTCAAAAAATTTAAAAAATATTAGTTGTTCCGTTTATATCATATCTAACCTTTGTTTACAAAAATCTGCTAGACCACCAGTGACGTAAAAAATTCTACATATATATATATATATATATATATATATATATATATATATAAGATCCGAACACCGGTCTATTTTATTCACCGTCACTTTAACTTTGGTGAAATCCAATCCGTTTACGTTCATAAATCCGTGGTTTAAACAGGACATGTACTTATTTATATCTGTACTGGGAAAGGGCCTCTAAAAACGACCGATTCAAGCGTTCCGGCATGTTGGATTTCAAATGAACCCCAACCATCCCAACGTATGGCTTGGATAAATTATGGTTTATAATGGCTGCCGCGCTCTGAGCGCCATCTTTTTTCTAAACTCAAAAATATTTATCACTTACCTTAGGATAAATACCTTTAAATTTGTTTAAAAAATGCCAAGTAAGCAGTTACGTCAACTTAAGATAATGGCTTTGTCCAAATCTAAAAGTTCCAAAATCTAAAGAATTTTATGTGAAAACCAACAGAAACCACTAAACCGAGGGACCAATCGTGGATTGGCATGGATCACTGTTATCGCCTGCATTCACCTGAAGATGGCTCAAGAAGGCCGAAACCGGTCATGGGTTGGCATAGATCACTGCTCCTTTAGCTTGTCTGGACGTCTTCCAAACAAGGATGATTCATATCCTTGTAATCGCCGTTGAAGAAAGTGAAAACGACATAGTTTTACCAAAGAATTTTTTTAAATTTAAATAAAACATAAAAATTAACCCCAATTTTCATACGTTGGGGTTCATTTAAGTTCAATATGTCGGAACGCTTGTAGCAGCCATTTTCTATTAATGGTTTTAATACGCTTTAGTAGTACATCTATATACGTGAAACAGGTTTAGATAAATAGCAGTTTTTATTCAAATCGCTTTTTACTATTTGATCTCGCTGTCTCTGTCTTTTCATCTCAGTTTAAATAAACAAATTAACTAATTTTCATTGTTATTTTTTAGGCAGGTTTGAAAAATTTGACTGGGGTGCCGAAGAAAACATGAAACGTTATCATTCCAAGTATCCCCCAGAATATAATCTAAAAAACGTTACTTGTCCAATTTCTTTAATCTACGGGGACAATGATGATCTCGCAACCAAAGAGGTAAGGCCTCCCACACCAAAGTCACTAGATCTAGAAAGAACTTTCGTAACCTTTTTGCACACTGTTCGATTTTCAAAAATGTGTAGAATTTAATTAATGTTTTATATTTTAAAGCATATGAAACCAAAATCCTAAAAATTTTACAACTGTCCAAAGGATAGCTAAGATATTAAAGTTTAAAAATTTTAAAATTTACCAATATTTTAAGATTTTTGTCAATATTGATCATTTTTGCCAATTTTAAAAATTTATATGTAGACTATGATTTGGCCAATTAACATATAACTTTTACGTTTCTTTCGAATGGTTCAGTTTTTTTTAAAGGTAACAATAAGGCCCTAAATGATTAGTATCGAAAATTGTCGCAACACGTGAACTGAGAACTAGACTGAAGTTTTCAAATGTATCACTTGTTCTTTGATAGTTGATACATGACCAGACTTATATACAATTGGAGATAGTTTCTCTTTTGACCGATAGTGTGTATCTTATACCTAGCGAAGCTCAAGGAGAGCAAAGGAAGGGCGAAAAAATATCGAAACACAAAATATCTAAAAATAAAGTATCGAATTAAAATATCGAACATACATAATATCGAAACTTCAAAATATCGAAACTACAAAATATCGAATAACAAAATATGGAAACTACAAAATATCGAAAATACAAAATATCGAAACAACAAAATATCGAAACAACAAAATATCGAAAATACAAAATATCGAAAATACAAAATATCGATAATACAAAATATCGAAAATACAAAATATCGAAAACACAAAATATCGAAAATACAATATATCGAAACAACAAAATATCAAAAACCAAAAACCGAAAATTTCGGAACCTTCACCTAACCTGACCCTGACCTAATCTAACTTAACCTAATCTGATATAACCACACGAAAATAGATAGTTTCAAAAACCTAACTTAACGAAACCTAATCAAATCTAACCGAACCGAACCGAATCAAACCGAACCAAAGCAAACTGAACCAACAATTTAAAAAAAAAAAACTTTCCTGACTTTTTCCCGGGATCCTAGAAGGTGTGAATTCGAACCGAACCGGACCGAACCTAACCGAACCAAACCGAACTGAACTGAACTGAACTGAACTGAACTGAACTGAACTGAACTGAACCGAACCGAACCGAACCAAACCGAACCTATCCAAACCTAACCATACCCAATCAAACCCAATTAGCAGTGTTGTAGTTTAGTTTGGTTAGGTTAGGTTTGGTTCGGTTCGGTTCAGTTAGGTTCGGTTCGGTTTGGTTCGGTTCGGTTCGATTCGGTTTGGTTCGGTTCGGTGCGGTTCGGTTCTGATTTACACCCTCTAGGATCCCGGGAAAGAAGTCAGGAAAGTTTTTTTAGCTCACACATATACTATAGTAGTGTGAGCTATGGTGATCCTAATTTTTTCGAGAAAAAAAAAGTTGCTCCGATTTCAATTTTTTTTTAAAATTGTTGGTTCAGTTTGCTTTGGTTCGGTTCGTTTCGGCTAGATTTAATTAGGTTTTGTCGGGTTAGATTTTTGAAACTTTTTATTTTTATGAGGTTAGGTCAGATTAGGTTTAGTTAGATTAGGTTAGGTTACATCAGAGTCGGGTTAGGTTAGTTTCAAAATTTTATATTTTTGATTTGCGATATTTGTTAATTTCGATTTTTTGTATGTTCGATATTTTGTGATTCGATATTTTGTATTTTCGATATTTTGTATTTTCGATATTTGTATTTTCGATATTTTGTGATTCGATATTTTGTAGTTTCGATATTTTGTAGTTTCGATATTTTGTGGTTTCGATATTTTGTAGTTTCGATATTTTGTGGTTTCGATATTTTGTAGTTTCGATATTTTGTATTTTCGATATTTTGTATTTTCGATATTATGTATTTTCGATATTTTGTGATTCAATACTTTGTAGTTTCGATATTTTGTAGTTTCGATATTTTGTAATTCAATAAAATGTAGTTTCGATATTTTGTGGTTTCTATATTTTGTAGTTTCGATATTTTGTATGTTTTCGATATTTTGTATTTTCGATATTTTGTGTTTTCGATATTTTGTGTTTTGCTATTTTTTCGCCCTTCCGATTTTTAGGGAGAATATATGGGGATGTGTCCCAGATGCTTAGGTATAAGTATAAAGAAAACCTACTGATAACTCTTATTTTTAGGATGTTATGGAACTGGCCCATATTCTACCAAACGTCATTGACATCTACAGGGTACCCTTCGACAAATGGACGCATATGGATTTTATTTGGGCAAAGGACATCGACAAATATATGAATGAGCATGTACTTGAAGTTATGAACAAATTTAACTACTGAATTACGTTAAAGTAAGAAAACATCTATGCTGTTATGAGATGTAGTTTCATTTAAGAAATACAAAAAATATTACAAATGTACTTGTAAGTGTATAATAATTTTTTATTTAGTGCTTTATTTTAAAAATCTCCACTCCCCCCAATAATTGTTCATCAAATGTCAGCGTTTTAGGTTATACTGACACCAAAAATGCAAAAATAGTTTATAAAGTAACATCCAAATTTTTAACGTTGAACGTTTTTTGAACGTTGAAAGTTTTCGAGTTTTTTATACTCATTTATGATCATCTTTATTACGCATAACACTCTACATATTTAAGTTTATTTTCATAATTTATTATAAATTAATGTAAAATTTGGTACTGAATTAAGCAAAATGAAATACTGTAGAAAGAACAATTCGCTAAAATTGTGTATAACTCTGATTCTGCACCGTCTGTCAAAGAGCAAGAGTTTTTTGGCCATTTTCTCCACAAAATCGTAGTGATATGTACCGGGTGGGCCAAAAAAACCGGAAATTTTTTCACTAAACCATCGATTTTCATGGGACAAACTGCACTTGGCAGATAATTGATCAGAGTTTTTACTAAATATATTTTTTTTCCGCCATCTCAAAATCCAAGATGGCGGACGAAATTAAATTGTACCCTTTAAAGATGCTCGTTTATTCTTGTGTTTCGAACATGGTTTAATTATTTTTTTAAATCAGTAAGAAAGCTGCATTCCTGCCACGCACAACAAGGTACAAATCAGCAAAATCGGTTTGGTGGTTCTAAATAAAATATTTTTGTTTCAACCATTGTTTTGAATATGATACGATTGCCTTGCCAACATCGTCTGTAGTGTAGTGGCAGCAACATTTGCTTCACACACCGGCAGTCCGGGTGTGATTCCTGGCTAGGTACTTGGTTGTTTGTGATTGTTAAAAATGCTTTCACCTTGCTCTAACTTTGCGAAACTGGGCGATTGATCGTTATTGGATGGAAAGTCCCAGTGTAAACAAACAAAAAAATCATTACGACTAAACCGATCTTGATGAAATAAAAAACATCCTGACGATAATTGATTGCTTTTTAAAGATCATGATCAAAATTTATCGCCGTCTTAAAATTAAAGATGACTTACAGAATCATACTTGATTCTTTAAAATGGCGTGTTTATTCTTATTTTCTTATTCTCTGAAAATGTTTTAGTTTTTATTTTAATTTATGGAAAACCATTACGTTTCCCCCGCACAGTGAAGTACAAATTACTAAAATCGGTGTGGTGGTTCTCAAAAAATCTATTTTTGTTTCAGCCATTGTTTTACAGATTATACGATTGTATTGCCAATCCTGTCCTGAACCGATCTTAGTGAAATAAAAAAAATCATGGTGGTAATTGATTGTTCTTTAAAGATCATAATCGAAATTTGCCGCCATCTTAAAAGTAAAGATATCGAACAGAATCATACTTGACCCTTCAAAGAGGTAAACGTGCTTATTTTCCGAAAATGTTTTTTTTTTAGTTTACAGAAAAGCACTACTTTTCTCCCGCTTAACAAGGTATTAAGTGGTTCTCACAAAATCTGATTTTGTTTTTACCATTGTTTTGCAAATTATACGATTGCATTGCTAATCCTGTCTGCATTCAGTTCTCAATCAAAACTCTCTTTATGAATTCATTATTTCACTAAAATCGGTTCACTAATAATGAATTTATAAAGAAATAAATACAGACAGGACAGAGGAACAATGGTTAAAACAAAATCAGATTTTGTGAGAATCATTACACCAATTTTATTAATTTGTACATCTTTGTGCGGGAGAAAAGTAATGTTTTTCTATAAATTAATTAAAGAGCAATCCATTCGCATCATGATTTTTTTTATTTCACTAAAATCGGTTTAGTAATAACGAATTTATAAGGAAATGAATGCTGACAGGATTGGCAATGCAATCGTATAATTTGTAAAACAATGGTTGAAACAAAAATATGTAGATTTTTTTGAGAACCGTCACACCGATTTTACTAAAATGTACCTCGTTGTGTGAGAGAAAAATATTGCTTTTCTATAAATTAAAAAAAAAACTAAAACATTTTCGGAAAATAGGGATAACACGCTATTTCGAAGAATCAAGTATAATTCTGTCCACCATCTTAAATTTTAAGAAGGCGATAAACTTTGATCATGATCTTTAAAAAGAAATCGATTCCAATCAGAGTATTTTTTATTTCATTAAAATCGGTTCAATAGTAAATAAACGCAGACATGATTGGCAAGGCAATCGTACAATATGCCAAACAATGGTTGAAACAAAAATATTATTTTCTAGAACCACTGAACTCATTTTACTGACTCGTACCTTGTTTTGCATTGCAAGAATGCAGCTCTTTTACTAATTTAAAGAAATAATTAAAACATGTTCGCAACATAAGAATAAACGAGCATTTTTGAAGAGTACATTTTAATTTCGTCCGCCATCTTGGATTTTAAGATGGCGGACAAAAAAATATATTTAGTCAAAACTATGATTAAATCTCTGCCAAGTGCAGTTTGTCCTATTAAAATCGATTGTATAGTTCAAAAGTTATAATAAAAAGAAATTGTCTGGTTTTTTTTGGCCCACCTGGTATTCTTCGCGTTTAAAGAACCGCTAAAAAAGTTTTTATTTTGCGTAGTTTTAGGTAAAAATGACAAGTATCACCAGAAAGAGAAGTAAAGTATGTCCTGAACAGTTTTCAATAATTCAACAAAGGATAGTCTAGATATAAAATTTAAAAATTGCTAAAAATAACCAATGTTTTTGCATTTATTGTTCATTTTTGTTTCTGTCAAATGGTACTCGCCGTTTTTGCTTAAAATTACACAGAAAAAACGAGCTTTTTTTAAACGTGAGAAAGAAGCAATACATGAACTTCTAGAGAAAATCGCCGAAACACGTAAACTAAGAACTGGATTAGAGTTTTCTAATGCATGTTATTTAATAGTTCAGATTTATATGCAATTTTAAGGAGTCGCCAAGGTCTGATGACCATCTGTCCCTGGAGCTTTATTTTTGGTTGATTTGGAAATTTTATCTTTTTTATTTTTTAAGAAACTTACAACAATTATTACACTCTTATATTTAAGAAATATTAAATTAAATAATTAATTCATTAAATTTGAAGTGACTAGGCTAAATCTAATCAGATATTCATACAAAATTACTGAAAAAAAATTCTATAGGTAATTTATAATTTTATATACACTTGTTTATCCAACATGTCTACAGTACTAAGCAAAATTAGCGCTTTAAAAGGTAATACAGGATGTCCTGAGTTGGGACTCTTCTGTGTCTGTACAGGGTGTCCCATTTTTGATTGTATTGAATGGGGAACCCGGTATTATAAAAGATAGAGACCTGGCGACTTTACATTACTGTCCTGACATTTTGAGACTTAAAAAAATATGACAAAAGTTTTTTCCAGCCCTTGAACTTTTGGAGCTACAAGTGAAATTCAAATATTCGGAATTAATTTTAAAAAAATATTTCAATTTTGTTAAAACTTCCTTACAGAAAGTTCATCTTGTCAATAAAATGACGTAGTCAAATTTTTGGTCCGTCAAGTCGGATTCAAGATTTCAGAAAAAAAACTATTAGTTAAATACGGACCTAGATTTTTTTCATCAAATTTTTCTCTGAAATATCGAATTCTACTCAACGGACCAAATATTTTTCAATGTCATTTTATTGACAATCAATTATCTGTAGAGAAAATGTAACAGAATTAAAATATCTGCTCTAATAATGAATTTTTGGAATTCCGAATTTTTGAATGTTCCCAAGGGCAACGCTCAAAGGGAGGGGTGGTAGGGAGGGTTTGGCTTTGCGTTACACTCAATGTTTTTTTAATGTGTTTTTTCTTGAACATTCGTTACGAGTGGGGGGAGGGGGGTCAAAAATCCTGAATTTTTGCGTTACGTAATTTAAGGACGTTCCCCAAGTAGCTTCAAAACTATAAGGGCTAGAAAAAACTTTTGACATATTTTTTCTTGTCTCAAAATTTCAGGACAGTACTGTGAAATCCTCAGTCCTCTATCTTTTATAATAACCGAGTTTCCTATTTAATACCACCAAAAATGGGACATCCTGTACAGGTTGTTACAAATTCCATGTTTTTGAGGGGTTTCAGGTATTTCTAGGACAGAAAAAATCCAACCCAACTTTTATTTTCAAGAGCCGTTTTACGGAGTTTTTTGAAAAGTCTGCATTTACGGAGGGGTTCAATAACTTTTATTTCGGGCAGCATTTGTGATCCTCAGACAGATAAGTTTGTAATTGCTTGTAAATTTGATTCGTTTTGCACGAATAAACGATTTATTAATATTACTATTATTATTATTATTTATAGAAATTTCATTTTAATGTAAATTCTTTTTTATAATGTTTTTATAAAGTACCAATTTTCAAATTTAATCACTTTTACATTTTGAGATGTTACACAAAATAGTTATTTTTTTATTCAATAACTTTTTTGTTTCTTTATTTTCTTTGTATTTTTTTAAATATTTTTTTTTATTTTAATATTTGAATATTACACCCCCAAAATGCAAAATTTTCAAAAAGCCCTTGTAGTTCATCAACGGCTTGCTGTATCAAGTTTTTTCTTTATCTCCCCAAAAAATACCTGAAACCCTCCTGTTTAATGCTGCCAGTTATTTTTGTTTTTGTTTTTATTTGAATTTTTGGAAAAACCTAACCTTAAATTTTGTTTTGATATTTTTGGGCTTTTTAGCCAAACCTTTAAAAAAGAAACTCCTTGTTTGGGAAAATTCCGATCAGGTGATAATTTTTCTCTTTGTTGAAAGTTGTTTTCTTTTTGAACACCTGATCATTTTGGCAAAAATCATGCGCGCTTTGCACACGCTGGGAGTTTGAAGCGCCCCCCTGTATTTGACAGGGGAATGAAGAACCACTTCCGCAAAAACCACCCAAGAAGTCACACGTGCTTTTAAGATTAAGACCAAAATTCCATCCACAAGAAAATCCAAGGTGCCGCGAGTGAAACTGTGGAACTGCTGCTAAATGAAAGAAGGTAAGCTTCTAGCGTGTTGCCGATTTTTTTCCTTCGTTTTAGTTCAATAAACGTCTGTTTTCCCAGACGGTGTGAATTTTAACTTTAGGATACTTTTTTTTGAAATCTCTAGTCTTCTCCCCTTCGGGCACAGTCGTCTACCTCCAAAAACATCGATTTTGAGACACCCTGTATATTTTTATTTATTTTAAATAAACTTGGCGTAGGTTAATTCATTTTTTATTAATTAAAAAAAGGCTTTCAAATAACGCAATGAGTCATAAATATACAAAACGTTTAATAATAATTTAAACAATTTTGTTACAAATTTTGTAGGCATTTATTTTGGATAATCCTGTAGCATATAATTTGCAATTCACCCCATGTGAACATTTCCCACATCGAAATAAATAAACGTACATTAATCGGTTATCTAACCAAAGTGATTGTAAAAAGAATTAATTGTTTGCAAGAACAACAACCTTGGTCATGAAAGTCCATAACCATACACCCTCTTTAGTATTCAATACCTTCAATTTACAACAAAGTTGATATCACGCCTTTATTAGGTTTACTTTGTTCTAATTTTCCAACGGGGTTATACAAATGACAAAGTGAACTTGTGCAAAAATATTTAAAAATATGTATATTTTGGTGCTTTTGTTAGTGCATAGTACTATTAGTGCATCGGAATATACAGACACTATAAATGTTCAAGACTATTTAAGTAATTTAGCTTCTAAAAATTTACCAAAACTACCCGATATTAATAAAGAACCCTACCCAAATGTATTTGGACCAGGATTGGTCAATTTCCCAAATGGTGCGTCAAGAAATGACCGAATACAGTTCCAAATTCAGCCAGCAGACACAAATTTACAAAATGACAAACTTCAAGTTCAAATGCACTCAGAATTCGTTGGACTACCCAGTTCCGAAAATCTGGGAAAGACTGTACCTCTAGTCAAAGATGAAAGAAAAATAGAGTTTCAAATTCAACCGGAATTTGAAAATTTGCCTCTGCCAAAAAATGGTAGACTAGACATTCAGACACATATACAACCTGAGTTGGTAGCTGCTTCTCATGGAGAAATAGAGAAGAGTAAATATATTCCGAAAAACGATGGGTCCGAATTTCAGTTTATTCGGGAGCAAGTGCCAAGGACAGGTAATTTTTTACTTTTTTATTTATTATTACCTAAATAAGAAATCCTACCTAAATTTATCTAAACCATAATTGGTCAGACTTACAAAATGACAAACTTCAGGTTCAAATACACTCATAATTGGTTGGTATACCCAGTAAGGAAATCTGGGAAAGACTACCTCTCGTTAAAGATGAAAATTTGCCTCTGCCAAAAAATGGTAGACTGGACATTCAGACAAATATACAACCTGAGTTGGTAGCTGTTCTCAGTTAGATAAAGAGAAGAGTAAATACACTCCGAAAAACGATGGGTCCGAATTTCAGTTTATTCGAGAGCAAGTGCCAAGGACACGTAGGTAACTATAGTAGTTGTTTTTCCTTTGATACGTAGTAAGTTAGTTAAAATGTTTTTAACTAAGGATCCCTCCCTAAATTTATTTAAACCAGCATTAGTCAATTTTCCGAATGGTGCTTCAAGTAACGCTAGAATAGAGTTCCAAATTCAGCCAACAGACACAAATTTACAAAATGACAAACTTCAAGTTCAAATGCGCTCACAATTCGTTGGAATACCCAGTTCCGGAAATCTGGGAAAGACTGTACCTCTAGTCAAAGATGAAAGAAAAATAGAGTTTCAAATTCAACCGGAATGTGAAAATTTGCCTCTGCCAAAAAATGGTAGACTGGATATTCAGACACATATACAGCCTGAATTGGTAGCAGTTTCTTATGGAGAAAAAGAGAAGAGTAAATATACTCCGAAAAACGATGGGTCCGAATTTCAGTTTATTCGGGAGCAAGTGCCAAGGACAGGTAATTTTTGACGTTTTTTTTATTTATTGCGTAATTAGGTTGTTATTAATTTTATTAATGGAAATAATAAATTGATGAACCAATGGAGGACAGCACAATATTCGGAACTGGTTTAACGGTAAGTTAGGTTTTTTAAATTCGCTACATAATTATTTAAATTTATTGAAAAATAAGAAATCCTACCTAAATTCATTTGAACCAGTATTTCTCAATGTCCAAATGGTGCTGCAAGAAACGACCGAACAGCTTTCCAAATTCAGCCAGCAGACACGAATTTACAAAATGCCAAACTGCAAGTTTAAATGCACTCAGAATACTCAGTTCTGGAAATCTGGGAAAGACTGTACCTCCAATTAAAGATAAAGAAAGAAATTAGTTTTAAATTTAACCGGAATTTGAAAATTTGCCTCTGCCAAAAAACGGTAGGCTAGAGATTCAGGCACATATACAACCTTTTAGGGTAGCTGTTTCACATGAAGATAAAGAGAAGAATAAATACAATCCGAAAAACGATGGGTGAGAATTTCAGTTTATTCGGTAGCAAGTGCCAAGGACAAGTAATTTTTTTTTTTTTTTGTACTGCGTAATTATCTTACTTAAACTGTTTTTAATTTTATTAATGGAAATAATGACTGGTGACCCAGTGGTGGAAAGCACAAAAGTCGTAATTCGTTTAACGGTAAGTTAGGTTGTTTAAACCTGCTTCGATGTAAATATGGAGACTAAAGACCATTTATTTATTTAATAACCAACATGGTCAGTACCTACTTATTTCTTTTAAGCTTATACTAATGTAGTTTTCCTTGCATCATTTTTATATATTTCTCATTTTAAATAAGGTCATATACTGTGTAATTATCTTTTTACTCTAACTGAACGACAATGCCGTAAATTAATTGTATTATTATTTTTATGTAGCTACCTGTTTGAAAGGCGACCAAACAATCTAATTTGAATATTTTTTTCGAAAAAGGTCAAATACTCAATACTAAAAATATGAAATATATCTTAAAAATTAATTTTGTATAAATTTTTATTTGTACTGCAAGGCTTTTTTAATTTATTTAAAAAATTAACCGTTGGCATAACTTTTGTCTAATTTACGAAAAAAACCCTTAACTGGAATTCGAGACTTTACTAGAGCTTTATTCAGTCAGTCCTGCATATTAATTTACGTGTTTTACAAACTTGTGACTTTCTTATCTCTAAGCAAGTGTGTTAAATTTTAAAGAAATATCGAACCGAATTATTTTTTTTAAAACTTTGTATATAGGCAACCTACATTTGAGTCCACCATTGAGCAAAACTGAAGACCTGCCAAACAGAAGTCATTTGACATATCCCAGGCCCGAAACCGCACCGTATCCTGACGTAAGAAAGATTGAAGATGGTCCTCTTCCACTGTTGCCAAAGGAGTTGTTGAAAATCCCATACCCGGCTTTTGTCAAGGATTTCGGTAAGTTTACTTACACTTTATAATTAAGAAATAGTAGATACAGGCCATAAAAGCATGGAGGGAGCAAAAACCAATTTTTTTTGCCGTTTTTAATAAATGTAAACTATGAAGCCAAGCAATAAAATGCGTCTCAGGTGAAAATTTTTGGAAAATAAAGTAATTTTTGTGAAAATTTAAAGAATAATAATTTTATAAGAAAATACGGTTTACCTAGGTATTTTTTTACTAGAACTAAAAAATATAAGCTTTAGGTCAGGGAGGGGGGCAAAGGAAATTATATCACACCTACTTATCCCAAAAGACAGATAGAAGCAGACAAGAATACAAAATCGCGCAATCAAAGGTGAGAAGAATGATCAGTGATAAGAAAAATCATTCGTGGACGCAAAAGTGTCAGAAAATAGATTCTTACTTAGGAGGTAGGAGAAGTACCGAAAGCTGGAAAACTATAAGATCGATTAAAAAAGAAACATGCAGAGATATCATTTCACCAATACCAGACAAAGAATGGGATGAGCATTTTAAAAAACTTTTAACTGAAGATAGAGCAGAATTCAAGGAAGACGCCAGAGACAATATAATTAGAACGATGGGATCTCCAGTACCCCTCACAATCTCTGAGGTCAAAAACGTGTGCACAACCTTAAAAAGCGGTAAATCTGCCGGACCCGGAAATATCCCAGCCGAACTTATTAAATATGGCACTGAAGAACTGTTTTGGAGATTACGGAATCTTTTCCAAAAATATTTAAATGGAACTGTAGTCCCAACTGAGTGGAAAACGTCATATATATCCACAATACACAAAAAAGGAAGGAAAGATATATGTGACAATTATAGAGGTATATCTGTGACTAGTACGCTAAGCAGAATATACGGTAAAATAATAAGAAATAAAGTAGAGAGCGAATATAAAGACATGGAGGCAGAAGAACAAGCTGGTTTCAGGGCGGGTAGATCGACTTCAGATCATCTCTTTTGTATAACCCAAGTTATTGAAAAGAAAATGGCATACGGTCAAGAGCTGCATCTGCTTTACGTGGATTTGCAGAAGGCATATGATAGTATACCACTAAATCTACTTTGGAAAGCGTTGGAAAACACAAACATAAGCGTACAACTAATTAAGGCCATCCAAGAGTTATACCGCAATAGTAAGGCAAAAGTTAAAATAAAAGCAAAACTAACCAAAGGCTTTCAAGTAAATAAAGGTCTTAAACAAGGTTGCTGTATCTCGCCTACGCTCTTCAAGATATACTTGGAACAAGTCCTTAAAGTATGGAAGAGAAAATGCCAAAACATGGGAATTCCGTTGGACGAAACCACCTTGTATACTTTATGTTTCGCCGATGATCAGATAGTAGTGGCTCAGGATTATGACGACCTCGAATATATGACACGAAAACTAATAGAAGAGTACAATAAGTGGGGACTAGAGGTTAATCTCAATAAGACAGAGTATATGTGTATCGGTGGAATGAAACAGGATCTAATCTTAAATACCGGGCAGCGAATTCACTCCTGTGATGAGTATAAATACTTAGGTCTAAAAATTACAGCTGACGAAACACTAGACAAAGCTATAAAAGATCGAAACGTACAAGGAAGAAAAGCAATAACTTTATTAAATGGAATAATTTGGGACCAAAGTATATCAAAACATAACAAAAAGCTTATATATAACACCATTATAAAAAGTATTATTACATACGGCTCAGAAGTATGGCCAATCAAGGATAGAACAGAAAAAATGCTTTCCGCTACGGAGATGGACTAGTGGAGAAGAGCAGCAGGGAAATCAAAAAGAGAAAGAGTTACAAATCAAAGAATAAGAGAAATTATGACAGTAGGTGAACGTACTTTAGTGGATGATATAAGAACAAAACAACTGGTGTGGTACGGACATGTACAAAGAATGAATGACGAAAGACTACCTAAACAAATACTACAATGGAAACCAACTGGCCGAAGAAAACGAGGACGGCCAAGGAGAAGCTGGAGAGAAGGAATAGACAGTGAAATAAGAATAAGAGGCCTAGATGATGAATTATGGGCAAACAGAAACGAGTGGAGATTGGGTATCGGAAGACGTAGAACGTTGTGAAACCGATAAATATATATATAGGGGGGCAACCCCCTTGCCCTCCCCGGATCCGCTACTGGAGCTATTAAATTTCTTCTTACAGATTGTCTGGGCTCTCCTCCAAATCGTCTAAAAAATATTTTTTTTTTGATCCTCGCGGTCATCTGCGGTGCATCTAGTCTTTTTGGGTACGTTTTTTAAAATCTTAATTAAATAGCGCACAAACAAAATAATTATATTTAAAATTTAGCCTTTAAAAAATTAGGCCGCAATAAATGTTTAAGATGTTTATATCATTTCTTTTTATGAATGTAAAATGCTTACTTATATTTCTCTCCTATATAAGTTAGAACCCTTATTTTTGAACTTTTCCTTAAAAAACTCCTTGGTTTTATACTTAATGAAAATCGCTAAGAAATGCAACAGTCATACTGAATATTAAAGGTGAACAAACAAATTGCCTCGCAAAAATTCCGATACAAAATAAATTCAAATAAAAACTGTTGAACATTTTGATGGTTTGCCGTTTACAAAATCCTGAAAAGCGTACCCGCGAATATCATTTTTTGCTACAGGTTAGCTCATGGTGCGTCGGTTTGACTAAAGAGAGCATGCGATTTTGGGGACAAGGGACCATTTACTTTTAAACACATTTTTTATGCCAGAGAAAAAAAAATAGCAGGTTACTAATTTTTTACTTTGACTTTTTTCATCTCTTAATTTTGACATGTTTCGGGTGCGGGGCACGGTCGTTAAAGCATCTGATTTGTAGGACAAACCTTTTTTCCTGTTCGATATCATAAAATCTTTAGATTTAAGTAAAAATCTATTGATACTACTTAATGAATTTGATTGACTGATTGAATTGATTCTATTTACGAATATTTAGCCTGCTACTCATCACTTAAAAAACAGACCAGTATACTGTGGACTAAACTTCTTTTGATTAAGTTATTTTCAGTTTTACTTATTTTATTTTTTAGATTACGTGCCACCTGCCACAGTCAAGCCATTACCAAGTTACACCGACCTCGCTAAATGGGACATATTCAAAAAGCCCGACCTCAAGGACATAGCTGATCACCCGAAAACTACAAAATTCCCGAAATCACCAAGTGACTTTTTGAAGTTGCCAGCTTTATCGGATTTTACCAAGTTAGCGTTTCCGAATTTTGCCAAGTTTACGTTGCCTGATTTCAGCAAATTTTTGCCAACGTTGCCAGATGTACCGCTTTCTAGGCTTCAACCCCTACCTCCTTTTAAGGTAAATTGACTAGGTATTTAATAAATTAAAGTAAAATTAAATTTGTATCAGCCAAAATTGTTGTAAACGGAACGACAGACTTTAAACTATTATGTGTCAACAAAAGCTAGTAAGATATATGGGAGTTGCATTTTTTATAAGGGGTTTTTGTTGGATTCGTCATTTTTGGTCCCTTCTGTAACGCGGTAGTTTATGCCATATTACAAAAATCTATCAAATGTGTTAAAATATGCCTAATAATGGTCAAAAATATCAAGGCAGATTAAAAATACAACTAAACTGCTCAAAAATTGAAGTGAGCCACCCCATTTTTTTGGAAATTTTTATAGTAAATTTATTCCTAAACGAAACGGGCAATTTCCACACAGTTTTCTATGTGATATAGCTTTGATTATCCTCTTTTAATGTTTGGTTTCTTTGTTGTTCTGCGCTTGACAGATAGCTCCACAGGGTGGCTACAACGCAAGTGTAACAAAAGTGCGAAAGTTTGCACGGCTCCCATTTCCCTTACGATTTTTTTCGAAAAAATTTTAAAAGCTATTTCTCAGTTTTTTAAATTTTTCTTTAGTTTCCGAGATATGATTTTTTTTTTCATAAAATTGTACTTTTTCTGATTTTTAGTTTGACGTTTCTACCCGGTCTGAACCATAGCCACCAAATTTGCTATAAGGCAACCCAAATATTGGCCTTTTCGAACCTTGTACGCCATTGTACCCTAGATGATCACTGAGCACAATCAAGGGCGTGCAAAAATAATTTTTCATAAATTCTCCTTTTTATGATCAAACCTGAGTTTCACCTTCTGTAGGTGATCTGATATCAAGTCTAAGTAAATGCAAAACACGATTTATTGAAGTTTGAACATTTATGCCGAGACGGTTTTTTCATTTTTGTAAAAATGTCATCATTGGCGTCAGGATGATTTTTTGTATAAATGCCAGTAATCTCGCAAAGTCCAGGGATTCAAGCGAATTTTCTCACACCACCACAGATGATTTTGATGCTGCCTCAGTAAAAATCGTAGAGCAGAGCTTATGCCACGTGTGCCATCTGATTTAGGTTGTAATGTCTCACAAACGAAAGTTTTAAGAGTGGAAAAAAGTGAAATGTGGACTGCGTCGGAGCCATAAATGTTATGCTTTGGTTACGCTTAGCGTATTGAGCATTTTAATGTTTAAATACGCAAAGATTGGTTGAGAAATAAAAAAGTAACTACCGAAAAGAAATTTTAGTGACCTTATTTACAAAGCAATTTTGCTCCCCTATCACTACTCCCCAATCACTCATTTCTTGACCGATTCCTGTAAACGATACATCAAAATACTCGGAAGACGCTAGAGGCTGATAAAACGAGACCACCATAATTATTAGGTACTGTTGGATCACTATTTAGGAAAAGTTAAAATCATTAAATCAGTTTTTACATAGGCCTACCAACAACCCTTATATCGTATCAGTGCCCTTCGGATAAAACAGGACTGACACTAGACGTTTGTTTTATCTGTCATTCTAATGGCCCGAAGGCACTGCAATGATAGGGGTTGTTGGTAGGCCTATTTAAAAACAGATGAAATTTTTAAAACTTTTCTTAAACAGTGATCCAACAGTACCTAATAATTTTGGTTGTCTCGTTTTATCAGCCTCCATCTTCCGAGCATTTCGATGTATCGTTTATAGGAATTGGTCAAGAAATGAGTGATCGGGGATTAAAATTGCATTGTAAATAAGGTCACAAAATTTTTTTATTGGTAGTTACTTTTTTATTTCTTAACCTATTTTTGCGTATGATACCTTAAAATGCTCAAGATGACAAGCACAACTAAAACGAAAAATTTCTGGTTCCCACGCATTTCACATTTCAGTTTTTTTCAACTCTTAAAACTTTCGTTTATGAGGTATTACAACCCAAATCGGATGGTACACGTGGCATGGCCGAACCGAACTGCTCTATGACTTTTACTGAGGCAGCATCAAAATCATCTGTAGTGGTGTCAGAAAAATCGCTTGAATCCATGGACTTTGCGAAATATCTGGCATTTTTACAAAAACAACAAAAATGAAAAAAACGTCCCGGCATAAATGTTCAAGCTTCAACAAAACGTGATTTGCATTTACCTAGACTTGATATCAGATCACCTACAGAAGTTGAAACTCAGGTTTGCTCATAAAAAGGAGAATTTATGAAAAATAATTTTTGCACGCCCCTGATTGTTCTCAGTCATCTAGGGTACAATGGCGTACAAGGTTCGAAAGGGCCAATACTTGGATTGCCTCATAGCAAATTTGGTGGCTATGGGTCAAACCGGGTAGAAACGTCAAACTAAAAATCAGAAAAAGTACAATTTTATGGAAACAAAATAATATCTCGGAAACTAAAGAGAAATTAAAAAAACTGAGAAATAACGTTTTTTTAGCTGACTGTATTTTTGTGTCATTGAACTTTATTTTAAAAAAATCATACAGGAAATGGGAGCCGTGCAAACTTTCGCACTTTTGTTACACTTGCGTTGTAGCCACCCTGTGAAGCCATCTGTCAAGCGCAGGACAACAAGAAAACCATACAATAAAAGAGGACAATCGAAGCTATATCATATAGAAAATTGTGTGGGAATTGACCGTTTCGTTTAGGAATAAATTTACTTTAAAAATGTCCAAAAAAATGGGGTGGCTCACTTCAATTTTTGAGCAGTTTATTTTCCAACTAAATTCCAAAGAACAAATTAAATGTCCCGATTTGTAACACAGGGACCATTTTTTTAACATCGAAAACGGAACAAATCGTGTTCTAGATGGAACAATTTCCTTACATTTAAGCATTTTTCGGATTTCAACGGTTGTTTGGAAAAATGTTGATTTTATTACTTTAATCTGAGGGCACGGCAGTGCCCGGCCAAGTTCGCGGCGTAAACTGCTGTAGCATCTTTTCTTGAAACATTTCAGCCCATATTTGACCTACCTAAAACTCTACTTCGGAATGAGCTACGAAACTCAAACTTTGCACAGTAGATCTTCATAGAGTTAACAACCCCTCCAAGTTTCATGGACTTCCATAAGTAGTTACGAAAATTTAGAAAACGTCGAAATTAGCACTCACTCATGTATAGATCATCAATATTCTACTGTACTTCCAGACATGCTACAAAGCTGAAATTTGGCAGACTGATAGAAATTATGCAAACCCTTGGAAAAAATCAAAAAACCCCAAAATTCTAATTTACTTCTCTTCCCTATACATGTAAAGTTATGTAAAAGTAGGATTGCCCACTTCCAGAAACGCGAGAGCTGAGCTGTGGAAGGCCGATGGGAACTATGATAAAACTATAGAAAAAAATTAAAAAACCCCAAAATTTTAATTAACTTCCCTCCCCTATAAATGTAAAGTTAATCAAAAGTAACATTGCCCACTTCCAGAAACGCTAGAGAGCTGAGCTTCGGAAGACTGATAGGAAGTTTGATAAAACTTAGGAAAAAATTTAAAAACATCAAAATTTTAATTTACTGCCCTCCCCCATAAATGTAAAGTTATGTAAAAGTAACATTGTCCACTACCAGGAACGCAAGAGAGCTGAGCATTAAAAGGCTGATAGGAACTATGATCAAACCATAAGAAAAATTAGAAAACCTCAAGGCATTGCAAAAGTTTTGAACAATATTCCGCATATTTTACTACTTTAAAACTTAAATATTAGTACAAGTACGCGAAAATAGTATTCCGTAAAAAGAATTGAGATAAAAGTAAATTAATACAAATTTCAAAATGAAAGGTTGAAATGTTTTTCTAAACTTAGCTATTACGGCTGCAAATAACTCTTGGCATAGTGCTAAATTGAACATAAAGAAGTTTGGCTGTAATAGCAAAGTTACAAAAAACATTTCCAGACTAGGAAGAACCTTTCATTTTGAAATTTGTATTAGAGAACTTGACTTTACTTTTCTCTCAATTATTTTTATTATTTTTACGGAATACTATTTTCACGTACTTGACTTTTTCTACATGAAATGTTTTTGTTAAGACCAAGTTATACGTAAGATAATCCACGTTACAGAAAGGACAACATTATTTGCCTCAAATCTAGATTTTTTTTTCAAACAAAAAACGATTTATTATCATTAATTTAAAAACTCTCCGACGTTGTTCGTCGCGTTCCTCTATAACCCATTTCTTCTGATCATCCGAAAACTCTAAATTGCCACGTAGAATGAATTTTCTTTGCGGCAAAATTGGCTGTTACCGCCTGAGACAGATTTCTTGTGACAACTTATTTTATTTTTTATTTAATTTTATATGGGTAAAATATAACAAATCCTATATGTTTACATATCTAGATACTTCAAATTCTGATAAAAAAGGTAACTTTCAGTTATTAGCTCCATCACTATATTTGAATATAAAAAATTGAAAAAACGCTAGTTACCCCGGTGGAACATTTTCCTTTCCAACATTTTTTTTTGTTGCTTTTCACTAATTAGTTGGCGATTTTAAGTGGTTTCACAACTAAAATTATTCCTGTTCTTCATAATAAAATTTTAAAATCTTAGCTTTCTATAAATATTTTTTTTAGTCTTTGCACAGCCACCTCAAATTAACAATTTCTTGTCAGCCTAAATTTTTTTGTTTTCAAAATAGTCAGAATTTTAGATCTGTTAGTCTTCGAAAATGTTGCCATTCAAAGTAGGATCAGGCTGTGGTCTGTGAAAGCCAAAACTTTCAAAATATCATGCAAAAACCAAAAATTGTTTTTTTTTCTAAAAATTAAAATATTGTAAACAAATGTAATAAAATTTGGTAGTTTTGTGCTAGCAATTATGACCAATCGAATGAAAATAACGCCTAATAGGCCTTCTATTTTTTTTCAACACTTTGCGGGATCTTCAAACCTTTATCTGATTTACTTTTTATAGGATGACTACAGAATCCAATTCCCCTCGTTGCCAGATTTATCAAGATATCCCCAGCTACCTTTACCAGACTTAAGTGTATTTGCTTCTCAAAAATCTGAAAAAGCCGTCAACCATGACATTAAGAAAAGGTCATATGACTTGAACAAGAACATAACTTCCTACAGTGTCACGGAAACTTTGGAAAATGACAGAGCCAAACGATCATACGATTATAAGAGAGATTATCAAGGAGGTATTCCTGGAATGTCCGGTGGCCTTCCTGGGATGGATATGCTTTTTAATGCTTTGAAAATGCCAAATTTGAATGGTTGGGCCATTCCTGACATCAGCAAGTTAAAAGATTTGAAAATTTCAAAGATTCCGGACATTGATTTGGTAAGTAATATAACTGTTTAACACATATTCAATGTAATTTTTATGACACTGCAGTGTATTATTTAAAAAACAGGCATATTTAGGTTTACTAATTTGTTACTGGCAGCAATTTATTTGGAGTTTTCATAAATTAAAATTTAGGTGTTCTATGATTAAAATGTCACTCAAAATAAACCAAAACCCAAACGAAGTTTTGCGGCTTTTGTAGGAAAGACAACAGTTTAGTTCTCTATTGACAGTTGTTCTTGTATCCTGTGAAAATTGGACTTGCTAAAAATTAAATCATGTTCTAATTCCGTAGATAAATCCATGAAGAAATTTGCCAATTTATTTGATGTCAATGTTTGTATTACATTGCTACAATTAAATTTTTTGACCATAAAGAAATCAAACTTTCAGTTTAAAAAAGGTATAAGAAATATTTCATTTTTAAAAAGGACGTCAAATATTTAGAATACATGTCTTGTTTGTTTTCAATCGCAAAATCTATAAGTTTTCGATTGCTTTACTAAAATTGATTTTACTCTACCGTTGTGTTTTCATGTGGAACAGTGTCAAAAGCTTTTTCTTAATCCATGAAACTGGCATTCACAGAAATATTTCTACACTTTAAAGTTTAGACCTACACTAGTATACAGGTTGTTATTCAAATGATGCACCAAACTTTAAGGAATAGTGGGGAAGGTCAAAAGTAGACAAAAAGTTTAAATAACTTTTAGTCAAAACTTTTTTTCTTCCAAGTTATAGCATTTTAAAAATGACGAATTTGACAACTTTTGTAATTTTGTGATTTGTTGTGATCAAAAAATGTTGCATTGCTTTTATTTAAAAAAAATCGTATGTTAAGGAGATTCAGTGTGGCCAAATAACCTTTGCCATAGATATAAATTGTAGAGTGGCCAGGCTAAATGATCTAAGTGCCAAAATATACAAATTTTAGATTTTCCTCCCAAAATAATGTACAGTTCTAATTATACGCATTTGTAATGACGTCATTTTTGTTTACCTTTGTTTAGTATATTATAAACAGCGGTGACAATAAACTTTTTAAAAAAAGTAGTGTCTATGATTAATTCATTTTTTAAATAGGTAGGTAATTGGTTATGTGAAGTATCCGTCACTGTCAATCAAAAACATAATAACAAATATTGATTGGCAAAAATATCTACGCCATACGTTTTTTTCTCACCTGGTGACGTCATTACAAATGCGTATAATTTAGACTATATGTGTCAAGGCCAATACTCTCTAACAAACATGTTTGTAAGTCCGCGTGCATGTATTGTACAGTTTTTTTTTAGTTTCCCACCAAAACGCTTTTTGGCACTTAGATCACTTAGCCTTTCCACTCTACAATTAGTAAATTTTTTTCAGAATTAATTTATTTAAAAACATACATACATTTGTGTACATACCTAAAGGTCCCTTAATAATTATTACAGAACCACATTTAATTGAAGAAAAAGAAAAAATAGATTTTTAATATTTTTTTTAGTATTTATTTTTTAAAAAAATTTTAATAATCATTTACCTTTATTGTAATGGATAATTCCACATTACAACATTTCAATTGTCCGTTGTAATTTCTAAGGAATTTATAATAAAAAAATATGTTCATTTTGACATCCTGTATCTAAAAAACAAAGAGGATTTGCAAAATGTAATGGGAAAAAAATCTTTGTTCTGACCTTGCTTACCACCTCGTAAAGTTAGCATTATTTCAATTGCACCCTGTATTATAGGAGGGTCACGGCATCCTGGAAGCCTAGACGCCAGGCTTCCAGGATGCAGTGACCCTAGTATTATAGTACAGTATACTGCCTCCTAGCGGGGAACTACAGAAAACATATAATAATTATGTTATAATAACTTTTTATCTGGCGTTATAACGGAAGTGGTTTCTGAAATAAGTCCGAGACGAGACGAAGATGTTATTAACTATTATTTTTGTTAGGGCGAATACATCATGAGCCAAGGCTACCCAGTGGAACTACACGAAATTGTTACAGAAGACGGATATATTCTAGGCACCTACAGAATACCCCATGGTAGACATTCCGCATCGAATTCGCCCAACCCTTATCCAATTATGGTTAATCATGGTATTATGGGGTCTGCTGAGAACTTTATAATTGGTAAGTAGTTGTTAATAGAGGCACTAGTTATATCTGATCGTTGTGTGTTTCCCCTGAGGCATAAAAAAATTAACTTTATGTAGTATCTTAAAAACTAAAAGTGATTAATGAAAATTAATTGGACAGTTCAATTATTTATAAAAAAACCTTTAAAAATAGACGAAAATGAAATATTCATAATTAGGGTTTTTAAGTCCTCCTCCCAAAATAAAAACTTTTAAAAACTTTCTCGTAGCTCTAAAACGACTTGGGATATCAAGAAATGGTTTTCACTTTCTAACTTCTCTTGAAATTTGAGCGCTGCAAAAAGGGGTTAGTTTTTATCTACTTCTTCTGCAAGTACGCTTATTGCAGACAATCTGCCTGCTCAATTAGGTGGATACCAAAATAATCTGACGAGAAGTCACTTGGTGCCGGGCACAATCACAACTCATTCACTCTCATATTCATACTACATGAAGAACCAACGGGCTGGCCCGGCAAGTACCCCCACAGTAAACACAGCGGTCTTTATCGTACTGGCGTCATCTACGCGTTTAAAACGGGACCATTCCGAGCCACGGCCTTGTATTGATAATTAACTCTGCCTAAGCAAAACATTCGAAAAAGCTAAAACTGTTTGGTTTTCACTATCTCTAACGTCGATCACAAGGATACGAATGATCCCTGTCTGGAACACATCCTGACAATCGGGAATAAGTGATCCATGCCAATCCACGACCGGATTTGACCTTTTGGGCCATCCTCAGGTGAATGTAGGCGAAAGCTCCGTGTAGAGCATAAGTTGTGTGAAACCAACAGAAACAACTACTCCGAGGGAAAATACTTCTACCAGCATTAAATTATACTGATAGTTTGAGGCTTTCGTTGGAAACTTGTTAAAACTGTTTGGTTTTCACTATCTCCAACGTCGATCACAAGGATACGAATGATCCCCGTCTGAAACACGTCCTGACAATCAGGAACAAGTGATCCATGCCAATCCACGACCGGTTTTGACCTTTTGGGTCATCCTCAGGTGAATGTAGGCGATAGCTCCGTGTCGATCACAAGAATACGAATGATCCCCGTCTGGAACACGTCCTGACAATCAGGAACAAGTGATCCATGCCAATCCATGACCGGTTTCGACCTTTTGGGCCATCCTCGAGTGAATGTTGAAAAAGCTCTCCGTTCTCGGTCTACAAGCAAATCATATTACTTTTTGGCAACAGACCATATCCCCCTAATTCGCCCCGCTCAATCCGAATATCGTTGTTGTCAACTCGAAATATCGACAGGGACGGAGAAAATCCTCCCCAAACCCCCAAAAAGCTTTATTTTTCAGTTTTATTCAATTTTTTAGAAAAATAACCTTTTTATCGAAAATTGCAAAGAACTTTTTTTTTGTGGAGAACAGAATTCCCTTTCCAACAATGTATGGATCAATAAAGTTAGGAAAATAAAGTAGCTCTTCAGTGGCGTCCCTTAATTTGGATTATTTTTTTTATTTAATTTTCTCAAAAACTACACGTCTTGGGAAAAAATATGTAGTATACTTTATTGTAGAAAATATAATTTCCTTTTGAAAGTGTAATATAATGTGTGGTTTGTGTCAAATGAAAGTCTCCAGGGGCGTAAAAAAATACATTTTCATAAATAACCAAAATAAACAATTTTTGTTACATATTTTATGCATTTTTAAAGAAAAATAAGCTTAGGAAAAAAAATACTTTCGTTTGTAACAAAATTTTACAAAAATGTCTTTTTGGTAATTTTTGAGAGTAACCCTAACATATGAACAAAATTGAACGTGTGAAAAACATGTTTTTGTAATGATTTTTTTAAATCACCCTCATTTACGGACGTCCCTGAAGAGTTTTTTATAAGTCAAACCCCACCGAGTTTTACATTGGTGAAAAGGGAATTTCACTGTCTACAATAAACTATAGTATTAATTTTTTAATATTAAGCTTAGTTTCTGAGAAAATTAGATAAAACGTGTAACTAAAATGATTAATTTTCTATTTTTTTAAATTGAATTAATTTACGGATGCTCCTAAAGTTTTATTTATAAAACCAATCCGATCATGTGATACATCATTTTAAAGGAAATTTTATTGACTAGAATAAAATATTACACATCTTTTCCTGTAGACATTAGTTTTTAAAAAAATAATAGAATAAATCTTGGAAAAAACATGGGTATTTTTTTAACTTTTTTAAATTACTTCAATTAACGGACGCCGCTGGAGAGTTTGTTATTAGTCTAACTAAGAATTATATCTTGCTAAAAAGGTAATTTTATTATCTACAACAAAGTATATTATATACTTATCTCTTAAAAGCTTAGTTTTTAGGAAAATTTGAAAACACCTCAAACTTTCAGATTTTGGGGGGTCTGTTAAGAAAAACTAATACGATATTATTTTTTCGTTATATAAATATATATTTTGAATCTACACCTGTGTGAATTACGGCTTTACAGCGGCAATTTAAAATTTCGCCGTAATATTTTGAGGTGGCAACAGTGATATTCGGATGCATTGGGTTCGAAGTGGGTAGATTTGATCATTTTCCCAAAAGTAATATAAAATGCTTCTAGAAAGTGGATTTTCCGAAATCTTGCCTTAACTACTTCGTTGATGCCCAAACTCCGCCAAGAGGAGTGATTTTATTGTGAAAAAATCACAGGCAGAGCCATAAGACTACTAGGGTTTGTCTTTTGCACTTTAAAATAAATTAACAATATTTTTGTTTTGAAAGATGTATTTTGTGCCTTGGTACGCTCTGTGCTTGAGCACGCGAGCTCTGTTTGGCAGCCCCATTATGGGATTCACAAACAGAGCTTGGAAAGGGTGCAGAGAAAGTTTTTGAAGAGAGTTTTACTTAAAATAGGTATTCCTTATGAGGAAATTAACTGTGATGATATACTGAAACTTCTAAATCTTAAACCTTTGGAAAACAGAAGACAATTTTTTGATGCTTGTACTCTCTTTAAAATAATTAACAATAAAATTGATGCACCAGAGCTTCTTGCAGAGATTGGTTTTCATGTCCCAGCTAGAAACTCACGAAATAAAAAAGAGTTGTTTAGCCAGGTATTTCACAGAACAAATTATGGCCTTAATATGCCCATAAATAGAATGTGCAGAATTGCCAATGTTGTGTCACAGGAAAATTACAAGATAGATTTTTTTATAGTAGTTATAATGTCTTTTGTAAAGAAGTTAAAAAAATATTATTTGTCGAAATGTGCCTTTTAGCTGTTTAATTGATTTTAGAAATTGTTTTGTGATGTTTTATGTATGACCGCCATCTTGAAATTGAAATAATTGTGATATGCTAAGACTTATTTTGAAGAAGTGATGTTTGAGTCATTATTTTAAACATTTAAAATAAAATATTTAACATTTTACATGTATATATTTTATTTTAATAATAATATTTCATAAAGCCTGATTGTAATTGCTATATAGGTATGCGTTAATAAAGATATTGATTTAGATTTTTGAAGACAGGCATTACCCCTACCTCCGGTGAATCTGTATTCACAAACGGATAGTAGATTCAAGTTTGTACTAGCATGCATGGGAATTGAATCCACGTCCCTCTGATTTTAAAGTGGACGCGCGCCCTTTAAACCATGAGGGCCAGTGCCTAAAAGCACCCAATTTAAATTTTTCTCACATAGTTAAGATTTTAATGTATGCTGCGAGATATTTATTTTTTATAGTTTTGTTTAGATAAAGATTTCTTTTAATTAGGTGGACCAGAGAAAGCTCTTCCCTTCGTGCTTGCAGACCATGGTTTTGACGTATGGCTAATGAACGCCAGAGGATCGTGGCACTCTAGGAAACACAAACACCTCAATCCAGACAAGGATAAGGAGTTCTGGAAATTTACGTAAGATTTCGGCGCGAAAATTTCCACTTTTTACGAAAACGTTTCAATAATTGATAAATTAACCTACAATTTTTAAAAGATCACGAAAATTTAAGTAGTTTTCATTCTTCCAAATCAGAAGCTGAAAATATTTTAAATACAATTTTTTTATTGTTTTTTTTTAGGTTCCATGAAATAGGCTACTACGATCTACCTGCAACCATAGACTACATAACCCACGTTACCGGCCAACCTAGGATGCATTATGTGGGACATTCTCAAGGTTAGAAAGAGAAACCAACACTTATTATTTTATTCCCAACATATCCATATTTACGGGCTGTGTCCACATAAGATTAATTGTAGAAAAGTTCTCTGGGCAGTTAATTTAAATTTTTTATCAATTTGAGAGTACTACGTTATACAAAACTGTGTATTTGTTTTAGGAACCACAGTCTTCTTTGTGATGGCCTCAGAACGACCAGAATACAACGCAAGAATTAAACTAATGATAGCCATGGCTCCTTCCGTCGTTTTAAAAAATATACCAGACCCTACTGCTCAATTGGGTGCTCCACTCTATCCACAATTGCTGGTAAATACTAGGAACTTAAAGCAGATACGCACTTTGTATTGCATATGCGTTGACGATATATGTACATCGCCACACTTTTTTTCTTCTATGATTACCGTAATTTTTGAATTTAACTGACTAATTGAATTTAATTCGTCACTTTTGAAATATAACATAAAATGGGTATTTTGCTTATGGAATTACCCGTTTTATTCGATTTTTAAAATCAGCATGCAATTTTTTTGCTTAAACTAGAATTTTTATAACTTTTTTAATTAAAAAAAAAACTATATCTTTGTTACTTCTTGAGAAATAAAGCTTGCTAAAACGACAATTAAATTGTTGTTTTATTGCGAACGAATGATAACTTATACAACTTTTCTCTAAAGTTATTGTGTCAAAAGTTAAAAGCAAAAGTTTGTGAAAACACATGGAAAAAATCGCAATCTTGGATTTATGACGTCACACAGGGATCCATAACCAATCAATTTGAGGTAGTCTAAAACTTCCTTCTTAAACTGTTTTTTTCGGATAAAAAAAGTTACTATTTTTTTGTCTTTACTATATTAATTGGTTTTCTCTGGCAAACAAAAAAGTATTCACATTTTTCTGTGAAACTAACTTAGGGAAAGTTAAGCCAGTTTAAAAAAAAATGATTAAAAAAATCCGTTATCTTGGATTTATGACGTCACACAGGCCCTCCGACTCAAATTGAAGGCAAACACCCGGCGAATTACAATTGTGTGATCTATTACCAATCGATCTAAGGCAGTTTTAAAAAATATTTCACAACTATCCCACGCGACACGATTTTTGACTATAAGCCTCTCAACTATCATATGATATCATGCAAATTGGTGGTCGCAAGTGGGGGGGTCAGTTTTTTCCTGTCTCCTAGAAACACCTGAAACATTCAAAAACATGGAATTTAGAACATTAGACCTTGCATTAAAAATCTGTTTTTGTTTTAGAAAATGTTGGAAAGCAGCAAATTCTACGAGCAAAACCCTCCACAGATCATAACCAATCAGGCGATGAGAAGCATTTTAAGGAGCCTATGTGGTAAACACGGGGACCCCAGCCTTTGCCTCAACATGTTCAAAGCAATGTCATATGGCATTGGTGATCAAATAGACATTGTAAGTGTCTTTAAGATATTTTGCTTAATTTTTTCTGTAGGATCTGAAGTTCGAGGAACGATGGTTATGTTTGGCAAAAATAATAAGATTCTACTAACTTTGTTTAACCTTTTACCGTAGGTCAATAAAAAAAAATCTCTCAAAATAAGTTATTTGTGCCAAAAACCAGACAGGATAACTCAAAAACCGTTTAATCGATTTTAACAAAATGTGATACAAGAATTTTGTGGTACCGTGGATAATAAAGGACAAATAAAAAATCGTCTAATATCATAAAGGAAAATGGCATCAGTCCTATGTTAAAAACGGAATTGTTATTAACCGGACATTATCAAAAAATTTTTTTTAAAACAAGACAAGAGCAAAATCGAAGTTCTGTATAACGTCTTTTGTCAAAACCGGACAAAATCAAAAAGGACAAAATCATAAAAAGGGGTCGGGCCTAGCTTGTGTCGTTCACCTAAAGAACGTTTCTGATATTACTATGCAATTGAAGCAATTGATTGAAAAAGGTCACGTGCTGGACCCTAGGTTAGCATTTATTTGCAAATAATTGACCAAGAGGTTCGGTTCGGTTCGGTTAACACAGAGTTCGACCTCTCACATTTGTATTTTTGGGTTCAAAAGCAACAATATTATTCCCGATTTAACTTTGCCGCCAAACTTCCATGATACCGATTTGTATGAGAGGAAGAGAGACGGAACGAGTATACATGAAAAAAAGGAGAGCGTTGCTCAAGCTAGGCCCGGCCCCTTTTTATGATTTTGTGCTTTTTGATTTTGTCCGGTTTTGATAAAAGACGTTATACTAAACTTCGATTTTGCTCTTGTCTTGTTTTGATAAATGATGTTTTTGTATAATGTCCGGTTATTAAGAATTCCTTTTTTACCATTAGATAGTTATAACATTTTTATTTATGAACTTGGACGATTTTGTTTTTGTCATTTATGACGAAATTATTGTTAAAACAACGAACCACAGCAGCTCGCAAAACGCGGTTTTCAAATTTAAATTAAAAATTATATATTCATTAAAATTTGTCATAACTTCAAATTTAGTCAAAGTCGTTTTCTGAGATATAAAAAAACTGTTAAAAAAATCATTTCTTACGAACCACAGCAGCTACCGAAGCGAGGTTTTCAAATATGGATTGAGAACTATATTATCAACAAAATTAGTTATAACGTCAAAGTTTGGCAAAATCACAATTTTTGAGAAAAGAACATCATATATATCTCAAAAACAACAGCAGCCAGAGTAACGTAGTAGTAGTACTACTTAACAAATTGATTGAAAATTTCATTTTCAACAAAAATAAAGCTACCTTAACACCTAGAACGACTGGGTCTTATAGTTGGCTGTATGAGCCTGCTGACGCTTTATTAAGTAATTTATTTAATGTTTAACTAAAGTTTTTAAATTGGTTTCTTAGACAAATCGTCTCTAATTTTACGAAAGGGCATATATCATGAAATTAAAAAAAAACCAAAATCATTTTTATTGTTTTTTTTTTCGGGTAAAATGCGTTTCTCTTTCAACTCACAATGTGGCGTATATGTAGTTATCAGTGATATGAGAAATATAACCTCGGGCGTATATTGGTAAGTTGGTTTCAGTCAAATACCTTCTAGACTCGTTTCAGTAAACCTCGTACGCTCATTTGTAAAATTAGGAACAAAATATTCCTTTATTCATAATTTTTAATATTTTAAATGTTCCTTTTTTGTTTAAGAAAACTATTCCTTTAATTGCTGCCACTGTTCTGGGAGGTGCGTCTAACTATCAGTCGGTGCATTTTGCTCAAATTGTAGCTACCGGTAAGTAAAAAATGTTTAGTTCATAATTTCTGAGATAAACAAAAATAAGCAAGTATAACTTGTTGTATTCCTAAAAATATATCATACTTCATAATGTTTCTAATAGGTATTTACTAATATAAATAAAACAAAACACGGCTGTCTTTAAGTGGTCGACGGTGTAAAAAAACTGCCGCTAAAAATGGGCAAATAGAACTTGTTCTAGGGGGGGATACCTTTAAAAAGCACTTCTCAAGGAAATCATATCTGATAATTTATGTAAATGGGGACATTATCTATATTTTCGATTTGAAGAGAAAAAATTTTTCTCCAATTTGTGCTCTTTTCTACTGTTTCCAACCCAATTTCGGTTGGATAGGATAGTATATACTTTTGAAAATTGTTTTGTAGCCACTAGAACACATTTTAGTAGGAATGACAAATGGGGGGTGGAGGATTCTATTAAAAAACTCATAATTATAGTCGGAATTATAATTTTTTTGTATTTTTCACATTTAAGAAATAGATAATTTTCACAAACGATGTGAACTTGAGAGAAATCAGAATTAATGAAAATAATTACTGTAGATTAATCGCTAGAAACAAATCTGCCTGTGCACGATCTTACAAAAAGTTTACTACAATTAGATAACTACAAGAAACAAAAAAATAGTTTATTTTGACAACAAATTGATCAAAAAAGTAACAAAAATAAAAATCTCTCAACAAATAAATTAATAAATAAAGTTCATTTATAACATACATTGATCATATATGTTGAGAAGAAAATGCAACAACTGCCTTTTTCAACTTGTCTGAATAAGCAGAATCTTGAACAGAATTTATCTTGTATCTATTCCAAAATTTCAGAAACTCATGGTGCACGGATTCGCCAGCTTGCTCTGACCAATCCCCTAATCCAAAGCCAGATAAAAATTTCAGACAATCGGTTAAATGTCTCGTCAGTACATGGATTTTTAATGTTTCCGAAACTTCAGTCGCCAAAAATGCTCTGCGCACTTCGTTCACTCTTTTTTCTATGTCTGAATAAACTGGGCCTCTGGAAAAACAGGAGTCTACAAGTTTATTCATTTCCTTAAAAGCTTGAATAAATGGCAGAATTTTGAAATACCCAACATGGCCGTAGATATCTTCACCCTTGAGTTTGTCAGCATTTTTCAGTAATTTCCGGCACAAACACTTCCCCATGGTAACTCTTGGAAATCACTTGGACTTTTAGTGCCCAAACAAGGGCCTTCTCTCTTCCCAGCGGGCGTACCAATCCTTTCCAAAAAAGGTGATTTGTGAAGCCCTGCAGAATGTAAAGTTCTGGTATTACACATTTTTCAATGACCGAACGGTCGTCATTCTCGATAAAAAGTGGGGGATTTATTGTGCTGTATATGGTAATATTTGGCAAATTTTTTGGCGTTTCCAGCAGAAAGGAACATAATCTTTTTTTAAATCCCCATAAGTCTTCAATCCCAGGGGCTGATCACTATCATCTATCTCGCAATCGGAGTCTTGGTCCTTGCACTCTAAGGTGTGTTCTGTATTATCAAGTTGTTGGCAATTTCGCAATGTTTTAAGACTGACAAAACAAAATGGACAAGGGTGAGATGACGTAGCTGTCTGCTGCCCGTTAATTATTAACAACAGCTTGAAATCGCAAACAAATTTAAAAGAGATATCATTGATTTTAACCAAATCAAATAGAAGTTTGCAATTGTCGTACGATTCCTTGATATTCGGCACAGTACACAGCATCAGCAATCTATTTACACTGCCCAATTTCGCTTTCACACCTACACTACCACCTTCTGCATAAAGTTTTCGTTTTTTCTCCAATACTTCATAATTTTCGCCACCTTTGCTCCCACTATCATCACAAAAGTAATCTTCAGGCAATACAGTCATACAGATTTTGAAAAACCCCTGACCTCCGTCTGCCATAATTTTCACTACGACATTTCCAATAATATTTCGCTTCTCAACCACAGCATTCAATAATTCAGATGGGTTCGCCCAAATGACGGGTCTCTGATCTTTCGGCTTGGAACCTTCAATATCGAAATTGAGCATAGAATTGTGGTAGATTTCGTCCAATAATTTAGAACGCTCTGATGTATGTTTGGAAAAATATGCTGGTACAGATTTTTTCCCAGCAGACGATCGCAGGAGGTTGGTGACCTGTTTCATTTGCTTCTGTGAGGCCCCAATATTGTCTTAGAAATTGTCTAGTGTTTCAGAACTGAAAGTTACCTGTGAACTTGAGGCCGGATTAATAGTAATTCTGGATTTTGATTCCAACGTACTCAATTCCAATGCAGCATTCGTTCTGCTAGTAGCTTTAGTTGATTTTATTTTCCGGTTCAAAATATGCGAAGCAACTTGCTCTTGCTGTTTCTGAGGTAGCTTACTGATTATCAGTTTTTGACAATTATCACGAGCAACTGATGCAGAACCACAGGGATGGACCTTTCCCCGTCCAACTTCTTGAAAACAAATTTTGCAAACGTTCATGATGCTCTTTTCTTGGTCACTTTTCATTTTGCAAGGTAATTTGTCAATTTTTGATGCGCCATTTAGCCCATTACTGCTATCTATCACCGTCTCAAAGTTCCGCATAGCACCCCTGCCCGTTCTAGTTTTTGCGTGGCCCTTGAATCTCCCCGTGAGAAATATAGCAATTGCAGGTGTCGTGAGTACTTCTTGTTGCTTTTGGTAATAAAAGATCCTCATAATTTGGCATTTTTGGGAGTGGCCTCGTAAAATTATTTTTGTCATAGTTGTTAAGAGTTCTTCTGCAGGTGTCACAAATACTCACAGGGAATTTTGAATCACAAAGATTAAAATTTCGATTTAGAATTTTTTTTACCAAGTTTAAATGTCGCTCTTTTATCACAAAATATTCTAGTTTTTTCGTGCCACAAGTAATTTTTTTTTATTCTGGTCATGCGGACACGTGTGGTCAGCCATAGTGGAAAATACTAGTTTACGAAAAAAAATTTCACACACAATCGGCTGGTGATCACAAAATCTTGTGGATAACAGATAAGCAGAAAGGTTTCAGACATAAGAGAGCCCTACCGGCCGATTTTGTAAATAGTACTGTAACGAAGTTACTATTTTTTTTATTGTTTTAATTAATTTTCTAGACTATTTAAGTTCAGACAGTTAAAAAATATTTTTACTGAAACCTGACTCAATTTTCGCTTATTAATTTTGTTTCATATTTTCCGAGGAAAAATGCCGTTTTGACATATGAATATCATTAAAGCCTTTCAAAACGTTTGTTGCAAAAAGACTAGATAAAATAATATTCCGAATAAGTCAATCCACGTTCATTTTTAAAAACGTGGTTGGGTTTCATTCGGTTATTTCCGTTGGTTCTCGATTTGTAGCCGAGCTCTAGCCTATAAAACAGTAATGCCTTCGCCCATACGGGGATTCGAGATTTGTTTCTCGTTCGAGCACAATGTATAGGTGGTACGCGGTGTGTGTAGATGTCGACCGGTTTCTGGTAAGAATGGGATTTATAAAAGAAACCTCGTTTTTGCCTTAGTCAAAGTTTTTATAATTCTATTTGATTTGAATTTATTTTGAACCGTGCAAATTACTTGTTTGTCCTTTCCCGATCCCAGGATTTCCCGTTAGTATCTTACATGTTTTCTGGTATTTATTAATTTTCTTTCGCAAGAAAATTAAGAAACAAATCGGGTTTATTACTTGTGGGCTGCAGGTTCGTCACCAAGTAATAATCATCCCGGATTTGACACACCAGTTTCCCTTGTCCTGGTTTTTATTATTTTTGTTCTCTTTCGAGAAAGCAAAAATGATAACAAAGCTATCGATTATATTTCGTGGGCCGTATGTTTCGTCACCGACTTATAATTGTAGCGCTTTGCTAAACCCCCCGTCCTCGTTTCCCATTTTTTGTATTATTTTTGTTCTCTTTCAAGGAAGCAAAAATGATAACAAAGCTATAGATTGTGTTTCGTGGGCCGTATGTTTCGTCACCGACTCATAATTGTAGCGCTTTGCTAAACCCCCGTCCTCGTTTCCCGTTTCCCGTTTTTTTATTATTATTTTTGTTCTCTTTCGAGGAAGCAAAAATGATAACAAAGCTATAGATTATATTTCGTGGGCTGGATGTTTCGTCACCGACTTATAATTGTAGTGCTTTGCTAAACCCCCCGTCCTCGTTTCCCGTTTTTTTTATTATTTTTGTTCTCTTTCAATGAAGCAAAAATGATAACAAAGCTATAGATTATGTTTCGTGGGCCGTATGTTTCGTCACCGACTCATAATTGCAGCGCTTTGCTAAACCCCCGTCCTCGTTTCCCGAATCCCATTTTTTTATTATTATTTTTGTTCTCTTTCGAGGAAGCAAAAATGATAACAAAGCTATAGATTATATTTCGTGGGCTGTATGTTTCGTCACCGACTTATAATTGTAGCGCTTTGCTAAACCCCCGTTCTCGTTTCCCGTTTCCCGTTTTTTATTATTATTTTTGTTCTCTTTCTCGAGAAAGCAAAAATGATAACAAAGCTATAGATTATGTTTCGTGGGCCGTATGTTTCGTCACCGACTCATAATCATCGCGGCTTTGTGCAGCCAGCTCTCCCGTTTAGATAAAACCTGGTATTTATTAATTTCTTCCTAATTCTCTTTTTATTTTTCATAATTAACGATTTTTTTTTCTGTCACGATTATTGCTTCGTTGTTGCCACCGCGACCTTATAAACTTAAAAGTTGGTATAGTTAAATTTTTATCCGTTTCTTTTGTAAATAACCTGTTACCTGTTACCGTAAGACATATATGCTCTCACCGTAAATTAAACCTGTTAAAGTGGTACCACATTCCGTTTCTATTTGTAAATATTCTGTTTAATTTTTCTTTCCGTTTCTTTTGTACATAACCGACGTGAACCGAACCGAACCGCGAGACATATATGACCCGACCAGTCCTGTGAAACTTCAAAGTTGGTAAAGTTTCGTTTTTTTTCCAGTTAAATAGCCGTAAATTTGTAAAATTATAGTATGTAATTAACTACCAGCTGTTTAAGGAAATCTTTCTCCAATTTTTTTTTATGTTGGGAAAAGTCTTTTTGGGGCAAAAAGAAATCAGTATTTAACTAACGTCCATCCGATCTAATCGGACCTAACCAGATTTGTTAAATCCTTTTGTTAGAGTTCCGAGGTGATAGGCGTTGAGTTTTAGGTCCTTTTTCATAACTTTCACTTTTTTTTAAATACCTAACTGTCTGTGCTAGAATAGCGCAAACAAAGTAAACTGGAGTTTTTTTTTTTATTTGACTTGATAGAAATAAGTCATTTATAGTTTTGTTTTATTTATTAAGTTGCATATATTTAGTTATTTTCTTTGAGGGTTTGTACCACTAAATTAAAATGACAAAATACACATAAACTAGTATTTATAGAAATTGAGTTTTTTAATGAAATTGTAGTTTACTTACCTGGTTATTCTCCACTGTTTAAAAGCATACCCGAGAGGCAAGGGAGACTCTAGGCTCCCTTATTTCCTAGAGTGGCGCCCGAGGCAAAATTTCGATCGATTCTATCCCTCGAAATCCCAGGATTGAATCGACCGAAACCCTGGGACGTCAAAAGTAGGGGAAAATTCGTTAGATGACGAAACCCTCTTACAAATTTGGCGCCCGAGCAGGGACTACTGTTTGCTCACATTTTAGCACATAACAGACAGGTTATTTAAATAATTTTTTTTTAAAGATAATAAGGCATTTTTTAGGCCTAATTCTGTAGGTTCATCATTTCAGGAAGACATTTAGCTTTTTTTTTTTGATCATAAACACCAAAAATCGCGGGATCCCCAGTTCTTGAGATACGTACATAAACAAAAAGGGAGGCTTATAAACGGTGTCTTGCTTTAGAAATCGAAAAGTAGGACCCGTAAACAATCTATGTATTTCTTTTGGTTGAGAAGTATCTAATATTGGCAGACTTTTAGAAAATAAAAATTCATCTAATTTGCAATCGCTATAACCCAAAATGTGAAATAAAAACCGGTTTAATGTTAAAAGGAACAAAAAATTTCCAGGCTAAATTTTTAATATATATATTTTTTTAATCTTAAAACTGCAAAGTACATATATATGCTTTATAGTCGTCGTCTTTTCCGTTGAGAAGTCTTTAAAAGTGTCAGACTTTATTTATTTCTATAAAATTCATGAAATAAAATAAAAAACTGCAAAATAGACAATCCTTATTAAGAGTCATTTTTATGGAAACGTTCGAAATTTTTTTAAATTTATTGATAAAAAATATTCGTTAAGTAAAACTGGTTTTTGGTTGAGAAGTTATTAGTTTAGCAAATTTAAGTTATCTAAAGTAACAATTTAAATCTTACAACGTAACGGTCCGAAACACATTCAGTATTTAATATCTTTTTGGTTGGGAAGGTACGAAAATTGGCAAAAGTTTTGCCTCCAATTTGCAGTTTTTAAAAATTGAAAACAATTATGCTCTTGAACCTTTTTGGTTTTGAAGTAATTATAATTGCCAGACTCTATTCTAAGTTGCTTAGTTTAAGTGTTTAATATTTTTGGTTGAGAAATGATTAAATTTAACATAATTATAAATATCTCAAATTTATTGTTTTCATGCATTGTTAAAGCGCGAGATACCTTTTTTTTATAAAAAACTATTTGGACCTAAAAAAGGCCAAATTAATAAAATAAATGTTAAGTTTTTTTTTACTTGTTATTTTTATCAGTATTGTTGGAGAAATAAAAATTAAATCCTTTTTTTTTAAAAGTAAAACATCTTATTTCAGGTTTGCAGGTATGCATGTACTTGCGTTTGTCTGTCTGTGGCGATTTTATTTTTAGTTTTAAAACGCTTTTGTCTAATTTTAGCTCACACTACTACTATATTTTTTTTTAAATTGCTCCGATTTCAAAAAAAAATTATATTTGTTTGCGTTTCAGATGATTTTGAAACTTTTTTTTTGTCGCGCCGTCTGACTGTCTGTCTGTCTGTAACGACCAACGCGCATAACTCCAAAATCGCGTGCTCGATTTTAATGAAATTTGATACCTAGGCTGTATCTTGGGTCAAGATGGTCCTATTTAAAAATTAAAAAATGCACCGAACATAAGCCAAATAAAATGGTGGGGGTAGATTGCAAAAATTACAGGTTATTTGAAAATATGACGTGTGCCATATCAAACGAAAGGTAATTGAGTCTGGAGATAAACAAATTAAATTTTAGTTTTTTTTTCTGTTTTAAAAAAAAAGTGGGGGTCAATTTTAAAAATTAGAGTTTAAGTGAAGGTATGGCATGTGTGATAACAGACGAAGGGTGGTTGAGTCTAGCGTTAAACAAAATATATACATAGGGTGGGGGTAAATTCCAAAAAGTAGAGTTTGGGTGAAAATGTGGCGTGTGGGATATCAAACGAAGGGTAAATGAGTGTGGAGTTGAACAGAATATCTTTTAGCTTTTTAAAAAAAAACGGTGGGGGTAAATTTCAAAAATTAGAGTTTGAGTGAACATATGGCGTGTGTAGTATCAAACGAAAGGTGGTTGAGTCTGGAGTTGAACAAAATACATTTTAGTTTTTTTTAAGGGTGGGGGTAGATTTCAGAAATTGAAGTTTGGGTTAAAGCATGGCTTGTGTGGTAGAAAGTAATTACTAAATTTTTTTTTTCCACTAAATAATTTTTTAATATTATTATTATTAATTAATAAACCGAATACCTGACGTGCCTTAAGACTACCGGACGAAACCTGACATGAGTTGTTGGTCCTGGCTGACCTGATTTAATTTTTGTTTCTATTTTTTATTTCCAGATCCTGCGTGACTCTAATTCTCCCTGATACCTACCCTGTCCTAACTCTTGATTATTAAACAATTATTTTTAACTATGTTCTACTTCACGTGACCTGACTCAAAGTAACTAAAAGTAATTACGTATTTTTTTTATTTTTACTAAACAATTTATTTTTGTAATTATTATTTTATAATCCGATTTCATACCTGATTTGCCCTGAGATTCCCCGTCAAATCACACCAGAAATGAACCGAACCGAACCAAACCGAACCAAACCGAACCGAACCGAACCGAATCGAACTGAACTGAACCGAACCAAACCGAACCGATTTTGTTTTTTTTTTTTAATCCTGGGTGACGTTAAATATATCTTGTTATTTTAGCCTAATTTTTTTATTAATAAGCATTTTGCTTTTAATTAAAACTAGATACTGCCTCATCTGACCTGACTTGTCGTACCTAAAAGTGACTATTGAAATGTTTTTATTTTAAAATTAATTAAAAAAAAAATTATTATAAATTATTAAAACGACTGTATACCTCACCTGACCTAATTTTTAGATTTAGTTTTTTTTTTTAATTCTGGGTGACGTTAATTTTTAATAATAATTAAATTTTATGGTTATATTGGACTACTTTTTTTTTTATTCATAAACATTTTGCTTTTAATTAAAACCAGATACTGCCTCACCTGACCTAAATTGAAGTACCTAGAATATAAATGTTTTATTTTAAACCGAATAATATTTTTTTTTTTTAAATAATTAATGATATCCGATCACTATCCGATCTAATACTTGACCTGCCCTCTGATTGCCAGTTAAACCAGAGCAAGCTTGTCCTGAACTAATTTTTTCTTGGATTTTGTTTTTTTTTAAATCCTGGGTGGTGGCATAATTTTTTTTTAATGATAAACATTTTGCTTTTAATTAAAGCTAGATACTGCTTCACCCGACCTGACTTCAATTAGGTGTTTAAATGTTTTATGTTAAACTAATTATTTTTTTTAACTTTAAATTATTAACCGGTTTTATACCTGAAATGCTCTGAGAATACCAGTCAAACCAGACCATGCCTGATCTGACCTAGTTTATAATTTTGATTATTTTTGGCTTTTTCATTTCATTTCATTTTGATGCTGTGTGACATGTACCTTACCAAACCTGACTTATTTGAAACGCATAACCGTTTTGATATGACCTGACCTGACTGGAAAACCATTGTATTAAATTAGAATTTTTCTTAAAGCCATTTTGTAGTTGGAATTGTATTTGTTATATTGACTTTAGATGGACCTAATCTTAAGTATCCGAACCTGACTAGATTTGAACTAAGCTGGCCTGGCCTATCTGGACCTAGCCTGACATATCCGGACCTGACGTGATATATCCGGACCTAACGTGACATATCCGGACCTGACATGGCCTAACCGTACCGGACCTGACCTGACATATCCGAACTTGACCTGACCTCGCTAGACGCGAACATATCTGGACCTGACCTGACCTATCCGAATTTGACTTGATCGATCTGGAACAGGCCTGACCCATACTGACTTGATTGACTTAGCAGATCCTCACCTGGCTTATCCGGACCTGACCTGACCCATCCGGACCAGACCCAAACTAGCCGGACCTGATTTAGTCGGATCTGACCTGATCTGACCCAAACTAGTTGGACCTGACATGACATAGCCGGACCTGACCTAGTCAAATCTGACTTGATCTAAACTAGTTGGATTTAGCCTGACATATCCGGACCTGACGTGACATATCCGGACCTGACCTGACGAATCCGGACCTGACGTGACCTAGCCGTAACTAACATGTCCCGACCTGATCTGACCTAATTGGACCTGTTTCCGTACCGGAGTACCAACTTCTAAACTGACAATACTAAGAGTTTAGAAGTTGGCATCTCAATTTTGTAAACAAAGAAAATTTTTAAGTAATTTCAACAAAAATCATATATTTTTTCTTGAGTAGAATTGTTTTTTTTAAACAAAAAAATTAATATATTTGTTTAATTCCATTAACAAAAAAAAAACAGATTTAAAAAGAAAATCCTGTTCATTTTTCGATTATCAACAATTTTTAAAATTTTAGTTTTTTTGTTTAAAACTTGAATTTGCTTTACTGAAGCACGAAGCCGTTTTCCACGTGGGGAAATACACTTAGCAATTTTTTTTACGTAATAAAAATTATTATAAAATAATTTGACTCAAATATAATTTAATTTTTTTATTTTTAATTTTTTTTTTTGTTAGCGAAATTGCATAAAAGTTATTATTGTTTTTTAACTTTATGTTAATTAAATTTTAAGATTAAATTCTGGAAATTAGCTCAGTAATTTACGGTTGTTTCCGGTAACAATTTATAACTTTGGAAACCGCCAAAAGTTATAACTCCGAGATCCAAAACTGATGGTTAGTTTAAATCCAGTTATCTTCTAAGATTTAATCTATTTCTTTTTAACCCCTTCCTTAATTCAAGGGTGCTTTAAACACACCTTATAACTTTGGAACCCACCATAAGTTATAATGTAGCAGTCATCAAGCCTTTAAAGAAGAAAACCGGTAATCAGTCCACTTATAAATTTGGAAAACGCCAAAAGTTATAAATCAGCAGCCAACATGTAGAAAAAATCCGATGGTCAGTCAAAATCCAGATTAGAGTTCTCTGTAATTCAGGGGTATTTCCGGCAACAATTTATGACTTTGGAAACCGCCAAAAGTTATAACTCCGAAGTCCAAAACCCGATAATTAGTTTAAATCCTGATATTTTCTAGGATTTAATCTATTTTTTTTTTGAAACCCTGCAATACTTTAAGGACGCTTCAAAAATACCTTATAAGTTTGGAACCCGCCCAAAAGTTATAATGCAGCAGCCATCAAGCCTCTGAAGAAAGAAACCGGTATTCAGTCAACTTGTAACTTTGGAAACCGCCAAAAGTTATAACTCAGCAGCCAACCTGTGGACAAAACCCCATGGTCAGTCAAAATCCAGATTAGAGTTTCTAAGATTACTTAAATAGCCTTCTGTAATTTAGGGGTATTTCCAGTAACAACTTATAACTTTACAAACCGCCAAAAGTTATAACTTCAAGATCCAAAACACGGAGGTTAGGCCAGTTATTTAAAAAAAAATAATATTTTTTTTTAACCCCTTCAAAAATTTAAGGGGCTTCCGACAACAACTTTTAACTTTAGAAACTGCCAAAAGTTATAACTCCGAGTTCCAAAACCCGATGATTATTTTCTAAGATTTAATCTATTTTTTTTTTCCAATAATTCAAGGGTACTTAAAAAAAAAACTTTATAACTTTGGAACCCATCGAAAGTTATAATGCAGCAGCCATCAAGCCTCTGAAGAAAGAAACCGGTAATCAGTCAACTTATAAGTTTGAAAATCGCCAAAACTTATAACTCAGCAGCCATGAATCCTCTAGAGAAAAAAAAACCGGTGATCAATCAACTTGTAACTTTGGAAACCGCCAAACGTTATAACTTAGCAGTCAACCTGTAGAAAATATCTGATGGTCAGTCAAAATCCAGACTCGGAGATAATATTACTTAAATCCTTTCTGTAATCCCGGGGTATTTCCGGCAACAACTTATCACTTTGGAAATCGCCAAAAGTTATAACTTCTAGATCCAAAATATGATGGTCACTATAAATACAGTACTTCCGATGCTTCAGTAAACAACTTATAACTTTGGAATCCACCAAAAGTTATAATGTAGCAGGCACCCTGTAGAAAAATCGGATGGTCAGTCAATATCCAGATTAGAGTTGCTAAAATTACTTAAATCCCTTCTGTAATTCGGGGGTATTTCCGGAAAAAAAAACTTATAACTTTGGAAACCGCCAAAAGTTAGAACTCCGAGATCCAAAACCCGATGGTCCGGGTACCACCCCTCACGAAAAATTGAATTTGAAGCAAATTACGCACTCAACCTGGTCAACTAGTACCGCAAACTCACCTCAAAACTATTCTAAAGTTACCGAGTCTACTTCGAATAACTCAACTTGATGAATTTTGACGTAGCGTCAGTAGCACCATAAGCCCGTTCGCAAACTCCGACTTAACCTCAAGGCAGTTCCATCCGCATGAGCACTACCACATACACAGTCCAAGGCTATTCCTTCAAGTTGCGTGTTCCTTCGAAAGCCCAACTTGATGTACTTTGAAGTACCGTCAGTAGCAAACTCGTTCGCAAACTCCGATTTAACCTTAAGGCAGAACTATCCGCATGAACAATAAAGTAGATCTAACCAGTACACTTTCCGAACAGCCGAACAGCTCTTTTCAGAGCTTAAGGGTGTTGTAAATTACAATGTATACAATTGAGGAAACCACCATACTGGCTCCGAAGGAGGTAAAACAAATGGAAATGACCGACTTTGTAACCGCTGTCGCCAGTATCCCATTAGAAAATTTTAACAATTTGTTATGGAAAATTGTTACTCAGATCCGATCCAAAGTGATCTAGGTCTAGTGAGTAATGTTCTGCCAACCCCTACTAAATTTAGGGGCACTACAGACCGTGTAGTAGGTTTACCTTGAAGAAACCGTTACAAGTTGTCATGACAACCTAAAATAACTCGCCGATAAAAATAACACCGCTAGACACAACTTCTTTAGTCGAGGAAAATGGTGCATTTTAAAAACCGAAGCTACAATACCAAAAGATGTTTAGCATTGGAGTTTCTGTAAACCAACATTTGGGTTCTAAGGAAAGCGCAGGAGGTTAAGGGTGCTTCGTATGGTTAGTAATCTGCTCCCTTGGTGTTTATCAAGGTTCCGCATTTTCAACCCTTGTATAGGGGTGTTCCGTAAAACCACTCAACTTGGGTGCCGGCCCAAAGTTGTACCGAAATCTGAACAGCATTGGAGGACCGTCAAGACTATTAAGAGCATTAAGAGGCACTAGCGATGGGTATGATCAGAGAGAAATGCAGGTTTTGTTTTTTTTATTTTGTTTAATTTAGTTTTTGTTATTTTGTAAATCGTTTGTAAGGTTAAAAAAAAAAGAAAAAAGAAAGGTAGTCTTTGAGTTTATTTTTTTTTGTTCTTTTTTTTTTGCCGAAGTAGGTGGGGAATGTAACGAAGTTACTATTTTTTTTATTGTTTTAATTAATTTTCTAGACTATTTAAGTTCAGACAGTTAAAAAATATTTTTACTGAAACCTGACTCAATTTTCGCTTATTAATTTTGTTTCATATTTTCCGAGGAAAAATGCCGTTTTGACATATGAATATCATTAAAGCCTTTCAAAACGTTTGTTGCAAAAAGACTAGATAAAATAATATTCCGAATAAGTCAATCCACGTTCATTTTTAAAAACGTGGTTGGGTTTCATTCGGTTATTTCCGTTGGTTCTCGATTTGTAGCCGAGCTCTAGCCTATAAAACAGTAATGCCTTCGCCCATACGGGGATTCGAGATTTGTTTCTCGTTCGAGCACAATGTATAGGTGGTACGCGGTGTGTGTAGATGTCGACCGGTTTCTGGTAAGAATGGGATTTATAAAAGAAACCTCGTTTTTGCCTTAGTCAAAGTTTTTATAATTCTATTTGATTTGAATTTATTTTGAACCGTGCAAATTACTTGTTTGTCCTTTCCCGATCCCAGGATTTCCCGTTAGTATCTTACATGTTTTCTGGTATTTATTAATTTTCTTTCGCAAGAAAATTAAGAAACAAATCGGGTTTATTACTTGTGGGCTGCAGGTTCGTCACCAAGTAATAATCATCCCGGATTTGACACACCAGTTTCCCTTGTCCTGGTTTTTATTATTTTTGTTCTCTTTCGAGAAAGCAAAAATGATAACAAAGCTATCGATTATATTTCGTGGGCCGTATGTTTCGTCACCGACTTATAATTGTAGCGCTTTGCTAAACCCCCCGTCCTCGTTTCCCATTTTTTGTATTATTTTTGTTCTCTTTCAAGGAAGCAAAAATGATAACAAAGCTATAGATTGTGTTTCGTGGGCCGTATGTTTCGTCACCGACTCATAATTGTAGCGCTTTGCTAAACCCCCGTCCTCGTTTCCCGTTTCCCGTTTTTTTATTATTATTTTTGTTCTCTTTCGAGGAAGCAAAAATGATAACAAAGCTATAGATTATATTTCGTGGGCTGGATGTTTCGTCACCGACTTATAATTGTAGTGCTTTGCTAAACCCCCCGTCCTCGTTTCCCGTTTTTTTTATTATTTTTGTTCTCTTTCAATGAAGCAAAAATGATAACAAAGCTATAGATTATGTTTCGTGGGCCGTATGTTTCGTCACCGACTCATAATTGCAGCGCTTTACTAAACCCCCGTCCTCGTTTCCCGAATCCCATTTTTTTATTATTATTTTTGTTCTCTTTCGAGGAAGCAAAAATGATAACAAAGCTATAGATTATATTTCGTGGGCTGTATGTTTCGTCACCGACTTATAATTGTAGCGCTTTGCTAAACCCCCGTTCTCGTTTCCCGTTTCCCGTTTTTTATTATTATTTTTGTTCTCTTTCTCGAGAAAGCAAAAATGATAACAAAGCTATAGATTATGTTTCGTGGGCCGTATGTTTCGTCACCGACTCATAATCATCGCGGCTTTGTGCAGCCAGCTCTCCCGTTTAGATAAAACCTGGTATTTATTAATTTCTTCCTAATTCTCTTTTTATTTTTCATAATTAACGATTTTTTTTTCTGTCACGATTATTGCTTCGTTGTTGCCACCGCGACCTTATAAACTTAAAAGTTGGTATAGTTAAATTTTTATCCGTTTCTTTTGTAAATAACCTGTTACCTGTTACCGTAAGACATATATGCTCTCACCGTAAATTAAACCTGTTAAAGTGGTACCACATTCCGTTTCTATTTGTAAATATTCTGTTTAATTTTTCTTTCCGTTTCTTTTGTACATAACCGACGTGAACCGAACCGAACCGCGAGACATATATGACCCGACCAGTCCTGTGAAACTTCAAAGTTGGTAAAGTTTCGTTTTTTTTCCAGTTAAATAGCCGTAAATTTGTAAAATTATAGTATGTAATTAACTACCAGCTGTTTAAGGAAATCTTTCTCCAATTTTTTTTTATGTTGGGAAAAGTCTTTTTGGGGCAAAAAGAAATCAGTATTTAACTAACGTCCATCCGATCTAATCGGACCTAACCAGATTTGTTAAATCCTTTTGTTAGAGTTCCGAGGTGATAGGCGTTGAGTTTTAGGTCCTTTTTCATAACTTTCACTTTTTTTTAAATACCTAACTGTCTGTGCTAGAATAGCGCAAACAAAGTAAACTGGAGTTTTTTTTTTTTTTTTTTTTTTTTTTTTTTTTTTTTTTTTTTTTTTTTTTTTTTTTTTTTTTTTTTTTTTTAATTTGCTAAATTGTAACTTCTCAACCAAAAACCAGTTTTAATTAATGAAGATTTTTCAATAAATTTATAAAAATTAAGAACGGTAAGAAATTTGTAAGAGGGTTTCGTCATCTAACGAATTTTCCCCTACTTTTGACGTCCCAGGGTTTCGGTCGATTCAATCCTGGGATTTCGAGGGATAGAATCGATCGAAATTTTGCCTCGGGCGCCACTCTAGGAAATAAGGGAGCCTAGAGTCTCCCTTGCCTCTCGGGTATGCTTTTAAACAGTGGAGAATAACCAGGTAAGTAAACTACAATTTCATTAAAAAACTCAATTTCTATAAATACTAGTTTATGTGTATTTTGTCATTTTAATTTAGTGGTACAAACCCTCAAAGAAAATAACTAAATATATGCAACTTAATAAATAAAACAAAACTATAAATGACTTATTTCTATCAAGTCAAATAAAAAAAAAAACTCCAGTTTACTTTGTTTGCGCTATTCTAGCACAGACAGTTAGGTATTTAAAAAAAAGTGAAAGTTATGAAAAAGGACCTAAAACTCAACGCCTATCACCTCGGAACTCTAACAAAAGGATTTAACAAATCTGGTTAGGTCCGATTAGATCGGATGGACGTTAGTTAAATACTGATTTCTTTTTGCCCCAAAAAGACTTTTCCCAACATAAAAAAAAATTGGAGAAAGATTTCCTTAAACAGCTGGTAGTTAATTACATACTATAATTTTACAAATTTACGGCTATTTAACTGGAAAAAAAACGAAACTTTACCAACTTTGAAGTTTCACAGGACTGGTCGGGTCATATATGTCTCGCGGTTCGGTTCGGTTCACGTCGGTTATGTACAAAAGAAACGGAAAGAAAAATTAAACAGAATATTTACAAATAGAAACGGAATGTGGTACCACTTTAACAGGTTTAATTTACGGTGAGAGCATATATGTCTTACGGTAACAGGTAACAGGTTATTTACAAAAGAAACGGATAAAAATTTAACTATACCAACTTTTAAGTTTATAAGGTCGCGGTGGCAACAACGAAGCAATAATCGTGACAGAAAAAAAAATCGTTAATTATGAAAAATAAAAAGAGAATTAGGAAGAAATTAATAAATACCAGGTTTTATCTAAACGGGAGAGCTGGCTGCACAAAGCCGCGATGATTATGAGTCGGTGACGAAACATACGGCCCACGAAACATAATCTATAGCTTTGTTATCATTTTTGCTTTCTCGAGAAAGAGAACAAAAATAATAATAAAAAACGGGAAACGGGAAACGAGAACGGGGGTTTAGCAAAGCGCTACAATTATAAGTCGGTGACGAAACATACAGCCCACGAAATATAATCTATAGCTTTGTTATCATTTTTGCTTCCTCGAAAGAGAACAAAAATAATAATAAAAAAATGGGATTCGGGAAACGAGGACGGGGGTTTAGCAAAGCGCTGCAATTATGAGTCGGTGACGAAACATACGGCCCACGAAACATAATCTATAGCTTTGTTATCATTTTTGCTTCATTGAAAGAGAACAAAAATAATAAAAAAAACGGGAAACGAGGACGGGGGGTTTAGCAAAGCACTACAATTATAAGTCGGTGACGAAACATCCAGCCCACGAAATATAATCTATAGCTTTGTTATCATTTTTGCTTCCTCGAAAGAGAACAAAAATAATAATAAAAAAACGGGAAACGGGAAACGAGGACGGGGGTTTAGCAAAGCGCTACAATTATGAGTCGGTGACGAAACATACGGCCCACGAAACACAATCTATAGCTTTGTTATCATTTTTGCTTCCTTGAAAGAGAACAAAAATAATACAAAAAATGGGAAACGAGGACGGGGGGTTTAGCAAAGCGCTACAATTATAAGTCGGTGACGAAACATACGGCCCACGAAATATAATCGATAGCTTTGTTATCATTTTTGCTTTCTCGAAAGAGAACAAAAATAATAAAAACCAGGACAAGGGAAACTGGTGTGTCAAATCCGGGATGATTATTACTTGGTGACGAACCTGCAGCCCACAAGTAATAAACCCGATTTGTTTCTTAATTTTCTTGCGAAAGAAAATTAATAAATACCAGAAAACATGTAAGATACTAACGGGAAATCCTGGGATCGGGAAAGGACAAACAAGTAATTTGCACGGTTCAAAATAAATTCAAATCAAATAGAATTATAAAAACTTTGACTAAGGCAAAAACGAGGTTTCTTTTATAAATCCCATTCTTACCAGAAACCGGTCGACATCTACACACACCGCGTACCACCTATACATTGTGCTCGAACGAGAAACAAATCTCGAATCCCCGTATGGGCGAAGGCATTACTGTTTTATAGGCTAGAGCTCGGCTACAAATCGAGAACCAACGGAAATAACCGAATGAAACCCAACCACGTTTTTAAAAATGAACGTGGATTGACTTATTCGGAATATTATTTTATCTAGTCTTTTTGCAACAAACGTTTTGAAAGGCTTTAATGATATTCATATGTCAAAACGGCATTTTTCCTCGGAAAATATGAAACAAAATTAATAAGCGAAAATTGAGTCAGGTTTCAGTAAAAATATTTTTTAACTGTCTGAACTTAAATAGTCTAGAAAATTAATTAAAACAATAAAAAAAATAGTAACTTCGTTACATTCCCCACCTACTTCGGCAAAAAAAAAGAACAAAAAAAAATAAACTCAAAGACTACCTTTCTTTTTTCTTTTTTTTTTAACCTTACAAACGATTTACAAAATAACAAAAACTAAATTAAACAAAATAAAAAAAACAAAACCTGCATTTCTCTCTGATCATACCCATCGCTAGTGCCTCTTAATGCTCTTAATAGTCTTGACGGTCCTCCAATGCTGTTCAGATTTCGGTACAACTTTGGGCCGGCACCCAAGTTGAGTGGTTTTACGGAACACCCCTATACAAGGGTTGAAAATGCGGAACCTTGATAAACACCAAGGGAGCAGATTACTAACCATACGAAGCACCCTTAACCTCCTGCGCTTTCCTTAGAACCCAAATGTTGGTTTACAGAAACTCCAATGCTAAACATCTTTTGGTATTGTAGCTTCGGTTTTTAAAATGCACCATTTTCCTCGACTAAAGAAGTTGTGTCTAGCGGTGTTATTTTTATCGGCGAGTTATTTTAGGTTGTCATGACAACTTGTAACGGTTTCTTCAAGGTAAACCTACTACACGGTCTGTAGTGCCCCTAAATTTAGTAGGGGTTGGCAGAACATTACTCACTAGACCTAGATCACTTTGGATCGGATCTGAGTAACAATTTTCCATAACAAATTGTTAAAATTTTCTAATGGGATACTGGCGACAGCGGTTACAAAGTCGGTCATTTCCATTTGTTTTACCTCCTTCGGAGCCAGTATGGTGGTTTCCTCAATTGTATACATTGTAATTTACAACACCCTTAAGCTCTGAAAAGAGCTGTTCGGCTGTTCGGAAAGTGTACTGGTTAGATCTACTTTATTGTTCATGCGGATAGTTCTGCCTTAAGGTTAAATCGGAGTTTGCGAACGAGTTTGCTACTGACGGTACTTCAAAGTACATCAAGTTGGGCTTTCGAAGGAACACGCAACTTGAAGGAATAGCCTTGGACTGTGTATGTGGTAGTGCTCATGCGGATGGAACTGCCTTGAGGTTAAGTCGGAGTTTGCGAACGGGCTTATGGTGCTACTGACGCTACGTCAAAATTCATCAAGTTGAGTTATTCGAAGTAGACTCGGTAACTTTAGAATAGTTTTGAGGTGAGTTTGCGGTACTAGTTGACCAGGTTGAGTGCGTAATTTGCTTCAAATTCAATTTTTCGTGAGGGGTGGTACCCGGACCATCGGGTTTTGGATCTCGGAGTTCTAACTTTTGGCGGTTTCCAAAGTTATAAGTTTTTTTTTCCGGAAATACCCCCGAATTACAGAAGGGATTTAAGTAATTTTAGCAACTCTAATCTGGATATTGACTGACCATCCGATTTTTCTACAGGGTGCCTGCTACATTATAACTTTTGGTGGATTCCAAAGTTATAAGTTGTTTACTGAAGCATCGGAAGTACTGTATTTATAGTGACCATCATATTTTGGATCTAGAAGTTATAACTTTTGGCGATTTCCAAAGTGATAAGTTGTTGCCGGAAATACCCCGGGATTACAGAAAGGATTTAAGTAATATTATCTCCGAGTCTGGATTTTGACTGACCATCAGATATTTTCTACAGGTTGACTGCTAAGTTATAACGTTTGGCGGTTTCCAAAGTTACAAGTTGATTGATCACCGGTTTTTTTTTCTCTAGAGGATTCATGGCTGCTGAGTTATAAGTTTTGGCGATTTTCAAACTTATAAGTTGACTGATTACCGGTTTCTTTCTTCAGAGGCTTGATGGCTGCTGCATTATAACTTTCGATGGGTTCCAAAGTTATAAAGTTTTTTTTTTAAGTACCCTTGAATTATTGGAAAAAAAAATAGATTAAATCTTAGAAAATAATCATCGGGTTTTGGAACTCGGAGTTATAACTTTTGGCAGTTTCTAAAGTTAAAAGTTGTTGTCGGAAGCCCCTTAAATTTTTGAAGGGGTTAAAAAAAAATATTATTTTTTTTTAAATAACTGGCCTAACCTCCGTGTTTTGGATCTTGAAGTTATAACTTTTGGCGGTTTGTAAAGTTATAAGTTGTTACTGGAAATACCCCTAAATTACAGAAGGCTATTTAAGTAATCTTAGAAACTCTAATCTGGATTTTGACTGACCATGGGGTTTTGTCCACAGGTTGGCTGCTGAGTTATAACTTTTGGCGGTTTCCAAAGTTACAAGTTGACTGAATACCGGTTTCTTTCTTCAGAGGCTTGATGGCTGCTGCATTATAACTTTTGGGCGGGTTCCAAACTTATAAGGTATTTTTGAAGCGTCCTTAAAGTATTGCAGGGTTTCAAAAAAAAAATAGATTAAATCCTAGAAAATATCAGGATTTAAACTAATTATCGGGTTTTGGACTTCGGAGTTATAACTTTTGGCGGTTTCCAAAGTCATAAATTGTTGCCGGAAATACCCCTGAATTACAGAGAACTCTAATCTGGATTTTGACTGACCATCGGATTTTTTCTACATGTTGGCTGCTGATTTATAACTTTTGGCGTTTTCCAAATTTATAAGTGGACTGATTACCGGTTTTCTTCTTTAAAGGCTTGATGACTGCTACATTATAACTTATGGTGGGTTCCAAAGTTATAAGGTGTGTTTAAAGCACCCTTGAATTAAGGAAGGGGTTAAAAAGAAATAGATTAAATCTTAGAAGATAACTGGATTTAAACTAACCATCAGTTTTGGATCTCGGAGTTATAACTTTTGGCGGTTTCCAAAGTTATAAATTGTTACCGGAAACAACCGTAAATTACTGAGCTAATTTCCAGAATTTAATCTTAAAATTTAATTAACATAAAGTTAAAAAACAATAATAACTTTTATGCAATTTCGCTAACAAAAAAAAAAATTAAAAATAAAAAAATTAAATTATATTTGAGTCAAATTATTTTATAATAATTTTTATTACGTAAAAAAAATTGCTAAGTGTATTTCCCCACGTGGAAAACGGCTTCGTGCTTCAGTAAAGCAAATTCAAGTTTTAAACAAAAAACTAAAATTTTAAAAATTGTTGATAATCGAAAAATGAACAGGATTTTCTTTTTAAATCTGTTTTTTTTTTGTTAATGGAATTAAACAAATATATTAATTTTTTTGTTTAAAAAAAACAATTCTACTCAAGAAAAAATATATGATTTTTGTTGAAATTACTTAAAAATTTTCTTTGTTTACAAAATTGAGATGCCAACTTCTAAACTCTTAGTATTGTCAGTTTAGAAGTTGGTACTCCGGTACGGAAACAGGTCCAATTAGGTCAGATCAGGTCGGGACATGTTAGTTACGGCTAGGTCACGTCAGGTCCGGATTCGTCAGGTCAGGTCCGGATATGTCACGTCAGGTCCGGATATGTCAGGCTAAATCCAACTAGTTTAGATCAAGTCAGATTTGACTAGGTCAGGTCCGGCTATGTCATGTCAGGTCCAACTAGTTTGGGTCAGATCAGGTCAGATCCGACTAAATCAGGTCCGGCTAGTTTGGGTCTGGTCCGGATGGGTCAGGTCAGGTCCGGATAAGCCAGGTGAGGATCTGCTAAGTCAATCAAGTCAGTATGGGTCAGGCCTGTTCCAGATCGATCAAGTCAAATTCGGATAGGTCAGGTCAGGTCCAGATATGTTCGCGTCTAGCGAGGTCAGGTCAAGTTCGGATATGTCAGGTCAGGTCCGGTACGGTTAGGCCATGTCAGGTCCGGATATGTCACGTTAGGTCCGGATATATCACGTCAGGTCCGGATATGTCAGGCTAGGTCCAGATAGGCCAGGCCAGCTTAGTTCAAATCTAGTCAGGTTCGGATACTTAAGATTAGGTCCATCTAAAGTCAATATAACAAATACAAAGTTCGCGAGTACTTATTATTATTAGCGCAGGGCAGACAGAAACGTAAACATGAGGAATTCCTGGAATTGAAACATAATAACACCAGTGTAGAGCCCTTTTCTGACTTGCTAGGAAGAGTTTGTACGTGTCGAGAAGGCGTAACAATAGATAAAATAATATTCCTGTGTCAAATTTGATTGTAGAGAATAAAGGACAGGAAATGGTGGAAAAAAAATTTCTAGTCATATTGAAAATACAAAAAATGTCATCATTTTCTTACATGATCAGGTGCGATTTCGCCCAAAAGTCCATTTGAAAGGTATCCTTCCATAGAAAAAAATCCACTAGCCCGTTTTTGGCGGCAGTTTTTGTACACCTTTCACCTCTTGAAGACAGCCGTGAAAAACACCAATCAATATTTTACTGCTAAAGAAAAACTTAAATAACAACATTTTGAACAAAATACTAGTCAAAATTCTAATGGTATTTTAGAGATCTGTTAATTGTTTTTAAATGTGATCAATGTAAATCTTGAAAAAAAGGATATTTGTAAAAATCGAGACATTCGCGGGACGCTCCACAAATCGGGACTGTTTGGCTCTTTGAAAATCAGGACAGTCTTGCCAAATCGTTGCCACGTTATATAAATATAAGTTTACGATATTTTGCAGACAAATTACCGTGTTTCTTAATATTTATTTTTTATAATTTAGGTAAATTCGAACAGATGGATTGGGGTGAAAAAGAAAATCTGGAGAGATACCATCAACCGCACCCTCCAGCGTATAATTTGAACAATGTAGTATGTCCAGTTGCCTTGCTTTACTCCAAGAACGATGGTTTGATTGCCGTCAAAGTAAGTGCTTTTTTTAACGTGACTCCCTGTAAGAATATCTCTCTATATTTTTACCAAGATATAAGATTTTGAAAAATTGTATAATAGCATGAAACTATCCTTTTATTTCTGCAAAAAAATAAAAATGGTGACATATTGTAGATAGAACCAAATGCCTATTAGCCTAAAAATACAGGCATATACGTAATATTCCAATACTCCCTGTTACCTATTTACACAATGGTTGGCGTTTGATGCAAACATTCAGAAATAAAGGTACGAAAAATGCACAGATACCAAATTTACATAGATAGAGTTTATGTCAACTGTACGCCGATGATTTGACGAATACAAGAATAAAATAATTTTCATGCGTAAAAGTATAACCAATTAGGACATTTTATCTTGACGACCGCAAAAAGGATAGACTTATACCCATTGATATTCCTTTTTCAAATATGTTTGCATTCTGCATCGTAAGGTACCGTAGGTATTGCAATAATACGTACTATATGGAAATAATATGCATATGTCTTTGAAAGCAACCAATCAGGTATTTTTTGCTTAAAGACCCCAAGGCCCTCATGTTTGTATCATGAATGGGGTGGAATATTATGTATATGAATACAGGTCCTTAATTCGTAGCTAGGCAAATGACAAAAATGTGACACTATTCCGAGCCCAATCAGATGCTGTATCAGAATTGAAAATATCTGCGAAAGTTTTTTAAATATACAAGGTATCCCATTAAGGATGGCAGCCGGATTTATCTCAGAAACTACTATCGCTACGACTTCGGAGAAAAATTGTCGGCTCTTGCGAATTCACCTAAAATATTTTTGTTTCTGTAGCTCTCCGCTAGGGTGCAGTAATTCATCTATCGACTACAATAATTTCATATTCATATTCCCTGAAGAATTCTGCATAATTTATTAAAAATAAATTACTCCTACGTGCTAACTAACTGAATCTGTTCTTATTATTTATTCGAATTATTAATAAAAGCCTAAAAAATGCAAATCTTACTGACTTTTTGTCCATATTTATGTCTTGTCCAAAGAAGAAATTTAAAAAAAGTACAAAACCTAAGAACTTAAATTTCTTTAAAAATATAGATACAAACCCATTAATATTTTTACTTAAACTTGTTAACTAATATTTATTTAATATGTTGCGGAAACCTGTATTTTAAAATTTAATTTTGTTTAAACGTCATTAAAAAAAAAGTTTTTTAAACGTGATTTTACTTTGCTTAATTGTATTTTACTTATAAACCTTTGTATCTATATTATAATTTGACGTTTGATTACTTTTGTAATTTTGTTAAAAAATTAAAAGTCAATAAACATCAACTATTAAAAATTATAACAGATGTCATATGAAAATAATAAAAAATAATACACATAAAACTTTATTTTTAAATATCTTAAAGTCAAATGTTGACTTGCGGATTTCAATAATATTTTAAATTAATAGCACTTAACAAAATAAATTTATGTTTCTAAGTTTGGTATTAATAATGCGGTTTTCGGAATAACAAATTTTTTAAATAATTTGTCTTATAACCAAAAACGGAGGAGAGGAGCTTTGGTTTCTGAGATATTTACAAAAACTGTTTTAAGGATGATATAGGATGGAGTTCACTTAGAGTGTATGAATGGGCTAGGAAGGTATCATATTCGGCCATTTATTTTAAGAATAACTTCCTGTCACAATTTCTCTCTTAATTTTTTACCGCAATATTTTGAAATATCGTCACTATATTTACCTATTTATCTACAGACCTACCCAATTTAATGAAATTTCGTAGTACTATATTGGCGAGTGCGGTCAATTGAATGACGTTAAAGAATTTTTTCCAGACCATCTACTTTTTTTCAAAACAGTTTCCAAAATCCCCATGTATGTTACTGGGACACCCCGTATAGCAAAAAAGTTATTAATTCTTTTAATTTGTGATTTTTTGGCCCACTCTGTACTACGACTGTGAAACGTAATACTGATAATAAATCCAATACAGTCCCGATTATCCGAAATAATGTGGACCAAAGTGATTTCGGATAATCAAAATTTCGGTTAATCCGATTTTTTTTTTTTGGAAAATAGGAGGATGCGTTTATCATTAGATCGACTTAAAAACATTTGTAACCTCAGAGTAATAACATATAAAGAGAAGTAGTAACCCCGGTTTCGGCGGTCATTCATTTATTTGTTGGTAAACAATGTAGCTTTTCCGCTGTTGCCAGCTCCTCTGCCTCTGTAAAATTTTATAAATAATAAGTAAGGTTCAACTTCTTACCTTACCAAAATTTTAGTGCTTTGAGTTGGTTAGGCTATTTAAACCGTGCGATAATTTGTCATGCGCTTATTAGCCCGCGTCGCGTCGTTTTATGCTGTGTATTTATTATTACAATCTGCGATAAAAACTCATTTAGAAAACATAATTCATGAACGGCCCCTTTTCCCACAATTTTTTCAGGACGTGGCAACAGGTGTATGACATCATATTACGGATTTCGTGTTAGCAGGGCCGGGTTTCGTTTTGAGCTACTTGGACTATATCCCCGCGCTACTATTTTTCGAAAACCGCATATTGATGCGACGTTCCATTAAAAAGTTAGCATTTTTTAAACTTTTTAACTGTCAATTAGCATTCACGAATTCATTCTTCATTCATGCTTCTCAAACCATTTAACTAAATCAGTATTACGGTCAATTGGTGCATTCTTGGTATTAAAATGTTTTGTTTCGGTGATTATTTCTTGTTGTTTTAGAATTTGAAAATCCCCACTTAAAACTGTGTTTACTTTTACCATTTCTTCTTTTTTCAAAATATTTTGAATTCTTCTTTTAAATAAGCTACAACTGTCATCTAAAAATTGCTTCGCATCTTTGTTTTTCAAGTTTGTAATCACACCACTTCTTACCCGGTTGTCAAAGGCTGAATTAACATCTTCCCACTGAACACGAAGTTTTGCAGTTTTTCTGTTGATGACATCTCCACCTCCCACCTTTAGACGTCTTTTTAAATTGTGTTTAGACTCTTTAACTTGTACAAGACAAGCTGTTAAGTGAGCTTTTTCAGTTACAGACTTTGAGTTCTTCAGCGCAACACTTATTTTTCTGCTAGCCAAAGCAGAGTCTTTTAAAATTTGTAAAATCTTTCCATTGTTTTTACCATCATAAGTCATCTTCAGCTGACCTTTAATTTTCAGAACTAAGGCAGTAGCAAAACTCATTTTTTTCGGTTATTAACTGTGTGCCGATAACTAATAATTAGTTAAATGTTCTCTGAGTACAAGCGACCAGGATAGGATACAAAACCAGACTGAAATAGTTAAATGAGTTTCATTTCTTTATACAAAATCATCAGATATATACGCATGCGCATAAGTGTTTTGTTCTCAATTGCGTTGCACACCAAACCAGTTCTTTCTTTTTATTATTTACTTATTGGACCAGGTTTCTTCACGTAGTATAAATTTTGAACAAAATTAAACTTATTTTAGTACTATAAGGAACAAGCTGTTGAATATACTACATTGACCTTTTTTTAATAACCCAAGTATGTAAGACAGGTGTTCTTTAAGGTTTAGATTCGTAAAGGAGAGCTATAAGTTCAATAAACCTTTCACCGTGGATGGTTAAAGGTGCGTTATAAACAGGTTCAATGATATTTTTAACTTTGGATTAATAAAGAAAAGAATAGACTAAAAAAAGAGGGAATATACAAAGGTTTGATGACCTTTTCAACAAGAACTAGAAGAGGAGCGGTGTAAACCGGTTTACTATGTCTATATCTCACTTATTTCTGAAAGTGCTTTGTTTCTTGAGAAGGCAGCTGAGCCTCTAAGAATTTATAAAAATTTGTTAAAAATGAATTGGTGGTATACACAAAATTTATTTTAGTTTTAGTTGAAACTTTTATAAATATTATATATTTATAAAGTTGCATATATACATACACATAAAACCACCAGAAAATAAAGCTTATATTGTATGGAAGAGCCAAAGACAAAGCTTGATGGGTATTGGTTAGGCTATTTTTAGATTTTTGAGCAATTTTTGTTCCTACAGCCCATAAATTCAAAATAACTATGTTTTATGTTATTGTTAGGTCACCATTTAACTATTCATCTTCCTTCTAACCTTAATTTTTTCTATTAGTCCAACGTAAATTCTTTTTGAATTTACCTGATTTGGAAAAAACCTCTTTCCTCCATAAATCAAACTTTCTCGCTTAAACGCTGGATTTTATATTATTGTAAGTATTTTCCTTCCATTTTGTCTTCTTATATACCTATGTCGAGTCATAATCAATATTTTCCCTACGTAATCATTTATACTTACGTTTTTTAAGTTTTGTGCGCTATTTTTCTTCCTTCTTTGTGATGTAAATGTCAGATATTCTTGGCGTCTATCTCATATGCTCACAAGCTCTGTTTAATATTCAATGTGAATACCTAGTTCTTTCTCCATTTGTTCTATAATGAAAAGTGAAGACAACACTTTAAGTAACAAAAAGCACAGTTTTTATCATAAAATGTTCATATATGGTTCTTATAAGTAGATTCTTTAAACTTATTCAAAATTTTCTTTTAGGTTTTATATATTTTGTGCATTTAAGATAAATAATTTAGTTTTTTCATGTTACATCCATTAAGATTCTTAACTGAAGACAAGGTTTCAAATTCATAACATAAAAAAATGCCCTGGCTGAATTGTTTGATTTAGAAAAGCAAATGCATCAAACTTTTTTGAGTGTAAATCGCCATGATGATATAAGGAAGCTTGTTAATAACCACTTTTTGTCCGTCTGCGTCTGCGTCTGTGCGAGTATCAGGTTGATAGTAATGGTTCATCATCTCGAATACAATTATCATTATCTTTCACATTAAAAAAAATTGATGATCATATGCGGCTTTTACCACTTTAACGCCTAAAAGAAAGACCGAGAGCTAAAGAGGAAGAGCTATATATCTGCAATTTTATTCTACTGTATCAGGAACGTATAGTCATAAAGATGACTCACACAACTTTACAACACAGATGCTGTTCAAATAATAATATTACTAAATAGCAAGTCGTTCACTCACTCTAGGCATGCGCAGAAAGTCAATTGAGTTGTATTTTTTCCAGTGGCGTGCGGTCAAATTTTTGGGAGGGTCAGACCCCCCCCAAAAATCCGCTAGCCTTAAAATGTGGTCTGACCATACCTTTTTATGAAGAATTTAGCATCTAACTGTGTATTTAAACCCTCCTAAAAATGTTTAGGTACGCCACTGACCCAAATGGCATTCCCGTACTACTGTTCCTTTTTTGTCTATTGCTCCCCAACTACTGGACCAATTTTCATGAAAATTTCTGGGTAAACCGGGCTTGGGGTCTTGCTGTTCATGTATTAAAATGGTAACAATCAACCCCCAAGAAGCGTGCAAAAGGGGTAGTTTTTCTAAAACCTTTAATCGTCTATAAACAAAGAACCATTTAAGCGATTTTAATAAAATTTTGTACCTACACTCGATATAACCTCTGGTGATACCTGCAAAAGATGGTTGACATAAACCCCCTAAAACCTAAGAAAAAGGGTAGTTTTTAAAAAATAATTAAAAGGCTTATAACTTAAAATATAATTGACCGATATCAATAAAATTTGGTATGTACTATAGAGTTAAGCTCTTGTTGACTGCGTTTAAAGATAATTTGAAGCAACCCTATAGAAGCCACCTAATGAGGTAGTTTTCATAAATCACTTTAAAAAAATGTAAGACATAAACTACTTGACCGATTTTGATAAAATCTGGTGTGTATATTGTGGTTAAGCTTTGGTTAAAGGTGTTTAAATAGTGCTAAGGTCTACACAATAATAACTCAAAAAGGGGGTAGTTTTTAAATAAAAATTATCACTTTAGGCAAGATATGGCTTGTGGGGTATCAAATGAAAGGTAATTAAGCGTAGAGTAGAAAAATTCTAATATTGACGTTATTCAGTTTGAGGGGTCGGGGTGTAATGAAATAAAAAATCAAGAAAGTTATGTTCATTTTTTTAAAATACATGCATTTTAAATACGACACTGGTGTATGTTTTTCTGTACCTATAAAATAAAATAGTAAGAAAATTTAAGAAAACAGTTTTAATGTAAAAACAAATAGTAACAGCCTCAGAGTAATAACATATAAAGAGAAGTAGTAACCCCGGTTTCGGCGGTCATTCATTTATTTGTTGGTAAACAATGTAGCTTTTCCGCTGTTGCCAGCTCCTCTGCCTCTGTAAAATTTTATAAATAATAAGTAAGGTTCAACTTCTTACCTTACCAAAATTTTAGTGCTTTGAGTTGGTTAGGCTATTTAAACCGTGCGATAATTTGTCATGCGCTTATTAGCCCGCGTCGCGTCGTTTTATGCTGTGTATTTATTATTACAATCTGCGATAAAAACTCATTTAGAAAACATAATTCATGAACGGCCCCTTTTCCCACAATTTTTTCAGGACGTGGCAACAGGTGTATGACATCATATTACGGATTTCGTGTTAGCAGGGCCGGGTTTCGTTTTGAGCTACTTGGACTATATCCCCGCGCTACTATTTTCCGAAAACCGCATATTGATGCGACGTTCCATTAAAAAGTTAGCATTTTTTAAACTTTTTAACTGTCAATTAGCATTCACGAATTTTGACTAAAATCTAATCAGCTCGTGGCAGTATCGAGTACTATTTTACCTGAAAATTTCATGTAAATCGGTTAAGCGGTTTAGGAGCTATCGCGTTTCGGACAGATATACATACACACACACAGACAGATATCACAACGATATTGCTAGGGTAGGTCAAAATACACCCAAATAACACATTTTCGGTGTTATCTCAAAAAAAAATTTTTGTCGAAAACAATACCTTCTCTAGCCGTTGCTGTGCGGGCTAGGAAGGTAAAAAAGGGGCGGGCCGACTGCACAACAAGTAGTATAAGTAGTAGCCTTTAGACTGGATTGTTTAGTTTACACTTGAAAACGGTTAGATATACTTACTTACTGAAACGTCCTGTTTAAAATAAACCAACACAAGAACATTTCATGTAAAAAAGAGCCAAGTACGCGAAAATGGCATTCCGTAAAAAGAATTGAGATAAAAGTAAGGCCAAGTTCTCCAATACAAATTTCATAATGAAAGATTTTTACTAGTTGGAAATGTTTTTCTAAACTTTGCTATTACAGCCAATCTTCTTTATGTTCAATTAAGCACTGTGCCTGAGTCATTTACAGCCGTAATAGCTAAGTTTAGAAAAACATTTCCAAACTAGTTTCTTACTTTTATTTTGAAATTTGTATTGGAGAACTTGACTTTACTTTTATCTCAATTCTTTTTACGGAATGCCGCGTACTTGGTTATTTTTACATGAAATGTTTTTCTTATGATTTTACTTCTTTTTTAAAGGAATTGGATAATATTTAATTTTTAAAATAGTAAAATATGCGGAATATTGTTCAAAACTTTTGCAATGCCTTACTTAAAATTTTAAGGTCTTTTAATTTTTTCCCATGGTTTTATCATAGCTGCCATCAGCATCAGCATCAGCGCAAAGCTCAGCTCTCTAGCGTTTCTGAAAGTGGACAATATTACTTTTGCATAATTTTACATGTATAGGGGAGGGAAGTAAATTAAAATTTTCGTGTTTTTAAATTTTTTCCTATAGTTTTATCATAGTTCCTATCAGTCTTCCAATGCTTAGCTCTCTAGCGTTTTTGGAAGTGGGTAATGTTACTTTTACATAACTTGACATTTATAGGGGAGGAGAGTAAATGAACATTTTTGGGGTTTTTAAATTTTTTCCCATGGTTTTATCATAGTTTCTATCAGCCTTCCAAAGCTCAGCTCTCTAGCGTTTCTGGAAGTGGGCACTGTTACTTTTATATAAATTTACATTTATTGGAGAGGGAAGTAAATTAAAATATTGGTGTTTTAAAATTTTTTCCTATAGTTTTATCATAGTGTCTTTCAGTCTTAAAAAGCTCAGCTCTCTAGCGTTTCTGGAAGTGGGCAGTGTTACTTTTACATAACTTTACATTTATATGGGAGGGAAGTAAATTAGCATTTTGGGGTGTTATAATTTTTTCCTATAGTTTTATTATAGTTCCTATCAGGCTGCCAAAGCTCAGCTCTCTAGCATTGCTAGAAGTGGGTAATGTTATTTTAAATAATTTTACATATATAGGGGAGGGGAGTAAATTAGAATTTTGGGGCTTTTTGATTTTTTCCAGGAGTTTGGTCATAATTTCTATCAGTCCGCCAAATTTCAGCTTTATAGTAGGTCTGGAAGAACAGTAGAATTTTGGTGATCTATACATGAGTGAGTGAGTCAGTGAGTGAGTGGCAATTTCGACGTTTTTTGAAATTTCGTAACTACTTTACTACTCTATAGAAGTCCATGAAACTTGGAGGGGTTGTTAACTTTATGAAGTTCTACGACTGTGCAAAGTATGAGATTCGTAGCTCTTTCCGAAGTAGAGCTATAGATAGGTCAAATATGGGCTGAAATGTTTCAAGAAAAGATGGTACGGCAGCGCGAACTTTGCGAGGCACTGCCGTGCCCTCAGATAAAGACAATGGAAGTCCAAAGTTTTATTTCTGCTCAATCATTGTCTACGAGTTTTAAACAAAAGATTCTTTTTTCACTTATATAATGGCAACAAGTCTAATTAGGTGGGTCCTCAAGTCGTGAACGGTTAGCCCAGATATTCCTAAGCTCTAAGGTCGACACTGACAGTAACATGTGTTTGTATTAAATGCAGTGTTGTCTTGGCCGTCGGACTTGGTATATTGAATTTTTGGTGTTTTTTTTTTCTGTGTGCTGAGTTTTATTTTTGTAAAAAGAACTTAGTTGGACGTAAAAATAAACAAGAAGTGCTATGTTTCTGAAAATACTGTGAAAATTCAGCCCAGTGTGGTTTTTTCGAGATGATTCCAGTGACGCAGCTATGTTGCCATCGCCGGGGATTCTGCAAATTCTAAGTTTTCAGGAATGACCGCCACGAATAGGGAAAATTTACACGGGGCCGCGGTTTACTTCTTCTCTTTATATTATTATTACTCTAAGTTTGTAACACTCTGTCGGCTAACTATTCGCATCACAGAACACCAAATTCGCATTTTAGACCGTCGCCGTCGTATTGCCGTAAAACCCCGAGGGGAACCACCTAGCAGTATAGGTGAATCCCAGACGTGTTTCGTATAATAGTAGGTTTACACATGCATGAATTTAGTGGCGCCAGTGTTCGCGCCAGTTCTATTTGCACGCCAGTAAAGGTTTACACTATTGTGCGAAAATTAAAAAGACTGACACGCCAGTTTCATTTTTAAAGTGTACACGATACGCGATATGTCGGCTGAACTCTCGGAAGCCTGCAAAATAGTCGCTAAACTTTTATTGAAAAAAATAATAAAAGATATTTATAAGAAGAAGATTGCTCGTCGATCTACTTTGGGTGCTTCCGAAAAACTTTTAGGAGAATTTGCAGCAGAAGATCCTGCGAGCTATAAAAACCATCTTCGAATGAAAAAGCAACATTTTGATATTCTTCTAAAGTGTGTGACTCCACGAATTATAAAAACGGATACCCACATGAGAGATGCGTTAACCCCAAAATTGAAATTGGAAGTGACATTAAGATATCTTAGAAAATTCGGTCTGCTACTTTAAATCATGGTAGTATACACCCCAAGTATACTTCATCTGCACCAGCTCCGGAACGTTGGCTTTTTTTAATTTTCGTCAATTCCAAAGCATATGTGTTTCTTATGGATCGTATTTTTGCTTTTACTTCTGCAACTTCAAAGCCTTCAATATTCATTATTTCACTAATTTTTTGGTAAGCATTTATCTCGACTATCTTTGTTTTTATAAGAACTACTGTGTACATCTCATAAACAAGGAAAACATTCATAGCCTTCAAGAAACTGTATGGTCAGTTCTGCTGAACACTTTTTTTTTAGCCATAATAAGCTATAAAAACAACAATAAACAAAATTTTGAAGCTCAAACACAATGAAAATAAAAAATAATGTAAAATAATGAAATTAAAACTGGCGAGCCGACGTGCAAGCACTTGTTTACACATGAAAATTTTCTTTTTCTGCGCGCATGCGTCACCACTGGCGCCAGCAAATTCAGTCAGCTGCAGACTTTTTTGATACATGCATGCAAAAAAATAACTTGTGTGCAAGTCGGTGCTTACACTCGCAAATTTAACTTACTGGCGCGCCAGTTTTTATTGGCGCCAGCAAATCCATGCATGTGTAAACTCTCCTTAATGCGAATTTTTTCGGTTAATCGGGATTTTTGTTTTTAAAGTTTGTTTCGGATAAACCGGATTTCGGAAAATCGCTATTTGGATAATCGGGATTGTACTGTAATTATGAATTGGCAGTAAAATTGGCATTTTGTTCTTAATTTTCAGGATGTTATGACCCTAGCTCACCTTCTACCCAATGTGGTGGACTTGTACAAAGTGCCATATGAGAACTGGACCCACATGGACTTTGTATGGGCCAAAAGCGTGGACAAATATCTTAATCCTCATATGTTGGACTTACTGCATAAGTATTTAGAATAAATCTATAAACTCGTTTCTTAATTCACGTGTTTTTCTTTCAACCAGTGTTTACTTTCTTTAGAATTTGGCTTTCTATCTATGGCAAGCTATCTTATTATTTCTGTCTTTATAAACCTTATTACGTTATGGCTTTATTTAGTCATCTTTTCTGAAGCCTGCTTGTTCTTTTGAAAAGGCCTCAGAAAAGGTTTCAGTACAATTAGCCACCTATTAACGATGAAAATCCTAATAGAGCGAGCCAACGAATTCAACATTCCACTGTATCTTGCGGAGCATCTTTAATTAATAGCCGAATAGATCACAAATACACAGATTTAATAGCCAATATATCGTCGCCCTAGTGGTGAACTGTCCTAACCCACATAAACACAAACTTGAGGTAGCACAGTTTTAAAATGTTTTTTTTTTATGGAAAAATTCATGTTTTCGTGTCTAAAATTCTAAACAAAAGACGAAAAGCAGTATGTTTTAATCTTCTGTTGACAGTTTTATAAAAAAAAACATGATTTTATTAATGATTTTTTTTTAAAGCGTGCTATTTCTAGTTCTGTTTATGTGGGTTAGGACAGTTCACCACTAGGGCGACGATATATAAGAAGAGGTGTCAGACAGCGTGACACAATGTCCCCTAAAGTATTTAACCAGGCCCTAGATGTTTTTAAAAACTTACATGGGGAAGAAATAGGCATCAAAGTAATACAATTCTTGAACTAATTTATACACTGTGTCTAATTTAAAACTTTCCACCCGGGATTTCTCGAGAACTGCTAAAAATTTTTAAAAATGCCGAGATACGTCGATTTTTTTTGCGAGGGGGACACTTTTTGGCTATCTTGAAATTTTTTTAGCACGCATCACCTTCGAGGGGTATTCTTTAACCCTATATTTTAAATACGGAAAGTGCGTCTAGTGATACCTTGTTTTGAAGGCCTTTTGAATGAAAAATTTCAAAAATCTATCCATTAGTTTTTGAGATAATTGCCTTCAAACTTTCAAATTTAACATGGACTGATAAAATAAAAATTTAATTAGAATTTTATTATTTTTCGGATTTAATTTTTATTTTATTATTCCATGTTAAATTTGAAAATTTGAAAATAAATATCTCAAAAACTAGTTGATGGATTTTCGAAATTTTTACACGGTTGTAAAGATATTCAAGAGAGTTTCAAAATAAGGTATCATCAGACCCCCTTTCCCTATTCAAAATATAGGGGTAAAGTATACCCCTCGAAGGGGGTTCGTGCTATAAAAATTTCAATACAAAATCGAACCAAAAAGTGTCCCCCTCACAAACAAAATCGACGTGTCTCGGCATTTTTAAAAATTTTCAGCAGTTCTCGAGAAATCCCGGGTGGAAAGTTTTAAATTAGACACAGTGTATATGCTGACGATATCGCCTTAATAACAGATAGGAAAGAAGAACTCATAAAAATGCTGGAAGAACTGGATACAGCAGCTAAAAATATAATAATAATATAACTACACTAAAACTAAAATCATAACAAACACAGATGAAGATAATATCAGGATCAGCAAAAACTAAGAAAAAATATCCTCCTCTTACATTTAAAGCTAACAGATAGAAAAAGGAATGAATAAATAAAAAATAAAACAAAAGTAAAGAATGTTAGAGGAAAGGTAACAAAATTAAAATGGACATTTTCCTGTCATAATATCAGACAGAAAGACGATCGATGGAATGTATATAAACTGGAGACCTTGGAAAAATAAAAGAAGTAGGGGAAGACCCCAAATGAGATGAGCGGACGATTTAAAGAAACATGCGGGGACTAGATGGATGATCACGGCGACAGACAGAGAAGAGTGGAAGATATTGGAGGAGGCCTATGTCTAGAGATGGATCGAAGAAGGCTAAATAGAATAGATAGATTTAGTAACCAGTTCGTCCAAATCTTTTTAAATATCTCTGGTTGAATTTTTGTAGTTCTTCTTATGACATCACTGTATATGGAGAAAAATTCTGTTGCATTTAAATGTTCTATTCTTTTTTTTGTTTTAAGCTTTTATTTAGCATATTTGCTACAATTTTTTCTTAAATCAACTTAAAACTATACTTATAATTCAAATTTATACAACAAATAAATAAATAGGTATAAACTAACACTATATTAATAAAATTTAATAACTTTATATAAATTGTATTGAAAATAAATATTTTTTTATACTTTTTTTAAATTTTTTTAAATTTGGTTCATTATTAATTGACACATTTAATTTATTGTATTCACTCAAGCCTTTTGAAAATATTGATTTTTGAACAACTAATTTTGATGTAGTGCTTAAATGAAAATCTTCTTTTGTCCGGGTATTGTAAGTATGATAATTATAATTTTGATTTATAAATTGTTTTAAGGAATCTGGTAATAAATTATTATTAATTTTATAAATAAAAATACAAACATTATAAAATATTAAATTTTTTACATTTAGCCAGTTTAATTTCTTTAACATTGTTTTTATTTTGGTATATTTATCTGCATTTAAAATTATTCTCATTGCACGATTTTGTAAAATTTGTAATTTTTCCAGAATGTCTTCATTAGCTGAATATAAAATAGTTGAGCAATACAAAAAATATGGCAAAATTATTGTGTTGTATACACATTTTTTTTAGAAAAATGATAAATAATGACTTATTCTTCCTAAATATCCAATTTTTGCTGCTATTTTCGAGATGATATTATCGTAGTATAAATTAAACTTTAATTTTGAGTCTACTATAATTCCTAGATATTTGAATGAATTCACGATTTCCAATTTTTCATTGTTTATTTGAATTTCTAAATTTAATGGATTTCTTTTCAAATTTATTGTCATACATTTCGTTTTATTAACATTTAATTTTAATTTGTTTGTATTTAACCAATTTAAAACTAATTTTAAGTCAGAATTTAATAAATTAATAATATGTTCCAAAGAATTGCCTTTTAAGTAAATTAACGTATCATCCGCAAACATCTGAATTAAACTATATTTTAAAATGGATGGTAAATCATTTATGTAAAGAATAAATAATAATGGTCCCAATTTACTTCCCTGAGGTACCCCAATTTTGATTTCTTTTTTTGATGATAGTGTGTTTATTATTTTAGTACGTTGTTTTCTGTTAAACAAATAATTTTTAAACCATTCCAAAACTTTTCCTCGTAATCCATAGTTATAAAGTTTTTGTAGAAGTCTCTCTCTATCAATTGTTTCAAAGGCCCTTTTAAAATCTAAGAATATCCCAATAACTATTTCATTTGTTTCAAAACACCTTCTCCAATTTTCCACCACATACTGAACGGCAATTTCTGTTGAATATTTTTTTTCTAAATCCTGATTGTTGAGCTACTAGAATTTCGTTTTCATCTATAAATTCTAAAAATTGATCGTAAACCACTTCCTCTAATAATTTTTCTATGTCCCATAAAACATTAATAGGTCTCATTTCGTCATATTTTTTTGTGTTTTTTATTTTCGGTACAGGGGTTATAGTTGAACATTTTAATTCATCCGGAATTTCACCGTTTTTCAAACATGTGTTTATTAGATTTAGTAGTTGATAACCTATAACTGGAAAAGTTTCTTTCAATAATTCTTTATTCATTATTTCTGTTTTATTATTGTTTGATTTTAATTTTGATATTTTATTTTTTAACTGATTTAATGTAATCTCATTAAATTCGCTCAATGTGTTTTCATTAACTTGAATTTTAAAAATGTCTGAAGTTGTATTTGGTATTGAGTCAATAATTATTTCTACACTTTCAATATAGTATTGATTTAACCTTTCTGCTACTATTTCTGGATCTGATTCTTTTTTGTCATCAAAAATAATTTCTTTAATTTCATTCCTAGGTTTGGAATTAATTAACATTTTTAAACTTTTCCACATTTTTTTATTACCTTTGTTTTTATCAATTTTGTTTTCAAAGTATAGCCTTTTTTCTTTTCTTAAAATTTTTACATTTCTTTTCTCTTTATACTCAATCCAGTCACTTTCACATTTGGTTTTAGAAAATTTTTGAAATTTGTTATCTCTTTCTTTTTTAGCTTGATATTTTTTGTTGTTGAACCAAGGTGTATCACAATTTTTTGATGGTATTATTTTTATTTCTTGTACCTTATTTATACTTTTTTCTATATTATCATATATCTGTTGAAAAATAAAATTACTATCATTTAAGTTTCTGTTCCAATCACAATCAATTAATGTTTTTGATAATTTTTTATAGTCTAAAATTTTAATGCATGTTGTTTTTGACTCTTGTTTAGATGGTGCTACAATTTCAATATATGTCCAATAATGATCACTTATTTTAGGGGTTTTTTCTATTCCACAATCCAGGGAAAAATCATTCGTCATAACGAGATCTATCATTGATTTTGTTGTATTGGTCACTCTTGTATATTCATTAATTTTTTGTCTTAATCCATAAAAATTCAACAATTGCTTTAATTTTTCAACATAATAATCATCATTATCGTAATTTATATTAAAATCCCCCAAGTATATATTAACTCCATTGTAATCCCAATATTCTTCACATTTAGATTTAAAGAATGTCAAAAAACTATTAATATTGCCTGCTGGTGATCTATAATAAACGTTTAAATTATAATTTTAATATTTTATTCTAAATTCAATTTTCAAATACCAATATTCATAATCTTGTGAAATCATATTATGATTAGATACTGATATTTCATTTGAGACAAAAACCATAACACCACCTGTATGTCTAGAGTTTGACAAACAATTAAACAAAATGTAATTTTTAATTAAAAGTTCATTTTCCAAAATATCTTTTGTGATATGTGTCTCTGTTATACATAAAATAATTGGCTTTTTAAATTCAATAAAACTTACAATTTCATCTTTTGCACTTAGAAAACCATCTGCATTAATTTGATATATTTTGTTTTTTTGTCTAATGTTATTTTCTAATTGCTATACAGTTTTCGAAAAATAGTTAATTTTTAATTTATTTTTTTCCATATGATTTTTATAAACTTGACAATTAAGATCAAATGGGCCATGATTGATAAAATATCCTAAATTATATTTTTTGTTCATTTCCGAACAGTTGGGGCATTCTATATTTTGATGAGATGTTGAACAAGCACTTGCCATGTGATCTTGTAAACCACATACAATTTTGATTTTTTGAACAAACATTTGCCGAATGATTGTAACCCGTACATTTAAAACAACGCCGAATATCAAATGATTCATAAGTAGGACATATTGCAAAATTTATAAATAAAATACCCTTCTCCATAATGTTTAAAAAGTTTTCGCCGTCAATTTCAACAATTGCCATAAATTTTGATTTCATTTTTTTAAATACTATCACCTCTAAATTTTGGTTAGTTATATAATCATTTTGCTCCAATATAACTTTTCTGAGTTCGTCCTTTTCCATTTCTGCTTCAATTCCAATTATCTTTATTCGAGGGTTTCTTTTTTCTTCTTCTTTTGCTGTATATTTTCCACCCATTTTGTTATCTACCTCATTTTTAATCTTCTCTGCCTGATCCTTATCTTTACAAAAAATTTTCACTGCTCCATTTTTCTCATTTGTAATTTTTTTAATTTCTACATTCAACGATGATGGATTAATAAATTTTCCTAATTCATTTTTTGTTTTTTGGGAGTCCTGCACTTTTATAGGTTTAATTGTAACAAAACTGCTATTTTGCATAAGAGTTTTTTTTCCTGATTTTTCTAATCATTATCTATTTTCTTATTATCATCATTGTTTATTTCATCTTTCTCTTTTTGCTTCATTATTGTATTCTAATAATAATATTTTATTTGTAAGTTCCTCTATTAGGCGGTCTTTTGTACGTATTACCTCTTGTTTTGATTCTATGATGTCCATGTATACCTCGAAATCATCATAATTTTCCCTTACAATTTCAATTTTGTCGTTGTCATTGGTTATCTCATTTATGGAATTTATATTTTCGCTATTTCCTATACTTTTCTTACTTTGGTTATTATGTTCCCCTTTTCTTGTCCTCGTTCTTAACCCCATGTAACGTTTATTTTAATTTATTTGTTCTTATGTAGTAGATTTTTTCGATATTTTGTGGTCTGAAGGAAAATTGTTTGTTGTGACAATTTCAATCAAAATAATAAATAAATAGGACACTTTTTATAGAAAATTGGCTGTTTTGGAGTTTACGTGCATATTATATGAGTATACAGGGTGTTCGGCACATGAACCGTCAAATTTTTTTGGGATATTGTTGGGGTCATTTGCTACCTTTTCAACCTTGGAACTTGTGTCCTTAGAGTCACGGCTAAAGAAATATGAATTATTTTTTTTCTCAAGTTACCCAAAATCCCACCTTTAAACCCTCGTAAGCTTTTTATTCATATCTGGAAAAGCACCATTTTTTTTTATAATTCTGTAATCTTATGCTACTTCAACTAATTAATAGATTTGTTAAAATTTATGTACCAAAGAGAGGTTTTTTATTGAAGAACATTAGTGATTTTGTGAAAGAAAATCAATTTCAAAATCAAATATTAAAAAAGTATCGACACTTGAGAACTTCATTTTCTTTTAAAAACTTCTCTAGTTGATTACCTTTCTAACGGTATGCTACACATTGATAAAAAAAAAACAATTCTGCTTTAAAATATATATTCCGTGAGACGGGCAATAATCGTTCGGACTTGATAAAAACAATTTGATGTTTATGATCGTTTCGAACAAAATTGATAAATAAAGAACACAATACATTATTGTTAAAAGTTTAACTTTTGTTTAAGTAGGTAAACGATCATAAACATCAAATTGTTTTTCTTACCAATTCCGAACGAGTCTCGCCCTTCCTTGTAACGGAATATCCGTATTTTAAAGCAAAAATGTTTTTTTATCAATGTGTAGCAAACCGTTAGAAAGGTAATCAACTAAAGAAGTTTTTAAAAGAAAATGAATTTCTCAATCGTCGATACTTTTTTTGATTTTTAATTATGAAATTGATTTTCTTTCACAAAATCACTAATGTTCTTCAATAAAAAACCTCGTATGTCCCTTTGGTACATCAATTTTAACAAATCTATTAGTTAGTTGAAGAAGCATAACATTACAGAATTATAAAAAAAAATGGTGCTTTTCCAGACATTAATAAAAAGCTTACGAGGTTTTAAAGGTGGGATTTTGGGTAATTTGAGAAAAAATAATTAAAAATTCATATCTCTTTAGCCGTGACTCTTAGGACCAAAGTTCCAAGGTTGAAAAGGTAGCAAATGACCCCAACAATATCCCAAAAAATTTTGACGGCTCATGTGCCGAACAGCCTGTATACCTTACGTACATCCAATAATTGCTTAACGTGAGAATTGAATTAATATTACGATAATTAGCCTGCATTACCTAATTTAATTAAGAGTAACCTCGTGTCTCCGACAACGAAACGATTTTCAATTATGGGCCCCTTAAAAATTGTTTTTTGGAGTAGTTAACCTATTATGCCTGTTTAATTGCATGTGTTTTTTTTTAATTTGGTAAGTACAAAGTGTTTTCCAAACCTTTTCTGTGTTTAACATTTAAGTATTGTTCGTCATAGACAAAAAGTGTTCTATGAAACCATAGAAAAAAAACGAGTTCTTTAGTAATCAAATTTTCATAAAGGGTGTGCCAAAAAAGTTGTATAAAAAATGATTTTTTTATTTAAATAATCATATAACAACTTTTGCATTGTATATTAATACAGTTTTTTCTGTTCTACTATTACGCACTAATATTTAAGGATAATGGTTTTTGCTAATGGCTTCAAAACTATCAAAGCTATAAATTAAGTATGTGGTATTGGTGGATTCAGAAAACTAATTCTATTAGTTAACTAATCTATAGAGTAAGTCATAAGATAGAAAGTTTATGTAAATTTTTCAATGTCAAATTTTAAATTGACATTGTTATGTTACAATAATTTTTTCATAATGTTTTTGGCACACCCAATAATAATAAACTCAAAAAAGTCTAACGTGAAGAAGGCCTGTACAACGTAAATGTAAAATACTTTGTGTCAATTCAATAACTGCTGTACATAATAGAGCATGGTTCTTGTAAGTGCAAAAAATGTTTGGCGGATTTTTTGGTTAATAATAATAATAATTGTTTGTACAAAAAACTTGACAATTTTGTTTACGCAACACGAATTTGATATTAGATAATACATTTTTTGTTAATTTAGATCTTTTTAGTGCAGTTAAATAATGAAAAGAACACGAAATTGCCACTACCAAACATGGATTTTTTTTATGCTGTGTATCCTAACCACGTTAGTAAAAAGCGAAAGATTGGCCTATGCGTATAAGCATAAAAATCTTATAGAGAACCCGTACGCCGAATCACGTATGCCGCTAGTAAGTATCGTATTTTTTAATTACAAACATTGGAAGGAATTCTACAAAAAAAATTCAAATTGTCACTCAAATGATTCTAGACGTAGGGGAAGTTTTTTTTCCGTCTATTTTTGTCCATCGGCAACGTCTATATACTTTTACACAGGTTAGCTACAGAATTTGAAAGTTCATTGAACCTGACTGGCCAACTGTAAACAGATTACAAATCTACATCACAGGATTGCCTTGAACCATTTGTTTTACGGAAACCCGATGACGCAGTTACAGTCGTCCAATTAAGTTTACATGACTGGTCAAATTCTGTCGGCAACCTGTGTTAAAGTATTGGTCCATCGGTGGATTTGCGATGCCAACAGTTGGTTAACAGTTGACATATGTCATCAATCGGACATTATTTCTGATTGCATCAGATGAAGTCATCACTTGAAATAAAAACCCGATGGCATGACAAGAGAGGAAACGGATATAAACCAACTTTTTTTGATTTTTCACCATTGTTTTTCACCTACAGCTTTTCGAAGAAAAACATCTCTAACGAGGAAGAAATTCTGATTCTATATTACTTGAGTTACCTAATAGAATATTAGATTTATTGGGCAACTCATTCATTCTTTGGTTTCTTTTTTCATTCTTATCTACTTCGGCAATATCTCCTTCAAAAAGTTGATCTTTGTCAAGAATTTCGTCTCATAAGTTCATTCCCTCTTGTTCTTCTTCAATAAACTCAAATTCATTTTGACGAATGACAAAGTCATGCAAGCCGCTACAACAATATACTTATAATATTCTCCATATGTGAAGATTCCTCGTCTGAATCCTCAGATGAGGAACTACCACTCTCCAATAGTTTTAGCGGAATTTTGGCCGCAGTGCTATTTATTGCAGACATGCTGTTTTTTAACTCGAAGGTCAATGAAAAAATGTGAGGTTATGTACTCCATCAAGCCATATATGTATTAACATCAAACAGTTCATCAAATCCTTCCACCGACTCCCAGACCCGGTTGCAGTTGCAGGAAAATATAGTTACTTGATTGATGGATGGTGGATTCCACCGGAAAAATTTAAAAACTTGATTGATGGCATCGGAAATCAATCTAAAAAATTTAAGAACCTGATTGTTGCCACCGGTGGTTGTTTGGTGGAAAAAAACTTCGCTGCGGTCTTAAGCATTTTGATACAAAATTATAATGATTGCAGTGTCCAACATTCAATGTCTCCAAAGCTTTAGTCATCATATTTTTGGGAGTTAGCGTAGTTTTACGTTTCGTTTTTTTCCTCTATAGGAAGCAAGAATAAGAAAAAAAGGTTATCCAGTCGAAATCCACGAAGTCAAAACACCGGATGGCTACATTCTCTCACTTTACCGCGTGCCACATGGGCGTAATGAAAATAATGGAAAAAATAGAAGTGTTGTTCTACTTGTTCATGGTAATATGACTCTCTTTTCAGCTCTTCTAGCACAAAAACAGACGGTCTTGCTAGCCACCCAAGCCGTTTGTCGGGTGTAGACAGAAATAAAATTATATGAAACAATAAGCGACAGGCATCGGCCGGTGTTGCAATTAAGGCTAAAAAGTAGTAACAAATAAAAAAATTACAAACCCTGCCTCTATTCGACATGGTGTTCCATCTTATTAGTTCGATTGGATTTAGTTTGGCGTGTTTTGTAAAGATGGCACCTGCTGTAAAAAAGAAAGTTTCTAATAATTAAAAAAGGAAATAATTAATATCGTTGTTTGATGGAAATTATCAAACAACGTTAATATGAATGCAGGTTCACGTCATTGACTCGGGAGTCAAAGCGCCATCTAATAGTTATTTCTGAAAGGTATTGAAAACAAGATCTATTTCTTATCGGAAATCGCTTAAAACATTTTTATAATGACATCAGCAATAAAAAACTGGCAGCATTGCACAGTACATTTGTTTATCTTAGGCCCACATAAGCGATAAGATATACAATTTTGGTTAAATGGGAAAAATTGGCGGTATTCCAAGCACAGTCAAATGCGGTATCATCAATTTTTTTATTTTTTTTTAAATTCAAATACTCTCTTCTAAACTAATTTAACGACATTTTGTTACTTCTTATTAGCAAATATGGGCAATCGAACGATGGTGACTAGAGATTGGCCAACCTGCCATTTTAGTGGAGCAGTGACAAGATGTGACTGCTCCAGTCGCGTCACGGTGACAAATTGCAGTGATCATTTTAACCAATAGATGTCAATGCTACACCTATAGCGAAATTTCAGTCTAGAAAATTGTTCCCTACGCTGCGCTGTGCTGCCGCGCCGGAGCGGGCCGCCAAACAGTCACTGTAACTGTTTGGGGTACTCGCGATGAAGACTTTTTGATGCGACGCTGAAGATGACGCGGGGGTTGGGTTGGGGCGCTCAGTGCCAGCTTGTGACAAAATGTCACTGCTATTTCGTTTAGTGGTGCCCGCGAGAGTCTCGTTTTTGAGACTCTCGTTTTTCAGAGTCTCGCATGGTCCAAACCATGCAAAACTCTCAAAAACGAGACTCTCGCGGGCACCACTAATTTCGTTCGGACTGAAGCAGGACGTGACTGTGACAGACGAGTCACTGTTCGTGAAATTGCAACCCACCTGTTACCGGATTTTTACCTGGGACACCTTGTATAGCACTTCTGCTTGACTTAAGAATATCTTATCTTTTTTCATCCCAGACCCATTCCTCTTAGGTCAATATTTCCTATAAAGGCTTGATTCCACTATTGGTTGAATGTCAATTAAAGATAGCGCTATCTATTTATATTTTATAAAAACTCCTAGGTAATCGCATTATGACTGCATGAGGCACCCTTCTTTGGACATATTGATTCAAAACGTACGTGCAACCCATTCAGTTGAAAAAAAATATTGTAAGAAAAGTAATATTAAGATTATTTCCTTATTTTGCAGGAATGGGTGGTAGTCCGCCATTGTTCTGGCTCTACGAGAAGTACTCGTTAGGGTACTATTTGGTAGATCGCGGATTTGACGTATGGTCCTTGTGCGCTCGAGGTTTAAACTGCGCCCATAAAAAAATGCACGTCAAATATGACCCGGATGTCGACAAGAAGTACTGGGATTTTAGGTAAATGTTTCAGTCCAAACTTTTATTTTTTAACCAAAACAAATAACATTTTTATGAAAAAAATAAAACGTCAGAACATAATATCTCGCTTTCATTAATTTTTGACATTTATTTTGATATGTAAACAAAAACAGCCGAAAAGTGTCATTACAGAAAGCCCTTTTATTGCTACCTGTCGAAATATGCTGGAAATAATACGTGTGTTGTAAATGGACATGCGCAACGGTGTAAAATTGGAGCACCATCTATAAATTAACTCTTGAACAAAGCTTATACAGGGTTATTAAGTCTGGATCATGTATGGAAGAAGGCCATACGTTAAAGTATACACAGACAGAAAATAAAATAAGCAAAAAAGGAAAGGGGATAGACCGACGTTGCCACTGCAGTTTAAAAGTAACAAGTGTAAGCTTATTAATATGGATTTACCCTATTAATACCATCAGTTCCGGTCTATTCGCAAAGATGTCACTAGAAATATTACTTCTTCCGCATTATCACGACACTTTTTATCTTGTTTTTTAGAATACAAATATTTTCTTCTCTTGTAAACGGTATTTTAAAAACAAAAACACCAAACTCTGGCAAGGAAATAACAAAAAATACTGTGCAGTCGAGCAGTGTTGCCGTTGCAGTACAATTGTACTGAACTCAGTGCGAAAAATGTTCATTCAGTACGCAAGTACTAAAAATTTTGCCATTTTTAGTACGACATTAAAGATTAGGACGAGAGACACCTTTGATTTTGACCGATTTTCACCCGATTTTGAGGAAGAGCTTCTTTTCACCCATTCAAGATAGATACACTCTTGTATTCTGGACTTTAGCAATTGGCCAAGTCGTTGTTTTTGACGTTTTCCATGAGGTCGGTTTTCGGGAATTTTTATGGTGGCTTTGAGAAGCCTCTTAGTGGAATTATTTCAATTGGCAACGCTCTGAATCCATTATTAATATGAGTTTAAAATTGACCCTTAAGTGGATTTGAAATGTTTTTATATATATGTAGTAGAAAAAAAGTTACGCGAAATAATTTTTTATTTAAATATATGTTTTCTTACCAGTTAGGCATTTTGCAAAACCTATTTTAATTGGTTTATGGTAAGAAATCCAATTTGAAGTTGATCCAATTTATTTCCAACCAAAAAAGTAGATTTTCAGAAAATTTTCAGTAGGTTTTTAAAACTTACTGCGGCAACACTGCAGTCGTATAAGGGCATTATATGGGTACAGTCAGGAGTAAAGAACTGGTAGTATTGCGCAATATATCTGTTTTTGTTTGACCGACACAAATTTTCTGTCTGCCTATACTCGAACACACTGCTTTTCCCATGCAAGATCTAGGCTTGGGAACCCTGTATAAAATATAATTCCATAATACATCTTATTATTATGTTTATGGTTTATTTATTAATTAATGTTGCATTTCTTTTCAGCATGCACGACATTGCAGTCATCGACTTACCCACACACATAGACTACATTCGACAGTATACCGGTTACGACAAGCTGCATTTGGTAGGCCACTCAGCTGGCAACACTGTCATGTTTATTATGTTGGCCGACAGGCCGGAATACAACGAGAAAGTCAAAATGGCGGTTGCTTACGCGCCTTCTGTTATTTTGAAAAATTTGGACTATCCTCTTGTCGAGTTTATGGCTGCCATGGTAAAGATACTAAAGGTATGATGATTTTTACCTTTTTGATAAACGTGTTAAGAACTGATCTTTTTGGGTTGACATCACGAATAGATCAGCTGATGCGTTGACATAGTAGATGACAAACAAAGCATTTGATAGTTTTTGGTCGTGCCAAATTTAGGCCCAAAAACTTCACCAACAACGATAACTTTCTATAATTAATAAAAATTCAACACAATAAATATAGTCATTTTAATTATATATATCTTTTTAGGGCTTATACAAAATGTTCGGCTTGGTTGAGTTCGTCCCATCGATACAGAATTTTAAGGGTTTTTTTCACACTGCATGCTCAGATCCCGAGTATTATCCTGTTTGTGTTCATGTTACTTCAATTATTGGGAGTCATCAGTCAGTCTTAGCCAACACCAGAGTAAGTAGTTACTACTTATAAGTTCACGCTGTTTTAATACATCATAGGCTGGCTTTTTCATAGTTAAGAGATATAAAGCCAGTTTAATTATCAGTTAGTGACATGTTAGTGACTGAAAAGAAAGGAATTTGTTTTTTTTTTAACAATTTTCCCCCTTTTAAGGACGCTGTAGGACCTTAACAAACAAATTAAAAAGGCGCCTCGAGGCAAATCGATTAAAATATCGTTTTTAGAAAGTGTAAGTCGTTTTTTATCTATGTCGCCTCTAAGCGTTAATCTTCTTTTTAGGAAGTGCTACCGTTTTTAATCGAAGATGCCGGTTTAAGATGTTCTACGAAGCAAGTTTTGCACTACTTAGAAGTCATAGACGCAGGTAAGACTCACAAAACGTATAAAATCAAACATCTAATACTAAATGTTGTAGATCTGCAATTTAAAATGAACCCTAGTAGGTATTTAATACTTTTAATAAGAGTGTTTAAAAACCACTCATAACTTTATTAACAAATTGTATAGAAAAATACAAATACTTGGAATGGCAGTCCCTTACTTCTCCCAGACATTGTTCCACAAAGCGCACATGTTTTACGTGAATAATAATTATAAAAAATGTTCCTGGCTAAGCGGGCATAGAAAGATTTGGTTTCCGTTGTATTTTTCCGTGAGCAGCTCGAAAGCTGTACACCCACGGGAGTCCAAGATCTAATGGACACCTATCAAGTGTTGACAGTTAACTGTTTCATCCTTAAGGGACTCGTCAGGACACTGCATGGTCATTGTGACACTTTTGTAAAGCTACAGAGATGGTATATGAATCTCATCTTACGATATTGGTAAGAGAAATAAATAAATAATGCCTGCGATACCGTTTGCTTTCACATAAGTGGCGACATCTACAAATACAAAAGAAACTACCAGAGTAAAAATAAAAGGCATGCAGATAAAATGAAAAACAGTACTCATAACCGTGACATAATAAAGGCGGAAAAAATTGCAATATGCATTGACCCGACCTGAGGGACAAATTATGTCACGGTCATGAGTACTGACTTTATTAACAAATTGTTAAGAAAAATATAAGTACTTAAGATTGGAATGGCACTCCCTTATTTCTCCCAGACATTGTTCCACAAACCGCACATGTTTGATTTGAATTATTTCCCAATTTTTAAAGAAAAGAACATAATTTTTTCACGACAAACGCAAAACATCGCAAAATTAAATTAACAACAACTCTGGCGTCCATCCACACATCAGCTGTGTGTCTGCGTGACAAAACACACGCATGCGCACTTGAAGATTCGCGTTTGTGAATTTAAATGTGCTATTGTTTCCAAAGCAAGCTATGAGTGCTTTACTTTTCCATTTTTTGAACATATTTATAGTCCTTGGCATAGACAGTTAGACTTTTGTGACATTTCCAACCTCTTTATTTATCATATGCATATTGATAGCAAGAAATTTTTTTTTAAATTACCTTGTCTTTGAGTTGTTTTTATTTGTGCGTTTTTTTTGTCAACCTACAGTCAGCAACTTTGTATTCAGCGACAATGACATTTTTACCTTTAATTTTATAACACCATGATATGTTTATTTTTTAATATATTTCGGGTTAGGAAATATGTTTATTTCATGTCAAAGTCATAAAACTGTAACTACGTATAGCAAGGACTATATACTCTAACGTATTTGGTACACCTAGACTAAGTTAACCTAGACTGTGCCATTGCTATAGAAAAATAAATACAACACTTGTCAAAGACATTAAAATCCGCCATTTTTCTAGTAAATGAGCAAGGCCAACTTTAATACCAGCGATTTGCCTTTTAAGCGCCAGCACAGAATATCGCTGTTTGGTTCGCTTTTACAGGTAATAAGCGCCAGTTGTCTAATAACAGCAGACATTTGACAGAGCGTCAGTCTTTACTGCCTATTCACCATGGCGAACTCTAGGGGTGGTAGCTTGTACTATGCTGCTTCACAACAGCGACATCTAGACGTGGTTGAGTCTACTAATGGTTCATCACGACAACGACCTGTAAGGGTGGCTAACGTTCCGAGGCCCCTATTTAAGGCTGTGCAGCGGTCAAAAAGACTTCCAATTATTTTTCTACTTCCATGTATAAGTATTGTAACAACTTTTTTAGGTGAATTTAGAAAATATGACTATGGTCCAAAAAAAAACCTAAGACTGTACGGCCAAGAAACTCCGGCCAAATACAATCTGAGCCAGATAACTACGCCAACTGCCTTCTTCTACGCTAGCTTGGATTCGGTGTGTGTTGAAGAGGTAGGTAGACAATATCTTGGCAGAACCGGGAGCTAATAAACTGCGCAACGTTATAAGTCGCATTTTTTAAAGACAATCTGATTGTTAGTTTAAAAATATTTATGAATGCGATACGAAAGTCATGCTAAAAATTTGTAGAAGCATGGCAATGTCGCTTTAGAAGATGATCCTGTACTTCTGTTTAAGTGATATGCTTGGATATATTGATGGCCGAAATTAATTTTGTAGGTAGTTTGTATTGGTCCACAGTAAAATTTTTTTTAAATTGATTCCTAACAGTGTGCGCACGCGTAGACATCTTTCAAGGGTCGCACTATGGTCCGTGGGATCCATATTTGGGCCAAAAATAGACTTTTACATGTAAACTCTCTAATCACTTAAAGGCAAATCAAAAAGCAAGTCTGAATCGCTAATATACCATTAAAAGGTATTTTTTATTAGCCCCCCTCCCTTGCCACTACCATTTTCGTGACTTACAAATTACACAGCCGCAAAAAAATAGGTTGAAAAGTTTAGAGGGTAGACCCCCAAATCCTGCTAATTTTTGGGGGGCTAAACGAGTTCCCAAGAAAGTTTATTATCCAATTTGCCCCTATTAACCTCCGGGGTAATAGGGGAAATGTAGCCTGTTATCATCATTTAAAAACTAGACCGAGGCCGACGTACATATGTGCTCATAAAAAACAGGGACACTTACTGTCCATTTCATACGCCGTGTTCAAGCGAATAACTAAACTAAACTAAAAAACTAAAAGTAATTACTAGTATTTACCATTGTCGTTCAAGCGGCCTTGGTAAATACAACTTCTTGAAGAGTGACGTCACCAATGAGCCCTTTGCACGTCATCGTTTATTACCGGTAATTACCATACTTTTGAGGAAGGTTATTGGGTTTTCTAACTTCACAATCATTTGTTTTGTTTCATTTTGCGTTAATTTTAGCAATGAGTGGAATTTATCGTGTGTGCCGTAATTATGAGGGAAAGTTGTACAAAGAGATGGCCTCCTCTATATTGTCTTGCCAAAATTTTTTCCGTTTCATCAACCCTTGGCTTCCTCTAATTTTTTTAATGTAGACGATACACGAAATATCATTTAAAAAAAAGTATCATTAGTATTATATTATATTTAATTTTTTTTCCAAATTATGCCCATTTTGAATCAAATACGCCAGTTCTTGAGAGTCGGTCGAGAAGAACTTAAATTCAAGAATGGCAACAAGATTATTATTCATCTTTTAAAAAGCGCACTAAAACCAGCTAAACTTATTTAAAAAATGGCAAAAAGCAACAACAAAGAATAACCGGTTATCAAAAAAGCTATTCAAGCGGCGTTTCTGTGGTAATAGGCTAAGGGCCTAAACAGCTGATTTTAAATGTCAACCAACGGATAACCAGAGGTAATTACTAGTTATTCGCTTGAAAACGGCTATAATAATTGAGGAGATAACTTTTTAACACATGTCAGCTGGTTATCATATGAATGAAAGCCAACGAAAATAAAGTTTTTCTAAAAATAATAAATTGTGCTTTATTAAAGTGACATCCTATTATTAAATTTTTATTTATTTGCAGTTTGCAGTATAAAATGTTGCATTGTCAGATAAGTGTCAGGTATTTTGAACTGGTGGTTAGTCAACCAAAAAGGCACAAAAAGGTGAACATGCACTAACAAATGGACCTATCCTTTTACATGTCCCCGTTTTTATGAGCACATGCTATGCCGCCTTCGAAAGGAAGACCAGCGTATTTAAAAAAAAATCCAAAAATGCAGTTTTTGGTTTAAATAAATTATAATAATATAGGTACTCTATCGTTTATAGTTTATACTAATGTAAATAAATCGATCCATGATGGATCTGATACCGTCCTAGTCCATTAGCACACTCCACGCTATATCAGCCTTGAAAACAGTTCTTTATAAATATATCGAAAGCTTCTACGAAACAAATTATTGAGAAAAATGTGTTCTACTATACTATATTCCGAAAACCGCATATTGATCCGATGCTTCGTTAGCATATTTTCAATGTTTAAACTGTCAAAAAGCTGTCATTAACATTAATGGATTTTGACCGAAATCTAATCACCTCGAACACTTTTTTTCATGAAAATTAGTTCAGCGTTTTAGAAGCTATCGTGGTACGACCGACATCACGACGGACACGCATTGCTAAGATACAGGTCATAATACACCCAAATAAAACATTTTCTGCGTTATCCGAAAAAAAATATTTTCATTGAAAATAATACCTTCTGTAGCCATTGCTGCGCGGGCTAGGAAGGTAAAAATTGTACAACTACTAAAAGTACTAAAAAAGTCGTTTACAGATTTCTTTTTTTCCATAAGACACCGTGTATTTTAAAAAAATTAAAGACGTTTTACTGATTTTGTTTATAACTTACTTGTGACGGACCAGTACGCTAACACACTAGTTTTAAAATTTTTATTTAATTTTTTTAGGATGTAAAAGCCACTATGGACCTGATACCCAACGTGATATTCGACTATAAAGTCCCCTTCAGAAAATTCACCCACACAGATTTCATTTTAGCGAAAGAAGCGGCAAAATGGGTCTATGAACCTACCTTTACACTGTTCAGGGATTACGACAAAGGCCTTTTGCCGCCAAGGAGAAAGAAGAGCACGGATAATAAAGTGGAGTTATAGGAACTATAAGAAAGAGTAAGATGAAAAAAAAAGGAAGATTGCATGTTGTAGTTTCTCTTTTGTTAAATAAATTTTATTTTCTTGTTATCATTTTTCTTTTCTTTATCCGACATAAAAAATGCATAATCTCTCTCTGATAATAATTTGAATAACTGCATGAGAATGCATGAAAAATATGTAAGACAGTAGACGTAGAGCTAGAGACAGCGTCTCTAGAAGTAGCTGCTAAGTAATTTTTCTATATATATTTTTAAACCCCTATATATCGGACACGTAGATTTTGTTTGCGAGGGTGACACTTTTTGGCTATATTGAAATTTTTGTAGCATGCACCCCCTTCGAGGGGTATACATTACCCCTATATTTTACATAGGGAAAGTGGGACCTTGTTTTGAATGCCTTTCGAATGTCTTTACAACCGTGTAAAAAATTCAAAAATCTATCGATTAGTTTTTGGGATGAAATCTAACCGTTTAAACTGTTCAGGGTCTGGAAACATTACTTTTTTCATTAGAGTAGGAAAAGTCCTAGAATTTCTTTATTTCTCAACAAAAACACAACAAAAATAACAACAATTGACATTCTCCGCCATTTTGACACACGAATAATATATATTATAATCTATAATCTTTGGACACACGGTGGATAAAATATACCGGTGTTCGGATCTTATAAATATATGTCGAATTTTCACGTCACTGGTGGTCCAGCTGATTTTTAGAAACGAAAGTTAGATATGATTTGAACTAATATTTTTTGATTTTTTTTAAAAACTAAGGCAATTTTTGTACTATTTCTGGTATATTCTTATAAAATAATATTTTTCAGACATACCAGTCGTTATTTTTTTTAGCCCGCTTCATTTCTCTTTACACAAAAACTAAAATTCGAAGAAATGAATGTGTTCATTTCAGCTTCAAAAATTATCCGGTGACATACCTCTTTGTTTACTACCCAATAGTCCTCGGTTCACCTTTGATATTAAACGATCACATTCAGTTTGACTTGTAGTTTAAATTTTGTGTAATAAAAAATAAAGCGGGCTAAAAACAAATAACGACAATACATCTACAAAATTACACTTTATAAGGTTGTACTAGAAAACAGTAGAAAAATGGCCTTAGTTTTCAAAAAATTCAAAAAATATTAGTTGTTCATAACAGATCTAACTTTTGTTTACAAAAATCAGCTGGACCACCAGTGACGTGAAAATTCGACGTATATATATAAGATCCGAACACCGGTCTATTCTATCCACCGTGATTTTGACAAGGGCGTGATAAAATCACAGTATAAGTAGGTTTGGTTAGGCTGCGTACCAGTTCCCAACTATTTTTACCACGTTTTCAATGATAATGTCAAACGCATGGTGTGTGGTGTATCCACTCTCTCTGTTTTGGTTGGCCTTTTGCCGCCGAGGAGAAACAAGAGCCCGGATAATAAAGTGGAGTTATAGGATTTTATTATATATATTTTATTTTTCCAAGGATAAAGAAAAGCACGGATAATAAAGTGGAGTTAGAGGATTTTATTATATATATTTTATTTTTCTTAATCCTACATAAAAATGCATGATCTCTTTCTGATAATTAGAATAACTACATAAAAATAAATGAATGAATACAGGGTCACTAGATGTTGTGTACATACAAATGTTTTTCGTATGTCATAAAAAATACGATTACTAGAATCCAAACTACATCAATACATACTAGTGAAGGGCGAAAAAATATCGAAACACAAAATATCGAAAACACAAAATATCGAAAATACAAAATATCGAAACTACAAAATATCGAAACTACAAAATATCGAAACCACAAAATATCAAAACTACATTTTATCGAATTACAAAATATCGAAAACATACAAAATATCGAAACTACAAAATATCGAAACCACAAAATATCGAAACTACATTTTATCGAATTACAAAATATCGAAACTACAAAATATCGAATCACAAAATATCGAAAATACAAAATATCGAAAACACAAAATATCAAAAATACTAAATATCGAAAATACAAAATATCGAAAATACAAAATATCGAAAATACAAAATATCGAAAATACAATATATCGAAAATACAAAATATCGAAAATACAAAATATCGAACATACAAAAGATCGAAATAACCAAATATCAAAAATAGAAAATTTCGAAACCTTAACCTAACCCGACCTTGACGTAACCTAACCTGATCTAACTAAACCTAATCTGACCTAACCTCATAAAAATAGAAAGTTTCAAACATCTAACCTGACAAAACCTAATCAAATCTAGCCGAAACAAACCGAACTGAACTGAACCGAACCAAAGTACACTGAACCAACAATTTTTTTCAAAAAAAAAACTTTCCTGACTTCTTTCCCGGGATCCTAGAGGGTGTGAATCCGAACCGAACCGAACCGAACCGAACCGAACCAAACCAAACCAAACCAAACCTAACCTAACCTAACCTAACCAAACTAAACTACAACACTGCTAATTAGGTTGGGTTGGATATGGTTGGGTATGGTTAGGTTTGGATAGGTTCGGTTCGGTTCGGTTCGAATTCACACCTTCTAGGATCCCGGGAAAGAAGTCAGGAAAGTTTTTTTTTGAAAAAAATTGGCGACTGTAGCTGCGTCATCGGGTTCTCATAAAACAAATGGTGTAAGGCGGCTCTGGAGCGAAATAGCGATGTACAAAATAGCGGTATCGAAATAGCGACAATCAAAATAGCGATGTAATGGAAGGGCAACTATCAAAATAGCGATGTAACAAAATGGCGATGTAACAAAATAGCGATTGTAACAAAATACCGATGTAACAAAATAGCGATGTAACAAAATAGCGATGTAACAAAATAGCGACTATCAAAATAGCGATCTAACAAAATAGCGATTATTAAAATAGCGATATTTTGGTTCGGTTTTGGCATATAGTTCGACACAGGGGTTTCTTTCTAACAAATCTTTTCAAAAAAAAACTTCCCCGACTTCTTTCTTGGGATCCTAGAGGGTGTGAATCTGAACCGAACCGAACCAGCATATTTAAAAAAAAACTCTCCAGGCTTCTTTTCCGGGATCCTAGAAAGTGTGAATACGAACCGAACCAAACTAAACCGAATTCGGTTCAGTTTGGTTCGGTTTGGTTCGGATTCACACCCTCTAAGATCCTAAAAAAGAAGTCAGGGAAGTTTTTTTTTTGAAAAATTTTGTTAGAAAGAAAAGGTGGTATAGTCAAAATACCGCTAGGATATAATAGCGCATTTCGGTTCGGTTTGGTTTGGATTGGTTTGAATCGATTCGGTTTGGTTTGATTCGGTATTTTGATACATCGCTATTTTGATTGTCGCTATTTTGATTGTCGCTATTTTGATACATCGCTATTTTGATACATCGCTATTTTGATTGTCGCTATTTTGATTTAGCGCTATTTTGATATGTCGCTGTTTTGTTACAAACGCTATTTCGTACGTCGCTGTTTTGTACATCGCTATTTCGTTCCAGAGCCGTATAAGGCAACCCGGCGACGTAGATTTTTTAATCTGATTACAGTTGGCCAGTCAGGTTTAATGACATTTTAAATTCTGTAGGTAACCTGTGCAAAAGTATAAAAACTTTGGGCAACCCAATCAAACTCGCTATACTTTGATTTTATCGGGGCCCTGTCAAAATGGCGGAGACTGTCAGTTGTTGTTATGTTTGTTGGAAAATAAAGAAAATCTCGGAATTTCCTTAATCTAATGGAAAAAAGTAATATTTTCAGACATTGAACCAGTTTTTGATAGTTAGGTTTTATTCCAGATTTAATTTAAAAAACTGTAAAGACATAAATAAACAAAACAACGGTTGACAATCACTTGACATTTCTAAACCAGAGAACGAAATGTCAAACTGTCAAATTTACCACAAAGATATTAGGTTGGCCTTGATCAGGGCTATCAAAATGGACGGGCCACGATCCTCCACTTTGTTGACGTCACATTCGGGGCTGATTTTTTTTTGATGGTCACGTTACGACACAGCTGGTTGTCTTTAAAATTTTGAAGTTGAAATGACGGTTCATGGATATTTGATTTTTTGTTAAATAGAGCCGTTTTTGAGATTGTTTCTACTTTATTCTGGCAGAACAATTTTTTTTAAATGTATAGTAAGCCCTAATTTTTCATAGCCGCTTCATTAGCTCACACAAAAATTAAGTTTGAAGCAGAAGCGAATGTGACAATCACATATGACAAAGTCAAATACATGTCAAATATAACAGTTGGCATGTGGTACATGGCGGGTAATTTGAATTTAAAATAAGGAATGCTAAATCTTGAAGATTTTAACCTTTTAATCATGTTGCTTCCTTACAAACATTTGGTAGAATATCGGGATGGTGTCTGAGAATATTTCACTGAAATTTTGCGGAAATCTGTAGTGCCATTTTGAAAATATCCTAAAAAAACGTCTGAACTCCAATAAGAACCAATGTAAAATTCAGCCCCGGGAGAACAGCTGATTTTTTCAGGGTCGTGGCCTCTATTTTTATGTTGGCCTTGCCTTGATATTAGAAAAGCTAGAGATTGGATTTCACAACCAACCAAAATAGAAAGGGTGGGTACACCATGCGTTTGACATTAACTATTGAAAACTTGGTAAAAATAGTTGGGCACTAGTACGCAGCCTAAGCAAACCTACTTATACTTTGATTTTATCACGGCCTTGTCAAAATGGCGGAGACTGTCAGTTGTTCTTATTTTTGTTGAAAAATAAAGAAATTCTCGAAATTTTTTTACCCTAGTGGAAAAAGTAATGTTTTAAGACCCTAAACAGTTTTTAACAGTTAGATTTCGTCCCAACTTTAATTTAAAAAAAAACTGACAAAAAAGCAAATAAAGAAAAACAGCAGTTGACAATGCCTGACGTTTCTAAAACAGAGAATGAAATGTCAATGGTTAAAAAAGCCGGGCGGCTGCCATCTATAAGACGTAATGCGCGGTAAAAACGCGTTTTGTTTCGCGTTGCTCACATTCCGTGTGTTAGTGTAATTTTGTTAAGCTATGTTGTGTTTTAAAGTAAATGGCAACAAATGCTTGGTTTAGTCAGATCTAGAGTCCCTGTATGCTGACATATTTGGATATATTATCCAAATATGTCAACATACAGGGGCTCTAGTCAAAGCGACACTCGAAAGTTGTCTGCGCCTGCGCACTCAGTTGGAATTACTCAGTATTGGAAAAATGAAGCTATTTATGAAAATTAAATTTAATTTTTAAATGGGGAAAAATGCCATTAAAAAAATACTGGGTGTTCCTTTTCTAAAGACATTGATAGCAGTTAGTCATTTACAGAAATCGCCCGAATAAAAAAAATCGGTCTGTTTGTTTTCCAGGAATAAAATTAAAAAAAAAACTCTTATAAGATATAAACAACGTACTTTGTATGTTTGATCGACACTAAAGAAACTTGTGATACTTTGTAAAAAATTATAGTTTAGGGCGGTAATTAGAAACATAATTAAATTAATACGATGTTATCATCGAGTTGGCTTTTATTGCATAATTTGATAATTTTAAGGAACTTACACATTATCGATTAATTCTGGACAATGTGGATTTTATACCTTATGTATTTACATACAATTTGCATTTCACCATCTTCCAAAATAAAGTTCTGTTTTAGGGATTCAGTAGCGCAAAGGCTTAAAAATACAAAACAATTTTTTAATCGACTTTTCTTATCTTGGGTATGTTTTTTTTCATTGTTTTCAAAATTATGTCCAAAAATACATAAGAATAAAAATTGTTATGACAATGTTATGATTATACTTGTTTCCATTAGGGTCACTGCATCCTGGAAGCCTGGCGTCTCCATAGACACTACGTCTTCGTGATGGAGTGACCCTAGTTTCCATACATGAAATACGTCGGTGAGAATTTAAAAAATATAAATTTACCCACTTCAAATGACCTTGAAAGTTTTGGCCCAAAAAATATAATAACTCTAGGTTTTATAGTAACACGTAGAACGTAGTGACTTTGTGCCACTTTTGATAGTTTTTGTTGATTACGTAGGCTTTATACAAATCAATAATTTTTTTTCGATGTTTGGTTACAAACTAACATCTTTCGGCTACAAAAATATCAGCCGTGGTTTACAAGAATTAGTGTTGCCACCGAGACGAGAGATTCTCCCCTCGTCTCGCCCTCTCTCGACGAGACAAGAGAGAATTTTCTCTCGAATGAAAGCTCGAGACGAGACGAGAGAGCTTCTCTCGTCGAGAGATAGAGCTTCTCTCGTCGAGAGATAGAGCTTCTCTCGCCGAGAGATAGAGCTTCTCTCGTCGAGAGATAGAGCTTCTCTCGTCGAGAGATTCTCGGTTCTCTCCAGCAAAAAAGGTTGGTTTTATAAATTTTTATAATTTACCATCTGTTTGTATTGACCTATTATAGAATTAAGCTGATATTTATGTACTGTTTTTTTTTTAAATAAAAGATATGCAAAAATTGTCATTATTGTATTCCTTCCTTGACAACATGTACTGAGGCTTACCTTTCGTTTACTTGAAATCAGATGTTGTAATTAAATTGTACTGTTACTGTTGATGCTTACCTATTAACGTACTGAATTTCTTTTTCAGAAATTATTCATAAGTGAGAAATTTTAATTTTCTTTTGTAGCTTTTGGCGTGAATTTTTACTATTTAGAAATCTGTTGATTTAAAAAAATGCTTTTGGACGATTCTTTACAAAGCTAAAATTCTGAAAATAAAATAATTTTCTTGTGGAAATTAGTTTGTTTTTTATTCTAAAAAATACGGAAAATTCAGATAAAAAATCTGCTTGCTAATTTTTTTTTAAAGTCTCTGTATTGTGCGTTTATTTGAAAAAAAAAACCTAGAAATTTCTTGCAAAACATGTTTTTCCTTGAAAAATTATGAAAAATTAAGATTAAAAGAAAGTTATTTATAAAAAACGTTTTGGTAAGTTTTGAGAAAAACACATTTTTGCAAGAAATATCATTGGTTTTCAGAAACGGGACATTCCATAGAGATCCAAAACCCAAGTATTTTAACTTTAATAGATTTATTGCTTTATTTTTCTGGATTTATTTATATTATGGACAAAACACAAAATAATATTTTAATAACGAACACTTGAGATTTCAGGTACAGTTTTAAATAAATAAAGCGATGCAAACCTTTTCCACAGCTTTTATTTCATCGGCACCAACGAGGTTTTATAGTACGTGTATTGTATTTACTAAAGTATGTATGCATATACAGAGTATATCCCAGAATGTACTTTATTTTGGAATAAAGTAAATATCATAAATAATAAGATTCACCTTGAAAAAACCCTTTTACACAGGGTCTCTCAATTTTTTTTTATAGCTGATATAAATCACGAGAGACGAGACGAGAGAAAGTCAACACTAACAAGAATATTTGCCACACTTCACAATTTCACCTCGCATTTTGTTGAAAATTGATTAATAATGACTTGACTGAAACTTCGTCATTGGACTTATTAAAACAAAAGCTTTTCAATAAATAGCCAAAATTATAGCGAACATTACACACATTATATCTTATAAAATAGTTTTACGAAAAACGTAAAATTTATATAAATGGTCCGCACAGCTGTTTGTCTACTTGTCCAACTTTGCCTGAGGTCTAGACGAAACTGCGCACTTCTTTGGAGTCCGTTATCACGTGTTTTGTGTTGATACATTGAGTTATGATGAAAAATTAATAAACATAAATCACTCATTTGCAGAGATATATACAAACATAATAAAAAGCTTGAAGGAAGCAAGTAACGAAACTGTAGGGTACCAAGATAATAGAAATAACAGGAAGATGTGGACAAATACAGGAAATGGTCAAAGAGAAAAAACGCACATACTTGAAATGGCTCAGTACTAAGGAACAAAGGGACCTAGAAATCTACAGGGAAACCAGAAGACAGCTAAGAACTTTGATACGCACAGAAAAAAATGAAATGTTCGAGCGCAAGTGCCACGACATAAACACACACGTAGGAGGTAGGCAGAGTTCTGAAGTATGGAAATTCATTTCTACAGTAAAAAACCCAACAAAAGAAAAAGTAAACATCCAGATAATCAAACCAGAACAATGGACAGAACACTACAAGGGATTGCTGCAGGAGACGAGACCCGAATATCTGGCAGCCTCTCCGAGAAGAGACATAGAAGTACATGGAGGGGAAGTAATCATCGAAAAAGAAATGATAAAGAATAATATTAAAAAACTTAAATCCGGAAAAGCTAGCGGACCTGGGGGAATATATGCTGAAATGCTCAAATATGGATCAGAGAAACTACTCGAAAATCTCACATATATTATTAATCAATGCATAAACGGACATCCAGTACCTAATGATTGGAAAATTGCATTCATATCCTCAATACATAAAAAAGGAAACAAGCTGGATTGCAACAATTACAGAGGAATTTCAGCAACCAGTACTCTAAGTAGATTCTACGGTAGGATTCTTAGAGATCTAATAGAGAATGATTTTCATGAACAAGAAGAAGAAGAGCAAAGTGGGTTTCGCGCAGGCAGATCTTGTAGTGATAATGCAAAAAGCATATGATACCGTTCCAGAAGAAAAATTATGGACAGTTTTAGAGCAAACTAATATCAATCATACATACATAAAAGCGATAAAAAAACTATACAAAGGGTCAAAATCTAAAATTAAAATTGGAAATCGACTTTCAAAAGAATTCCTGGTAACAAAAGGCTTAAGACAGGGATGTTGTATCTCTCCAACTCTTTTTAAAATATATATCGCAGTAGCTCTAAAAAACTGGAAAATGTAAAGTGCACGGCATGGGAATACAACTTAACGACCGATTTACCATATACACACTACAGTTTGCTGACGACCAAGTAGTTGTGGCTAATGATAAAGAAGACATGGAGTATATGATGAGAAAGTTAACAGAAGAATGTCAAAAGTGGGGATTAACAGTGAACGTGGACAAGACACAGTACTTATGTATTGGAAACGAATCCAGTGAGTTAGTACGAGAAAATGGACAAACAATATCTCCATGCAATGAGTATGTATACTTGGGTGTCACATTTGATAAGACAGAAACTGACTGTAAAGAATTGGAAAAAAGAATAGTAAAAGCAAAAAAAGTTATTGGATATCTTAACAGTTCTATGCAGTAGAGAGATGGCACGCTGTTGTATGGAATAGAGACTTGTCGCGTAGCAGAAAAATACAAAGCAAAAATGGAAAGTGTCGAAATGGATGCAATAAGAAGATCAATGAGAATATCTAGAATAGATCACATAAGTAATGAGATCATAAAAGAAAGAATGGGAATCGAGGGAAGCATAACGGATGACATCACTAAAAGGCAACTGATATGGTACGGCCATGTACAACGGATGAACGACGAAAGATTACCAAAGCAGGTCCTAGAATGGCAACCAATAGGGCGCAGAAAAAGAGGACGCCCTAAACTAGAATGGCAACAGTCAATCCAAAGATCAATGAGTCAAAAGAATCTGACAGAGGATGATTGTCAGGATCGAAGGAGGTGGAGAATAGGCGTCGGACAACGTAGAAAAACGTTCTAAACCGACATAGTAGTAGTACATTGAGTTATGTTTAAATTGTAACTGATTAAATGGAAAGAAGACAGTCCGTCAGGCACAAAGTCACCACGTTTTACGGTATTTTAAATATGACATAACAGGGACATTTTGGGTCGCGTATTTTACACTTTGTTACCGTTATTATTATTACTGAGTCTGCGCATTAGCAGCTTCTCGCTCCTTTTTTGTTATTTACGGTAACGGCGCCTGGTCTTACGGTGGCCGTCCTTTAATGTTACCGTTATTTTTTAAGGTTAGTTTTGTATTGTGTTTTTTTAAGAAGTCGATTTTTTTACTAAAATTCGGTAGTTTGGTTTGTAAAAAGCCATAAGTCTAATAAAAATAAACAAATATAAATAAACAAAAAGACGTAAACACAAGAATCAAAGAACACAAAACCAACTGTCGACTAGGACAAATCCGCAGTTGCAGACCACACACCAAACAATGAAGACCACCGAATAAAATTCGAAGACACGCAGGTGCTCCTCCTCTTCATACTATCCAAGACTCTACAGAGAAGCAATCAAAATATTCATAAACACCAGCAGAACTTCAACAGATCTGAAGAAACTCTTAAAATTATCAGAACATGGGTACCGGTTCTTAAAAGCACTAAACGGCTCGCTTACAACAACAAAACTGAATCTGGGGAAAGTGACCAATCACCGACCAGCTCTGAAATACACCCCGCCCAGTAGATGTACTATACGGGTTCTGGCTCACTTTTTCCATGTAAAGCCCCATAAGACGAAAACGTGGTCATTTTTTTGGATATGTCAGAGAATATTTAATTCGAGGCAGTAATTTCCCCATAAGACGAAAACGTGGACATTTTTTCGATATGTCACAGAATATTGGAGGCAGTAATGTCTCCATGTCTTTTTTGTACTACCCAATCTAACCTTCAATAAATTTTTGACTCTCAGTTGACTCTTTAGGTGTTGCAGTTCATCTTGTACCTTGGGCCGACCTGTAACTTGCTATCTTTTGCTTGTTACAGGACTGTAGTATTCACCTAAACAGTGAGTTACTTGAAAGCGATTTTATTGCTTTAACGAACTATCTATTAAAACAATTAACATCTTTAAGTGGAGAAAATAAAGGGCTTTAAACTGAAAGAATCAATAGACATTCGTTAAAGCAATAAAATCGCTTTCAAGTAACTCACTGTTTAGGTGAATACTACAGTCCTGTAACAAGCAAAAGATAGCAAGTTACAGGTCTGCCCAAGGTACAAGATGAACTGCGACACCTAAAGAGTCAACTGAGGGTCAAAAATTTATTGAAGGTTAGATTGGGTAGTACAAAAAAGACATGGAGACATTACTGCCTCCAATATTCTGTGACATATCGAAAAAATGTCCACGTTTTCCTCTTATGGGGAAATTACTGCCTCGAATTAAATATTCTGTGACATATCCAAAAAAATGACCACGTTTTCGTCTTATGGGGCTTTACATGGAAAAAGTGAGCCAGAACCCGTATAGTACATCTACTTCGCCCATCAGAGTGTATATTGTCGGGTACGATTTTATTTTAAATCGAACCCTTAAACGAGGGTACCGTAATGGATCTCTTGTGTGTATAAAATAAATATAAAACAGTTTTAAAAACGTTACAAACTTTAATGAATACAAAATAAAACTCTGTTGCAATTTACAAATTGTTACAAGACTTTTTTATGACCTATAAAACAAACAAGACGCAAAATATTAAAATAAAACTTTAACTTACCAAAATAACAAACTTCAAAATATTCTTTAAATATAAAAATTTTATGTTTCTTTACTGATAATTACTTTAGAGGTTTTAGTTAGGTTCAACAAAACTTATAATGTGCCTACCGACTTGTCTCCTCTAAGTTTGGGTTTTTATAAACGGTAGGTTGTACCTAAATAATCCATTATCCCCTCTTTGAAGAGCTTGGAGGAACCAAGTCAGTGGCGTTGCTGATACTCCTAAAATTTACTTTATATTCTAGCTAATGAGCTAAACAAGTAAACCTAAACGAAAACAGAGATAAAATACATTTTATAGACAACATTTTCTTATCTCACAGTATTTCCATGTCCAATCACTTTAAAGGGAAAACCCTCTCGCTACTTGCTGTATCCCCACACTTAACCATTACGACTCCCACTCTAGACTTTTTAATAGTTTTTCTCGCATTAACCAGCTGCTGTGTGGTAGGCGGCCACCAAATGTTTTTCATTTTGGAGGGAGGCGGAACCACTTTCTTATCTCAACAGAACCATAATTGTGTTTGTCGCTTTGGGTTATTTGCATTCCTGACATATGCCCCCCACCAATTTGTCGACGACCTCGACGACATGACGTTATATGGTCTAAGGGTTGTTTGGATTTGACTATAACCAAACTTTGGAACCATTCATCTTTACTGTGGTACTGACATCGAATGCTGGGAGTTTTTAGGCTGCTTTCGTGTGTTGTGCACCATTGACATGTAACAAAAGCAAGGCATTAGTTCTGAGCTTATATCGATGTTTGTTTTCAAGATATGAGAGATAATGTTGTTGTCTTTACAAGATTTAAAAAAATGTCTTTAAATTTTAATTATAAAATTACTTACTATAAAATTAGCAAAATATTAAACCATTTACAATTGCAAAAAAAATACATTTTGTTTAAAATAGGTGTATCCTTGTTTAATTACAAACATAGTAGTACATATACATATTTACTTAAAATATTCCTTTTCAAAATAATAAATTTGGGTCTTGCCAACAGAGTATTTAAAAACTAATTTTACAAATATCACTTGTTGCTTATTTTCACAAAATTATAAGCGAAAAGTGATTTATATTTTCCAACAAAAATATCTCTCTCATATTTTCAAAATATTTAATATACATATTTAACCAAATAAATATTTTGTATGATGCGCGCTCATGACCTAAGATTATTTAAGTAGGTAATTATCAAAATCGTTTGCTATCGCTATATAGCTAGTTTCATTTTTTCACCTTGTATTTGAAAGAAAAAAAAGTCCACCTTGTATGTTCACTTGGTATTTTCACCTTGTATATTCATATTGTACCTTCTTGCAAGAAACAAAAAAAAATTCTCCAAAGTTTTAAATTATTCTATCCCCGCCAAAATACAAACATGCATGCATAAAATCAAATCTTATCAATAAAATAACATCTCAAATTTTCAAAATATTATTCTATTTGCTGCAGCTATATTTTTTACTTAAGATGTACCCATTAGATATATTTTTATATCTTTGAATTCTTTTAAAGATTCAGGGACAAAAGTATAAAATTATCTTTTTATAAATAAATAATAAACCATTGTGTTAAAATTTCAAACGAAAGCTTTGTATTCTTAATGTAATTCAATTCGCTGATTTTTAGCTTCTCACTTCTATAGACGTTAAGATAAGTACTTAACGCAATTTGTATACGTATATCAAACTGCAAATTTGGCGTTTTTAATTTAATTATTTTTAACAAATACAGAGTCTCTCATCAGGAAATATTACATGTTAAAAATTAACTTTTTGGTTAATAAAGCTGTCAGTGGAGCTAAATAGCTTTAGGTTAATCTTTTGAGCTGATATTATATATTAAAAAATTTTTTAATATAATGTCCTAATTTTGACATTGGAAAAATAGTCCTGTTTTAGTGGTTTTGAAAATACGCTTAGCCCGTTTCTCCAGAATTAAAAAAAAAATTTATTTTTATTTTTAGTAAAATTTATTTAAAGGCCAAAAGATCTTTTGAGACCAAATTTATGCTAAATATTAAATTTTATATAAAACAGTTAAACTTTTTGTGGAAACTGATTAGTTGTTCGCTTTCTCAGCTACGAGTGAAGCTGAAGGGTCATTGCGTGCTTATTTAGTTCAGCTAACCAATTTGAACACTGGACATTGCTCATACTGGTATCCAAATAATGTACAGTAGCACTAAAAAAAAATGTTGTTTTTTTTTATTGCTAAGAGATATGCTCTATTGGGGCATGCGCAAAACGTACCCTTTTAAATCTTACTGTTTTTGTATATTCAGCTTTATGTTTTTCATAAAATACCAAAAAAAATTATTTATTTATTTATTTTTTGACTCGCCCTGTATATCGCTGTTCCTGAAAAAGTCCCTACTTGCACAGGTTACCCATTTGTTAAGTGTTCCATGGTACTTGTGTGTTTTTAAGTAGTTTTTAGTCGCTATTCGTCCGTCGTGAAACATCTGGACGTGTGTCTTGCCAAAAAGTTGGCACTAAAGGTTCGTCGCGTCGGTTTATGAAAAAAAATAAAATAAAAAGTAAATCGTCCTGTTCGGTAATTTTTGTATCTGTAATGTGTGTGATCTCCAAAATTGTGAAACGTGTCAACCTAAGAAAGAAAATTATATTAGTATTAGTGTTCGTACTAAAATAAATTTTAAAAAAATTCAAAAAAATTGTAAAAATAAGTGGATAAAAATTATGTTAAAGCTCTACATTAGACTTGAATCCTGTATGCACCATTCATCGAAAAAATTAATTTTTTCTTGAAGATACCCATGTAAGTCGTTTTTATGTTATTTTTTGTAGGAAAAAATATTAAAATTATTTTTATTTATAATTAAGTTATAACTTATTTCAAGTTTTTATTGTCAATTTTTTTCAGCACTGAGCAATATTTATCAAAAAAATTAAATTTACAACATGTTATTACCTTCCTATTTTGTTGCGACTTTAACTGACTTAAAAAATTGATGTTCAAAGCACTGAACATTTTTAATAGTCTGAAATTTTAAATTCCGACTGACTGTTTCAATCTTTTTTTAAAATAAAATAAAATTTCTAACTTGGTCTTCTGCCTATTTTATAAATTTGCCCTATATAAATTTTTTGCCGATATTTTCTATCCTTGTCACTACAAACCGTGACTTTCTTTTTATGTCCAGATTTTAAAACAAGAAAAACATTCTGTGATTTCCCACGAAATCGCTTTTTATACCTAAAAAGTTTAGTACATTAACAGAGAAAATTGTTTAAAAGATATAGCGATATTGCTATTCTCTTTTTATATAAGTTTTTTCCAAAACTTTTTTCGTGCGCCAATTAAAAACAAAGTTCTACTAATTGAGTTTAAGGTTATTTTATTTACCAATTTTTCACAAATCCATCCTTGATTTATTTTCAATAACTCTAAAACAACTATTTTTAAAAATACAATTTTATATGAGCTTTTTAAGAAATGTATTCCCTGTGGCGCTGCAGTTCCTTATGAACTTTAGTTCAACCTTTTATCATTGAAGGGAACCAAAAATGTTTTAAAAATGCGTGTTTTGGAAAAACATTGCTTTTGGGACATAACTATTCACTTTATTTCACTCCATCTGTGTAATTTATTTCACGAAAGCATAATTAAATACGGCAAAACTTCTTATTTTGGCACCTATTTAGTAAACGTGGCATTTACTTGGTTTTAAAAATTTTAGAAAAAAACTGAAAATCAAAATAAAAAATGGAAAAATGGAAAAATACGCCAGATACGCGATTTTTTAGAAAAATTTGGCTCAGTTTTTTACAAACGAGAACTAAAAATTTGTTTATTAAATACAAAGCAAAAAGAAAATGAAGATATTAAAAAATATTATTTTCGATTAACAAATATTTGTGACAAATATGACGAATCTATGACTTTTTCTAATTTTTTGGAATATTTTGAAAGTGGTTTGCATAATGATCTACTCACAAGTTATTATATTTTGCGAAAAGAACATCCGACGGACCCAGATGATTTTTTAAATTTAATAAATCGCTTGAGTGCAATACAAAGTTTAATAGCACATTAGTTATTAAACTTTTGTTTAAATTTTATTTTAAATCGAACCCTTAAACGAGGGTACCATAATGGATCTCTTGTGTGTATAAAATAAATATAAAACAGTTTTAAAAACGTTACAAACTTTAATGAATACAAAATAAAACTCTGTTGCAATTTACAAATTGTTACAAGACTTTTTTTATGACCTATAAAACAAACAAGACCCAAAATATTAAAATAAAACTTTAACTTACCAAAATAACAAACTTCAAAATATTCTTTAAATATAAAAATTTTATGTTTCTTTACTGATAATTACTTTAGAGGTTTTAGTTAGGTTCAACAAAACTTAGAATGTGACTACCGACGTGTCTCCTCTAAGTTTGGGTTTTTATAAACGGTAGGTTGTACAGTCGGGGACTTTTTAAATTGCCGGTGTATTTTTTTTCTGTCAAAATTAATCACTGAAAGAAATGAAAAAATATACATTTTTAAATTTTTATGTATACATACAGAGGTAAAGTTCACAATTTTTTTATTTTGGTATAAATTAATTTTCCGAATTTAAAATAAGAATATTTTTTATTTTCAAGGGCGGCCATTTAAAAAGTCCCCGACTGTACCTAAATAATCCATTATCCCCTCTTTGAAGAGTTTGGAGGAACCAAGTCAGTGGCGTTGCTGATAATCCTAAAATTTACTTTACATTCTAGCTAATGAGCTAAACAAGTAAACCTAAAGGGAAATCCCTCTCGCTACTTGCTGTATCCCCACACTTAACCATTACGACTCCCACTCTAGACTTTTTAATAGTTTTTCTCGCATTAACCAGCTGCTGTGTGGTAGGCGGCCACCAAATGTTTTTCATTTTGGAGGGAGGCGGAACCACTTTCTTATCTCAACAGAACCATAATTGTGTTTGTCGCTTTTCCAAGATGGTTTCGTACAGTGGCACAGTCAGGGGTTATTTGCATTCCTGAAAATATAACCTGCGCCCGCGACAGACTAACCACCAGTCTTCGAGAAGCCGACAAACAGTCAACATCTCCTGAAGATGCCATCCACTCGAGATGCCGAAAGCACACCCACCAACGGTAACAGCTGTCAAATTTTCTGTTATTTTAACTGACCCAAAATGTCCCTAATATTAATTTACAGAAATTGAGCCTAATCTTGAGACATATCACTTTTTATTGTCTCAATTTTTTGGGAAATCTTGAGATATACCGCCACTTTTTATCGTCTTAATTTTTATAGAAAGTAAACATCTGTGGTAGGAGGTATTTTTATTTTTCAATTTGTCATGTTTGTATATCATTTCTTTGCAATCTTTAGAATAAACCAAATATTCCTACAGAACTTACAAAACCAAGTCCATTTTAAATTTGAATTAAATACTATCCTATTACAATTCAAAAATTTGGTTAATAATACATTGTACTTTCCTTTCTTAAAAATAGTTTTTCTTGATCAATAAAATTGTTATTAAAAACATCTAATGATAGAACCCAAACATTGTTTGAAAACGCCGTAAAAAATGTTACAGCTATACAGCTTGTTTTTCAAGGATTTTTGTATTTTATCTGTGATGTTATTTAGCTTAAACATATTTAGTTTTGGTATGGATTTTGAAGAAAACAATCTTCTTAAACTACCACTAGTAAGCATTTATTTAGTTTTCTGCTAATAGCTCCAATATGTAGGGTGTTAATAAATGATTTCGCCAAACTTCAGAGGATGATTTTTTGCGTTATTTTAAGAAAAAACTTCAATTAAACATGGTTCCGCAAATGCATAGTTTTCGAGATACAAGGTGTCAAAGTTTTAAATTTTTGTTTGTTTTTTATTTATAGCTCGTACAGTTTTTGAGATGTTTGGCTCAAATTCGGAACGTGTATTTAGCTGTAAGGCAGACATCAATAAGCATGCCAAATGTCAGTAAAAAACTGCAGGGTGATATTTTTTCAGGGGTCATGTCGCCTTTTTTCCCCCAGAACTTTTTTGCAGTAAACCAGTGACAGATTCAAAAATGTAAAATGGAATCTTTGTTTTATACAGAAACTTTTTCATCTCTTGTAATTTTTTGTATCTCTAACCGTTTTCGAAAAAAAGACAAAGGCTGGCTAGGTACTTGGATGTTTGTGACTGTTTAAAATGCTTGAAAAACTTGCTTTAACTTTGCGAAACTGGGCGATTGATCCTGATGGAAATTCCCAGTATAAAAAAGAGTAATGGCAACAAATTGTATACTTGGTTTAGTCAGTGCGACACTCGAAAGTTGTCTGCGCCTGCGCACTCAGTTGGAATTACTCAGTATTGGAAAAATGAAGCTATTTATGAAAATTAAGTTTACTTTTTAAATGGGGAGACCTTGATAGCAATTACTCATTTACAGGATGATAAAATTTAAAAAAAACTCTTTCATCTCTTGTAATTTTTTGTATCTCTAACCGTTTTCGAGAAAAAAGACAAAGGCTGGCTAGGTACTTGGATGATTGTGACTGTTTAAAATGCTTGAAAAACTTGCTTTAACTTTGCGAAACTAATCCTGATGGAAATTCCCAGTATAAAAAAAGTTACTAAATAATATTCTTTAAGTAAATTTTTGAAATTTGCTATACTTTTACTTATTTTTTCAAAATCAATGCGTTTTTTACATAGTGGTTTTTTTAATAACTTTTTTGCCACACAACTTATACAAAATTTAGGTCAACAAAATACAGGCTAAAATTTTTTGTTTATTTGCTCTTTGACGGCACCCTGTATATTTATATTTTAGGAAGATAGAATACAGTATTATGGCTATCCTGTAGAAATATACGAAGTGACCACTGAAGATGGATACATACTTTCTTTATACCGAGTACCACGAAAAGCGAATGAAAATCCAAATGAAGCGAAAAATAGAAGCGTTGTTTTGTTGGTACATGGTGGGTATGACACATGGTTTTTATACTTTTACACAGGTTGCCTACAGAATTAGATCAGTCATGTGAACTTAACTGGACGACCGTACCTGCGTCATAGGGTTTCCATAAAACAAATGGTTTAAGGCAACCCAATGACGTAGATTTTTTAACCTGATTACAGTTGGCCAGTCAGGTTTAATGACCTTTCAAATTCTGTAGATAACATGTGTAAAAGTATAAAGTCCTTGTGTATGACATATCTTGTTCTTGCTGGTATTCAATAAGCACCTCAGAAATGTGGCATCAATGTTACATTGCATGTTAATATCCATGTTGACACCACGTTAAGTGTGTAAGGTCTGCGACGTTAATGTATACCATTCTTACTTAACATTGAAGTAACCTTTACAAATAACGGTAACGGGACTTATAACCGGTCACTGCACACTGAGAAAACATATTGTAGTGTTTGCATATTAGTGAAACGACAAACACACAAATTTAAATTTCCTGCGCCTTGACAAATTGCTAGTGACGTAGGCAATATGGCTGCGCGGCTGACCTATGAGAAAGCAGCATTGGAGTGACGTCACATGGGACGCCCTCTCGTTACGGAACCATTTTCAGGTCTACACGTATTTTATCGTAAGTCTGTTTTCTTCCACAAATATTTGCGCAATCATAAATAATTACGCGGCTTAAACAACATAAATATTTCAATGGCGACGTGGACCAAGTACGGGCGTAAATATTTTTTGAATTCCTTCGGTAATCATAAATATTTCACATATGCATAGAATGGGAATCTACAGATATGAGCCTATATGCAGACTTTGTGACGAGGACGACGAAACAGCCTCTCACATAATATTTGAGTGCCCAGCACTGACCTTCTGCGGAACAAAAATCCTCCTGGAAGAACACCCTTCCAGAGAGGCAGACTGTCAGAGAAACCTAGTAAAGGGGCTGCTGCTCTTAGCGAGGTCGTCAAGCCTCCTAAACTAGGGAAAACCACCTAGCAGGAGATACAATAAGCTAAATAGCTGCAGTATCGGGGACTCCCAAAACCTATTCTTGCTGGCGAAACTAATCAATCAATCAATCAAACCTTTACAAATACGTTGCCTGAACTTTGTGTTATTCAAGTACAGACCGACAGAAAATGAATTAAGAGTAAAAGAGACGGGCATTGGCCGATGTTCCCACTGTAGTTTAAAAGTGTACGCTTATTCATATGGTTTTACCATATTAATACGATCAGTAAAATAAGATTTTGGGCCCTTACAGCCCCTAGGGGCCGGGGGCCAATTATAAAGTATTTAAAATAAGAAGTGGTCGACTTCACTCTTTTGGTACAATCTCGATGACCTAGGGCAGAGTATAAACCAATTAAGTTTTTCTTTATCATACATGACAAAAAAAAATTACCTCTAATTAGGGGCCTTACTAACAGCGTTGATTTTTTTATATAGCAGGCCTATTAGTAATTGTCTGAGCTACCAATTTAGTGAGACCTAAATGTAAATAGCCTAAAAGATTTAATATATGTAATTTGACACCTGAAAATTCAGTACTTAAGCCATTGTGTGCGTTAACTTTCATTAATCTAGTCTAGTCTAGAACCGTTCAGAATGAGAAAAATATTTTGATATTCTACCTTTTTAGCATTTTTGTGTTTGTTAACAGGTCAAGCAGTATTGGTTTCCATCAATTACTAATTGGCTAAGATAGATGTTATAAAATCTTTATGAAAAAGCAGAAGAAAGACGCTATGGGCTAAAACTATAAATTTCATAATTATTTAGTACATTTTTTTTTTGTTTTCTAGAACATCGATGGTTTACTATTTTTTTTGCCCAAACTATAATACATAGAGGCTCAGTTTTAGTACCGTGTTAAAGCCAATGCCTTCTAGGACGGTTAGTTTAGCTGGTACGAGCCTACTGGTAAAATTTCAGTTTTTGCAAAAAAACTGCACATATTAGACCACAAGTATTTTTATATTTACATTTGGGCGTCTTTACAAAAGCATTAAACGTAAATACTCAAAAAAAAAATTCTTAAGGTAGTTTTTTTTAAAAAACTAACAAAATTGCATGATTTTCGAGTTCCTCGGGAGTAGCACAGGGACTTCAGGGTTGCAAACTTGGGTGTGAACTACCCTCAAGGATACCAGCAATATATAAAAAAAATCGTAGATACATCCGCAATTGCAATGTTGAATGCTTTTTTGACTGGTCTACGGCTTTTCCCATGCAATATCTAGGCTTGGAAACCGTGTATAACCAATTACCTGCACAATTAATCTATCTATATTTGTAGGTATGGGCGGCAGTCCCAAGAATTTTTTCATGTTGGGAAACAATTCAATAGCATTAGGCTTAGTAAATCAGGATTTTGACGTATGGGTGTTATGCTGCAGAGGCTTGGATTGTTCGCAGAAAAGACACCATATTGTCTTGGACAAAGAAAAAGATATGATGTTTTGGAAATTTAGGTAGGTTCATTTATTTAATTAAAAATGGTAAATTTTAGTACGTGTTGTAAGTTATGAATCAAAAGATTTTGTAGCTATCGGGTAAAAATGATTTTGTTTTTCTTGGATTTCTCAATTTCTCAAGTGCAGAAAGCAGAAACCATATACCTCTCTTATTTTAAAAAATCTTAGGCTTGGTTCGCTTCCAGGGGGCACAAACCGCACATTTTTACGTGAAATATTTCCCATTTTTCACAGAAAAAAACATAATTTTATACGACAAACGCAAAACACGCAACAAATATGGCGTCCAACTACACAGCAGCTGGTTTGTCTACGTGACAAAGCACATGCATGCGCACTTTAAAATTCGCGTCTGCCAACTTAACTTTGACATTGTTTGCAAAGCTATGAATGCTTCACCTTTCGATTTTTTAAACATGTACGAGGATGGGATGAAACGTTTCCGGCCTAACATAGAACACAACACCATAGTGACTAAATAATACTTTATTTTTCTACATAGTCCCCTTGTAAGGTAATACATTTGGCCCAACGATGTTCAACTGATTTGATGCCATTACTGAAGTCTGATTTATCCAACTCGTCAAAATAGGCGTTTGTAGCTGCAATGACTTCGAAATCTGAGGAAATTTCTTTTCCAGCAAGAATTTTTTTTAGGGTTGGAAACAAATAAAAGTCTGACGGGGCTAGGTCTGGCGAATAAGGTGGATGGTTTAACAGTTCAAAGCCTAGCTGATGGATTTTAGCCATAACAAGAGCGGACTTGTGGCAAACACAATTTTCTTTTTTGCCAAACCAGGACGTTTTTCGCTTATATTCTGATTGAGCTGGTCCAGTAAGTCGCTGTAGTACTCTGAATTTATTGTTCTTCCTTTTTCGAGATAATCTATGAGAAGTATCCCTTTAGCGTCCCAAAAGACCATGCCATGACCTTTCCAGCAGACGGTACTGCCTTTGCCTTCTTTGGAACGGGTTCATTCTTTGCCGTCCATTGTTTGGACTGTTGCTTAGTTTCATTGGTATAATGATGAACCCATGTTTCATCAACCTTAATAAACCTACGCAACAAGTCCCCTGAATCACGTCTAAACAGTGCCAAATTCTCCTCTGAAATGGTTAGACGCACGAGCTTTTGATCTGGCGTGAGCAAACGCGGCACCCATCGGGCGGATAGCTTTCTCATACCTAAAACTCCACATAAAATATGGTAAACTCGCTCTTTTGATATGCCCACAGCCTCAGCTGCCTCTTCCAGTCTTAATCTGCGATCTTTTAGAATTAGTTTGTGAATGGTTTGCACCATTTCTTCAGAAGTTGCCGTTTTTGGCCTGCCACAACGCGGAGCATCATCAGTGCTAGTACGACCACGTTTAAAGTCCGATACCCAGGTTTTAACTGTGGTATAGAAAGGAGCAGATTCCCCTAGTATAGCATCTAATTCAGCTTTTATTTCCGTCGGCGATAACCCTTTGATATGAAAATATTTTTTCACGGCTCTTATATCGTTTTTTTTTCATCTTTAAAAATTGACACACTGTATAAACTTTCAAAATAAGCAGGACATAAACTACTTGACGCACTCACTTTAAACCTCGAGCGTATACTGATCACAAGCAAGGCTAACAAACACGTTGGAACACAAAAGCAAAACGGGCCTGCTATAGGCTAGGCCGGAAACTTTTCAGCCCATTATCGTATTTATGCTCTAACGTATTTGGTGTAAACACTTGTTGCAATTTAATTGCTTGGTTTTTCATTTTAGTCTAGATGAACAAGGCTACTACGATCTACCGACTGCGATCGATTTTATAATTGAGAAAACCGGTCAGAAAAAAGTGTTCCTGCTAGGTCACTCGGCGGGGTGTACCATTCAGTTTATTCTCCTGTCCCAGCGGCCAGAGTACAATGATAAAGTGAAAATTGCTGCTTCGTATGCAGGTCCCATTTTCATGTCGCAAACCAGCTATCCTCTTATGCAACTGTCCTGCAGTTTAGCAAACCTTGGCAAGGTGAGAGCCATTTATTAAATTTATAACAAAACAATAGTTATATTTACAGGGGTCCCAAAAACGAGGACTGAAAATAAAAGAGTAAAAAAACTGAATACATTAACTTCTCAAAAAACATCGAGAGAAATGCTCATAGTTTTTAGGTACTTTGTTATAGTTTCGAGGAAGTAAAAAAGTTTATATACTTGGGAGTGAACATAAACAAAGAAAACTAACTGTATTACAGGTGAAATAAACTAGAGAACAATTAACGAAAACAAAGTCTTTTACGTTTATCAAAAACTGCTCAAATCAAAAATGCTAACGGGATTTCTCAAACAAAAAATGTACACTTACAAAATGAATGAATAAAGAACTAAAAAGATTTTTGGACTTTGGACAAGTGCAAACAGAAGAAGGTTATTGGCGGATACGGATAAAATATGAATTAGATGGCGCAAACTTCGTAAGATTTATCAAAAGTAAAAAACTGGCTTGGTTGGGGTATATACAGATAAAATATGAGACATATAGAGAATAGATAAGTAGGAAGGAGAGTAATAGGGAGACTACGAAAAAGGGGATAGATGATGTCGAAGATGACATCACAAATATGGAAATAAGATGGTGGCGAAGAATAGTACCAGAGACGGGAGAATGGAGGGCTCTGGGGAATCAGGCTAAAACCCACTAGGGGTTGAAATGCCACTTAATGAAACAGAAAAAGAATATTGAACTAGTGTAATAAAAATGAAAACAAATACTAAAGAAAACTAATCCCAAACAACTGGAAAGAATCCATAACCATTATTCTATATAAGAAAGGCGATAAAACAGAACTAAAGAACTATCGACCTATAACACTCCCTAATGTAATTTATAAGCTTTTTACAAAAATATTAACAGATAGACTAACAACAAGATTTGACGGATATCAATAAAAGAACAAGCAGGCTTTAGAAAACGTTTCAGTACAGTTGACCACCGATTAGCCATGAAAATCCTTATAGACTTTGAAAAAGCTTTCGATAGCATTGAGCACTGGGAAGTAAAAGCATCTTTAATTAATAGCCAAATAGATCACAGATACACAGACTTAATATCCAATATATATAGCGAAGCAACTACATCAATCAAAACCCACAAAGGAACCAAGCCAATCCGCATAAGAAGAAGTGCCAGACAGGGTGACACAATATCCCCTAAACTATTTAAACAGGCCCTCGAAGATGTTTTAAAAACTAAGATAGGGAAGAAATAGGCATCAAAGTAAGCGGACAATACTTAAACCACCTACGATATGCTAACGATATTGCCTTAATAACAGATAAGAAAGAAAAACTAAGAAAAATTATGAAAGAACTAGATAGAGCAGCTAAAAATATAGGCTTGAGTATGAACTACACTAAAACTAAAATCATGCAAACCCACACAGATGAAAATATGACAATCAGAAAAAAAGCAAGAAAAAATAGAACAAGTGGAGTAATATATATATGTATATATATATATATATATATATATATATATATATATATATATATATATATATATATATATATAAGAAAAGCTCAAAGATCAATGGAAAGACAAATGTTACATGTACAGCTAAGAGATGGAAAAAGGAATTAATGGATAAGAAATAAAAGAAAAGTAAGGGATGTCAGAGGAGAAGCAGCAAAATCAAAATGGAAGTTTGCCGCTCATAATATCAGACAGAACGACGATCGATGGAACAAATGTATGGTAAACTGGAGACCTTGAGAAAATAAAAGAAGTAGAGGTAGACCCCAAATGAGATGGGCGGACGATTTGAAGAAACGTGCGGGAAGTAGTTGAATGAACACGATGACAGAAAGAGAAGACTGGAAGATATTTGGAGAGGCCTGTGTCCAAAGATGGATCGAAGAAGGCCAAATGGATAGAAGAGATAGATAGGTAATAATTCTTTTAATTTTAGGGTATTTGGTTTAGAATCCTCAAGGAATATGAATTCGTACCTAGAAGTATTGTGACATGGTTTAGAGAATTTATAATTGTTGCTTGCAAATATCCGGATTTTAGGAAAATTTGCCTAGTATTCATGGCAAATATTGGAACGCATAATTCTGTTTTGATTGATACAAACGTAAGTTATACTCAAATACCTTAGACCTAGTGATGTAAATGGAAATATTTCCAACGGAAATAATAGAAATATTGGAAGTTTCCGAACGTGTCTCGGAAATATTTGAAATATTGGGAATATTGGAAATATTTAAAAAATCTTTCATATTTTGTAACCCTATAAGCATGAAACTTATACTATAGCACAATTTTTATTTCTGATACTATTAAAGATTTTGAGGAAGTAGACTGGCAAGACGATGTTATTAAGTGTGATGCTGATGACAGCGATGAAGAATGAGATTAAATGAGATTATTGTTGTACAAATTTGACCCTATTTCTGTTTACAGAGGAGTTTAAAACTCGGTTTAAAATGAACACTTGCTTATAGCAAACTTTGTTTAAAATACTTAAAAAATTTTTTGCTAGATCTATATGTCTTCTTATAGTAAACCTCGGATACATCGAACCAGTTTCCGCGCACACTTCGAGTTCACTATATCCGGACTTTACTGTATTTGTTTGAAGAATAACTCCTGATTTGTCTGTTTTCCGGTATTTTGTTATGATTTTTTAAAATAAATATTACATTTTCTCTTATTTTTTTAATATTTCATATATATATATATATATATATATATATATATATATATATATTTCCATATATTTCAGGAAATATTTCAGGAAATATTTCCGAAAATATATTTCTGGAAATTTTACAACACTACTTACATAAATACAGGGCATACCCATGCATTCTTAAACGCGATGCTTGAAGCCACGACCTCCTTAAAATTCTTACATTATTATTTACTAGAGGGTCTAAAATGAAATACTAAAATCCTTAAAACTCGGTCTAGATTTTGGTTAATAGGCCAAGCGTTGGGTACAAAATATGGGGTTCTATTTGCAAAAGGTCGAACAGATATGAAATTTGGTGGGATGGTAGACATAGGTCCCCTGATAGAACATCTAATTTTGCGACCTCGGGGGGTTGCCGCTCGAGGGGGGGGGGGGGGATGAAAACTCTGCATCGCGGCGCTTGGAGGAAAATAGCACCGTTGGAGTAGATGCAATTAAAAAATAAGTTTAAATAAAATATGTAGAGAACAAAATTGCGCACAACTTTGGTTTTATGCATTTTTTCGCTCCGACCAATAATTTTTGCTCTACGGCGCGCCAAAGTTGGGGGATAGTTTGCAAATTTTAACAAAATTAGAGTTTAATCGCGGATTCAAACAAATATGGCTACCAAACAATTCTTAATTCTGATGCTTGATTCGATACATTTGACCTTATATTATAAAAGATATGATTTTTTGAAGTGCGCCCTTACATAATTGGATATGGGTATTTTTCATTTATCATGATCTACGGTTGATGTTTTCTTATTATTTGTAAAATAGTGCTCGAAAATTGCCTAATAATATAAATATTACAAATGCAGACGAAGGTATAAAAATAATCACTAGCGTAGCGCCAGCCATGCAATGGGGGGGTTGCTATGTTATGCTATTATTATCTCAGCCTTATGGGGGGGTTTTAATCCCTAAACCCCCCCAGCGCTACGCGCCTGAAAATAATCTAACATACGACGAACTTTGGAACCGATAGATTTGAAGGGTGCATAAATTAAAATGTACAGCGCAGCTGCAAGGGGGGGCGGGGAAACCGGCTCGGCTCGAAGAAACCTGTGCTGGGAGAACAACACGGGCATTCGTGTAGTTGACTTTTTTTGTAGAAAATAAAATTTCCATTTAAACCATATAATATTCAGCGCGGTATGTATTGTGGGTCAAGTTCCAGTGGCGTCCGCAAACTGGAAATCTTTTTAAAAAATCATTTTTATTAAATGTTTTTTGCAATTTCCAAAAATATTAAGCTTTTTAGGAGAAAAAAATATTAAAAATATTGTCAAGAGAATAAAATTTTCTTTCCAACGATGTATAATATAGTACTGTTATGTAAGTTTAACGGTACTATATACAAACGATATAGTAACTTCCTTAAATGGAGAAATCTTCAAAAGCCTAGTTTAATTATAAGTTTTTAATTAACAAATTAGCTTTACTCAATTAAATTGTACAGCGTCGTACAGTCGTTTTTTAAAAAAATAAAAGTTTTTCATAAAGATCTTGGGTTTTCAGAAAATTTGAAAACACCTATAGTAAAAAATATTTTTTTGTGATTTTGAAAAGGCACTTTCCTTTACAAAAGCCACTGCTAATTGTTGTGATGACATAAGGTTGTTATACATCATTTAAAAGATAATTTTATTGTCTATGACAGCATAAATTGTTTTTTTCTCAAAAAGCTTTATTTTTTTAAAATTCAGAAAACCTTTTCATTAAAATAGATTTTTGTTGATTTCTATATATAACTCCCATTTAAGGATGTCACTGTGCCTTTAGTAATAAATTTAATCCTACTAAATCATACATTGTTTAAAAGTAGTTTCCTAGAAAGCATAGTTTTTGCGAAAATTGCAAAAAATAAATAAAACTAAAAGTTTTTTTTGTGATTTTTGAAACTGATCCCAGTTAAGGGACAGCATTTAAATGTTAACCATAATCTTTAGCAAATTATATTACACATTATCGGAAGGAAAATTTAATCGTCTAATTAAGGCGTGTAAAACTATTTTCCTAAAGGGCTTTGTTTTTAAACAAATTGGATAAAAACCTAAAAATTCAGTAGATTTTCGACGATTTCTGTAAATCACCCACATATGGGGCTTTCCGTGTCAACCCGGCCACCTTTTCCACTTAAAAATTTTGATTTTAATAAAAATGTATTTTTTGGTTCCTCTATAGATACCGATTACACCAAGATAAAACATTTGAAAAAATTTTGCGATTCCTTAAATCTACAGGGTGTCTATCTTCTTAATTGGCAGCATATCTATGGTTTATGATTTTTCCTGAAAAAATACGAACTTTGCAAAAAAAAAAATTACTACTGTTTAGAAGTAAGAACAGGAGGCTTTAAGAAAAAAAATTACAAATAATCGCATCAGTGACCTTAGTACAAGATAATAAATTAAAAATACCGCCATTTTGAAAATGTGACCCCTTCGATTTCTTTATATTTTTTTAAAAAAAGATGCTCCAATATTTTGTCTATTGCCTTTAAAAAGTTTAGACTGGTCCGAGTGGGAATTAGATGTTCATATCATATCTAACTCATGTCTACAAAAATCAGCTGGACCACCAGTGACGTGAAATTCGACATATACACTATCGCTCATATGTAGAGCAACTTGTTTTGGAGAGGGATATTAGAATGATGAAACAATTTTAATTAATACAACATGTTGAATTTGCAACAGCCTATAAACCTAATACTTAAAGATATTCGAAAATGTGTGGTCCAAAAGTATAGAGCAACCAAGATTTATTTTTTTCTTAAATATAAAACTGTAAATATTTTTAATATCTAGTAGCATAACCTTTGCTCTTGATGACTGCTTGACATCTCGTCTTCATTGATCTTATAAGTTTTTCAATGTAGTCTTCGGAAATTTAATTCCAAACTCTCTGAATTTCTTCATACAATTCGTTCGTATTTGATAGCTTTTTCGTGTGAATTCTACTATCAATTTCATCCCATAGATTCTCTATCTGGTTTAAATCAGGGCTTTGAGCTGGCCATACCTAGAGTCCCTGTATGTGACATACAGGGACTCTAGCCATACCATAACATTGATTATTTACAAACCAGTCTTTAACCAACTTTGACGTATGCTTTGGGTCATTGTCATGTTAAAAAAGCTATTTTAAGCTCATGTTATCCTCTGTCCAAGGTAACATATGGTTTTCTTATATATTCTGATAAACAAAGCGATGCACTATTCCATCAATTTTTATGAGCGGACCCATGCCAAACCCTCCAAAACAATCCCAAACCATTATACCACCACCGCCATGTTTAATATTTGGTCGTGTATACTTCATTTATTGGTCTTCTTACCCAGCAAACACCGTCAGATCCATTGACTTCTATACCCTAAACAATTTAAAACGACTTTCGTCTGAAAATAGCACTGTTTTCTATTTTTCGTAAGACCAGTTGACATGCTCTCTTGCAAATTTCAATCTTGCTTCTCTGTTTTTTCTAAAAATAAAGGGTTTCTTCGCCGATTTTCTTCTATATAGACCAGCTTTCTTTAGCCTACGTTTTATGGTGCTGACAGATATTCAAACCCCTCCTAGCTGTTGTTTAATGCGAGAAGCGTTAATGAATGGATCTTCAATTACCAGCCTTTTTATATTTCTATCAAGTACAGCATCAGTTTTTTTCCTTCTACCTCTTTTGGGTATTCCTTCCAAAGTGCCTCTTGTTATAATTAGCAGTTCTAGAAACAATTGATTTGTTCAAGTTTAGATCTTTCGCAATTTTGTTTTGTTTTTCTCCTTTTCTTAATTTTTCCAAAATTTTTTGTTTTACTTAAAGTGACAAATGCACACCTCTGGGAATTGTTAATCTTTAAACTTTAAAATACACTACAACCAGTCTAAAAGCGCGAACACAAATGATAAAAAATTAAATATTAAATTTGGTTGCTCTACATATGACCTACCCAAAAACCAAAAAAATTATCAGTAAATAATGCTGTCTCACAAAATGAAGAATCATATTTTTTTGTGTCAAGAGCCACAACTTATTTATATATAAAATGGGTTCTTTTAAATTTTTAAAAAAGGTGCTCTACATATGGGCGAGAGTATATATATATATATATTTTTTTTTTCTTGAACCATATATTTTTTATTTTTTTAATTTAGTTGGTTTCTTGGGAATGTGGTCCATAAATTATTATATATATTTATGGACCACATTCCCAAGAAACCAACTAAATTAAAAAAAAAACTGGGGTAAGCTTTAAGTTGAAAGTAGTATGTGTTTGCGGTTCTCGGGTAGTATATAATAATAATTAACACTACCTATTTAAGTTTTGAATATTTTTTAGAAATATTTTTCGTTTATTCTTGAAGATGCAACAATCAGGCTCTCGGCAATGCAAATCTTTCACTATGCTGATTTGTTGAACTCGGGTAAGTAACGGCACAAACTTTTGTTTATCTATCTGATACGATTTGCAGCCGTTTTGCCGTAAACCCCGGACCAAAACCGCGCGATGAATACTGCGAAAACATCTTATACTAACGGCCTGGAGATTGGTAGGGTCAGGGACTTTCTAAATTGCCGTTGTATTTTTTTGCTGTCTAAATTAATCATTTAAATAAATCAAAATAAAATTAATTTTTAAATATGTAAAAAATTAATTTTCAAATATGTAAAAAATTAATTTTTAAATATGTTAAAAATTAATTTTTAAATATGTATGGATACAGACAGAGGTAAGTTTCACAATTTTTTTGTTTTGGTTCAAACTACTTTTCCGAATTTTAAATAGGAATATTTTTTATTTTCGAGGGCGGCAATTTAAAGTCCCCGACTGTACCAAAGGGTTATATGACACAAATGTATATGTCACAGGTGGCGCGTCCACCATATACGAGGTGTGAAAATTAAATTTTAACACTGGCCCCCGTACTAACAGGTTTTAAATATCTACGCCCGCGTGCCCGGGCGTTTGGAGTTATTCACCTTGATGTGCGTTCTACTACCGCGCGCAATCTTGTCGTCTTTCCTCTGCTAGTTTGGCTTACCCAGTGGTTTGAAGCGGAGCGTGCTTAGCTCATTTGGCGGAAATTACGACAACCGAAAAAATTGAGCAACGTATTAATTTAAAGTAAAACTAAAGAAAAAACGGCTACTGAATGCTGTCGAATGCTAAAGGATGGCTACGGGGAGCAGTGTATGTCGTGAAGAAGTTAAAGATGATGAACAAGAAGGGCGCTCCAACACATCCAAAACAGCGACGCTTATTGTTTTTCTTTTTGATATTAGGGGTGTTATTCTTATTGAATGGGTACGTGAGGGTCAAACAGTTAACCAACATTTATATTTGGAAGTATTGATGTAGCTAAAGGAACGTCCAAGGAAAGAACTTGACTGAACAAGACTTCTTAACAGCCTCTCTTCAGATAATTACCTTACCAAAATTGCTTCCAACATTGGAAAAAAACGCATGCAACGCTGCGTCGATAGAGAAGGCGACTATATTGATCGGGAACATCATTAAGTTGTATTAAAATAAAGTAGATTTTTTACACCAGTCTTATAATTTTATTGTCACACCTCGTATGTCATAAGATTTTGTATTTAGTACCCTTGTGACTGATAAACGTAGGTTTTACCCCATAAGGAGTAGAGAGTCGGCCTTATGGGCCATAAAGAGTAACCACCAAAGTGGTGTTTTACTTAGGTATGTTTAGTAGGGACTAGAGGCCCTCGATACATTTGACAAGGGCCTCTACCACCTTGTACTTGTACTGAGTTGATCACTTTGTATCAGTGATGTCGGTCTATTCTCCAGCATCGGCTTTTATAGATTAAATTAGTACAAGCGCAGCAATATTGGTTATTGCTACGTTTTTATAGTAGATTAAAGACAATATGAGCTTTTTGTCTTAAAATAATTCACAGATAACAAAACCTAACATACTGAATATTTTTAGGGCAGTTTATAAAATACGATTTTGGCGTGAAAAATAGGAAGTACTATGGTCAGAAAACCCCTCCAGTATACAATTTAAGCGCAGTCAGGGTTCCGATAGCTTTTTTTCACGGAGCAAACGATGGTCTAGTCACTACAAAGGTAAGCGTCTGTGGTTCAGAGGTGTCTCAGATAATAGTAACGTAAGGGATTTGGCGGCAGGATAGTGCCGTTGTATGGTCTTTGGCTTCACATGCAGAAGGTACCAGGTTCGCGTCTCGAACAACGATACATAAACAAAAAAGTCTTATCGCCCTGCCGCCCACTCCCTTTTCAGCGTCATTGTACTGGCGTGCGATGTGTGGACATCGAGAATATACGCAGGTGTAGTCCAGGAGCCGACACGCATCCAGCCAGGAATGATAACCCAGGAGCCTGCTATAAGTGCTATAGTCGGTACCAGGATGGCGCCAGCATAAATCTCCTACAGTCAACTTATGACGACCACGACTGTTGCGCGGAAAAGAAAAGAAGTTTATCGTCTATAACCAAGTTCTGTTGTAAAAGCGTGGGTCCACTGTGTGGAAGTGCCAGGAAAAATTCAGTGCTCTTAGAGAAAGAAATCTTTTATCTTAAGGGTCACGCGCCTCAGTTTGGTATATGGTGTACGGACAAATCGGGATTTGCGAAAATCGTGTGTCTAGTCGCTAGACAAAAATACTTCATACATCTTTGGACATAGGCCTCCCTCTCCTCCAATATTCTCCACTCTTCTCTCATGTTTCTTTAAATCGTCAGCTCATCTCATTTTGGGTCTTCCCCTACTTCTTCTATTTTTCTAAGGTCTTTCCGAGGGGTCATCGGCACCCTAAAATTTTGTACAGAGTCCAACAGGACTTGGGTCCTGACGTGTACTGTTGGGTCCTGTTGAGTACTGTTGGGTACTGTCGTGTACTGTCGTGTACTGTCGAGTACTGTTGGGTACTGTCGTGTATTGTCGAGTACTGTTGGGTCCTGTCGGTGTACTGTTGGGTACTGTCGTGTACTGTCGAGTACTGTTGGGTCCTGTTGAGTACTGTCGTCGTGCCTTGGAGGGGGCCGACAGGGACAAAGCGCGCCCTCAAAAAACATGCGAGCAAAAAAAAAAAGGTCATCATCTTTGGGGAACCGCGCCGCGCTTACAAATCTTGCGACAAAAAAAAAAGGTCATCCTGGGGAAGGCCGAGAGGGCCTTAGCGCGTCCTAAAAAAACTGGCGACCAAAAAAAAAAAAAAAGGTCATCATCTTTGGGGACCCGCGCCGCGCTCACAAATCGTGCGCCCACAAAAACAAAAAAGGTCATCCTGTTTGGGGACCGCCGACAAGGCCTTAGCGCGCACTCAAAAAACTTGCGACCAAAAAAAAAAAAAAGTCATCCTGTCTTTTCGCATCTACGCCACTGTTTCGGGTAAGAGGGTTTTGTGTCGAGTACTGTTGGATTCTATCGTGTACTGTTGAGTACTGTTACGTACTGTCGTGTACTGTTGGGTACTGTCGAGTACTGTTGGGTCCTGTCGTGTACTGTCGAGTACTGTTGGGTACTGTCGTGTACTGTCGGGTACTGTTGGGTCCTGTCGTGTTCTGTTGGGTACTGTCGTGTACTGTTGGGTCCTGTCGTGTACTGTCGAGTACTGTTGGGTACTGTCGTGTATTGTCGAGTACTGTTGGATCCTGTCGTGGTACTGTCGGGTACTGTTGTGAAATTTGTACAGTACTGTTGAAAGCTGATGACCCCTCGGGTCTTTCTGTCTGATATTATGACCGGCAAATTTTCATTTTAATTTTGCTACTTCTCTGACATCCCTTACTTTTGTTTTATTTCTTATACATTCATTCCTTTTTTTTATCTGTTAGCTTTACATGTAACATTTGTCTTTTCATTGATATTTGGGCTTTTGTTACCTTATCCATGTTTGATGTTACAAGGATATATTGGTTGTACACTTTCGTTTTGAGGTACTGAGGATATTTTTATTTTTAATACGTAGCTTAATTTACCGAATGCTACCCAGATTTAAGCTATTTGGTTTTCTTTTTTTAGTTTAACAATTTGTTCCATTACTCTACCTATTCTATTTTTTCTTGGTTTTTATAAACCAATTTTTACCGTTTGCAGACACAATTTTTATTTGCGTTATGTTTGTTATCCTTTATTTATCTGTCAAAAGCCTGTTTTGTGTTCTGTGAGCAAAATTTATTATAAAGTTTCGAAAACAACTAAGGAAAAACTGAAAAACCAATACCATTGAAAAACCGCCAGGAAAATATAGGTTTAGGTCTGTGTACTTATTTTTTTTACATACTTCATAGAACATTGATGAATTTTGGTTAGTTGATGAACACTGTTGCCAAACAACACATATCTACTGGTTAAAAAAAAATAATTTTCAATATTTGGAATAAAATTTAATCTGCGGATAACTCCGCATTGATAACTCTTGAAATAATTGTCTGGTAGCAAAAATATTTTAAAATTAAAATTACATTTTGTCATACCGTTATATGCGCTGTATCTAAATAAAGGAACTAGTTGCCTGCGTTATTCGAACATAAGTAGGGTCAAACATTATCCTCTAGTAAGGGATAAAGTTCAAACCAGGTAACTGGGCATGCCTTAAATAAACGATACAAATACCCACTTCTCACCTGTCTCGCTGCATACGACGGAATGACGAAAAACTTCATGAAGACGAGAGGTCACGATGTATTCTCTACTTTCCCACTACCAGCCTGAATACGGGTCTAAAACAGCAAAATAATATAAAAAATATTTCAAGACACCGCCCAAAATATATGTTTCTCTCTTTTACTCTCTCTTACACACATTAAGCACAGCAAGCAGTCTATAAATCCTATAGCTTTAAACCATACTGTATGTTTTGAATGGTAGCACTTTAGCACCCTCTTGAAATAAAACCATTGATTTCTATACCCTACAGGGCGTTATACAACTCAATGGATAAAACCAAACTAATTAACATCTGCGCGCCGTTGCCACTATATAAAAAATTTCTTTGATCTCGGAGAAACATTTTTATTTAGGTTCTATTGTAATAATTCTGTTTTAGGACACAAAACGCGCGATTAGCTACCTGCCCAACGTCATCTTGTCTTATTTGGTACCGTTCAAGAAATTCAACCACATAGATTTCATATACGGGTGGAACGCTTCCAAGTTGGTGTACGAACCCACATATAAGTTATTCAAAAATTACGATAAGGGAATTGTCCCTACCAAAGTGCAAAGTAACTGGAGAAAGCGGTTTGTAAATAAAAGAAGGGTTTTTTGATGAATATATTCGTGTTTTGTATTTTCAATCCATGCTAGTTAGTCCAGTCATTATAGATTTTTAGCTTGCAAAAGGTGGTGTAGTCGCGATTTTGACATAATGCTGTTGACAATGGAGTCCTAAAAACAAAATTGATTTTTCGATCTTGAGGGAGGGGGTCGGCTTTCCCCGCCATCTTGGATTTAGTGTGCACAAATAGGTTTTTTTTTTAAATTACTTGGTTACTGTACGTTTTAACTTTGAAACTGCTTATTTTTAAGAAAATCTGTGAACAACATCCCACTAAGCACAAAATCGTAAAAAACAATAAATAAATGTTGAAAAAAAATAACGTTTTTTTTAACCCAAATTTGTGTTAAAATTAAGTCAACTTTTGACATTAAAAAACCATGTAGAAAATCCTAACGAAAATTTAATGTAAAGCATTACCAAAAATATATTTCTTAATAACGTTAAGAAACCAGCATTAAAAAAACCATAATTTCACTAACATTAAAAATAATACCATCAAAATATGGTTATTTTTATAATGTTTTTCCTAGATCTCATTTCTAACGTTGAATTTAAGATATATAAAGCTAATAAATGTTTTGTTTTTAAACATTAAAAAAATGATACTATAGAGGGCGCTGCCGCATAGTTCCACTATCAGACCGGGCCATCGCCATTTTTAGTTGCATTTCGCTGCAAGTTCGTACGAGTCGATAGCAGATACGCTTTGTGCAATTTTGGTTACAATATTTACCTTTTGTAGAAATAAACATGGCAAATTAAAAGCACAATTATTAATAATGATAGTGAATACATATTTGGATAGGAATATACACCAGTTGTGTGGAAAAGATGGTATAGTTAAAGAATAACCAATATGTATGCAGTGATTTAAATGAAGCATCACAAAATTAGGTAAGAAAAGTAAACAAAAGGAAAAAAAAGTGTTTTGTATGGAATATCGCATATCTACGTTATAGTTAATCAGACAGGGAATGCGACAATTCACCGCAAATGATTAGCCGCCGGACCTTAAGCCGCGTATTCATTTGAGGCAGAATTCGCAAGCCTCGCAGCGGGACCAAACGAATGCTTCGTTTGCATTCATGCTAAAGTGAATACGCGCCTTAAGATTGTTTGCCTTGTATCCACTTGAGCATGAATTGTTTGGCCTCGTAGCGAGGCACTTAGTACAAAAGTATTGTTTACAAAACCTCAACGGATTGTTGCTGCCCTGCGTTTCCAAAATAGAAGAATTTTATTTACGTTATTTATGTTACCTTATCTTTAGAGATATTTACAAAAAAAATTTTTTTTATTGTTAAAAAAACATTTATTTATCAATGTTAGAACAACATTTCTTTTTCACTGTTAAAAACCAATATTTTTTTAACGTTCGAAAAACACTTTAAAAAAACGTTATATTAAAAAAAACGTTATAAAAACATAAGATTATTTTTCTAACGTCAGAACACGGGTTATTAAGCTTCTTTTTTACTATGAATATGACGTAGGAACTAAGATCCAATCTAACGTTATGTTTTTAAATTATACATTATTTTGACATTATTAAAATGTTTTTGTGTTTAGTGGGATATGTCAAAATTGCGACTACACCACATTTTGCAAGCTGGGCGTCTTTTTTTCGCTCCAATGACTGGCCTAAGTCGACAGTTCACTGGACTATTTCCTAAGTGATGCGTATCTTTCTCAATTTTCGTACATAGCTTAATTTACAAGAACAATGTTGCCATTTACTTTCAAAAACATTTTTAAGCCACAGAAAAAAAAAATGCCGGTTACTAATTATTTAGTGTTACTTTTTTATCTAGTTATTTTAACACGTTAAGGGTGGGGATACGACCATCAAAGCATTTAATTTGTAGGACAAACATTTTTTTTATATCATAAAATCTTCAGATTTAAAGTGATTTTTAACAGAGTGCGCAAACGCTAAATGTCAATTTAGTAGCTTTAAAAAATTGATTAAGTGGCAAAAAGTAATTTTTGCTTAAATCTGAAGATTTTATATAAAAAAAAATGGTTTTCAGGAATTTTCGTAGATGCAAAAGTTGGGCATCGTGGCAAATTAAAGCTATTCTCTAAAATTCCGCCTATTACGCACAAATACGTTAGAGCATAAATATGGGGCATACCCATGCATTCTCTCACGTGATGCTTGAAGTCAGGACCCCCATTTAATTCGTACTGTTCCTTTTTCGGGTAGACAGAATTTCGGTTACTGCGCATGCGTCAATGTTGGTGGTTTTGGAACGTTACGTCACTAGATTATTTTATAATTGTCAAAAATTTAGGGTTATGTTCATTACTTTTTTTCTAAAAACTAGTTGATTGGGTGAAAATGTATCAAATTGTGGATTAAAATCGTTTTTCTAAAATTAATTGTGCAGAAGAGTGTTTAATGGTATCTATAAACCAGTCTAACTTTATTAACAAATTATAAAGAAAAATACAAGTACTTACCTATGGAATGGCACTCCCTTGCTTCTCCCGGATATTTTTTCCACAAACCGCAAATGTTACACGACAAACGTAAAAAACCGCCGAATGCAAATAAACAACAAATATGGCCTCTATCGACGCACTTGCAAATTCGCGTCTACGAATGTAAATTTGCCATTGTTTCCAAAGCAAGCTATGAGTGGTTCACTTTTCGATTTTTTGAACATGTATTTATGCTCTAACTTATTTGATGCTAGTCCACACTGGTCTATTTTCTAACAGTTATTTGAACCAACATAGGTTAAGGAAGTGTTATGTTTCTTAGGTCTACCCTAAACTACCTTAGGTGGACCCTAAATCTAGCGACCCGTTTTTGACTAACAGAGTGCGCAAACGGTAAATATACCGATACAAATACGACGTATGTTTATACGCATACGCATTTAGTAAAACATTTATTATTTCATTAAAGTAATCTTTTCATGTCTCTAAACAGGAGCATGGTTTTTTTCTGACATCAAAATGGACAATGCATCGCTAGAGACGTAATTTGCCTCTAAATCCCGGAATACCAACCACTCTTTCTTTTCTGCTCACGTAAAATTCTCTCACTCCCACTAGCCTCACACATGCACGCGTAAATAAGAAACAGACAATTAATATGTGATAATAAAAGAGAGGGTGGCGCATGCGTAGTTTACAAAACGTTTAAGTCCAAGTTTAAGTTCATATCTTACACCAAAATATTGCCAGTGACCTTATTATTTTTGTAGTATAGATTTTTAGATTTCAGACTTTTATTGCTGGCTATACATATAACTATATGTTGCACTAGACATTTATTTCTTTGTATAAAAATAAAAAATACATTTTTATGTAGGTACTGCTAAAATTTCTTGATTGATACAATGAATGGGCGGCATCATTAGCATGTCAAAAATTATAATTCAGCTTCAAGTGACCAATTACTACTAAAATTTATACATTGTTTTTCATGTTATTTTAATCAATTTGAAAAACTTTGATCCCATGATTTGCTGTAGATTTACATCAAATTTTTTTTACAAGCTTTTATTTAACTTCACATGTATGTATGTGGGTATGTATGTAATCAAATCTTGCAACTCATTTTTGAAGAACTTCCAAACATCCGATTAACTTCAAATTTCGCATAGCGTCTTAGTTCCGATGACAATACAATAATATGGTTTCATCCGGTACCTACCTCCCCCCTAACGTGGGGGGTGGAGAGGGGGTAAAACTTTAGTTTGTCCGATTTCAACCAAAATTGGTATCTGGGGGTCTTTAAGTATGAGAATTATGAATTTTTGATCAGATTATAAAAATTCAATATGGCGGATTCAAATTGGACGATTTAATGTCAAGTTTTTCTGATTACTTTCAACTGACTTCCACGTATCCGATTGACTTTAAATTTCGCATACCGTTATAGCTCCGATGAAAATCCAATAATGTGGTATAACTGACTGCCTACCTCACCCCTAACGTGGAGGACGGAGAGGGGGTAAAATTTTAGTTTGTCGGATTTCCACCAAAATTGGTAACTGGGGGTTTTTGAGAATGAGGATTACGAATTTTTGATCTGATTACAAAAATTCAATATGGCGGATTCAAAATGGACGATTTAATGACGATTTTTTCTGATTACTTTCAACTGACTTCCACGTAGGTATGTGATTGATTTCAAAATTCACATGCTCTCTCACTAAAAAGGGAGGGGGGCGTAGAAGAGGTAAGGCTTTAGTTTGTTCGATCTCAACCAAAATTAATTAATCCTTGCGTAGAATGATCATAATAATAACGACAGTTTTAGCATATGTCGCCTTTGTTGGACGGCCTTCTCATCGAAGACTTAGATATATATAGATATGCAATATCGATGCGCAAGCTAAAATGCATAGACTTAGACAAATCTAAAAATTAAAAAATAAATTTAGAAAAAAAAACTTTTTGAAAACAAGCTTTTATAAAATGGACTAAAAAGCATAAAATAATATTTTGAGTGTTCTGATATCATAATAATAAAAGCGATGGGCGTATTTAATATTAGGTAAATGCCTTTCCATGCGCATTTGGTGGATCGTCCACAACCGATGATGGGCCACTCTTCTTTTTCAATGTGACAAAATAAATCGACACACAGCCGGTCGCGGATGATCTGCCTAATATGAAGCAGGCGTAATAATGTCCATCCATATCAGAAAAATGTAAGAGTAGCTTGAGTAGGGTTGGGTTGGGTTAAATTGTCTACCCTTACATTTCTCTGGTATAATATAATGAATTTTCACTAAACGTCGAGTTAACAAGGCTAAAACAAAAACGGGTAAATTTCCTTTAATACGCCCATCGCTTTTATTATTATGATATCAGAACACTCAAAATATTATTTTATGCTTTTTAGTCCATTTTATAAAAGCTTGTTTTCAAAAAGTTTTTTTTTCTAAATTTATATTCAAATACATTCTGACTTTAAATTAATTTATATGAATATAATAATATAAACTTGCTTCCTCTACTTGATATTTTGCGAACAAGATACCCAAGACACCCTTAAAAAAGGAAAATTTTTGTTCCGTAGAATCAAGTCAGCATCATCTAAAAGTTATTAAACTTTTAAGCGTGTCTTGAAAAGTCGGTATATTAATCTCAATGAGCAAAATGTCGTCCAGGATTTTTTTTTCTAATTCTTAGTTACTAGTCTAAGCAATTACTCTAACAAAAACTCGGTATAAGCTTAATTTAAGCCTAGTTTAGGAAACTGATCAACATTGTGCAGCACATCGAACATATAGTACTCTTCTTTGGCCATTAGTTTACTGTACTTTTAAAATTGCTGCAAAGGCGCAGACGCTCATCAGATACTACACAGAGCTAGGTAATGTTTTTAAATTTAAGAAAACTTAATTGGGCAATTGGTCGTTGATAAATAAAATAAATAAAAAACTGGACTTAGTTAATAACATTTTGTCTATTTATAATCTTTTGTACAAACTCACTCACCATGATTCGTTAATTCCTCCTTGTCTTATACCAGATTTTGGGTTTAAAGGCTTGGGTTTGGTGGTTTGTGTGTTCGGATATTTAAAATATGTTCTTTTGTTTTTTTTTTCAGAAGTTAATCGGATTTTTAAGTAAGTCATAATTTTTGTAGTTGCTAAAATACGCGAGGAAATCTTTTTTTGTAACTGTAATTAATTAATATGCCATCTACACCTGGTGATTTATCGTACTTAAAATAAAAAATTGCCAATAAAAGTTCAACTTTTGGAACAACATAATTATACAATACCGAAAACGTTTTAAATTTGATCTAATTACAGAATAATACGTAAATTTATTGGTCAAAAAGTAACAATATTATTGCAAACAATGTTGCAATCGTACAACTTGCATCTCAGAACTTTATTATTTCTATCTGTGATTTTAGTGAGCGTAAACACGTTTGGTTTTGGTTTGGAATTCCAAGAATCCAGTCTTCTTCACCTTCCTTTGGTAAGCTTTGTATACAGAAAGGTTTCAACTAAAAGTATTTCTCCAACAATTTTATAAAAAAGTTCGGACGTTCGGATACGTAGGTCAATGTTTTAAGACTTTTATAGTAGAAGAAACTTATGGTTACACTGTTAAATATTTTATAAAACTTTTTTGTCAAAGCTACGTTACTGTTAAATATTTTATAAAACTTCTTTGTCAAAGCTACGCTACACGTAATCACAGTTAAGCAACTTTTGTGTTTCTGTTGGCTATTTTCATAAATGTTCCTTAAAGTTGCTGAGGGTCCTCCCTATGCCGGTTGTTGCTTGTAATTGCCGATTTCCAATTTAAGCGGTAAACTTCAAAGGAAAATCAGTAACACGACGAAACAGGAACAAGTTGATGTGTTGCAGTTGCGGTGAAAACAAATAGTTTATAAAGGTTTCATGTTTACGGCTACACGAAGAAACACCGTAAATAAAAAATAATTTAAAATAGGTGAAACTTATTTATTCGTTCAACGAGTGAAACGAAAGCGAACCAAGGAAACTAAGCCCATGGCGGGATTAAAACCTCCATCGGTCAAAGTCTTGTCAAGGTAGAAAGACATTTCGTCACAGCGTAACCAGACCATGTTATCACCGTCTCCACGGCAACGGTTTGGATCCAAAAACAATGAGTTAAGTTATAAAAAGCAACTTCAAAGAGGTAAAGTCAACCACGGATACCGGTGTTTCAGAAAAAGGCATTTCTATCTTCAGCGTGGCTTGCCTGACTACAGTGAATCAAACTGACTTCAAGACACAAGGTAATTTAACAAGAATGAAAAAATAGGTGAAACCTCATTAAACGAGTCCATGACCAAACGAAAACGTCCACCGGTCTACAAGGAAGAAAGACATTTCGTCACAGTTCAACCAGACCACGCATGCTATCACCGTCTCTACGGCGTCGTTTCGGAACCGAAAACAATGAGCTAACAAAGTGTAGAAGGCAAGTTTAAAGGGGTAAGTCAACCACGGACACCGGTGTTTCGGAAAAAAAGGCATTTCCATTCTCAATGCGGCTTGCCTGACTACAGTAAATCAAACTGACTATAAGATACAAGGTAAATAAAAAAGAATTAAAAAATTGGTGAAACCTATAAGAAAGACATTTCATCACCGTTCAACCAGACTATGCTATCACCGTCTTCACGGCGTGGGGTCGGAACCGAAAACAATGAGTTAACAAAATATAAAAAGAAACTTCAAAGGAAGAAACACATCGTAGCAAAAAGTTGATAAATATTGCGTGGATAAACGAAAACATGATTAAGTAAACAACCAAAACTGTTTTAGGCTGTTTATTAATGGAAATAAAAAGTTCATGTACAGGACGACCAAATCTTGAGGTGGCTCTTCTATACAGGGTGTCCCAGAACTTAGGGGCCATAGGCCAACAGGTGACAGAGGAGGTCATTTCTGATAAAAAGCTTTTTTGATAATAACTTTTTAAAAAAACGCAAAATTTGGTAAATATGTTTACTAGAGCAAGAGCAATAATTTGAAATAAACATAATAAAAAAAAAGTTGGATGTTGGATTTTTTTTTAGAAAAAACATTTTTTTGGTATTTAAAGTTTTTCTTGATATGTTTTATCATTAAAAATAAGTTTCTATGAAGACATTTTAATAAAATAGCATTTATATTTTTTAAAAGAATAAGTAAGCAAAAATTATTGTTTTGTATACATTTTTGGAGGTTATTTTGACAGCCTGTATCTAGCAACTTGTAATTTTATAAAACAAAAGGGATATCACATTTTAAGATCACATTTAGCTGTGACAGATTTTCTTTTTTTGTAAAACCGTTTTCCCCCCACTCCTCTAACTTTAAAAATCCTATATCTTAAAAACAAAGTGTTGACCCCATGGTATATAAACTTATTTATTAGAAATAACCTCTACTATCACCTGCTGCACTTTTGCCCCTAAGTTATGGAACACCCTTTATAAGTTTAAATAATTTTAGGACGAAAGAATACGTCATTATGGCTATCCTCTTGAACTATACGAAGTCACCACTGAAGATGGTTACATACTTTTTTTATACCGAGTGCCACGAAAGATGAATGAAACTGTAGATGAAGCAAAAAATAGGAGTGTCGTTCTGATGCTACATGGTAGGTATCAAGATATAGGGTGTTTGGGTCATCATTGGCTGGCTTTTTTGGGAAAAATGCAGCGCGTATTTAATTGGTAATTTCAAAATGTTTACCACAAGGTATGCAAGTGTTTAAAAAAATATAATTAAAAAAATAGCCCGCGCGGTAATGGCTAGAGAAAGTATTATTTGGGTGTATTTTGACCTATCTTAGCAATATCGTCGTGATGTCTGTCTCTGTGTGTGTGTGTGTGTGGGTATGTGTATTTCTGTCCGTATCACGAAACCGCTGAACCGATTTTCACAAAATTTTTAGGTAAAATAGTGTTCGACACTCTAACAAGCTGATTGGATTTTGGTCAAAATCCATTAATGCTAATGACAGTTTTTTGACAATTAAAAAATTTTAAAAATGCTAACTTTTTAACGGAGCATTCCATCAATATGCGGTTTTCGGAATGTAGTAGACTACATTTTGCTCAATTTGTGTTATAACCAAAAACTTCGTAGGAGTTTCCGATATATTTGCAAAAACTGTTTTCAAGGTTAATATATCATGGCTTCACTTAAAGTGTGCTAATAGGCTAGCTAGGGAGATATCAGATCCGTCATGGATCCATAAATTTTTTTATACAAAGAAATAAGTATATTAAAAAAAATATTAGTAATTTTTATAGTATATTTTTAATAGTCTTGTTTTTATATTTTTAGGTTTAGGCGGTGATCCTAGAAATTTTTTCATGTTAGGTCACGACTCCATAGGACTTGGTCTGGTTAATCAGGGCTTTGACGCGTGGGTACTATGCTTCAGAGGTATGCATTGCAAACAAAAGAGAGACCATGTGACGCTAGACAGGGATAAAGACGAGACATTTTGGAAGTTCACGTAAGTGTCTCAACAGCTGAGACAGAGTTGTAGCTTATCTCCCTCACCTTTCCAAACATATTTGGGAGTAGTCTCGAGTAAGGTTACTTATCGTAAAGCAAGGTTGCCTTTACGATGAGTGTCCTTAGTGTCAAGTAGAGACCCTCTTTGTATGATATATTTTAAAGAAATAGAGATGCAACCAGGATGCAACAAACCCATCAAAGAGTCACTAAAGTTTAAATTTTTTGGTTCTTATTTTCTTGTCAAGTTCATTTGGTGTTTCAATAAAATAACTTAAGTTGTCAGCAGTGAGCGACTTCAAACATTATCCAACATATACACAAACACGGTTGTCCCTTACCCCAATATGCGTAATATTCCACGTATATGGTTACCCCCCGGTATATGTTTTGTCAAAAATCGTTTATTTTAAAATTATGTCGCTTATGAACTAACAAGGACGAAAGGTGCGTTTGTCGCGTCCCTATTTCTTTAAAATATATACAGGGTGTTTAATTGAATGTCAATATTTATGGGGGTGATTTTTGGGCCAATTTTAAGAAAAAACTTCATATGAACATATGTCCTAAACGCCTTACCTTTTGAGATACAGGGTGGTAAAGTTTTCAAAAATAAATAATTTATTATTAATATCTACAATACCAAGCGAAGTGAACTTTTTAAATCTGTATTCAATTATGAGCAAATTTGATCTCTTGAATTTTTTTAGTCCGACGCACTGGTTTCATCTAAAAAAAATAAAATCTACGTGTCTCTGCATGATGATATTGTCATATTAACGATATTGTGATGATCATGCAGAAAAACGGTTTTTATTTTTTTAAGCGAAAACAGAGCATCGGATTGAAAAAAATCAAGTGATCAACTTTGGTTAGAAATAATTGTTTCAAATTTTTATTTCAGAAAAAATCAGTGGCGTGCCATCAATGTCTGCCAAAATAGGCAGGTCAAATTACGTACGAACGCCTCTTGATTCATAGTACATGTATGACAAATTTCATTAAAATATCTGAAGTGGTATTGTAGATATTAATAATAAATGATTTATTTTTAAAAACTTTACCACCCTGTATCTCAAAAGGTAAGACGTTTAGGACATATGTTCATATCAAGTTTTTTTTCTTTAAATGGGCCCAAAAATCACCCCCATAAATATTGACATTCCATTAGGAAACACCCTGTATATTTAATATACATACAGGGTCTCTAGGCCTAAGTAGAGACCGTGGATATATAATGAACCACGGATTTAAAACCGATTTTAAAAGGTAGACAGACATACCTTTTTTTGTCTGTGTTATTTCCCCCGACATTTTTTTGACATTTTCAATATTTCAGGTAAGGAAATTTTGACAACAAAAACAAAATGAATTACTAACTACAGAAATTTATAACAAATAGATAGGACACGAACAAGTAAAACTGTATATGCCTATTTATAATTAAAATAAAAAGTTGGCCAACTTTTAATTTTTAATTTTTATCTGGAAATGAGTGTGCGCATGTGCGATTTTCAGTTTTTTTTATTTTTTAGTATTATTTTAGGCAATCTACCGTTAAAGCTAGTGGTTTAATGCAAAAATATTTTCACACTGTTTTTTTGCAAAAAAAGCTAGTGTTAAAAAGACATTTTTATTTTTATTTGGCTGTATAAACAGTAAAATATTTTTAGTTTTATTTAATTTTTTATTTTTATTTTTATCTGTATAAACCCAGCATTAAAGATATTTTGCTGTGCCAGGACGAAAAACAAAATTAATTTGAGGATTGTCATTTATTTTAGTCTAGATGAACAGGGCTACTACGACCTACCGACTGCGATCGATTTTATCCTTGCGAAAACCGGCCAAGAAAAAGTGTTCCTGCTAGGTCACTCGGCAGGTTGTACCCACCAATTTATCCTCCTTTCTCAGCGGCCAGAATACAATGATAAAGTCAAAATTGCTGCTTCGTATGCAGGCACCATTTTCCTGTCGCAAACCAGCTATCCCTTCCTTAAGTTATCTAGCAGTTTAGTGAAACTAGGCAAGGTGAGTTCCATTAGGTAATTTAAAATTACTGCTGAATTAGTTTGAATTTCCTGGAATTTGTGAAAATATTCCAGTTTTATAAAGTTAAAATCAACGATAACTCAAAGGACGTACTAAATACATTGTTTACCGGGATGCGTCAGATGAGCTGAATTTAAGATATCTTGAAGCCGAACCTTCCTGATATTTTTATCAAAAAAAATTGGGGTGTCATGGGATTCGTTTTCGAGCTATAGTTATTTAAAGGCACGCCACTGAAATATTGAGAAATATGAATTTTTGTAGTTTTTTTGTAATAACTTATCGCCAAATAAAAATAAAAACTGTTATTAGTCTTATTTTATTGACAAAAGAGTCCTTTTCAACTTTTTATCTTTATCAAAATTACTAACGTATAAAAGTCTAATAATTTAATTCTCTACATCAATTAAAATTAACCGTAATATTTTTCTTTTAAATCAATGTTAGCTCACACATATACTATACTATAGTAGTGTGAGCTATGGTGATCCTAATTTTTTCGAGAAAAAAAAAGTTGCTCCGATTTCAAAATTTTTTATATATCTTTGCGTTTCAGATGATTTTGAAACTTTTTTGTTGCGCCGTCTGTCTGTCTGTCTGTCTGTCTGTCTGTCTGTATGTCTGTCTGTCTGTCTGTCTGTCTGTCTGTCTGTCTGTCTGTCTGTGTGTCTGTATGTCTGTCTGTAACGACCAACGCGCATAACTCAAAAACCGCTTGGCCGATTTTAATGAAATTTGGTACCTGGGCTGGGTCTTGGGTCGAGATGGTCCCATTTAAAAATGAACAAAATCCACCGAACACAAACCAAATAAAAGGGTGGGGATAGATTTCAAAAATTAGAGTTTATGTGAAAATATGGCGTGTGTGATATCAAACGAAAGGTAATTGAGTCTGGAGTTAAACAAAATACATTTTAATTTATTTAAAAAAAAAGGGTGGGGGTATATTTCAAAAATTAGAGTTTAAATGAAAATATGGCGTGTGTGATATCAAACGAAAGGTAATTAAGTCCGGAGTTCAACAAAATACATTTTAGTTTTTGTTTTTTTTAAGGGTGGGGGTGGATTTCAAAAATTTGAGTTTAAGTCAAAACATGGCTTGTGTGGTATCAAACAAAAGGTAATTTAGTGTGGAGTTGAATAAAATATATTTCAGTTTTTAGTTATATTAGCTCATATAACTATAGTACCTAGTGTGAGCTTAGGGGCCCATATATTGGCAGAGTATTTTTTATAATGAGACTTCCATCCTATTGGATCAATGCCCAGTGTTCCGAAAACTCCATTCAAACGTGTTGGTAACAAAGTAAAGTAATTAAAAAACACATACCACACCTAATGGCAATGCCGGATATCGAAGCCGAATCGATCGCATGGCAAGCGGCGACTTGACCCGCTATACCACGGAGACCCATTTTTCAAATCAATGTTCAAATAGTTTTAGCTTACTTTCTGTCATCGAGTCACTAAAGTTTATATTTTATTATAGGCAACTAATTCTAGGGTTCAAAAACCTTAGTAGTTTTTCTTAACTCATCTTTTACTTTTAACTATTTCACTTTAACTTTTTAAGAATTTTTACTTTTGGCTGCAACTTAATACTGATCTCATAAAGTAATCGAATTTATAGTCCATCTATCTCTGACGACACAATTACGAAACCGGGCCAATATTTTTTCAAGCTAATTTCCTCGATCACGGTCCATATAGTGATGATGCTACGAAGAAATCAAATCCAGGGCCTCAGGTTTTTCGCCGTTCGTTCTTTTGAGCCTTCGATCTCGCCAGTTCTTCTTAATATAGCCCCAATATAAAGAAACTACTAAGACCCGGAAACGAAATTAGGTCAAAAAGCGGTGATTTCTCTCAACGTCTCTTTTGGGTCAAATGTGAATGGTTAAAAAGGCCAGGACGGCGGCTATTTTTGATTTGCTGCTTTTACTTTGGCCAAATCCAATCTGTCAATGTTCTATTATCCGTGCCGGCAACACAATCACACCAATTTCATGCGCAGATACCGCCAATGAAGGTGAGTACGCCTAAATTAAAAAGGTATTGAAATGGATCCATGTATCTCTGAGGGTTTAGTATGTTTAGTAGTAAGTATGTATTCTAGGAAGCTCAATTGCAAAAAACCGCTTTAGTATCGGTCGTCTGCAGATTTGACCTGCGCAGAAACAATGTTATCACAGTTTTAATTTTAGGGTATTTGGTCTAAGATCCTCAAAATATATCAGTTTGTACCTAAAGGTATTGCGGAATGGCTTACGGAATTCGTAACATTGGCTTGCAACCGAGAACAATTTAGAAGAGCTTGCGTAGCGGGCATGGCCAACATTGGAACACATAATTCTGTTTTGATTGATGCAGACGTGAGTTATCGTATAACTTATGACAATTTTAATGAGGGTTCCACTATAGTCCTTGCGATAGGGAGTTACACTTGTGTGACATTTCCAACCTCTTTATTTATCATATGCCTACTGACAGCAACAAAAATAAATCAGAAAAATGGCATTTCTTTGAGTTGTTTTTATCTGTGCGTCTTTTTTTGTCAACCTACAGTCAGTATCTTTTTATCCAGAGACAGTGACAGTTTGGCCTTATAAATTAAATCAGGGTTAAATTTATACCAACATGACATATCTACTTTTTAATATATTTCTGGTTAGGAAATATGTTTATTTCATGTCAAAGTCACAAAAGTGTAACTACCTATGGTAAGGGCTATAGGGTCCTCAAATAGTTTGACAGTTCTGACATTTAAATCGAGGGATAAGAGCAATAATCACGTAACCAGTGTTTTGATAGTTTTGGGTTATGTGATTGTTGCTCTAAGCCCTCAAAATTAACCTAAATGTAAGAACTATCAAATTCTTTAGGGACACTAGGTTCCCCTTTCTTTGCGAGGCTGTCTGCTTCCTCATTTCTTTCGATGCCCTGATGTCCTGGGACCCATATCAGTGTAATTTTGTTGTTTTGAGCTAGTCGTTTTAAGGTCTTACTTAAATTTTACTGCAACAGAAGTATTCCACTAAAATTTATTTGTACTTTTACTTTAACAGAAGTATACTACTAAAATTTGGCCGTGGACACAACGCATAATTAACTTTTAATATTTTATTTTAGAGATATTTACTATTTATTATTCAAGGTGGTACATTTCGGCTCTCAGTAATGCAAATCTTCCAATATGCCGACATTCTTAACTCAGGTAATATTTTTAGACTATTGAGCATACATTTTTACTTGCTTTTCGTAAGATAAATCTTTTTTTAATTAATTAATTTAACAACTAAGCATGCTTGTTTGTCAGTTTTGATCAACAACAATACAAAAATATAATTAACTGAAAAATCTAATACAAAACGTTAAAAAGCAGATACAACACAAGCCTATCTGTGTGGATTTGAGGGACAGAGTGACCCGCCGTAGATATTTATAAATCTGGCAAGCGCGCCGACATCTATCTCCATCCTTGAATGGAAGATCTAGAACATTCTAGAGTGTTACATCTCGTCTCGTGTCGGTATGTTTAAACAGATGGCATGCGCTCTAAAAAGCCAGTGACCTTTAATAACAGAATCGAGTGTCGGTATGTTTAAACAGATGGCGTGCACTCCAAAGAGGTACTTACTGTAATCAATGAGTATATGACCCATATATATAGTCATTGTTGTAATAACAGAAGTGAGTTTCTTTAGCATTTTACGCCTGTGCTAGTATGTACATATCGTCAGTTTGATTACCGCCTTTGAACTTTGGCTAGTCTATCGGCGGCCTCATAATAAAATGTATAAGATCTATATTATTTTTAGGTCGGTTTATGAAATACGATTTTGGAAAAAAAAATATAAAGTACTATGGCCAGAGTACGCCTCCACTATACAATTTGAGCGCAGTTACGTGCCCAACTGCCTTTTTCTACGCAGGCAACGACGGAATAGCGACTATTCCAGTAAGTGTTATTTCTTTAACAATATGATTGATTTTGTGGTTTTATATCTTATAACTAAAACTTGGCTTATAATTGTGCGTAGAAAGTACTATGTCACAAATTATAGAACTGTCAATCCTCTAGAAGATAAAACGGAAATAAAAAAAAATGCAATAGTTATTAATCTACAAAATGTAATCTCAAATACACATTTTTAAGTTTTTAATAACTTTTTTGTCATATCTACAGTGGAGTGGCGCACCCAGAAATATGTCTTAGGGGGGCCCAAAGCATCATAATGTCGAATTTTAGGCTATTTTTTGTGTTTTTTCAAGAAATATGTGGAAAATATGTAAAAAAACCTAAGGCTTGAGGGGGGGCCGTTAATAAAAAATGACACCCAAGTTGGGGTACTGTATTTTTTGTGTTGGCTTTGATTAAACCAAGGCCAACACAAATATAGAGGCCACGACCCTGAAAAAATCAGCTGTTCTCCGAGGGCTAAATTTTACATTGGGTCTTATGAAAGGTTACACGTTTTTTTTATGATATTTTTAAAATGTTTTCCGCGAAATTTCAGTGAAATATTCTCAGACACCATCCCGATATTCCACCAAAGTTTTGTAAGGAAGCAACATGATTATAAGGTTAAAATCTTCAAGATTTAGCATTCCTTATTTTAAATTCAAATTACCCGCCATGTACCACACACCAACAGTTATATTTGACATGTATTTGACTTTGTCATCTGTGATTGTCACATTCGCTTCTGCTTTAAACTTAATTTTTGTGTCAGCTAATGAAGCGGCTCTGAAAAATTAAGGATTACTATAGATTAAAAAAAATTGTTTTAAAAGAATATAGTAAAATCAATCTCAAAACGGCTTTATTTTTAAAAAAAATCAAATATTCATGAACCGTCATTCCATATTTTAATGACAATCAGCTGTGTCGTAACGTGACCATCAAAAAAAAAATCAGCCCCGAATGTGACGTCTACAAAGTGGAGGATGGTGGTCCGTCTGTTTTGATAGCCCAGGGCTATCAAAACGGACGGGCCACGATCCTCCACTTTGTTGACGTCACATCCTGGGCTGATTTTTTTTTTGGTGGCCACGTTACGACACAGCTGATTGTCATTAAAATATTGAAGTTGGAATGACGGTTCATGAATATTTGATTTTTTTTAAATAAAGCCGGTTTTGAGATTCTTTTAGAACAATTTTTTTTTAAATCTATAGTAATCCTTAATTTTTCAGAGCCGCTTCATTAGCTCACACAAAAATTAAGTTTAAAGCAGAAGCGAATGCGACAATCACAGATGACAAAGTCAAATACATGTCAAATATAACAGTTGGCATGTGGTACATGGCGGGTAATTTGAATTCAAAATAAAGAATGCTAAATCTTGAAGATTTTAACCTTTTAATCATGTTGAATCCTTACAAAACTTTGGTGGAATATCGAGACGGTGTCTGAGAATATTTCACTGAAACTTCGCGGAAATCTGTAGTGCCATTTTGAAAATATCATAAAAAAACCTCTGACCTCCCATAAGACCCAACGTAAAATTCAGCCCCCGGAGAACAGCTGATTTTTTCAGGGTCGTGGCCTCTATTTTTGTGTTGGCCTTGGATTTTGGACATTTGGCTATATATGCTGAACTACCGTGACGCCCTCCGTGGCTGCAATAGCAAACTGGACAAAAAGCTGCACGGTGTTGCCACTATAAATAATTTCTTAAGACCTTTCAGGAACATTTTTTATTTAGATTTTATAGAAGTCTGTAGTTTTATTTATATTTATTTTTTAGGATACAAAACGCGCAATGAGCTACCTGCCCAACGTCGTCTTCTCCTATTTGGTACCATTCAAGAAATTCAACCACATAGATTTCATATACGCATGGAACGCTTCCAAGTTGGTATACGAACCCACCTATAAGTTGTTCAAAAATTACGATAAGGGAATCATCCCTCCCAAAGTACAAACTAATTGGAAGAAGCGGTTTGTGAATAAAAGAAGGGTTTTTTAATAAATACATTGGGTTTTTTTTAGAAGATAGCGTACTCAATCACACGATACACTACTAATCGCGGACCAAAACGCTTTTTCGCCGCGCATTACGTATGTAGATGACAAAATACCAAAATTGGCATGCTGGTAGAATTTATTGTTGCTTCTGTGTCCAAAGAATTATCATTTTAACTTGAAATGTTGTATAAATGGACGCTTAAGTATGCTTAAGAAGCATGGTAAAACTGGGCCAGATCCGAAAATTAAACTGACTCATTTTGTGGCTTTTTTAACCTGATGTGGGGCCCCATTTTCAACAATGTTTCAAGTCATTACTTTAAAACTAGCGCATCGATTTCAACTAAATTTTGTAGGCCGAAGCGTTTGCTCGATAACCGTTCAGACAGTTTTAAACATTAGAATTTAGTTTTTGAGATTTTAGGATTTTTTGAAAAATATGCAATAATTTTACAACAATGTCATCTACGGAAAGCAATAAGTGACAATCAAGCGTTTTCCCGGATATATATATGGATGTGCGCTGACATATCGGGTGACAAAGAATATCTATATTTCTTGTGGTGTTTTCGGTTCTTGAATCTAAGGGGGTTAGTTCCATTTCTATTTAGACTTCTTCGATCCATCATCACAGAGGTTGATCCGTCGGTTTGGAACGGCACAGATAAGTCTGACCGTTTTGTCCGCAACGGTTTAAAACTGCTGCAGTCCACTAACACAAAAAAATCTTTCAAATCGATCCTTCATATCGGTCTGTGGCAGACATAACCGCGCATTAGTGGGCCAAAACCAAAACTGTGGAATTTCGAAAGTCGAAAGTTTTATGCGGCATGGTATTTTAAGCATAGGTAAAATGTTTCGTGCTAAAAAGAAGCAGGCTCTGTGTATGGGAATGACTATATATATATATATATATGGAAATAATGCATAGTGGTGTAAAAAAGAGACGTTCCAAGTGGGTTAAAAATTATTTGCTTAAGAGGAAACTATTTAGCCATGACCTTCTACTAAAAGAGTTAAGAGAAAATGATCCAGACGATTTTAAAAATGATTTAAGAATGGATATTAACACGTATGACCTTTTATTAAATTTGGTAAGAGAGGATCATACGAAACAAGATACCCAAATGAGAGACGCCATTGGATCAGAACAGCGATTAAATGCTGCCCTTCGTTTCCTTGCCACGGGAAGATCATATAAAGATCTGAAATTTTCAGTGGGAATTTCTGCACTTGGTTATATCATTCCAGAAACATGTGCCATAATATTCAATAAATTAAAGAGAGACTATATGAATGGTCTGTTATCCGTGACACAGTGTAAACCGACAGACAAGTCTGCGCCGGTTAAAATATCGAGCGCGGAACCCACAAGTTTCGCCCGCCGGTCTGACACAGATAAATCTATATCGGCTATAACTGGCTATAACAAATCCGCCAGTTTCAACCGCGCCGTTCCAAACCGGCGGATCAACCTTTGTGTGTATGGCCAGCTAATATCTTCCAATCTTCCCTGTCTGTCGCCGTGTTCATCCATCATATGTTTCTTCAAATCGTGCGCCCTTCTCATTTTAGATCTTCCTCTACTTCTTTTATTTTCACAAGGTCTTCAGTTACAATACATTTGTTCCATCGATCGTCTTTCTGCGTCTGATATTATGACCGGCAAATATCCATTTTAATTTTGCTACCTCTCTTCTGAAATCCGTTACTTTCGTTTTATTTCTTATGCATTCATTTATTTTTTCTATCTAATAGCATTACATGTAGCATTTGTCTTTCCATTGATCTTTGGGCTTTTGTTACCTTATCCATGTTTTATTTTATAAGTGTCCAAGTCTGGGATCCATAGGTGAGTACAGGAAAGATACATTGGTTATACACCTTCGTTTTGAGGTACTGAGGATATCTTTTATTTTTTAATATGTAGCTTAATTTACCGAATGCTGCCCAGGCCAATTTCACACGTTTCTTGAATTCAGTGGTTTTCTTTTTTTAGTTTAATAATTTGTACCAGATATATATTTTCCTCCACTTGTTCTATGTTTTCTTGGTTTATTCTGATCGTGATATCTTCATCTCCGTTTGGTATGATTTTAGTTTTAGTGTAGTTTATACTCAAGCCTATTTTAGCTTCTGTATCCAATTCTTCCAGCATTTTTATCAGTTCTTCTTTCTTATCTGTTATCATTGTTTGATAAAACAACGCTGTTTTTAAGGCGATATCGTCAACATAAAACTTCAAATCCACTATTTGAAATTATCAAAAAAGCTTTTAACATCAGTATGTTATGTTGTACTTACCCCTTAACATTTTGAGGGTAAAATTACCTGTTTTGTTTTGAGAAATTAGCGGCGATTGGGAACAAACTATTATAAAACGCATTATTTTCCTAAAATGTCTTAATGGTTTTTGTTACAGTTGCACATGACTCTTAAAAAAAGTACCAAATTGTCATAAATAAAGACCCAATTATTGTAATGTAGTAAGTGTTGGTAAAATTCAACATCGAAAAAACAGTTATTTGTCTTTTTAAAAACTAGTATTTAAAATTTGCGTGCCTGGCAGTAATGAAAAAAATAGTTATCTCAGTGTCAAAAAGATTAGGTTTTCTTTGGTATATTATTATTTAATTATTCTATTAACCAATTTTTTTAAAAATTTAGGACAAAAAATGAAGATGTAGGTGAACAGAAAGTGATTTAAACTTTTCGTAAGTATGTTTTTTTCCTTAATTTTATTTATAAATCCAAAAATTTTAAATTTTTATCAAAAATCTAACTTTTGAAAAAACGGATAAATGAAAATTGTCTGTCTGTTTATAGACACTTAAGAAACGCAACAAAATTTTATGGAATAGTTTTGAAATATTTATATTTTAATTTTTTTTTAAGAAATAATATTCGTACGTATTAACTTTAATAAATTCTATAAACAATATCATTGTCTATTTTAGAATTTATGCTATGTACCTTTCGAAAATTAACATTTCGTTAAATGTTTTGTTGGGAAATTTATTGCTAAAATGTGTATGTCTAGAGATTCCCCTAGAAAACCCTTTGACAAAAATCCCCCTGGTAAGCGTTGTTTTATTTATTATTATTATTTTTCTAAATTCTTTTCGCTAGTATGCAAGGAATCAGAAATAAAGTAGCGGTAGATAACTTAGCAACCACCTAAAACTGTATGAAAATGTGATCCTACTAGCAAAAAACTAGATTTTTTTAAATAAAATTTTATAGTGCATTTTTGTCACAAAAGCTTTAAAAAAACTTTTTGTCTGTGTAGTTTTAACCAAAACTGCCTGATACTATTTGAAAGAGGGTTGAAAATATTTTTCCTGAAAATTTCATGACAAGTGGAAAGGATAGTCTAGAAATTATTTTTTTTTGGGAAAAATATAATTTTTAGTGTAAAAATGTATATCTAAATTATATCTTCTTCGAATGGTGTCAGGTAGTTTTGCCTAAAAATACACAATTTTTTTTTAAACGTGATAAAAAGGAACACTGCAGCATGTGAGCTGCGAAATAGATTAAAGTTTTCAAATATACCCTTATTTTTTTTATTATTAGTGTAGGAATGTAGGATCAGATTTTCATACAGTTTTAAAGTGTTTGCTAAATTATTGGGAAAGTTAAAAATATGTTTTATTTTGAATGTGCATAGACCTTTTTAGAGCAGCTGCATGCAATATTAGAATAGTCATGATAATTACCAACCTTTGTCCTAAAGAGGGGAGTAAGGCTTAATTTTTTCCCACTTTTTACATTTTTTAGGAAGACCGAATTAAATTTTATGGTTATCCCGTAGAACTCTATTCGATAACTACTCGAGATGGATACATCTTATCTCTGTACAGAATCCCAAGAACTAACGAAATTAAGGTATTTCTTTTTATAACTTTGTGGACAATAGACAAAAAAATTTTCGTGGCTAAGCGGGCATATAGAAAGATTTTGTTTCTTTTGTATTTTTCCGTGGGCAGCTCGAAAGCTGTACACCAGCTGCCCACGGAAAAATACAAAAGAAACAAAATCTTTCTAGGCCCGCTTAGCCTGGAAAAAATATATGTTTGGAAGATCCCAAAAAAGGCATATGGAACAGTACGAGAGCTACCCATAGTAGTAGTAGAAAAACGTGCGCTGTCTTAATGGGAACGTCCTTAAATTACGTAACGCAAAATATCAGGATTTTTAACTCTCCCTCCCCCCTTAACGCATTTTCGAGAAAAAACACATTAAAAAACCATTGAGTGTAAGGCAAGGCCAAACCCCCCCCCCTTCTCCCTAGAGCGTTACGTAATTTAAGGACAGGCCCTTAAAGGTTATTTTGGGCATCAAGTAACTTCAATTTAGACTATCTTGGTTTCCACCAATGGAACATTACTAGCAAAACTAGATGACGGCCGTCTCGTTCATAATACAGTTCTCTACTACTAATATATCGGTTTAGAACGTTTTTCTACGTTGTCCGACGCCTATTCTCCGCCTTCTTCGATCCTGACAATCATCTTCTGTCAGGTTTTTTTGACTCATTCATCTTTGGATTGACTGTTCCCACTCCAGTTTGGGACGCTCTAGTTTCTGCGCCCTATTGGTTGCCATTCTAGGACCTGCTTTGGTAATCTTTCGTCGTTCATCCGTTGCACATGGGCGTACCATATCAGTTGTTTTTTAGTGATGTCATCCGTTATGCTTCCCTCGATTCCCATTTCTTTCTTTTATGAGCTCATTTCTTTCTTCTTATTGCATCCATTTCGACACTTTCCATTTTTGTTTTGTATTTTTCTGTTAGGCGACAAGTCTCTATTCCATACAACAGCGTGCTTTACACCGTTGTTTCCTATATGTTAAATTTTACATTATTTTTATCTCTGCTCCATAAAAACTGTTAAAACATCCAATAACCTTTTTTGCTTTAGTAAAGGCAAAAAACTGGAAAAAAGAATAGTAATTCTTTTTTCCAATTCTTTACAGTCTGTTTTTGTCCTATCAAATGTGCCATTCAAGTCTACATACTCATTGCATGGAGATATTGTTTGTCCATTGTCTAGTTCTAACTCACTTACATAAGTACTGTGTCTTGTCCACGTTCACGGTTAACCCCCACTTTTGGTATTCTTCCGTTAACTTTCTCATCATATACTTCATGTCTTCTTTATCATTAGCTATAATTACTTGGTCGTCAGCAAACTGTAGTGTGTATATGGTAAATCCGTCGTTAAGTTATATTCCCATGCTGTGTACTTTACAATTCCAGTTTTTTAGAGCTACTGCGATATATATTTTAAAAAGAGTTGGAGAGATACAACATCCCTGTATCAAGCCTTTCGTTACCAGAAATTCTTTTGAAACACGATTTCCAATTTTAATTTTAGATTTTATTTAGATGTATGATTGATATTAGTTTGCTCTAACACTGTTCATAATCTTTTTACTGGAAAGGTATCATAGGTTTTTGTAGGTCCACAAAGTAACATGAGTCTCTATATTTCTGGCCTTTTCTCAATTATTACTAGTTTAAGACAAAAAACGTTATCACTACAAGATCTGCCTGCACGAAACCCACTTTGCTCTTCTTCTTCTTGTTCGTGAAAATCATTCTCTTTTAGATCTCTAAAAATCCTACCGTACAATCTACTTAGAGTACTGGTTCCTGAAATTCCCCTGTAATTGTTGCAATCCAGCTTGTTTCCTTTTTTATGTATTGAGGATATGAATGCAATTTTCCAATTCATCAGGTACTGGATGTCCGTTTATACATTGATTGATGCTCTGATCCATATTTGAGCATTTCAGCGTCCCAGGTCCGCTAGCTTTTCCGGATTTAAGCTTTTTAATCCTATTCTTTATTATTTCTTTTTCGATGATTACTTCCTCTCCATGAACTCTCTCTCCGCGCGTATCAAATTTCTTAGCTGTCTTCTGGTTTCCCTGTAGATTTCTAGGTCTATTTGCTCTTTAGTACTGAGCCATTTCAAGTATGTGTGTTTGTTTTGATAAATTACAGCCCCGGACCTGAACCTAATAATTATAAAATAAAAACATGTAATTTAACATTCTCTAGTTTCGGTTTATAATTACCGAAATAGAAAAGAAGTACTTATTAACTTAGATATTTCTGAAATAATAAACTACGCTAGCGATATTTATTTTATTAAAAAATGCAACTTACCAAGAAACCTAAATAAGTTTTGTTGGAAAATTTTATTAAAAGATTCTTCTTCATTGTTTTTGACACATTTATTCCAAGCCATCAGATTTCTAATTACTTGGAGCCATATAACTGAGATACTTGAAATAATACTCTAGAGGTGGTATTGCATAGAGTAGGATTTCCTTAAGGTCGATAAGTATATCAGTAGTAACTCAGATGACAAACAAATTGGGAGCAAACATGATGACGCCCCCGCGATGCTTAATTTCAAATTCACTATTACAGGTATTATGGGAAGTATGCCAACATTTTACAAATAAAGCCTTAAAATTACTGCCTATATAAAGCATTCCTAAAATTGTCTTATTATAATATTTTTACCCTAGAACTGATATAGTACAATAAATATACGTACACGCTGATCTAGAGCTAAATAGAAAACATTTGTAGGTACTTGCAAACCCCAAAAGCCGCAGAAAACAGCCAGTAATTTATTTGGTATTTGTATTTTTTGTAACTTTAGACCCCTTTAGTACGTCTATGGGCAAGGCCCGTAGTATGCACGGGCAAACCGGGCTTCTGCTCAGGGGCGCCCAATCATAAGGGCGCCAAATCAGAGCTCTAAAGGCGCTAAATTGTACATCTAGAGTAGCCGGATTAGATGTATTTAGAAGTATGAGTATAGGCGCGCCAATTTACTGTTTCGCCAAGGGCACCTACATATCCTGTTATAGGCTTCACTTATTTAAATAATTTGTAGGTTCTAAGGTTCTATATAAATTCAAAGTATTTTGAGACATAAAACATATTAATATTTTGACAGCAAATTGTTAAAGTTTTTGTAGTCGGCATCCCTACTAAATATAAAAATTTTGGTTCCGTTTTCGAGAATAAAGGTTCTCTATAAATTTGGTATAGCTGTATGATTTTAAACATTATAAAACTGTCATTTGTAAAACGATATTTAAGGTAAATGGTGTATTTTTGGGAATTTCGACAATTTTTTAAAAAGTGCTACTTTTAAGTATGTTTGGCATAAAAACTCCGGCACGATTTTTGTAAAATTATACAGTTTTTGAAAGCTTGTTTCTTAATATAACAAATTCTTTTGGAGGATCAAAATCACCCAGAAAATATAGAAATCCGAGGCGCACAAATGAAGATATGTCAAATTGAGCCCTAAATCCAATGTTTTTTTTACATAGCATTACTTAAGTTTGAATTTTTTTATTAGACACCCGGTCTATTTTACATTTACCGCAATATTTTTTTAAATAATTCTGTTAAGTTTTAATAATATTTAGACAAGAAACAAATAATAATAAATAAAAAAGTTAGTAGTAGTACTTAAAAAAAATTATTTAATCTTAAGAGCATTTTTTTAAATTTTTTTACAAAACGCGATATTGCTAATTTTGGTATTTTTTTTGCGCGGTTCTGTGTAAAGATTATATATAAATTTAAGCACATTGTGATAGGCTAACTCAAAAAATACAATAATTATTATACGAGATCAAAATCACCACTAAACTGTGTTCAAGGGAGGCAAATAATCCAAAAATTTTAAAAATTACAAATTTAAATTTTGGTGAAAATTACACTTCTAAAATTTTTTATAAAAAAACTCAAAATATTTGTTGAGATTGTTATAGAGCGGTAGATAGATACATCTACTGGCTGCATAAAAGTGAAAACAAAATTGTCCTACAAATTACCGTTTTTGAGATATTTGACAAAGAGTAGGTTATTATCAATCTTCACCTTTAGGGCGTCGCGACGCTACCTATAATGCGACGCCGAGCGAATCACTATTTTTTCTTACTTCGTAGAGAGTCCTTAAACAGCATGCCAAGTTATATCAAAATCACCATATTGCTTTTTCTATTATCTTGCTATCCAACAGCTTTTTTGCTTGCTTCCTTTAAGCTTTTTATTCTGTTTGTATATATCTCTTTAAATGAGTGTTCTGTGTTTATTAATCGTTTCTGATACAATGTTTGCGTACTTTCGATTTCTAAACTTCTAAAGTTGTATTTTTCCTTTTCTTCGATGCATTCTAGGTTTTCATTTTCTCCAATACTTTCGTCTCTATTTGTTTTTCTTAAAAGAAATAATTTTTTTGCTTTTATCATATAGTGGTCAGATCTACAGGTAACACCACGAAGTGCTCGCACGTCATACCACTTTAAACCGAACCGAGTGTTGTCCATCCATAGAATAATCAACGATTGATTTAAGATTTCTTGTTGGCTGAATCCAGGTACAGTTTTGTTCTCTGCTTTAAAAATGTCAAGTGCTTGTCAACCGCTGTTTTTGTATATTTGTGTTTTTACCAGAGTTGTAAATTAAATTTAAAATAAAATCTAAACTTCTTCAGGATCTTAAAACATTACTTTTTCCATTAGAGTAGGGAAAGTCCGAGATTTTATTTATTTCCCAACAAAAACGCAACAAAAATAACAACAACTGACGCAGTCTCCGACATTATGACAAGGCCGCCAAATAATCAAATTATAGCGAGTTTGGTTGCGCTGCCGAGCGGGTTGCCTATGATTGCTCATCTTTTCTTGTACGTATTTCAGCGTTTTCAATGGAAATATCAAACCCATTTTTTTATTTTGGTTGGTTGTGAAATCCAATCTCTAGCTGTTCTAAAATATCTGCAATTGGCAAATTGTTTTTCTGTTTTAGACTGATTCTTCTCGCAAAAGCCCAGTCCTTCTTGTACACGGAATGGGAGGAAGTCCGGGTAACTACTTTGTTATGAGAAATGGCTCCCTAGCCCTCTACCTGGTCGATAGAGGCTTTGACGTTTGGGCTTTGTGCTGTAGAGGCGTCAAATGTAGTCACATGCCCATGCACGTCAATATGGATTGGGATAATCAAAATTACTGGAAATATACGTAAGTATTAATTAAACAATACTAGTTATAGACCATAGTGCATATACCTATTAAAAAGGCAAAAAAATGAAAAACAAAAATAACATGAAATAAAAGAAAATATATTGCAGTTAACAGAAAAAATAAATTAGACTTGATCCGAGTTATTAGGGTGAAAAGGGAGATAATATCGGGTTAAAGCCCTATTTTGACTCCAAAAATTGAAAAGTTTTCTTAAAACCGGTTGTTTTTTTCCTTAACCAATTCATGACCAATTTCATTTTGCTATTTTTTAAACTGCTATAATTCTTTGTTTTTGGTAATAGCCTAGTCATATTAGGTGAAAAACCCTGAAACTTGGAAAAAAATAAGCTTTGCAAGCTAGATTTTTGTAATATTTATTCCTTAGCACCTTGGTAACATTTTCACATATTCTCCGCCAAAATCACCCTTGAGCTTCGCTAGATATAAGGCCCCCAAGGTCCCAAAAATTAGTATTTTGTGATTTTCTCGAAAACTAATAACGTTTTTAAAAAAAGTGAAGAAAGAAAAAATACGCAGAATCATTCGGTCTATAATGTGAAATTAAGAAAAAACCTAACACAACATTTAAAAAAATATATTTAAAAAAAATGTTTTTTTTATTTAATTTTTTTTCTTAACCTGTAATTAACTTGCTTTAAAATTTTAATACTTTATAACATTAGGCTTGATCCCCACTTGTACAAAACACCATGTACTTAAATATAGTTTTTGTTTCTTAAAAGTTAAACAACTTTAAGTAAGACGGCCAATAGTCAATAATATCCGGACCGCCAAAGAGACAAAAATATTTTTATTAAGCACTGTATGAGAAAAAAAGCGTACATAAAAGAGTGCAACTTCTGGGTAGAAACAACTTTAAAATATGCGCAAATGTGCACACTTTTGTTATATATCTGAAATTCCAGATAAATTGCTATTGATATGAAATAGTTTCACTAAACATTAATGGTTTAACCCCTTTGGGGTTTAAACAAAATAAATGTAACCTAAGAATGGTTTTTTAAAGTTTTACCGAATAGTCGTTGTATCATAATTTTGTCCCCAAATATATATGTTTATTCATGTACATATAGACTGGTTCATTTGATAGCCTTGGCGAAAAATCTTGACATAAAAAAACTGAAAATTGCATATTATTACGAGTATTTGTTAAAACGTTATGTAAGTATCTCTGTTTCTAATTTTCAATCCTTAATAAACCACCCTTATGATAGAGATCATTGCCTTTATGTTCCATTTATTTTGTCCAAATCCCTTTGTCACATTCAAGTTTAGTCAAACACCAATTTTTTCTAAAATTTTATAAAAATGACTTTAGTATCTGTTATGCTGGAATTTCAAATAAAATAAAAGTGCGCATTTGCTCTTATTTTAACACTGTTTCTAACCAGAAGTTAAATATTTTTAATAATACGCTTTTTTGTGTGGTACCGTTCCCAATTCTATAAAAATTAAATTTTCAAAATCCCAATGGTGGTCCGGCTAGTATTAACTACTTTCTTAACCATTACTTAAAGTTGTTTAACTAGACATCTGAGCCCTGAAGGGGAGAAAACTAGAGATATCCCAAAAAATTACCCAAAAGTTAAGTCTGGGAGAAGAGACGTCTATTAAACTAAAAACAAAGGAAAAAAAATCGGCAACACGCTAGAAGCTTACCTTCTTTCATTTAACAGCAGTTCCACACTTTCTCGCGGCCGCGGTCTTTTCTTGTGGTTGGAATTTTGGTCTTAAACTCAACACTACGTGTGACTTCTTTCAGTTTCTTGTCGGAAGTGAGTTTCTTCATTCCCCTGTCAAACACAGAGTGGCGCTCCCAGCGTGTGTAAAATAGGGTCACTGCATCCTGGAAGCCTGGCGTCTCCATGGGTAGCGACAAGCCCACGTGACCTGCCTCGGAATTTCCATGGGCGACTCGTCAACTTACCTCGGAATAATTAGAGTACCTACACGCAATTTCTATACAATATTGTAAAAACCTCGGAATTTTTAGAGTACCTACAATTTTTGTAGAAGTTTGTAAAGCGATCTCAGAATTTTTAGAGTACCTACAGTATGTAAAATATTAAAAAAAAAATTAAAGACCATACTTATATTTTAAGTTTTTGACCAACTTTTTATTTTTATAATATAAATTAATACAAAAAATACTACAACAATTTAATGCATACACTTTTGCTTTTAGATATAATAGTAGTTATAGTACTTAACTACAATCATAAAAAATATAATTTCTGTTGGGTTACCCTAAATTTTGCCTCTTTTGTAAATTTCTTATAGTTTCTAAAGTCATTTCTGTGGTTCTGCCGTGCTTCCAATCAAGTAGACTTTGTGCAAAAAAATGATTTTTTGAAAAATATTCAACAACTTTTATGTTTACATTGATCAGTAAGTCTTTATTTGTTTTTAAAATAACATACAGTGTCTTTAAATTATAACATTTAACGGCATTGTTAGAGATACATTACTTATATATTAAATCAAGTAAAACAAACTTCAAAACTATCGAGACTTCGAGCCTTAAGGTAAACCTGGATGATCACTCTAAAGTAGGAATGTGTAGGAAGCCAGAATAGTTTTTTGTTGTACCTAGTCTTAATTCTACACTTTTGTTATTTTAATTTGATGTCCCATGTTAGTACCATGTACGTCTAGAGTACGTACATTTTACGTTTAATTGGATGTACCATGTACGTACCTAGTACGAGTTTTTACGTACATAGTACGTACTTGTGCTGTCTGGGTAGAGAGTGTGAAACCCAACCGAAACATATTTTCTATTATTCTATTATTCTAACCTTTCTCAATTGATAGCAAACCTGTGATTTGAAGACAGTGTTTTGGTTGAAAAAGGTCAGAGATTGTCTGTACCGGTTAGAATACCTTTGCGATGAATTGAGAAACACCGATTGATGGCAAATTTTTGTTTCAAAGAAATTTCCGTTCGAATAAACCGTTTTTGACAATTTTCCGTTCGAGAAAAATGTTTTCGAACAAAGTTCCACGACCCGTCGTGTTGCTACCCAAAAATACCTAGAGATGCTACAAAAAAAATTTTTAGACCTTCAATTTTTGGATTGTTGAATTTTTTTTACCGTCCTAGCCCGTGCAATAATGGCTGGAAAAGGTATTGCTTTCGAAGAAAAAAATGTTTTTGAGATGACGCCGAAAATGTGTTTATTTTGGTTTATTTTGACTTATCTTCGCAATATCGTCGTGACGTCTGTGTGTGTGCGTGTATGTGTTTGTGTGTATGTGCGTTAGGTGTGTGTGTGTGTGCCTCTGTGTCTATAGTAAAGCCTTTTTTTGCAATCATTACAGTATAGCTACTTTCGATTTTGGACTTTTTGTTTTTCAATCTTTTGTTTTTCGATCTTTTGTATTCTCGACCGTTTGTACTTTCGACCTTTTGTACTTTCGACCTTTTCTATTTTCGATCTTTTGTACTTTCGACCTTGTGTATTTTTGACCTTTTGAAGTTTTGGCCTTCTGTTTTTCGACCTTTTGTACTTTCGACCTTTTGTAGTTTCGAACTTATGTTTTCGACCTTTTGTACTTTCGACCTTTCGTGTCTTTGACATTTTGTTCTTTCGACGTTTTCTTCGCCGCCCGCTTTTGTTTGGACACCGTAATAAAATAATAGTAGGTATATGCTGTGTTTACTTTTAATTCCGCGGCAAGATTTTTTAAGCCCGACCGGAAGGACGGCTATAATTTGTTAAGTGATTAAAAGGGACTTTAATGCCAATGTTTATATACTAAAAATAATAATAATCATAAAATAAATAAATATTAAACTACTTACTCCGGTACTCTAGTTTTAGCATGTCAACCCCCGGTATATAATAATACAGAGGGCAGTGATAGTTTTCATTTTTTTGGTGAGCTTTGGGCGCGTTGCTATGGTAGATATTAAACAAAAGTCAGTCAGACGCTAACAAACATAGAAAAAAATGTGCAAAAAATAATATTTTCATAACAAACTAAATAAGAACAAGTTTGAATTAAATTTCTTAAAGATTGAACAAACGAGGGACCAAAGAATAATTCCTACTTTGAGATGGACATTGAAAAGGCGGCCAAAGAAAGCAGCTTTCAGAGTACCGAAAATGATGCAATAAAAAGAATGTCAAAAATTTCACCGAAAAGGTATTCCTGTTTTTTATCCTGGAGAAGTCTAGAAAGTTAAATGCTTCCTTTATATGAAGACTATGCCAAAGGACACAATAATAATCGAAACCAACCAAGTCATCAGCAAAGTACAGTCACTTCTGCCAAGGTGGAAGCAACAGAATAACCGTTATCGTGTATTATGATAGCTTTTTGTTTTTTGTATATTAATAAAATAAAATGATCCAAAAAACCTATAATTTTTCCTTTATAGTTTTAAAGAAATTACTTTTAGTCACCAGTTCATGAAAAAAGGGATTAAACGTACACTTTTATGCCCTAGAATAAATCCAACAATATATACAAGTTCTATATTTTATAAAACATATCAAATAATTTTTGGTTTCTTGCGCTATGTGGGTAAATATTGAAATCATAAAAAACATCGTTTTTATTCGACAATCTGAAAAGCATTATTTGAATGGTTTGTTTATTTGGACAGTCTAAATATATATACCGAGTGTGACGGACAGTTATTTACGTAACATTTGTAAACCATTTTATTTTTTTTATAACAAAAAAAGCTACGCTGGTGACAGTGTCAGATTCGTCATATAACCAAAAATATTTAGCTGTCGTGTCGCTACCCAAAGAAGACACTACGTCTTCGTGATGCAGTGACCCTAGTGTAAAAACGCGCATGTTTTTTGCCAAAATGATCAGGTGATCAAAAAGAAAATAACTTTCAACAAAGAGAGAAATTATCACCTGATCGGAATTTTTCCCAAACAAGGACTTTTTTTTGAAGGTTTTTGCTGAAAGCCCAAAAATATCAAAACAAACTTTAAGGTTAGGTTTTCCAAAAAATTCAAAATAAAACAAAAACAAAAATAACTGGCAGTATTAAACATTAACTTAAAAAAAAAACAAAAAATAAATTTTTGTAAATGTTGTTTGATACAAGTGGGGATCAAGCTTCCAAAGGTCCACACTAGTCTAACGTGTTAAAACCAACACACAAATACGTCCGGAAAATTAAAAAAAATCAGAACTTCTAACAATTGACCTATAAAAAAGGATAAGAGGTGCTAATTGGCAGATATTTTTCAGGCTTCACGAAATCGCATTAAACGACATCCCACCAACTATAGATTTTATTTTAAACAAAACTGCCCAAGAAAAAGTGTTCATTGTGGGACATTCAGCCGGCAACACTGTTCAGTTCATTCTCCTATCCGAGTTGCCGGAATACAACGATAAAGTAAAAATTGGAGTAGCGCTTGCGCCTACGGTTTTTGTGAATTTATGCGATTATCCTATGTTGCAGGTGTTGGCATCAATAGTGAACATTGGAAGGGTAAGTACGACACTATGGCTATAAATGTCGGCAACACTTGGCAACGCCGCTTTTAAAAATTAACCCTTGTTACAGTTTCTAAAAGTGTTCAGGAAACACCCATCAGTATTTACTAAGATTTTAAGACTTAGACTAGGGTCTAAGTACTAAGTCTAGACCGGTTCAAGTGGATTTTTTAATACTTATATATTAAATAACTGCCAAGATTTGGGTTACGCTAACATGTAATAGCATAATAAGCAATTCTGAGTAAGATTTAAATAACAGAAACTCAAATTTATATTAAAATATAAAGAAAAACGAAATAACATTTTTGTAACGATAGATCAATTTTTTGGAGTCTAGTCTTTTGGTAAGCCCCTGAGGGGTGGTTTAAAGTGTGTAAAACTGCAGCAATATTAATTGTTGGATGAACAAATTTATAGACAAACATTTTTAAAGCCAAATAATACACAAATAACTTAAAACTATCTCTGTAAACAAAAACATTTCATGTAAAAAAAAGCCAAGTACGCGAAAGTGGTATTACGTAAACAGAATTAAGCTAAAAGTAAAGCCAAGTTCTCCAATACAAATTTCAAAATAAAAGGTTCTTACTAGTTTGGAAATGTTTTTTAAACTTTGCTATTACAGCTAAACTTGTTTATGTTCAATTTAGCACTGTGTAGCACTGCACTAGTAGAAACCTTTCATTCTGAAATTTGTATTGGAGAACTTGGCTTTACTTTTATCTCAACTCTTTTTACCGAATACCATATTCGCCTACTTGGCTTTTTTTACATAAAATGTTTTTGTTATCACTTCACTGCTTTTTGGATTTGGATAATATTTGAGTTTTAAAGTAGTAAAATATGTGGAATATTGTTCAAAACTTTTGCGATGTCTTATTTAAAATGTTCATGTTTTTTAATTTTTTCCTATGGTTTTATCATAGTTCCTATCAGCCTTCTTAAGCTCACCTCTCCAGCGTTTCTGCAATTGGGCAATGTTATTTTTACATAACTTTACATTTATAAGGGCATGAAATAAATTAAAATTTTGGGGTTTTTTAATTTTTTTTCCTATAGTTTTATCTTAGTTCAGCCTTTCAAAGCTCAGCTCTCTAGCGTTTCTGGAATGTTGTTTTTACATAACATTTATAGGGAAGGGAAGAAAATTTTGGGGTTTTTTAATTTTTTCCTATAGTTTTATCATGGTTCCTATCAGTCTGCCAAAGCTCAGCTCTCTAGCGTTTCTGGACATGGACAATATTACTTTTACATAACTTTACATGTAAAGGAAAGAGGAGTAAATTAGAATTCTGTTTTTTTTTTAATTTTCTCCAAGGGTTTGGTAATAATTTCTATTAATTTGCCAAATTTCAGCTTTAAGTGAGTGAGTGGCAATTTCGACATTTATAAAATTTCGTAACTACTTTATTAATTAAAACTTGGAGGGATTGATAACTCTATAAAGATATGCGACTGTGCGAAGTTTGAGTTACGTAGCTCGTTCCGAAGTAGAGTTTTAGATAGGACAACACTCTCCCGAATAAAAAATGAAAAACGATTCGGCCAACGCCAACTTGATCAAATAAATAACATAAAAAACAGCGGGCGGCTCTCAAATTGTGTACACCGATTTATTCCAATTTCATTCGACATCCCTTAGTAACTTTTGGAGATTCATCAAAATTAGAAGATTAACAGACAAGAACACAAAGAAAAATAATGAACTGGATGACCTACAGGAAGGAGAGTAAGAGGGGGGCCACGAAAAATGTGGATAGACGATGTCGAAGATGACTCAAGAATATGCAAATAAGTAGGCGAAGAATCGTATTAGAGAGGGCAGAATGAAGGGCTCTAGTGAATCAGGCTAAAACCAACGAGGGGTTGTAATGACACTTGAAGAAGTAAATACTACTGGGGTTTTCTTTTAGGGGCTGTTTTTTAAAATCCTGGGTAATTACGAAGGATATCCCAAGTTCCTGATTGAAATGGGAATGGATTTGGCAAGAATAGCTTGTCAAGATCAGATTTTTTACAAAGCTTGCATTAAATTTTCTTCTATAGTTGGCAGTCATAGTTCTTTGTTAGTAGATTACCAGGTATGATAATAATAATTAATGTTTTTATTGCCACAAAAAAAAGATATAAATACATTTGTTTTGTATATCTAAAACTAGGATGTGTGGCCAAGGTCAGAGTTCGCGCTTCCTGCTAGCAGGAAACAAGCTCTTCCACTCAGGCCCATGATATTTGCCTTGCAGTTTTTTTTTATTCGACTATCTATGATTGTTATTTTGATCTAAGTCTTCTTAGCAACAAAATTTGGTAATTAGCAATAAAATTATAGAACTCTTTTTAGAAAATATTTCCACTAATGTTAGCTGACGCTAGTTACAGAATATCAGCAATGGAAGTTTTTCAGTATGCCCAAATAATAAATTCAGGTAAATAAACACGAATTTTTCCTACTGAACATTTGTTAAATGCAACTAAGCAAAAAACTATGGCATACTAGCCCAGTGAAACAACAAAAAAACCTAAAAAAAAATAGATATGGTCTCTAGACTGGGCTATAAAAGAAAGTATGTTTCTTTTGTTGGTTAATCCATTATATGTATTTTCCGGTCTGACTATGTTCTGAAGGAGATAAAAATAAAACATGGTAATTATTTAACATCTTTATACGCTCCAAAAAGTACCCTGAAGATTTTTCTGCAAAATGTTCTAAAACAGCTTCTTGCATCTCTTGATCGGTCTGAAATTTCTTTCCTCAAAAGTGTTTCTTCAATTTTGAAGAGATAATCGTTGAGGGCTATGTCAGGGCTATAGGGTGGGTGAGAAAGTTTTTCAAAACCGCAGTCTTTTATAGGAGCCTGGGCAATCGTGTAAGAGACGAACAGTGCGGCTTAACATGATACGCCTCTTTTCTTTGATTTCATCATCTCACAATTGATTGAATAGTACAGCATAGTACTCGCCGTTAACAACTGTGTTTTTTTATTCGAAATCGATCAATAGAATTTCTATGCAGCCTCAAAAGATTGTGGCCATAATCTTTTTTCTAGACTGAGACACTTTTGCCTGTCTGGGTCGTGTTTTATCCGGTCTTCGCAATTTCATCGATTATTTTTTCGATCATGGTACAGAACCATGGTTTCATCGTTTGTCACAATTGATTCTAGAAATTGCTTTTTGGTTGCCTTGGCAGAGGTTCAAAGAATACCCACAACCAAGGCCTACACAAAAATAGAGGCCACGACCCTGAAAAAATCAGCTGTTCTCCCGGGGCTGAATTTTACATTGGGTCTTATGGGAGGTCAGACGTTTTTTTATGATATTTTCAAAATGGCACTACAGATTTCCGCAAAATTTCAGTGAAATATTCTCAGACACCATCCCGATATTCCACCAAAGGTTTGTAAGGAAGCAACATGATTAAAAGGTTAAAATCTTCAAGATTTAGCATTCCTTATTTTGAATTCAAATTACCCGCCATGTACCACATGCCAACTGTTATATTTGACATGTATTTGACTTTGTCGTATGTGTACATTCGCTTCTGGTTTAAACTTAATTTTTGTGTGAGCTAATGAAGCGGCTATGAAAAATTAGGGCTTACTATACATTTAAAAAAAATGTTCTGCCAGAATAAAGTAAAAACAATCTCAAAAACGGCTTTATTTTAAAAAAATCAAATATCAATGAACCGTTATTCCAACTTCAATATTTTAAAGACAATCAGCTGTGTCGTAACGTGACCATCAAAAAAAAATCAGCCCCGGATGTGACGTCAACAAAGTGGAGGATCATGGCCGGTCCATTTTGATAGCCCTGCCACAACATGTCACGCGCTGCTGCTTTTGGACAGCTGACAAAAGTCGAGGCACCCATCTTGCCCTAACATTATTCTTTAAAGTGTTCATGTAAAATTCGTCTGATGGTTGTATCGGATAGCCAGACATTGCTGATTCGTTCGTTTGCTCGTTTTTACTTATGGCCTGTCCGCTAGGGACGTGATAGGGACCCCCTGAACACCAACGTGACTTCCAAACTACGGCCTTGTATTGATCATCAACTTTGCCTGCTTCGTTGATGCCCAAACTTCGCCCAAGACAGGCTTTACCCCTACTTCCGGTAAATCTGTAATCAGAATCGGATAGTAGGTTCGAGTTGGTAGTGGCAGGCATGGGATTCGCACCCTCTGATTGTAAAGAAAACACACACTCACTAAACCAATTAGGGCCAAGAAGAAACCGTTTTGCCCATTCTTTTACATTAGAAAGAGAAGGCGAAGAGTTGCCGTACACATTGTCCAACCGGTGCTTAATATCGCCCGGATTAACACCTTCCTTGGTTAAAAATGTAATCACAGCCCAGTATTCGAGCCTTAAGCTGCGTTCGGTATTTACGTTCGTTAATTACATCTAGATCTAGGGGAGGTAGATCTGAATCGTTCGGTAATTCTGCTCAGACTAGTCGGACGTAAATCTGGTTGCTCCGTGGATTTTGACCGACGAAACAGATTGATCCGAGATTGTGTCATGTTAGGTATTGTTTACAAAAATATTTTTTATGTAAAAAGATTGAAATTTAATTATTTCATGTTGAAGACAACAAATTATATAAATTTCCGACATCACAGGACAATTTTGTCAAAATTATAGCTGGGCGTAAAAGTTGCAATATGTACATAATATTTTTGGTTAATTTAAGGTTATAACCATTTATAAAAATTTGATCGATTTGATCCGAATCGTTCGTTAATTCCAATTTGCTCAGATTAATCTGTAATCACGTGACCAAAAATCCGTCGAGTCTGAGATGCAAATACCGAACGCTGCTTTAGCATCTTGAAAAATTTCGCGATTCAACATTAAAGACTGCTGAGATAAACACGCACTTTTCTGTGGTTAAAAGAAAGATGGAGCTAGCGACGTTTTGTGTTTGTCGTCTACGTAACTTAGTCAGGCCGGAAAATTTAGGTGCTTAGCTCGTATATTGTAACATTTCACTATAATATTTTTAGGTTCTTTTTTAAATTACGACTATGGAAAAAACAAAAATATGAAATTGTACGGCCAAAAAATACCACCAGTATATAATTTGACGAAAATTACTACCTCGATGGCTCTATTTTATTCTCAACACGACTCAATTGCTACTCTAAAGGTACTCTACAAGCTAGTCCACAGTATACCGGTTAGTTTTTTAAGTACAGGTTGATTTTTTGCAAGCTTCATTTTGTCGAGATGCCCAACTTTTTCCGCTGCGAAAATTCTTGAAAGTGATTTCTAACAGAGAGCGCAGGCGCAGATCTCTTTCGAGCTTCGAACGGACTAAACCAAGCATGCGATTTCTAAGACAATAATTCTTGAGGCCACAGAACTAAAAAAATTTCCGGTTACTAACTACTACTAAATCTTTAGATTTAAGCAAAAAATTAATTATTACTACTTAATAAATTTTTTACAGCCACTAAATTAAGATTTACCGCCTGCGTACTCTGTTAGAAAACACTTTTAAGAATTAAGAACAACCCTCAAAAAGCCGAGCTCAGCAAAGTCATCCGCTACACAAGCTCTTCCAGATACCTTCGGGTTATTAAAGACTCAAGGTTAAACTGGAGGGTTCGGTTCAACGTGGCTGACAAGATCAAAAAGGTCACCAACGCATTATGGCCATGCAAGAGAGCTTACAGCACGACTTGTGGACTTCAACCCCAGTATCTCCAGCGGATATACACGGCGGTGGTAAGACCCATATTAACTTATGGGGTCATCGTATGGTGGCCAGGAGTACAAAGGCCGCAAGAACTCAACTTGACAGAGTTCAGCGGCTTGTATGCCTGGGAATTACTGGTGCGATGAGGACAGCGCCCACTAGGACTATTGAAAAGCTCGCGGGACTGTCCCCTCTGCTGCTATTCTTGAAACACATGGCATTCAGGACTATGTAAGTGTCGGCGATCTTAGGATTAATGTTAGCCCTAAGAGCCACACAAAAGTGTAGAGATGTATCGGAGATCTGCCCTGTTTTTCAGATTCACCAGGACAAGATACCTTTACAAATCAAACCGAAGCCTCCTGTACGGGTCTTTGTACCTGAAAGGAAAGTATGGAAGGAGTGGAAGTGTGTACCTTGCACCCAGAAAAGAGTGGTCTGGTATACCGACGGCTCCATGATGGGGGAGAGGTCTGGAGCAGGACTAAACTGCAGAACCACAGGAGCAAAATTTCATTTTGCCCTGGGCAAGTATGCCACTGTTTTCCAGGCAAAAACCTGGAATTGTCAGGAAAAGACATCTACATATGCTCAGACAGTAGAGCTGCACTGTCTTCCATCAAATCGGCCAGAGTAAGCTTTTGCACTTGTAGGTGAGTGTACTAAAAACCCTGGCAGGAAACAACAAGGTTGATCTCCTCTGGGTTCCAGCACATGAGGACATTCTTGGAAACGAGGAGGCTAGGAACCAACTAGCTGGAATGGGGTCATCGGCTGATCTAGTGGTGGGTATCGCGGAGAGTCTTGCCATGACGACCCTAAAATGTAACTTAAACAGGCACTCTCAGGGAGGACACGGACGGCATGAGGCAGGCCAAGCTCCTTTAGGAGTGCCTCCAGAGCGAGGTCTTTTCTCACATTTGGGAGAAAAGATATGAGACTGGCAACAGGGCTCTTGACAGGACACTGTCGCCTTAATAAACACCTTAGAATTCTGGGAATCGTTGAAGGCTTAGAGTGTCGTTGGTGTATGGAGTGCCCTGCGCTCGCGGCGATAAGACTGTCGCTTTTGGGAAGCTGTGTGCTTAGCCCTGGCGATGTCAAAAAGTTTCAAGCCAGAAAAATCTGCACCTTTGCCAAAGTGGCGGGTTTTCAGGTCTGACACAGTGGATAGTGGGGTACGACGGGCCCAGCAAGGTGGCCTGGGACTTTTCCAGCCCACATAACATTCATTCATTCAATATAGCTTTTTATTATTTTTATTCATCATTTGAAAAATAGGCCGGTGTACTGTGGACTAAGCTCTATAAAATGATTTAACTAACTCCAATTTTAACGTTCATACTACTATTAACCACTAAACCAAAGGCATGACATAAAATGCAATTTTGTTGTGTATCTTATTTTGTATTTTTTATTATTTGTCTTTTTTAGAGTATTTGAAAACTTAATTTTTTACATGCAATGAAGATATTGTTTTCGAAAAATTGCTATTTTGGTTTATCTGTACCTATCTTAGCAATCTCTTCCTTTAGTTGAGTTTCTATATTTATGGATTCTTATCCATTTTAAAATACAAAAAAAGAACAACATATTATACCTATAAATAAAGCACTATCTTATGCTAAATAGTTAAAAGATAAAAAAGGAAGAATGTTTTTTTCTATAAAAAAAACGCATAAATCAATCCTTTTTTGTTGACAAAAAAAAATCTAATTAAAATATTTTAAAAATCATTCATAATTAAACATCATTAGCACAGTGTAAAGTATTGTCACAAATTTGTTTAGAAAATTCAACATTTATAAGTTACATAAAACACAAAAAGTACAAAAAGAACATTACTGCAAATGAGAACAAAATTCTTTCTTTGCAGTATCGCAAAATTTCACAGGGCACATTGAAGATATCAAGGTTGGTGTTACGCATCATACGGTTTAAGGAACTATTCTCGCCATAATTTGTTTTGTGTTTTAAGTTAAAAAGCTTGAGTGTGATGGGGGTTTGTCTGAGCGTTATGTAAGTTATGTTTTGTTCTGGACATGACATAAAATTATTTGCAAGTTTAAAGACAAACATCCTGTCAAACCTGACTCTTCTGTCTTGAAGTTTTTTAAGTTTAAGTAGAGTTCTGCGATTCTATGGAATTCTAAGCTTGAAAGCTAGATAACGCAAAAATCTGTTTTTTACTTTCCCCAAAGTGTCACAGTGGCATAGTAAGGTGGCCAAATTATAACTGTAGTATAATTTGGCCAGATGAGCCCTAGAATAGAATAGAATAGAATAGATTTATTTAACGGTTAAACCATTTTAAAAATTTACATACAATTTTCATAATTAAAAAATCAATTTGAAAATTATTTAAGGCACTAAGGAAAGTTTTCTTAATCTAGACCTAAATTGATTTAAGTTAACATTAAAAAAGTCAATATTTTTGGCAACTGAATTACCTAACTTGCAAATTCTTTGAGTAACCATATTTTGGCTATAATTCGTTCTATGATACTCTATGTTGAAAAGTTCATTATTTCTTAAATTAGCTTGTGGTACTGATAAAGTTACTTTTTGCAATATATCTGAACAGTCTATAATTCCATTGATAATTTTATATAGATAAATTACATCTAAAAAGTTTCTTCTTAGATGAAGCATTGGTAAATTCAATAATTTTCGAATTTCGTCATAATTTATGTCCATTACAGGTATATTTAATTTATATGCAATAAAACGCAAAAACTTATTCTGGACTTTCTCAAGCTGCTGCATATGAGTTTCATAGAACGGAGACCAAATATTAGATGCATATTCTAGTACAGATCTAATAATCGAACAATAAACACTTTTAAAACAATATACATTATTTAAATCTGATAGGCTACGTTTTACAAAACCCAACATTTTAAGAGATTTGTTTGTTATAAAATCAAGATGTTCTTTAAATGACAATGAAGTGTCCAAAATAACTCCCAAATCTTTTATTTTCTTAACAGTTTCCAATTGGCAGTCATTAATTTTATAGTCAAACAAATTTGGCTTAGATATTCGGTAAAATCTCATAATTTTGCATTTTTCAATATTTAAATCTAGATTATTTTCTACACAATATTTAAAAAATCTGTCTAGGTCCTGTTGAATTAAAATACAATCATCAATACTTGTTATTTCTTTAAAAATCTTCAGGTCATCACAGTAAAATAGAACTTCACAATATTTAAAACATTTTAAAATATCATTCAGGAAACAATTGAAAAAAATTGAAGAAAGATGTCCTCCTTGCGGGACGCAGAGGACACTTCTATGGTTTCTGAAAGGCTGTTGTGAACTTTAACAACTTGTCTCCGATTTGACAAAAAACCTTCAATCCAGGAAAGCAATTTCCCGTGGATGCCTAAAGCAGACAGTTTCTGAATAAGTATTTTTATATTTACTCTGTCAAAAGCCTTGGAAAAGTCAGTGTAGACGACGTCTATCTGACGCCGCTTTTCCAAGGCTTCCAACCGGTAATTTGTCAAAACTGTTAGATTTGTGATAGTTGACTTGCCACTAATAAAACCGTGTTGTTGATTGATAATAGTATTTTTTAATAGAGGACTTATTTTAGATGGCAAATTGGTCGATAATTTTCAACATGTGATCTATTTCCACTTTTAAAAATTGGTCTTACAAATGATTCTTTCCATTTTTCTGGGAAAATTCCAGTTGATATTGATTGTGTGTAGATTTTATGTAGTAAATTACAAAGAATAAATCGACAGTTATATATTAAAATTGGTGAAATATTATCAGGACCTGTTGAGAGCTTTAAATTAAGATTTTCTATGCATTTGAGAATGTCAGAAGGAGTTATATGACAGTCATTTATATCCACATCTCTCTCAAAGCAGGGTGTTTCCATCAATGTTCTGTCAGATCCATTATATACTGAGGAAAAAAATTCTTTGAAGTAGTTGGTGATTTGTTTTGGGTCATTGGACATTTGATCATTAAATTGTATTAAATTAGGAATGTCATGATTTTTTCTTTTGTTGTTAACATAGTTCCAAAAAGCTTTTTTATTGCTGACAGTATTTTCTAGTTCAGCAATATAATCTTTGTGACAAGTGACCAGGAGAGCTTTGCATTCTTTACGTAAATTAGAAAAAGTTAAATAATCGTCTGCCCTGACTAGACTTACATAGAGAGTTCTTAAAGGATATATGTTTGTAAAATCTGACGTGTGCCTTTTGACAAATCCTAGAGTTTTGATGGCCTTACCTGAAATTTTCTAAATGTGATCTGTTAATGTAAGTTTGTGTAGTCAAAATGTACTTCCAAGTCACGTATCTCATTTGCAATCTCAATTTTTTTATTGTCAAGATATACATTTTTTAACATTTAAAGAAACACTGTTCCATTTAAACTACTTTTGAAATCTATTAAGACGTCGTGACGTCTGTCTGTGTGTGCATGTCTGTCTGGCCTACGATAGAAAAATAGTATTTAACACTGTAACGAGCTGATTAGATTTTGGTCAAAATCTATTAATGCAAATTACAGTTTTTTGCTAGTTAAAAAATTTAAAAATGCTGACTTTTTACAGGAGCATCGCATTAATATGCATATCGTACAACAATTTTTGTTACAATCAAAAACTTTATAGGAGCTTTTGTTTCTGAGATCTTTACAAAAAACTATTTTTAACGCTAATATAGCGTGGAGTTCACTTGGAATGTGCTTACTTCTTTTTTACCATTCATACTACCTACCACTCACTATTTACCTAATACTAAAGATCCTGATGTATGACATATTTTAAAGAAATAAAGATGCGACAAACTTATCAAAGTTAATTTTATTCAAGTCACAGTCCAAGGAGGGAAATATCGGTCCTCTATACTTTCGCCTTGTTTAGAGAGAGATGTACCTTCCATCCTTGTTAATTCATAAGCGTAAATAAAAATAAAAATAAACGATTTTGACAAACATTTACAGGTGGTGACGGACAAACGTGTTTATTTATTTGTTGCATGATAATGTCACTCACCGCTGACAACATAAATTATTTTAGTAAAACGCCCATGAACTTGGCAAGAAAATCACATAACCAAAAAATGTAAGTTCTATTTCTTTAAAATATGTCATACACAGGCTCTCTACGTAATATAGTCCTTGCCATAGGCAGTTACACTTTTGTGACATTACCAACCTCTTTGTTTATCATGTGCAAATGACAGCAACAAGAACATTTCTAAAAACACGGCATGAGTAATTTTTATTTGTGCGTTTTTTTTTGTCAAAATATAGGCAGCATCTTTTTATTTAAGACAATGACAGTTTTGCCTTTAATGTTATACCATGTTAAAGTCACAAAAGTGTAACTCTGGACTATACCTACTAACTAAAATCATTTTTTTTGTATTTTTATCATGTCTTTTTTAGAGTATCAGGAAACTCAAAAAACTTGTGCCAAACGTAATCACTTCGTATATGGTTCCGTTTAAAAAATTTACGCATACTGATTTTATTTTTGCTCACAACGCTTCGAAATTGGTGTACCAAAAGCTCGCCAAGATGTTCATGGATTTTGATGAAAAAGAGAAATTTATGTTAAATAATAAATAAAGAAAAACTTTTTTAATCTTTTTTTTTTATTAAAAAAATCCTTACCGAATTTGTTTACAGAATGTCATGTTAGCAATTTAAACTTAACTCTAATAAAGGGATTAGCGAGTGATGTTAATTTTGTTTAGAAAAATGTTCTGTATTACATATTATCTCATAATATTTCCTGCAGTTCTGACAAAAGAAATACAAGTAGTACACACATAAAATGCAAACATGGGGATTTCGGAAACGATTTCTAATAAAAAGAACAAGAATTAGAAAAAATCGTCATTTGATTGGCTGTAGTCGCTAATGAACCTTTAACTTCAAAACTGCTTATTTTTGAGAAAATCTGTAAGAACATAAAATAAACACCAACTAATAGCCCATCAAATGAGACATCACTGAGTTCTCTGGATAGTATCCTTGCTGAGATACGAACCCTGAAGTGTCAGCAGTACACCCGTTCCCTATGTATTTCCATAGTATATGCAAAATAAACCGAAATTATTCACTTTTATGTCATTTTCTCAAAAGGTAAGCATTTTACAGAAAGTGAATGAACTTTAAAATTAAATTATCTTTTAAACGATGTATCATCGAAGTGGGCCAAGTCCACGGTTAGCACCTAATTGGCATCCATAAATTGGGGTTATTTTTGATATCACGAAAAAAAAATGTTTTTTTAGGATTTATTTAGTTTTCAAAAAAAACTAAGCATGCATTTTAGGGACAAATGTTAAAATACCTTTCTTAGAGAAAATAAAATGTTGTTTCAGCGTATCACAAAGTTGTGTTAAAGCTATTATTGACACTTCAGGGGCGTCCGTATATTAAAGTTATTTTTTTAACGAATGTTAAAAAAAAATTATTTGTTTTATTCAGTTTTCTTAAAAAATAAGCTTTCTAAAAAATATTTTTTAACTTTATATTGTTGAAAATAAAATTATCTTTAAAACGATATGTATCTAGTGGGTTTTTGTTAACTGGGAACCCTCAAAGAATATACGTATATTTAGTGATTTTTTTTCTTAATCACAAAAAAAAGTATTTTTTAAAAAACCAAACCTTACCGGAAAAACGTTTTACTCTGTGTTATAGACAATTAAATTTTTCTTTCGAACTATGTGTATAGTTATACTATTTGGAAAACCGTTAATAAAACAGGAGCGTCCTAAAACTAAATTTAAAAAAAATTGACTAAACTTTCGTATAATCTTTGAGTGTTCCCCGTTAACAAAAAAGATAATATTTGGAAAACCGTTAATAAACCAGGAGCGTCCAAAAACTGAACTTAAAAAAAATGGACTAAACTTTCGTATAATCTTTGAGTGTTTCCCGTTAACAAAAACCCCCTACATGCATATCATTTTAAAGATAATTTATTTTTAACAAAATAGACTAAAACAAAACTTTTCAGAAAGCTTAGTTTTTAAGAAAATTAATAAAACAAAATAAAAGTTTAAAAAAATTAATTAGAAAAAAATAACCTCAATATGCGAACGCCCCTGGAGTGTTAATAAAAGATTTTTCCCTAAGCTGCTTAGTTTTTTTGAAAACTGAATAAAACCTAAAAAAACATGATATATATTCGTGATCCTCAAATATAACCACAATTTATGGATGCCAATTAAGTGTTAACCGAGGACTTGGCTCACTTAAGTGATACATCGTTTAAAATTTAATTAAATTTTCTACAATAAAGTTAATTACAAACTTTCTGTAAAATTTTCCTTAAAATGACATAAAACTGAATAATGTCGGTTTATTTTACATAGACTATGGACATACATGAGAAACCAATGTACTGCTAACACACAGAGAACTCAATGATGTCTTGTATTATAGGCTATTATGTGGTGGTCTTTATTTTATGTTATTACAGATTTTCTCAAAAATAAGCAGTTTCAAAGTTAAAAGCCACTAAAAAAAATTGGTCAAAATCCAAAATGGCGGCTAAACGTTGTAGGAAATGTTTTTGTCTTCAACTTTTGTATAATTTTTTTTTCTAAAACGTACAGTAACCAAGTAATTTAAAAAAAAACCCTTTTTGTGCACACTAAATCCAAGATGGCGAGGGAAGCCCCCCCCCCCCAAGGTCGAAAACTTAAATTTATTTTTAGGACTCCAATGTCAACTACATATGTCAAAATCGCGACTACACCACCTTAATGACTGGACACGATATCTTGTAAACAAATTTAATAAAATTTTGTAGGTCTTCTACTTTCATTAAGACCATTTTCGAAATCTCCATGTAGGCACTTTTATCTGGGACATTAAATAATTAATAAATAGATCTTTTGTACTTTCAAAAACTTAAATTAGGGCTTAATTTACCCATCAAATGCAAACCTAACTCATATACTGACAATTTCTGTCTCTTACACAGAAAAACTTAAGGTGTAATTTTATTAAATAAACCAACATAGTTAATATAAAATCTTGTCAATCCTAGTGAAAAGAAATTAAATAATAAATTTGAATCTTACCTTAAGAATACTTCTTTAACTAATAAGGCAGTGTCATACTGGGCCCTGAATACGTTTTTGGAACACTTCTGTTTCTATTTCATTCTTTTTTTAGAAAGAATTATGTAGCCTCTGCAACTCATGGTATTTTCTTTGGTACATCGATTTTTGATAATGGTAGTCCTCTCCATCGGTGTTCCAGGCTACATACATGTAAACTGTCAAAATTGAGGCGAGAAGCATTCTGTCTAACCTAAGTTAAAATAAAAAGACAAATAATATAAACCAACCAAACTGAACCAAGTTTTTGGTTATAAATTATTAAGAGAAACTATGAAATAATCCAAAAAGCTCTTATTTATATGATGCTAGTAACATCACTTAAAGTTAGCCAAATATACGCCCGCACTTCTACCTACGATGACGAGCACATCGAAGAGTTCTATGAAGACATCTCAAAAGCTATGGAAGAACACCAAACCCATCCTACACTAGTAATGGAAGATTTCAATACCAAATTAGGTAAGAAAATGAACATAGAAGAAACGGAAATAGGTGATTTTGGATATGGCGAAAGGAATGACAAGGGCACAACCTTAATAAATTATCTAGAGGAAAGACACCTTTATGCAATTAATTCGTTCTATAGAAAGAAACCGCATCGAAAATGGGCATGGCTCAGCCCTAATGGAATAACAAAAAACGAAATTGATTACATACTGACTACTGAGAAAAATATCGATAGAAATGTAACAGTCCTAAACAGCTTTACAACAGGCAGTGATCACAGGATGGTCAGATTTATAACAATTTCGAAATAAAAAGAAATATATAATAAAATATGAACTACTTTACATGAATAAACATACATAAGATAAAGCTATATACAAAGAAAGGCTAAATCAAAACTTAAGATACGAAAATGAAAATATAGAAAAAATAAATGATAAGGTTCCAAGAGCTATGACCAAAGTACGAAAAGATGTCACGCAAAAAGATTTAAAAAAAAGAACATTGTATATCAGAAGAAATAAAGAAACTGATAGAAAAAAGGCGGAACCTAGAGAAAGAAAGAAAGAAGAAAAAAGGACATCGATGGAATACACAGAAATAATTAAAACTATAAGAAAAATGATAAAAGAAAATAAAAGAAAGACCCAAGAAATAAAAGTTGAGAGTTATAAAAAATAATAGAAATATGAAATGTCTTAGGCCGACTCTAGGTAGATATGAAAGAACTAAAACTAAAAAGGACATCGATGGAATACACAGAAATAATTAAAACTATAAGAAAAATGATAAAAGAAAATAAAAGAAAGACCCATGAAATAAAAGTTGAGAGAGTTATAAAAAATAATAGAAATATGAAATGTCTTAGGCCGACTCTAGGTAGATATGAAAGAACTAAAATAAACAATATAAACGGCATAGAAACTAACATTAAAGAGGATATTATAAATATAGGGAACCATCGCGAGAAACAATGAAGAAACTCCAAACCAAAGTAAAGAACATACACTTAGAACTACAACCCGAAATAAGCCAGGCGAAAATAAAGAGAGCATTAAAGAAAATGAAAAATAACAAATCACCTGGAAAAGATGAAGTAACGGCAGATATGCTTAAGTAAGGTGGTAAAGCTGTAGTTAATACCCTCCATATTCTCTGAATAAAATACTAAACGAAAAAATAATCCCAAACAACTGGAAAGAATCCATAACCAGTATTCTACACAAGAAAGTCGATGGAGCAGACCTAAAAATACCTATATACTCCTTAATGTAATTTATAAGCTTTTCACGAAAATATTAACCGATAGACAAACAACAAAATTGAAAGGATATTAATCAAAAGAACAAGCAGACTTCGGAAAAGGTTTCAGTACAGTTGACAACCTATTAACCATGAAAATCCTAATAGAATGAGCGAACGAATACAACATTCCAATATATATTGCGTTTATAGACTTTGACAAAGCATTGAGCACTGGGCAGTAAAAGCATTATTTATTTTTAGTATCAATACACATTTTGTTAGCAACTTATAACACATACAGTGAATCAAGCAACTTTAAAGGAAACAATACATATATCAAATTTAAGAAAGAAATGGCAAAACCTAAGATAATTTTGTATCAGTGATACTGAGCGACAGTTTTTTAAAATTTTTTAGTAGTATGGCTTACTTATTGCCTGTAGAAGAACCGAAAAAGAAATAATGATTGTATTTTTGTTCCAAGAAATTAACTTTAAGACTACTTAATAACTTTTCAAAAACTTTAAAAAAGGCTACCCCAGATACTTTATGCTTTGTGTTTAAGCTACTTATTACCTTAATAATTAAACAATTTAACTTAGATCATAGGTCAATTTTCTTTTAACACTTGTCAAAAAAATATGGGGTCCTTTTGAAAAACCTATACTTTGTTTAAGTGCGGTGTTGTTGTTTGATAGTGAGTACAGTATCAGATTTATATACAATTTTAGGGAGTTGCTCTACGTTTGGCCGCGACTGTAGGAACTTACGTCATAACTGGGAAAAACCAAAAAACTAGTAAAAATCCTAGAAAACTTGGGTGTCTCATGTGAGAGTTGAGTTTTCTCAACTGATGCGATTTTCTTCTGTTTGGATCTGGTAAATTAACCAAGCTGTAGTAAACCTAAAAGACAAAGTGAACTGGCTCATATAACTACTGCTACTTAGGGGTAATTAACGTTTTTTTGAAGAAACTGTCAACACTGTAAAGAATACAGATTTTTCTTTTGTAGATTAAGCAAATGTGCAGCTTTTGATAGCTTAACCCCAAAAATTGAGGAAAAAACATAAAAAAAATTGATTATTTTAAAGCAAGTTAATTTTTAAAATTGCACAAAATTTATGTTTAACCTTTATTGATAGATATTTCAAAAGACAGACATTTAGAACACATTCAAAATTTGATATTAGGCCAATATACTTAAAAAGATAAAAACTATTTTTCAAGAATGTCAAAATGTTGAGAAAATATGAGCATGAAATTAGCGAAGCACCCATCGCAAATCGAATCGCGACTAGATGAATAATTTGCCGTTATACTAATTTTGTCGCTCTTATTTTTGACCATTTTTTTGGGTGCTTCGCTAACTTCATATGAAGTTAGCAAAGCCCTTCGTCAAAAATGGCTTTAGACATGACCGATCAAAATCGAATATGGTGAATAATTTGCCGCTAATTAGTTGTGGATAAATTGAATTTTTGAGTTTAATTTTTGTGTGTTTTTTTGGGTGCTTGATTAAATTGACATATCTATACTGTACAAGTAACTAAATTTATAGTAACTTACATAATCTACTTAAAACATGTGCAGGTCATTATTCACCTCTTTATTTTAAATTCGTGGATTCATAGATTCTCTTTATTTTAGTCAATTTTTAAAGCCTTTTTTTTGTCAGTGAAATTTTGGTTTCTGGGTACATTTTTGTGGAAATACTAACCCAAAAAGAAGTGTAAAAAAGGAGTTAACAAACAAGTTAGCAGTCTATGTGTCAACTGCTTCCCTGCCTCAAATCAAAATGTGAAACTGTGTCTGCAAAACCAATTTTACCTGTTTGAGCCCCAAAAGTTCAGTGACATCAGTGCAAATATTGGCAACATAAATGATAATCCATGATACTGAATGTATTCCAACATACAGCCACCAAACTGGCCTAAAACTCAGATCTAAATTCCACAAAATAATCCCTGGTGCTACCAACCAGTTCTTTATCAAAACATATAATACTGCAGCAGTTGCAATCACATACAAACTCCTTTGGGTGTCTTGGATTTTGTAAGATCGCAGGAAATTTTTATAGGTCTCTGAAGCCATAACAGAGTGCTGTAATATAAAGAGTGATAAGAGAGACATGTCTATAAGGAGCGCCCAGGAAGCTTCCAAGACTGCATCTAAAAATTAAATAAAAATTACCCAGTGTTTTTCTTTTTTTTTATTGTGGGAGATAGAAATGGCCTATGACTTACATAACGTTTAAGCTTGCGTTTACGCACCAAAAGATGTTCAAATAAAATCCTTGCCCCATAAACTTACCTTTAGAGTGAAATGTGATATCACCCCCTACCGAGAGGAAAAAAGTCAAATGCACCACTGCAAAAAACGCCAACACCAAAGCCGCACCGGAGATGGAAATTTTAAAAATATTTGCTAGTTTTGGGGCCATAATTACTTAACTTTACGCAAAAAATTTGTATTTTTTCTTGGATTTTTAATCACTGACCTCATCGATGTAAACAAACGCAGAGAAGAGAACAGAAAAATGGTTTGCAGTAGTGATTTGTTAGGTGATCCGTGGTAGTGATACACTTTCAAAAAAGGCATAGGTTGGCTGTCCTGCTGGCTAAATAGCCACAGATATTTTATTTGTTTCTCTCTCTCTCTTTTTTCTGTGCGTTCGAAAAAGACACAAATAGGAAAAAAAACAAAAAATCCACTATCATCAGCTGATTTGTCAAGGTCTCAACTCAACTGTTTTCTGTTTTCGTGTCACCATCATTTTGTTTTTGAAAAAATAAAAACTTTCACAATAATTAATTAAGTACTAATTATTTTATTAAACTTGTTTTTCAAGGCTCCAAAATGTTAACAAACTCTTCTTTAAAAATAACGCATAAACGATAAGCAACTTTAAATAATATTAGCAATAAGCAATACATATAGCTTCATGTTTTACAAATTATAAAATTTTAGCATTTAGTTTGTTTTTTTAATCAAACTGGTTTAGTGATAACCAGTATGTCTTGGCACAGAGTGGATTGTGAGACTCCCAGGTCTAACAGGACACAGTATTCATCACAGGATATAAGGAACCGTTTGTGTAAGTTGATGCATTAAAGGCTTATTAATAAAAACTTACAAGTTAGTATTTGTTGCAATCTCCATATTGAATGTATGTAGGTGTTCTTAAATTAACCTATTTTTCTAGCAAGATCTGGAAGCCAAGCAACATTAGACAGTTTGGATTTTACCCGTCTTTCAGAAGATGGCAGTACCCTTCTCAGTGAAGATAAAGTTGCTGTTCTTGAGTTTGAGCTTCGTAAAGCTAAGGACACCATAAAAGCCTTGAGAAATAATTTAACTGCAGCTGCTACAGGAGTGGAAACTGATTTCGCTACAAGTACACCCAATAAAGAAGGTTCAAGAAGGCAATCTGGAAATATAGGAGTAAAGCCTCATGAGCAGGGGGCTTTAAACTTTTTGATTAATGAATATTTATTGACTCATGGATATAAATTGACTTCAATTACATTTGCAGATGAAAATGAAAGTCAGGTGAGTTTCTGTGAGGTCTTAAGATAATCAAAGGTGTTTTTTTAATTTGATTTTTTGGAAATTATTTAAAAAAATTAACTGGAGCTCTAAATGATCTTAAAAGACAAGGTCAGGGTCAACAATTTAAATAAATAAATGTGACACCCTGTACATTTAGGGAACATCCTTAAATTATGTAATGCAAAAATTCAGGATTTTTTTTCCCCTCCCCCCTTTGTAACACATTTTCAAGAAAAAACACATTAAAAAAAACATTGCATGTAAAGCAAGGCCAAACTCCCCCCCCCCCCCCCCCCTAGAGTTATGTTATTTAAGGACCCTTACGTAAATTAAAGTTGATATCAAAGTAATAATAATTTTATTAATACTTTGAAGGATCTCGACAATTGGGAAGATGTTGGTCTAAATACTGCCAAGCCCCCAGAACTTCTAACTCTCTACAGAGAAGGCCTAAAGCAGACTGGGACAAATTTTATAAATGGGGCTTCAGAATCTACACAAACAGACTTTGAAATAGAATTGGACAAGGATGGAGCCTTTGATGAGCAGGTGTGTACACATGTCTTTATCTCTCTTACAAAATGTTTTTACCAAAATTTTCTAGTTAATTCTTTAATTTTTGGTAATATTTTACCTTATCTCTAGACCTACATACATTTAGACAAGGAAAGGTATAAAATCTACAAAAATATTTTTTTTTGTGTTTTTGATGAACTTAAAGTAATAGCAGTTTACTCGTTTATACAGGGTGTTCCTTTATGATATGCTAATTAATATTCAAGTTGATTCCTGGCTCATTTTAAGGAAAAAACTGCATATGAACATGATCTTAACTTTTTGGATACATGTTAAACATTTAAAAAAATCTCACTAGTTATTTTTGTGAAATTTGGTACTGGTTCTATTCATCAAGGCATTTTCTAATGTATAAAATGTTTTTTATTTTTTAAATATTTTCAATAAATTGCTTTTTCTCATAAGGGGTCTAGCACAATGCAAATTAATAAAATTAATTTTATTATACCTATTTTCAAAAATAATTTTTATTTGAGAAGAAAACCAGTGGCATAGATACATAAAACATCTATACCAAATTTTGTAAAGATATCCACACTGGTGTCCCAGATATTTAAAAAAAAACTGTTTTTTAAATCATAATCACCCTGTACAAAAGTCAAGTCGTTTGGAACATATGTTAATATCATTTTTTTGTTAAAATGGGCTCAGGAATCACCCCCTTAAATATTGGCATTTCGTTAAAGAACACTCTGTAGGTATATGTTTTATAATAACTTTTAAACATTGAGTTGTATAACACCCTGAAAGGGCGTTCTTTTAAACCAAAAAAAAACGATAAAAACCGGTTTTCAGCGTTTGTGCTTTTTAATTGGAATAGTTGTTGAAACATTTTTTGATTAGTATTTTATTTTGCGTTCGTCTGTACGGCTGTCAGCTGATAAGCAGCTGCTAAAGTGAGGTTACCTATCATGTTTTGAAATTTTTAAAACATATTTTTGTGTTTTTTTACAACAAAATGATATAATTTAACAAAAAGTGCATACTAAAAAGATTCAACACTTCAGTGGCTTAATCATGTTAAGACAACACCATCAGTTTACGAGATTTCTCTTAAAAAGACACTTAGTAATCAACACAAGTAAGTTCAATGTTTCTATTTGGTCTCCATTGGCAGAGGCTTTTAATACTCGCCCCATACAAAAACTCAACTTTAAACGACAAGATGTTGGTTTATTTGGTGTCAATGAATTACAAGATTCCCAAGGATTTAATCAGTTAAAAAACAACTGTATTACAAAGACTGATGACCTCATAATGGAAGCCTTAAGTAGCTCAAGAAAAAGAAAAATGGTTGAGATTTTGATGAGATATCAGACTCACTATGTCAGGTAGCAGATCTTGCAGAGTTTGTCAGACTATCACATCCTAAAGAAGACTATAATAACTCAGCCCAACTCGCCTGTGCTGCAGTCAGTGGAATTGTTGAGAAACTAAATACAAATGTTCAATTATATGAAGCTTTAAAGAATGCAGTGAGGCAAGGTGATTTTATGGAGACCAATAACACTGATAAGTTAGTTGGAGAGTTGTTTTTGTTTGATTTTGAACAGTGTGGGATTCATTTAAGCCAAAATGAGCGAAATAGGGTGGTACAGTTGAATGATGATATTTTACATTTAGGTAAGTGATATACTTTATTTTGAGCTTTATTCCTTGCATAGTAATTTAACTTTTGACAAATTAAACTGCACATCTTTTGAAGTAGATAAATTACTATATAGATAAAATTTCAGGGCTAATACTAGGTATAGACCAGTGTAGATAAGTTTTAAAAAGGGAAGGAAAATTGGAAAATATTTTCCAGCCAATAGGAACAATAAACTAGACTTGATTCGAGTTACTAGGGTGTGAGAAACTTTTAGGTATGGTAACAGTTTTTCACAGTTATCAGCAAAACTAGAAATCCTATTGAAAAAAGTTAAATACAAAAGTTATAGGAAATAAGAGGGTCTACAACTTTTGTATTTTTTACATAACCTAAAATTTACCTAAAAAAAAGTTACCAATTTTTTAATGAAATTTGGTGTTTTTATGTCCTTAACACATTTTTATTATTATTCTAATCTTGAAAATGCTTCTAAAAGTCTTGCAGTAATTTCATTTTGCTATTATTTGCTATAACAACATAAATTCTGTTTTCTTGGCAATTTTTTCCATAGTGATGCATATTCGCCTCACACTACTACTATACTATAGTAGTGTGAGCCGAGGTGTGAGCTATGGTGATCCTATGTTGCTCTGATTTAAAAATTTTTTATATATCTTTGCATTTCAGATGATTTTGAAACTTTTCTGTCTGTCATGTAAAACTCAAAAATCTCTTGCCTGAATTGAATGAAATTTGGTACCTAGGCTGGGTCTTGGGTCATAATGGTCCCATTTAAAAATAAAGAAAAGCAACCAAACACAAGCTAAATAAAGGGGTGGGGGTAGATATCAAAAATTAAAGTTTAAGTATCAGGAAGGCCTCTGTGAGATCAAACGAAAGGTAATTGAGTCTGAAGTTAAACAAAATACATTTTAGTTTTTTTTTTTAAATAATGGGGTTGAATTTCACAAATTAGAGTTTAAGGCAAAACATGGCTTGTGTGGTATCACACGAAAGGTAATTGAGTCTGGAATTGAGTAAAATATATTTCACTTTTTAGTTGTGTGAGTCTCCCAAAATGTCCCCCAATGGTGTTAATGACTCATATTTTCTAAACTAAAATAGTTTGGGTTACATTTTTGGTACATTTTGATACTCCCTAATGGTGTTAAAGTTGACATTCACAATTGAAATTTGAAGGTCTACTCAGTTATTTTTTACAATTTTTTTAAAGACTAAATTCTCACCTCCATGAGTGTTAACAGCTCTAGCTTGACCTACTTCTTATTAAATATTTAAAAATGTTAGAGCATTACAATCATATCAATTTAATAAATATATCAAACTCATTCCAAGCAATTGTATATCCATTATATTTTATTAGGTGCTCATACATTGGTAGAGTACTTTTTTAAAACCATTCAAAAATAGATGCTTTAGTAAAAAAAAAATGATGAGCTGCTTAAAAAAAAAACTGCTTTTGGGGGCCTCATAAAACTCAAACTTTCCTTCCCCTCATAGAAATCGTGGGTGTAAAAATAGGTTGAAATGAGAAATAAAATAATTTAGATGAATGAACCCTCAAGTTACAAATAAATAATGGCTTACCTTATGTGCGTTCTATCGAGGAAGGGGCGGACACAGAAAAAAAATCGCACTTTGGTTGTTAAATTTTATTAAGCTATGGGGGCGGCAAGTAGGTTTTCACGGGTTTTTAGCTCTCCACTCAGCGTTCCATATGCAGCAAGGTAAAGTGAGGAATCATAGCGCGCGGACTTGGCCTATACCAAACCATCGAAGAAAATTTCTTCGATTTGAAAATACAGATACCGCGTGGCCAGCCTTCTATCTAGGGGTAGGATTTTTGTATGGGCCAACAGGATTGCATGGGAGAACAGACCAACGTTGCCAGTTTGGCGAAATTATCAGTATAATCCGCTACTTGGTTCGTGAAAGGTCAACTTTTCAGTTTTATGTAAGTGCATTCATCAAACGGGGTTATAACCAACCAGAATAATACATTAAAATTCTGCTTATTCCTAAATGTAAATAATTCACTTACTTTTACAAACAAACAGAATTTAAAGTGTTATTTTACCAATCTATTGTTAAGCTAACTATTATTTAATTTGAGGTTTTTTTTAAATGCATTTTTAGTCTAACCCCAACAAAGGCAATGATAGACCAGAGTGAAAGCAGCGTGGTTATAGTACGCGGAAGGGTGGTCGAGACCTTAGGGGGGTGGCAGAGGTGGTGTTGAACCTCAAAAGTAGTTCCGCGGAGCACATTTAGTACATTTTCTAGATAAATATAATAATAATTATGAATAGTAATACCTTTTAAAAAAGGAACATTTTTAAACAAAAATCGATACAACAAGAAAAGTTGATAGTTTTAAGGTAAAATTGGTTAAATAATACTTTTAACTAACCCTTTTTTTAACCAAAATCTAATTCTGACATAAAACGTGTGTATCATATTGGGTTAAAATCGTTTGAGGTGTTCTTGAGTTATCATGTATTGAGACAGACAATTTATTTTATTATCCGATCTAGGTGTTTTAGGAACTAAATAACTCACATTTAATAAAATTTTACAAATCAAGTAATAATTGTGACAAGTCAAGTAATAATTCTCGCCCTAAAAAAATGATTCAGATTGACCGCCCTTGACGAGTGCGACCGCGTGCGCCAGTAGATTTTTTATCAAGGTTACCTTTGACAACGCTGCAAAGCTCTGCGGGACTCGGGCGTATCGCGGTCTCTTTTTAATAAATGCTATACTCTATCTGTTTTTTATGCTCTTATGGAAATTTATACCCCTAGATGTGAATTTGAAAATGTTGAAATTGCGGTATAAGGAGATATTTTAAGGTATTACAAATCTACTCAAAACAGAACAAAAGTCAATATCTTGATTTAAAAAAATTACATAGTCTGAAGGACACAAATAGGTGTGTTTTCACACAAATGTGAAAAACAACTAAAAATGTAGAAGTTAAAAATTAAAAAATCAGTTATTTCCAAGGTTCTTTTCGATTTTTCTCACAAAATTTTAGGTTATGTTGAAAAATAGTTTAGACAAAAGTGGTAGATTTTTTCTTACCTATAACTTTGGTATGTAACTTTTTTTGATAGGTTGTTTAGTCTCGCTGAAAACTGTGAAAAACTGTTACCATCCCTAAAAGTTCATCCCATTTCACCCTCGATTTCACCCCATTAACCCAGATTTGGATAGATTTCCCCACTGTGTATGAATTCTTTAAACCGGTGAGAATGAGTATGAGCATATCCCCATGTTAGAACCAATAGAGATTCAGAAATCAAGAATCAAGTGGAATCGCATGCGCAGTTTGACTTTCACCCGATTTTGAGGGAGTACCGATTCAAGAATTCATACACTGACCTAAAAATCTTCCGGGTTTTTTTTTTAATTTAAAACTTATTCTTAAAATAAACTTAATAAAAAAGAAATAAAAATCTATTCTTATCATAATAATAATTAATTTTTAGGACAAGAATTTGTGAGTGGCACAGCAAACCCTAGAGTGGTCCTCCGTGACATGGTCCCTGCTGATGTCAGAGACGCTTTCATGGGTGACAACGACAAGGTGGTTGTGTCAGGCCTCTATACTCATTCGAGTAACCCTGTAGTACGAGAGATGGCATATAAAATATATTTGCATCCTGAGGCCAGGCAGGAGGCGGTTTTGACTGAGTTGTTGAAAACTAGAGATGAGTTGGCGAAGATTTGTGGGTTCAGGTGGGTTTTGTTGCTGCCAAGAAAATGTACAAAACCGTTTTTAGCCCTAAAAGTACTTACAGGGTATTTTTAAATGTTATGTACAAATAGATTTTTTTTACCTTCCTAGCCCGCAATGGCTAGTGAAGGTATTGTTTTCGACGAAAAATCTTAGCAATATCCTCGTGATGTCTGTCTCTGTGTCTCTGTCACGATAGCTCCTAAACCGCTGAACCGATTTTCATAAAAATGTTAGGTAATATAGTGTTTTAAACTCTAATGAGTTGATTTTGGTTAAAATCCATTAATGCTAATGACAGTTTTTTGATAATTAATTTTTTGTTTGAAATTCCAGACGAACGAAGCCTCGCATCAATATGCGGTTTTGTTTAATAATTTGTGTTATAAACAAAAGCTTCGTAGGAGCTTTAGTTTCTATGATATTTATAAAAACTGTTTTCAACGCTGATATATCATGGCTTCACTTGAAGTGTGCTAATAGGCTCGCTACGAAGGTCCTTCCGTCATGAATCCATTTATTTATAAATGTATTCCATCAAACTAAAAGTGGGTGTCTTATGATGACAAAGACAAGGTGATTGTGTGAGGGCTCTATACCCATTCGAGTAACCCTGTGGTGCGAGAGATAGCGTATAAAATATATTTACATCCTAAAACCAGACAAGAAGCGGTTTTGACTGAGTTGTTGAAGGCTCGGGATGAGTTGGCGAAGATTTGTGGGTTCAGGTGGGTTTTGTTACTGCCAAGAATATTTGGAAAATGGCACTTTAGGTACTTATACCGGGTATTTCAAAATGTTATGTCCAAGGTGTCTTAAATTCGATGTTTTTGGTCGCTTTCAGGCTTTATTAAACTGGTTCGCTAAATCCGAGGTTTACTATAAGAAGACATATAGATTATTGCGAAAAATTTTTTGGGTATTTTGAACGGAGTTTGCTATAAGCGAGTGTTCATTATAAACGGGTTTGCTATATGCGAACTTTACTGTATTACATAAAATTGTTGTTTAAATTTTATTTTAAAAGATATTATACACTGATTTTAAAAATGGAATAAAATGAGGGTCATTCTATAAGAAAAATACCAACTTTGTGTAATATATCAAGAAGTAAAAATGACTTTAATTTTTTAGTTGGATTATTAAAAAAGCTTAAAATTTTTTTACATTAAAATGGAATTTTCATAAATAAAAAAGTTATAGCGCCCCTCTCAAAATGCAGACTTTTAAAAAAACCGCCTGTAGCTTTAAAATCGAGCCTGGCAAATAGAAGGGTTTTTTTATCTGTCCTAGAAATACCTGAAGCCCCCCAAAAACATCGAATTTTTAATTTATATCATATGTAGACCATTCAAAAAGTGGGTTCGGTTACGGGGGCGTGTACTACGGCAACTAAAAAAATATAAAAAATATTTTATTTGTGTCTTGGGGAAGGGTGGGATACTTTATTATTTTTTCAATAAAAATAAAACAACTCATTTCAATTAAATTTTAACAAACAAACATAAAACTAATTACTTTATACAGTTTAATAATATTCTCAATATTTTTTAAAACATTTTCAATGCCTTTGGAGATTTATATTAAGGGATATGTGGGATACTTAATCATGGTTTTACTTTTTTTTTTTAATCAAATAACTATGGATGATAAACATAACTATTAGATATACTGTGGTGTAAAGTGTGAATTTTATGTAATTAAAGTTTAATACGATCAGCTTAAATATGCCACCATCTTGATTGTTCATGTATCCCCCATACATGTGTACAGTGTGTCCCATTTTCGATGGGATTAAATGGGAAACTCGGTTATTATTAAAGATATCGATTTTCTGATTGCACCTTACCCTACTCTTTTTTCGAGCCCTTGGTTTCGCTATAATACAGGGAGTTTTAAAATAATGCATTTTCAATAACTCCTTGTTCTCGTTTATTTTGCAAGATATTTTTATTCTGTAAAAACCTCTCCATGGCAACTTTTTTAGAGCAAAATAATAACGTTGTCATTTTTTAAAAATATTGTTTAGTTTGTGAGATGTGGTATTTATCATAAAAAAATTAAATAAGGACCTGGATTTTTTTTACTACTATTTTAATAAGTTTCATGCTATTATTATCTTAAATTGATAAAACTTTAATATTTTTTGTTTTAAGATTGAAAAAAATATTTAATACATTCTTTAAAAACATTAGTCCAACCCTGGAAATTTCCAACGTAAATATAAATTAAAAATTGCAAGACACACTAGTTAAATGATTTTTAGTTTATCTTTTTTGAAACGTTAATTAAAAGATTTATAAATAAAGTAAAAAACCAAATTATTTGATGGTAGCACAGCAACTCATGAAAGTTACTTCAACATGGAAAAACAATAGCTCACTCAAAATTATTCTAAAATGGCTAGAAATCGACTATATCTAGATTTTGAAAAATAATATTTTTGACTGCTTTATTCAAACAACAAAATCCCAAGATTTAAACGGCAGAAATATTATTAAGCAAAATGCGTTAAGAAAAATTACTCAAAAATGCCAAAAATGTCTCACACATAATGGCAATCAGTTTGAACATTTAGACCATTAAAGAAAAATTAGTTATTATTTGTTGTAATTCGTTATTTTTTTTTGTATTTGTCTTAGACTTTGTTTCAAATAAATCCTTAAATTAACGTAAAACCATTTTAATTTGCTAAATATCAAAACAGTTAAACTAATAATCGTTCAACTAGTAATTTTTAATTTATATTTGTGTCGGAAATTTCCAGGTTCGGACTAAATTTTTTTTAAAAATAGTAAATATTTTTTTTTAATCTTAAAACAAAAAAAAAATATTAAATTTTTATTATTTTGTGATAATAATAGCATAAAGCCAATCAAAATAGTGATAAAAAAATACAGGTCCATATTTAATTCCTTTTTGATAAATACCATATCTCAAAAACTAAACAATATTTTAAAAAACTGACAACGTCATTATTTTCCTTTAAAGAAGTTGCCACAGAAAAGTTTTTACAGAATAAAAATATCTCGTAAAATAAGCGAGATATAAGGGATTATTAAAAATGCAATTTTTTCAAAAACTCCCTGTATTAGCGAAACTACAAGTTATAGCAAACATCTGATTACACCATTTTTAAGAGTTTAAAAAGAGAGCACGGTAAGGTGCAATCAGAATATTAATATCTTTAAAAATAATCGTGTTTCCCATTTAATCCCATCGAAAATGGGACACGCTGTACCAACAAACTTGCTTTTCAGACCTAACCTTAGTTGTAAACAACTTTAGTAATATGGTAAAAATCTTTCTTTTTGATGAAACATGGTCGAAAATTACTACAAATAGTGGCTGGGAATCGAGTTCATTTTATTTTCACTAATTTTATAGAAAAATAACAGAAATAAATGTTGGAAGACGAGATATATCCCACCTTTTCCCTGATTTAAAAAAATTATTTGACTAGATAGCCCTTTTTTGTATAAAGGGTAGCTAAAATAAAAATAAAAATTGGCGTAGTAGAAAATTATCGCTATAACTTTATGAGACACCCATTTTGTGTTTGGTCCTTATGTGAAAAGTAATAAATAAAAGGTACTTTTAAAAAAGAATTCACCCTGTCCAAACAAAAAAACGGTGATTATTGAACTGTTTACGAAAATTCAGGCTCAATTGCTTTTGATGCATGACAAAAAACTTTATAATTTTAGGACCTACTCTGAACGTGCCCTAAGAGGATCAATCCTCGACGTGCCCGAAAACGTGTCACAATTCTTAGAAAATCTCAATTCAGAAATTTGGGACAAAGCCCAAAAAGACTTTGAATGCATGGATAACATGAAGCAAAACGACTGCCCTGGAAACGGGCCTTTGGCGGCTTGGGATGTGCCCTATTACAGCCCTCTGGCGAAAAGAGAGTGGTTTAATGTGACTAGTAAAGAGTATTCACCTTACTTCTCGTTGGGCGCGTGTATGGACGGCTTAAACATGATCTTTCAGAACATATTCGGTATTCAGTTGGTTAATACTGAAATGGATCCAGGTAAAATATCATATTATAGCGAATTCTTTTGAGAAAGTTAGTGGGCCACTCGTGGTCCACCAACACTGTTTTGGTGCTGTCAAGAAATTGCCCCAGTGCAGTTTCAAAAGAATACAAAAGTGCACTAGTGCAACACGAGCTCGGAGAGCCCGTGCCAAAAAATGTGCACTAAGTGCAACACTGGGCTTGTCAGTGGGTCAAAAAAAATTGCACTAGTTTTCCCAAAAGAATACGAAAACTGCACTAGTGGCGCACCAGTGCTGCACTTTTTTCCCAAAAGAATTTGCCACTAGTAATACTGGGTATTCCTAAATGTCATGTACTGAAAACGCCACATAAAATGCATACAGATGAAGATAGGAGTTTTTGAAAATTTGCAGGGCTTATTGTAACTGACTGCAAAAAAAGATAAATTTATCGAGCTTTTGGAAACAAATTTCTTAAAATACTTATATTTACTTACCTATCAATTTGGTACAAAAGTGGTAGCCAGATTAGCACAACGAAATAAAAGTAGAACATAAAAAAACTCAACACGACCCTTTCCACTAAACAGACGCGAGTTTCAAAATGCGTCGAAACTAGTCAAAACCTTTTGCTGTTACCGCTTCCAAACGGGACTCAAAAAACAAAACTCCAACTGTCGCAAAACACGCCAGTCTTGAAAAAGTTGGCCAAAAGTTTCAGTTTTGTTTTACTCGACACGAGTTTTTATGTTTCGTTTTTGTTTTGTCCGTTTGGTCGAGAACCGGCATAACGGTTCTATAAGGCTGGTCGAAAACCGGCATAACGGTTCTATAAGGCTACTAATTAGTGTTAAGTACTAATAAAAAATTTGGGAAAATAATACAAAAAAAGAATAATTTCTATCTTTATTACAACACAATAAAAAAGTTGGTCAAATCAGACGCCGGTTGGTTGGTGAAAGGCACTGACTTGACCAAAATCAATGCGCTCCAGTCATATTATTAGCAAATTAAAAAATTATAGAAAAATAAACAAGTGTGCTTGAATGAATTGGTATCGGGAGTTTTGGCTGGCCATGGCAAAACCTCGACATTGTTCTCTTGAAACGACTGTCGAGATATTTGGGCTTCGTTTCCCAAAATATATTTTTCTTATTAGCGCGTTTTTGGTGGCCGATAAACAAAAATTTGTTTTCGATCACTGTATGATTGAAATATCTTTTCATCTGTGAACACCACACGTTGCCAAAAATCTTCATTTTCCAGAGAATAAGTTAAAGCAAAAATTAGGCGGGCTTGTTGTTTTTCTGCATTTAAAAGATTTTTTTTTGCTGGCACACGATATCTTAATCTGGGACGCCTTATTCGCCTTCGACTCGTTGTAAGTGAGCCAGGAAAATTAGAGACTATTCTTGCTTCATAGGCGTTGGAAAAAGGATGTTCTTCTAAAAATTCTATTAGTTGCTGATCTTCTTGGAGCGTGCTGATTTCTGTTAAGCCAGTACCTTGCTTTCGCCGAACATTTCCGCTTTCTTCATATTTTCTTTTGATTCGCACAATCGTCGACGTGTTTCGTCCATAGGAAGCTGCTACTCGACGCACCGACCAACTGGCATCTAATTTGGCCAAAATTTGAGCTTTATCAAATTCGGAAATTTGTGGAGGCATTTTGGAAAACTTGGACAAACAACAAGAACCGAGAATGTCATGTTTTTGGCAAATAATATAATCTTTGATTAATAAGGGTACTGAAATGTAAATTGTAAAGTCTAAATTTTACCTAGGGTCACTGCATCCTGGAAGCCTGAAGATACTACGTCTTCGTGATGCAGTGACCCTAATTTTACCACGTTAAAGCGACGTATGCATTTTATGTGGCGCCTTGTGTACGCTTTAACAATATGTAATTAAAAATTAATATAACTCAAAAGGGGTTTATCCAAATTTCAACAACCTGTATATTTTTAAAATCAGGGTAGATGTCTTTACTTTTGGCAAATAATATTTTTGTAGAATTTAAAAAAAAATTTACAACAAAGTTTAATCTAAAAATACCAGTGTTTTCTTTTTAAAACAAAATTACACTACTTTTTTTGTAGAAACGAACACATTTGCTATAGTTTTAAATTTAATTTTTGTATGAGCTATTGAAATTATGGATTACTATTCATTAAAAAAAAATGTTTTACAAGAATATAGTACAAACAATCTCAAAACCGATTTTATTTTAAATAAATTTAAATATGAATGAACGGTCATTCCAACTTTAATATTTTAAAGATCAGCTATGGCGTGACGTGACCATGAAAAAGAAATTCGGTCTTTGCTGTGACGTCAACAAAGTTTTAGACTTTAACCTCTGAAAAAGGCCACGCAAATATAACCAATGACCCTGTACGAACGAATAGAAGAAGAGTGCTTCTTTGGCTTATTCTACATGCCTAAAAGTTCCTATAACCGGTCCGCAAAGGCTCGTTACCGATCAAAATTCCAAAAATCACTAACTTTTTTTTATTTTTCCCCAATATATAGCAGTTTTTAAAATATTTAGTTTAAACTTTTTTGTTCCCATCCCAGTTTAAACTTTGTATGTCAAAAATTTTGAATTTCGAAGTATTCAACAATTTCGATGCCGTTTCTACTACTATTATCTTTTGATTTTAGGCGAATGTTGGTTCTCTGACGTCTACAAACTGTCAGTGGTTCATGAGTCCGAAGGTCTTTTAGGTTATATTTACTGTGATTTGTATGAGAGAAATGGCAAACCTAACCAGGACTGTCATTTTACCATAAGAGGTAAACTTTTTAATAATTATTCTTAAACAAAAAACAAAAGGCCTAGAACAAATTGTTAACGTCATTTGATTGGCCGTAGTAATACAAAACAACCAAATATTATGAAAACGGGATTAAAATGATCACTTTTAAGGATAAAAAGTGACATTTTCTGCACTTGTGTAATGTCGCCCACTTTTTTAGTGTCGTCTTAAGTTTGACTAAACTTGCCTGGAAAGCTCCAAATTTAAGCGGGTTTTAAAACCGGCTAAGGAAAATTGTTTAATAAACCATGGTACTTAATTCTAACCATGCGATGTTGCCAAACAACGCACTGTTTCTTTGTATTCTAAAAATGTAGGAAAATAAAATGACATTAAAAATGTGGGCGAGTGTACCACAAAAGAGTATAATAAAAGAAAGTAAGTTTTTAGGTGGCAAAAAACTACAAGATGGGACTTATCAATTGCCGATAGTCGTTTTAATGCTGAATCTACCATCACCCAGATGGTCTAGCCCGTCTTTACTGACTCCAAATTTGGTAGATAATTTGTTTCACGAAATGGGACACGCTATGCATTCTATGCTGGGTCGGACAGAATATCAGCATGTTACAGGTAACAAGAGTTTTGCAACGTATTCATAAAGTGGCCCTGAGCGTTGCCTGCCACGACAACTTCCAAAAAAATATTTTATTAAAAGTGTGCTATTGATACCTATATATCGCACACCCGCTGAAAAAGAGTCACAACTCAAAAATCGCCCTTATTGAGATAAACCTGCCGCCATCTTCGAAATAACTTGTACTTTCTTCCATAAAAGCGTCACATTTATGTTTCGACAATTCACCGCGAAATGGCGATGTGACTCTTATTTTGTCCAGTTTAACTGAGAATGCGTTCCTTTACAGTGTCACTTTTGACTTTATAAACAGCGTGAACGTGGAGTTTCATCCTGAAAAGAGTCACATTTCGAGTTGTAAAGGTTTTCGTGTGAACTATTGGTTAAATCTGACCCATATAACAAGTAAAATACTGTTCTTTTTTGTGTTGTGACTGTTTTTTCGAATTGATCAGTGTATTTAGAATTAAGGAGAATAAGAAAAAAAATCTTTTAAATTTATTAGAGAATAATCACATTCCCAGTTGTTATTCAGCATTTTATAACTCGTAAAAATAAATACAAAATTTCTTCTTTATTTGTTTTCTTTTTTTATATTATTTACCATCCTGCGTGACATCCTGATTTACAACGTCATGATGCCTTGTTCTAATAAAGTGACAATATCGGGTTTTTGTCTTTTTTTTAACTAAAAACGACAAAAATAATTTTTTCTGAGAAACGTACTGCACCAATTACATTGAGTTAATAGGTTCCTGTTGATATAAAATAACATGTTAACTCGTAATTTGTCTTGTAAGTGAAAAATGAATCTCTCTAATGAACTAAATTCTTTAACAGCGATTTTCTCAAAACAATGTTTTTTGAGTTGTGACTATTTTTTAGCGGGGGTGCGATATCTTGAAGCGTCTTGCCTAATATGCCTTTCCAACAAACCATAAATCATATTTCGACTGTGGCAGAGTAAAACTGCATGTTTAAAAAATTAATAACAGAAAACGTGTCAAAAATACCTGAAATTTTGGATTTTTCAGTTTTTTGATTCTTGGAACAATTGTACCAAAATCATCAAAAACGGAAATGATTCATGAACCTTTTTTTTGGTTGTTTTGATATGAAATGACCCAAGAATCAAAATAAAAATAAACAAGAATGCTTATCTTAAATGTTGTCGTGTAGGTACCCGGTGCAGTACAGACTTCGCCGAAGTTCCTTCAATCCTTATGGAGTACTTCGCGTCCGATTCTAGAGTTTTAAAACGTTTTGCCAGACATTTTCAAACACAGCAACCAATGTCCGATGCCATGTTGCAGAGACTTTGTGCTTCTAAACATTTGTTTACTGCTAGCGAGACTCAGCTGCAGATTTTTTATGCTGCTCTAGATCAGGTTTGTAGAAAACAACAGCATTTCTTATCAGTAATTTGATCAATTTCTTTTGAAAATTCGCAGTCTAAGTTTTAAAATTTAGTTGTTTAGCAACTTGATTCACAATATCTTGTACTCTTGGTACAGGGTAACGATCTTCTTAAAGTTCTCAATTAGCAGTAGTTTTATAATTAGCACAAGGTGTAATTTTTCCGTTCTGAGAAAATCAAATTACATAATTGAATTAGATGATGGCTAAACTTCAAAAAGATGTTAAAGGTGAAAACGCAAAAAAGATCAATAAAAACCTAGAAACGATTAATATAAACCTAATAACATACTATTTAGATAAAATAGTAACATAAAATGCAGATAAATTGATATTACACCCTTTTTTAGGCCTACCACGGAACCCATCCTCTCGAAGGTACCACAACCCAAGTAATCTCCGCCACACAACCCAAATATTACGGATTGCCATACGTGTACAATACAGCATGGCAACTGAGGTTTAGTCATTTGGCGGGCTATGGATCGAAATATTATTCTTATTTAGTGTCCCGAGCAGTAGCGTATCTTATTTGGAAAACCTACTTTGAAAATGATCCTTTTTCTCGAAATAGTGGTGAAAAGTATAGACGAGAATGTTTGGCATTTGGTGGAGGGAAAAATCCAAAACATTTGGTGCAAGACTTTCTCAACGTCGAACCCACACCGAAGATTTTATCGAAAGCTTTGGTCAGTGAGATCGAATTGCACCAAAGTCTGGTGGATTTGGTGACAGGGAAATAACTATTTATATTATTTTAATGTATACTTTTTGTTTTTTGTAAATATTGTACCTATTTATTAGATGTATGCTTTAAGATTAATGTTTTTATAAATAAAACAAATTAAACTTCGATTTTGTGATGTTCTTTTCTCTGTCCAGGTAGTGTTTCAGAGATCTTGCCATGTTAACAGAAATATTTGTATTTAAAGAAAATAGTGCAGTTTGGCAACTTATTATGAGTATTAAGCACTTTTGGGGAGGACACTAATTGAACTTTCAGGGGGAGATAAATAAAAACTGCCCCCCTTGTGATTCTTAAATTTCAAGATAATTCAAAAGGTGACAACCGTTTTGGAGCTACAGAGATTTTAGAAATCAGTGTAAAACTTTCTTCAAAATGATGTATCACGCTTAATATTTTATTTTTGTATTGTTTCTTAGTACCTACTCTTTGTAATTTTTCATATTTTTTGTATTAAAATTTTGTCAATTACATAAACAGGGTGTTCACATTCTGGATAAACCTGGAAAGTCAGGTTAACAAAAAGTGCATGTTTAACAAACGGTGGCCAGATCATGATATTTTTCCTGAATTTTGAGGGTGGGCAAAAAATATAGGCTGACAAAAAATTAATGGAAATGTCAGCTTTCGACAGTGTTGTATTTCAAAGAAGGATCGGGCTTGTTAAATTGAGGGGGCTGTGAATAACTCAATATTTAAAACACTGACAGATAAATAAAGTGACAGTTGGAATTCTAATTGAAAAAAAAACTATAAAAAAGCAAATTGCACCAAAATTAATTTTTTTGAAATAAATATGTTCCCCAAAGCTCCAAAACGGCTTCTTGATGAATCAAGATACAGTTTTAAAATTCGAGTGACGCAGAGGCGGGTCAGTTTTCCTTTACCTCCCCTGAAAGTCTTAAATCCTTCAAAAATGGCCAATTTGAATCACCAGGTTCATATTATTCAGTTTTATGAACGTATTTTTTATCAAGAAGGGAGTATAAACACTGCGCAATCGTTTTTATTTAAGTATGTTTCTTTTTTTTAAGGATTGCGAACTAGAAAAAATCAAATCGAAACTATACTTCATGGAGGCCGACGTCTCAGAGCTAAAATCAATAAACGCCGAACTTCAGAGACAAAACGACAACTTTCAAATCGAACTGAATAAATATGAAACCCTAAATCAAAAAGAACTGAAACATCCGGACGAAAAGGAACACGAATCTCCTGTTAAATCAGTCGATAAAAGTCGAGAGTCTCCTGAACAATTCGAGATAATCGATAATGTTTTGGATAAAAATCTAAACAAAAACATCACAAATGAAAGCATAGACAGAGATATGACGATTTTCAAAATAAAAGACTTGGTGGTTGATGCTATGTCGAATAGTAGTATAAATGATAGTGATTGGACGAATTTGAACATTCCTTGTGAAAAAGAACTTATTCAAAACCTAAATGTTGGTAGTAAAATTGCAAATAGATGTACGGATCAAAATTTCGATAAAATAAGGTAACTATACAGGGTTATTATGGTTAGTGGGTTTACACGATTATTCAAAAAAGAGACTTGATAGATACTATTTCGAATAGTAATTGGACAAATTTGAACATTCATTCTGAAAAAGAATTTATTGGTTATCCAAATTTTCATAGTAAAATTGTAAATAGGTGTAAGGAAATTAAGGTAATTGTAAAGGATTTTATGGAAATATTATATTATTTTGAAATTGTTAGTTCTTCAAATAATAGGCTGTTTGGTCACGATACACTAAATGATACAGTAAACGTGGTAAATAAGATACAATATCCTAAATCAAAGGGAGTACTCAAGCATCTGGACGAACAGGAACACGAATCTCCTGTTAATCAAGTCGATAAAAGTCGACAGTCTTCTGAACAATTCGAGATAATTGACCATGTTACCATCACAAATGAAACCATAGACTGAGATATGACGATTTTTAAAGAAAAGACTTGATAGATACTATTTCGAATAGTAGCATGAATGATAGTGATTGGACGAATTTGAATATTTCTTGTAAAAAATAACTTATTGACAATCAAAATTTTGATAGTAAAATTGCAAATAGATTTAAGGATTAAAAATTTTGATAAAATAAGGTAGGTAACTATACAGGATCTTACATAAATAATATAGTGTTTTGAAATGGTTAATGGGTTTAGTAGTGGTCGATCGTTTGGTTAACGATACAGTAAATGAATAAACGCGGTATGTGAGCTATATGAAAACTTAAACCAAAAGTATTACTCCAGCGTACGGACGAAAAGGAACAGGAATCTCCTGTTACAAGTCGTAAAAAGTCGAGTCTCTTCAACTATTTGAATTAATCGATAACGTTCTGGTCTAAATTCTAAACAAAAATATCACAAATAAAAGCATACATTCCTTGTGAAAAAGAACTTATTCAAAACCAAAATGTTGATAGTAAAATTGCAACTAGATGTAAGGATCAAAATTTCGATAAAATAAGGTAACTATACAGGGTTATTATGGTTAGTGGGTTTAGTAGTAAATAGGTCGTTTGGTTCACGATACAGTAAATTAATAACACGGTATTTGAGGTTTATGAAACCTTAAACCAAAAGGAATACTCAAGCATACGGACGAAAAGGAAGACGAATCTTCTGTTAAGCCAGTCGAAAATAATCGAGTCTCCTGAACAGTTAAAAATAATCCACAGCGTAAAAAAATCTAAACAAAAGCACAAATTAATGCATAGATAGAGATATGACGATTTTCAGAAGAAGAGACTTGATAGATACTATTTCGAATAGTAGTAGTTAGACAAATTTGAACATTCATTTTGAAAAAGAATTTATTGGCCATCCAAATTTTGATAGTAAAATTGTAAATAGGTGTAACGAAGAAAATTTTGAAAAAATAAGGTAATTATAAAGCATTTTAAGGAAATAATATATTATTTTGAAATTGGTAGTTCTTCAAATAATAGGCTGCTTGCTCACGATACACTAAATGATACAGCAAACGTGGTAAATAAGATACAATATCCTAAATCAAAGGGAATACTCAAGCATCTGGACGAAATGGAACACGAATCTCCTGTTAAACAAGTCGATAAAAGTCGACAGTCTCCTGAACAATTCGAGATAATCGACCGTGTTAACATCACAAATGAAAGCATGGACAGAAATATGACGATTTTTAAAAGAAATGACTTGATAGATACTATTTCGAATAGTAGCATGAATGATAGTGATTGGACGAATTTGAATATTCCTTGTGAAAAAGAACTTATTGGCAATCAAAATTTGGTAGTAAAATTTCAAATAGGTTTAAGGATTAAAATTTTGATAAAATAAGGTCGGTAACTATACAGGGTCTTACAGAAATAATATAGTGTTTTGAAATGGTTAGTGGGTTTAGTAGTGGTCGTTTGGTTTACAGTAAATGAATAAACGCGGTATGTGAGGTATATGAAACCTTAAACCAAAAGTATTACTCCAGCATACGGACGAAAAGGAACAGGAATCTCCTGTTAAACAAGTCGAAAAAAGTCGAGTCTCTTCAACTATTTGAATTAATCGATAACGTTCTTGACAAAATTCTAAACAAAAATATCACAAATAAAAGCATACATACGAGTAGATTGGAGGAATTTGAACATTTCTTCTAAAAATTTGTTGACAATTAAAATCTTGATAGTAAAATTCCAAATAGGTGTAAAGATAAAACTGTTGATAAAATAAGGCTCTTGTAATGGGTAGTGGCTTTAGTAGTACGTAGTTGTTTGGTACACGATACACCAAATGATATATTAAACGCCTTATGTGAGGGTATATAAAACCCTGAACTAAAAAGAGCTGAAGCAACCCATACAAAAGAGCACGAATCTCGTGTTAAACAAGTCGATTAAAGTCGAGGATTTTCTGAGATATTTGAGATAATCGACAAAGTTTTGGACAAAAACGTAAACAAAAGCAGAGGGTGACAAATATTCCTTTTTTAGGTCTAATAAGTTTTTAACAGAAGTATTCAACCTGTGTTACGCCAATGTTGACGAACAATCTCAAGATGTCCCCTTTACAGACATCTTGAATAAAAAATTCTCTCTGGATACCTTGGTCCAGTTAGTAACCGAATCTTTATTAAAAATCATTCCCAATATATTGTTAAATAAAAGAGAAGAAGCCGTCCCACTTTTGATGTATGCAATATATTTGAATCCTAAGGCTAGTGAGAGGGACAAGCTTCTGCAGCAACTATTTAATTTAAAGAAAAAACCTTCGGAAGAAGAAAGAAGCATTATTTTAGCAAGTAAGTAAAACAAATTTAAAAAATATAGTAGTCCATGATTTTTAACACTCGTACACGTCTTAATTGCCATGGGTCACTATTGCTATCTCGGTAACTATAAGAACTACAAGGTTGTTCTTTAATTTGGTATTTTCTAAAAAAATTTACTACGACTAGTTTTCGAGAGATTGCAGCAACTATTTAATTTAAAGAAAAAACCTTCGAAAGAAAAAAGAAGCATTATTTTAGCAAGTAAGTAAAACAAATTTAAAAAATATAGTAGTCCATGATTTTTAACACTCGTACACGTCTTAATTGCCATGGGTCACTATTGCTATCTCGGTAACTATAAGAACTACAAGGTTGTTCTTCAATTTGGTATTTTCTAAAAAAATTTACTACGACTAGTTTTCGCGATATTACTATTAAATTACTTTCTTTAGATACGGACCTGTATTTTTTATTCTATTTTTTAAAATAACTTTTTTTTATGATTTTAACAATGTATCACATGTCCATATTTGTTTATATTTTAATGCTAAAAAAATGTTATTTAAGTTTTTTGGCACTTTGATCGTTTTATCATAGGTGGCTTGGACAGCAAAAAAAAACATTTGCTTATAATGAAAAATTAGATTTAAGACCGTCAAAATAATTGACTGTTTTATAAACAAACAGACTGATGCGTTTAATAAAAAAAACTGTTTACTAACTTTTAAAACATTTAAACTTTTTACTGATTAATTAAATTAAACTTATTTAAAAATATCTGTTTTTAATTTGACACGTTTTTTCAAAATAAAACAGCTTACTTATCCAAATGCTGAAAATGTCCACCATTTTGTTGCAAGTAGAGGTGCGCCCTTTTCGTCATTTTATTTAGGATTTTGCTTAGAATCCTAGGGTTTAGTTGGTTACAGGCTTGCCTTATTTATTATGAAGTAGGTCCTCCAAATTTCGAGGACCAGTTTTATAAACCTTATCTTTGATAAGACCCCATATGGAAAAATCCAGAGGAGTAATGTCCGGTGACCTGGGGCCCAACGTATTGGTCCGTTATTTCCGATCCACTGATTTGGTTTGAAATTATTCAAAAACCTGATACAACGAAGATCTCGCAAGGTGCACCATCGTGCTAGTAGTGCTCAAAAATAAATGTATTTGTCAGAAAATTCTAATAGGTTAATCCGGTGAGAGTTTCTTGGAAGAAAAAACATTTATCGCGTATCTTTTTTGAAATGCCATTTCTCTTTGAAAGTGCTCATTTTCTTGTGTCCACCGATAATGCAGGTTCCTGTTGTACCATCCATTATTGCAAAAACGGCTTTCATCACACCATACATTTTTTTGCAAATATCACAATAACACGCCTCCGGCGTCTTAGTAACCAAACTAAATTTAACAGATGTATTACGCATCATAGGTTTTTATAAGCAATTGTTTTTTTTTGCTGTCCAAGCCACCTATGATAAAACGGTAAAAGTGCCAAAAAACTTAAATACCATTTTTTTAGCATTAAAATACAAATAAATATGAACATCAAATCATAAAAAAAATTCTTTTAAAAAATAGAATAAAAAATACAGGTCCGTATCAAAATAGGTAACTTAATGGTAATATCTCGAAAACTAGACGTGGTAAATTTTCTTAAATACTACCATATTGAAGAACGTCAAAAGTGCAAAAAAAATCCTTTACGATTTTTTTGTAAAAACTATACTTTTTGAGATATTTGATAAAATAGATTTGAGCAATTTTTTGAAAAACCCCCGTAGCTCGGGATATAATAGTTTTTTTTAAATGTGAAACTAGATTTTTAATGTCCCCCAAAAACTGCTCATTTTATCTGATTTGAACACCGTGTAGTTAACGAGATAGCAATGTGACCCATGGCAATTTAGACACCCTGTATAGATGTAGTACTGAAGCATATTAAAATTATTAATAGAAAATAATTATTGAAATAAAGCCAGGCTATAATAGTGCCAGGCACAATTTTGACACCTTCACATTGTAATATCAGCTGTGATCTTTCAAAACACGGCCGTTGTTTACTATATGAACCGGAATAAAGTTTAAAAAACTGCATTATTGTTCTTATTTTTAAACTTTTGCTTATTATTAGCAATAAATATATATTTTTTATTTTCCTTGTGTAGAACAAATTAATCTTTGACAGCAGTTAATTAGGACGCTGACTCAGTTTTATCTTTTCTTTTTTTTTTCTGTAAATATTTGGAAATCTTTTGGTTTGTTCAAAACTTTATTATTAATAGTACCATTTTTACTCAAATAGAAAACTCGTTAAAAACACAGATTTTTTAAAATATTTTAGGTTTGGTTGGAATTGCTAAGTACTCAAACGAACAACTGGTGGAAAACGAAATTTTGCCGCAATGTTGGCTACAACTCACCCACAAATATATAGAAAGAAGGTTATTGGTTGTTGAGGCATGCAGTTTGCTGATTCCATACGTATCTGTAAGTATTTGTTTTGTCAAATGTTAATACACGTAATAACTATACTCAAATCAATTCCGTTTTTGTTGAATAAATATTGTCAATTAAAATTTTACATTTGGAATGTTACTTGATATGTCTGGCAATTACGGAAGTAAAAACAATTTTGGAAGTTTTTTATTTTTTTCTTGTATTGACCCCTATAAAATGTCACGCAGGTGTAAAGACTTATTTATCATTATATTATTTACATTAGTTACAACCCCCTTTATATTTCATTTTAGAGTCCTATAAGAAACTCCCTCGTTCTGTCAATGCTGCAGCAAATGTCAGAAGACAAAGAAGAAATAGTTCGCACAAAAGTTGTGAAAGCGCTATCTCTTTTATTCTCTCTATGTGATGACAAGGATAAGTATTGTCAGTGCGAGCAGTTGACACTAAATACTTTGGATGACAGTAGTGGTTCAGTTGTCAATTTAAGTAACCAGGTTTTATTTCCAGTTATGGCAAAATGGGCATTGCAAACAGGTAAATATATACTTTGTGTCAATTGCTTAATGAGGTGAGATTGTTGCTTTCTGGAACCTGGAGTGCATGAAGGTGTGATTTTTCTTCGTTAGTTTGGGATGAAGATACAAGAAAATGTTGACGTACTTAACAGATTTTGTAATCAAAGTACTTTTGAGAATTCTAAAGTTCTTCAGTTACTAAATTCACAAAAGGTTACAAAGCGAGAGCCATTTTCGAAAAATGTCTTAGTTATTTGGAAAACATTTTAGAATATTGGTTTTTAGGACATTTGGATTCGAGCCTTCTAAAAAAACTCCTACACAAATTAAACGAACACATAAAAACTCTGGAATCTCAAATAAATAAAAGTAGTGCTGTGATAGATAGGATACATAGGGTGCTGACTGTGATAAACAATTTATTGCCCTACCTGTTAATCTTAGTTGCCACGCACGAGAATGTTGTCAATTCGATTGAAAAGGACATGAAAAGGGAAATACGTAAGTGAAATCATCGATAACCTGAAAATTAAAAATAAAAAAAATCTTTTTTGTGTCTATTTAATTTTTTTTATTTTATTGATAGGTTTAAAATTAAATTTTCTTTGTGTAAAGCAATCATAAAAATTTAAATTTTCAAATGTTTTGTTTTTATGTTATTTTCTTTTTGCTGAATATTTATTTTATTTTTAGGACATGATTTTCTTAAGATGTGCACAAAACTCACAAACCCTGAATGTTTTATGAATAATTATGACTTTGGAACAGTCTTATATGAGTTTAACAAGTTTGTTTCTGACAATCCAAATTCCACTTGGACTGAGATTGATTTTGTCATAGATATAATGTAAGTTGACAAAAGCTTGTGTTGTTAAAACTTTTTACAGTTCTGTCTACATAGTACCTTTGGAAGAACAGCGACCTAACTGTACAATCTGCATAACTGACTTTGGCGGCGTTTTTGCGATAATCGATATTATGCATAACGGCGTATCTGCCCCCTGTTGGAACTTAGATCAATTAACTTTACACTCTGAAAGCATTGACCTATGTCTAGTTATATGAGTTTAATTCAAACACAAAAAATTTAGTTTAGGTCCTTGTTCTTCCAGAGGTGAGACATGATTTCAAATTGAGACTTTTTTGTATGTCATGCCCTCATGGCTTACAAAAACGTTAAACACACAAAAAAATGCCTTAGATTGTTCAAACAAGAGAGATGGTTTATGGTTGGTTCTAGAAGTCCTCGATACATTTTAACAGTTATTTTAAACCAGAGTAAAGGTGGTTGTAAGGAATATTTGTTTTAAATAAAAAACAATTGGTATCTGCTGGTTAGCATTATACATCAATAATTTATTTAAAAAATTGTCACTTTGTCGCAACTTGCACAGTAAATCATTAGTAAGGACAAATTGTATTCTAGAAAAAGATAAATTATATTTTTTTACGCATGTAATAAAAGTGTGTAAATAATTAATTATTATATTTTAGGTTGCCTGATCTCTTTAATAATCTGACTCATATTGACTCCGCCCAGCAGTCCGTCCTAGAAAGTTTTATGAATTTATTTTGTCACATTTGTATCGTTTTTGGCAAGAGTTTCACAAAATACAAAATATGTCCGGTATTACAGAAGAAGATACAAAATCTGGAACAGGTATAGTTCATTTTATAATTTTTGAGATAACTTTTTGACAGTACTCAGTACTTTACCATAATCCAGACCAACAAAAAAATACAGGCCACGACCCTGAAAAAATCAGCTGTTCTCTGGGTTCATTTTCATTTGGGCCTTATGGAAGGTCGTTTTTTATGATATTTTCAAAATGGCACTGCAGATTTCCGCGAAATTTCAGTGAAATATCATCCCGATATTCCACCAAACTTTTTTAAGGATGCAAGACGATTAAAAGGTTAAAATCTTCAAGATTTAGCATTCCTTATTTTGAATTTAAATTACCCGCCATGTACCGCATGCCAAATTATATATTTGACATGTATTTGACTTTGTCATCTGTGTTTGTCACATTCGCTTCTGCTTTAAATTTAATTTTAGTGTGAGCAAATGAAGCGACTCTGAAAAAGTAAGGATTACTATACATTAAAAAAAAATGTTCTCTAAGAATATAGTACAAACAATCTCAAAACTGGCTTTATTAAAAAAAAACAAATATTCATGACCCGTCATTCCAACTTTAAAATTTAAAAGACAATCAGCTGTGTCGTGACGTGAACATCAAAAAAAAATCAGCCCCCGATGTGACGTCAACAAAGTAAAGGATCGTGGCTCGTCCGTTTTGATAGCCCGCCATATAAAATAGCTTTGGCCAGCAAAAAAAAATTGTAAAAAGTCCCGAAGCTACCTAATTGAAATTTATGTAAAAGAACATTTTCTGTTTTAGATAGGTGCATATTTTTCTAGAGACGAAAAAAATTTTATTTCTAGAGGGGAAAATGACGTGAAGTCCTATAGCCTCTTTAATGCCAATGTAAATGTCAAAAGCCAGTGGCGTATATAGGGATGGCTGCACTCCCTTCCCCCCAATGAACCGAACAACCCCCCCCCCGAATCTAAGATTTTTTTGGATATTTTCCTTATATTTCATAAATACAAATATAAAATAGCATAAAATACGGCCTCATGGGGTTGCGGGGCCCCCTAAAACTGTCTCAGGGCCACCCCGTAACTTTTTTCTATGTAAGCCACTGTCAAAAGCCATTTTTTTTACAAACAGATTTTTCTCTCTAAAGGAGAAAACACCATCGTATCTATCTTCACTCGTGTGAATAATATCACTTTCTTCACTCGTTATGTAATATACTATTTTAATATTTATTTTCCGCCGGGCAAAAGAGAACATGTTAATAATCAAAATGAACCCATGTTTTTAGGTTATCAGTAGTTTTAACCAATTCACGCCAAACCTGAACATAATCCCGATTTATCTGTGTACCTTGGGGTACGTTCAAGACTACAAAGACATAGCGGCTACATTAAAGAGGTTTTTGTGTGCGTTGCCTTTGTGCGGAAGTCCATTGGATTGTTTGGAAATAAGCGTTAGAAGGTAATGTACTTGAGGGGTTTTTGATATTTCTAGGGGAGAAAAACTGACCCCACTTGCGATCATCGATTTTCCAATAAGGATTAAAGGTTAACACCGCATCTTGTATATATAGTAAGTCGTTTTTAAGCTACGAGGGATTTTTAAAAAGTCAGCGTTTTCGGAGGGGGTCATAACTTTTTTATGTATAAAAAATTCATTTTAGTGTAAATCTCGGTTTATTGGTTTTTAATAAAGAATCTACCTGCCAAAAATGATTTTATCTGTCACTTTTAATTCTTAGAGATATTACAAAAAGTTGGTCTTTTATTCGATTTTTGAAATCAGATTAAATAAAATGACGTATCATACTCAATATTTTATTATTTTTGATTATGTTTTATTTTTTAATTGCCTCTTTAGTTTTAATTTATTTCTTCAATTGATAATTTTCAAATATTTTAAACTCAGTTAAAAAATTAAAATATAAAATAACATTGTAAAAAAATTCAAGAAACTAAAAGTGACGGATGAAATTCAATTTGACAGTTGGAGTGTATGCGGCTTGCAATATTAAGGACCTTTTGCACGCACTCCATTAGCTAAGTTTATCCTTTAATGACGACGTTAAGCGAAAGATGTCAAGTGATATTTAGAAGTCCAATTTTTACCTTTTGCATAAATAAGTTTCAATAATTGGTATAAAATTAAATCTGGCGATTATCCTACATTGGTAATTCTTGAAATAATTGTCTGGTATCAAAAATATTTTAAATTTAGATTAGATTTTGTCATAGCGTTATATGCGCGGCAACGCTGTCTCTAAATAAAGGAACTCAAGTCTACGTTATTCGGCCACAAGTAAGGTCAAACATTATCATTCCGTAAGGAATGAAGTTCAAACCAGGTAACTGCGCATGCCTCAAATAATGAATAATGTTTTTACCAACCAACCAAGGAGGCAGAAAAAACCAAAACAATTTCTGTTTGCTGTTTTTATAAATGTAAACTCTGAAGTCATGAAAATAAAATGCGCCTCAGGTGAAAATTTTTGGGATATAAAGTAATTTTTGTGAAAATTTAAAAAATAATAATTTTATAAGAAATAGCGGTTTATCTAGCTTTTTTTTTACTAGAACTAAAAAATATAAGCTTTATGTCAAGGAGGGGGGGGGGGGCAAACCCCCGTGTCCCTCCCTGGCTGCGGGACTGAAGCTATTAAATTTCTTCTTCCAGATTGCTTGGGCTCTTCTCCAAATAAAACGCATTAATATTTTTAAGCATCTACGGTTCACCTAATAAATCTATTTTTTTAATACTCGCGGTCATCTGCGACATTTTTATAAGTAAATGGTTAGACAGTAATATATAAAAAAATTAAAAAAGTACTTTTGGGTACTTTAAAAAAAAAGAAAAAATTTTTATTTAAAATTCAGCCTTTAAAAAATTAGGCCGCAATAAATGTTTAAGATGTTTATATCATTTCTTTTTATGAATGTAAAATATTTACTTATATTTCGCTCCTCCGTAAAACTCCTTGGTTTTATACTTAATGAAAATTGCTAAAAAACGCAACTGTTATACTGAATAGAGGAAAACAAACAAATTACCTCGCAGAAATTCCGATAATAAATAAATTCAAATAAAAACTGTTAAACATTTTTATGGTTTAGACATTTCTTATCACGTTGCGGTTCCCAAAATGTCAAAAAGCTCACCCGCGAATATAATTTTTTGCTACATGATGGCCCATTGTGTGCCGGCCAGCTATCCGTAGGGGAAACACCTGTTTTAGCAAAGCTGATAATCAATACAAGGCCTTGGTTGGAAAGTCACGTTCAGCGGATGATCCCGTGTTATAAACATAGATGGCGCTAGCTGATAAAGACCCCTGGGCTCGACAAAAATATTCAGGCAAAATTAAATCCTCCTTGAGAAAAGAAATATGTCTACCATGGGGGCGCTTAGTGGGATGGATCTTTCTGTAGTATGATTGTGATAGTGAACGAGTTGTGATTGTCCCGGGTACCAAACTGGCAAATGTCTGCAATAAGCGGACAGAGCCAATAAACTAAAAGCGAAACGAAACGAAATTAGAAATCCTGCCTGATTTTAGGTTATGCGAGGTAGGCCTTCAAGAGACAGTCGTAGACTGCCTCTGGGCAGGGGTGGTGCACCAGAGACCCCTTGTCAAATCTGCTACGGCTGGTCTTTTTTCTGGTATCGTCGGACTCTGTGATGAGGAATTACTTAAAACCAAGATTGTTGGGGCTATCGTTACTTTGGCCAGCGATTCCGACATGTAAGTCAACAAAACACATTTATATATAAAAAAGACAAATTCAAAATCTTAAAATTAAAAATATAAAATTTTTTATTTTATTTTGAATTTATTTTTTCATGAGATTTTTATGAAAACTAGTGTGCGACACTGTAACCAGCTTATTAGATTTTGGTCAAAATCCATTAATGCCAATAACCGTTTTTTGACAATTCAAAAATTGCAAAAATGCTAACTTTTTAAAGGAGCATCGTATATAGTAGACATTTTTCTCATTAATTTCTGCTATAACCAAAAACTTCGTAGGATCTTTCGTTTCTGAGATATTCACAAAACATGTTTTCAAGGCTGATATAGCGTGGAGTTCACTTGTAGTGTGTTAATGGACTAGAAAGGTATTAGATCCGTCATGGATCTATTTATTTTTCTTGTGAGATTGTGTTATAAAAATTACAAATTAAAAATTGTTACTCTCTAGTCTAGTCCGTACAGCTACCATTTTCGCCCTGGATTGTCTCATGATTCATTTACTTTTCTTATGAATTTTGTGTTATAAAAATTTCACATTAAAAATTGTTTATTTTTGACAGTCTAGTCCGTACAGCTACAATTCCCGCCCTGGGTTGTCTCATAACGAACTGTCAAATACAGGAAATGCACGATAAGGCATGCATGCAGCTTCAGACGTTTCTAAATGACAACACTGTCAGGGAGAACCATACGCTTCTGAGACAGCTGATTGTCACTTTGGGCGATGTTGTCAATAGTTGCAGTGAGCAGTTTCGAAATGAAGGTACGACAACCGGGTTCTTCTATTGCAAATAGGTACCGATTTCTTAAAAACAAAATGGATTGGCAGTCTGAAAATCACTGCTGGATAAAGGTCCGCCATCGCGGGACAATTTCTGTTGGCAACACTGAAATTCTTTAAAATGATGGCAGTGTGGTAACACTAAATCTGTCAAACCAATATTTTTTTTAGGCTATATACAAAATAAACACAACAGACACTTAAAAAAGTACTAGAAAGAAATAGGTCAGCCAAAAAAATAACACCGAGAACACAACAGGAAATATTAGTTTTTGTTTGAAACTCGTAGACAATGATTGTGTAGAAATAAAATTTCGGACTTTCATTGTCTTTATTTATTTTAAAACACGACGTTTCGGTTAGTAAGTATCTCTAACCGTTAACAAGTGTAAACTAAACAATCTAGTCTCTAGGCTACTACTTATACTACTTGGTGTGCAGTCAGGTGTGACGACCCGCCCCCTTTTTTAATCCTAAGACGCCTGTTTTCCTTAAAGAGTGGTTTCCATATGTTTGGTATGTCCGTGCTTGGTTGACTGAAAACTTCTTTATTCTGCATTATAAACGTAGCGTATTCAAATTCAATTAAAAGATAAGTGGTTTAGATTTTACTAGGCAACTATTTATTTTTATAGAAAGCCACTGACAAATTAGTGATTTTTATTTTTCTAGGAGAAACGCAGTGGTTTTTTATAATTTTTTAAAGTAATTTTCCTTACTAGTGGCGTAATACCCAGAAAAAGTTGTGTTTGTAAAACGCAGCTTCAATAAACTTTCGTTTTCGCCAATGCAACTCCTTGTAAAACTTTAGCTTCTGACCACTGAATCCTGTGATCATTTGACCATGCATGATCTGCCAAACCGGATTTTTCAATATCCCCTAATTGGCTACTTTTTAGATGTTCATTTACTCTAACCTGAATAGGGCATTTCGTTTCACCTACATATGATTTACCACACTCACACGGGATTTGGTAAATACATTCCTTATTATTTGAGGGATTGTCTGGTTTTGTTTTAGTTACAAAACTTCTTATCGTATTTCCCGAAGAAAATACTGTTTTTTATATTATAGTGTTTAGCTATTCGTCTTATGTTTTCTGAAATCCTTTGAACATATGGAATGTTAATAACACCTAACGGATTATTATTTTGAGAATTTGGTACATTTAGTTTGTTTTTAATTTTAAATATCGTTGAGTTTATTAATTTCTCGGAATAACCATTCTGTTGTCCTTTTTAATGTTGTTAATTTCTGTGGTTAACTCTTTATTATTACTACAAATATTTACGGCTCTTAAATACAAACTTCTTATAACTCCTTGTTTTGTTGCAACAGAATGATTAGACTTAAAATTTAGGTACTGTCCCGTGTGTGTAGGTTTCCTATATACAGTGGTTTAAATGTTTCTGTCTAATCGTTTGACAAGAACATCCAAAAAAGATAAGACCGAATCTTTTTCAATTTCCATGGTGCACTTGATTGTTGATCGAATACCGTTTAAATGGTGTAGAAAATTTTGTAGTTCGTCATCATTTTTCGGCCATATAATAAACACGGTTAGAGATACTTACTAACCGAAACGTCGTGTTTTAAAATAAATAAAGACAATGGAAGTCCGAAATTTTATTTTTAGGAAATATTAGGTTAATTTTTTAGTAATCATTATTACTACGTCACTAAAGAGTTTCAATGTTGGCAACGGAAATTTTTACGCGTTTGCTGAATTCATTTAGAAAAATGCTATCCTTTTTTTGAAGACATTCCTGTAAACAGCTGTAAGATTTGTTACCAGGGAGTGTTACCGAACTACAATCTTTATAAATAATATCAGTATTGCCAACAGCAAGAGTCCTGCGATGGCCGACAATTCTTTTTAGGAAACCCGTGCAATCAGGAGACCTCTTATAAAGTTATAAAAATAATTTTAAAAGTTAGGTTTATTGTTAAGTTATTTTTAAGGTAACATAGGCTTTTTCGGGTATTTGTTGTAGGTTTTTGGAAAAACCATCGAACACGTCGATTTTGATTGCGAGGGGAAACTTTTGGAAGAAACCAGAGATTTTCCAGCGTAACTTTGGTCAAATGCAATCTGTTTGTATTCAATAATCCATGAAAACACAGGACTAAATAAAAAATTATAATAAAAATTACTTTTGTTTTTTAGTTCTACTTCCACAACTGAGCTCGCTGGTGATGTTTACCGCACAAATGTCAAATCAGATACGCAAGGTTGACATGACCTTGGCTCTTTTAGAAGCATTTAGTCATGTAGTCTACAGCCCATTGGATAAACAAGGCAACATCGTCGCGTCGGTGAAACCAGGCCTAAGGTTAGTTAATAAAATTGAAATTGAATAATGTATAAGACAGCAGTTTTCAAATCTCAATTTATAAGCTTATTTTTTTGGCTATCAACCTCAGAGTAAGAAAAAATATTTTTCTTACTCTAAGCTATCAACATATCTAGCGTTATCTACCCTATTTTAAATAACTTACCTCATCACATACTACTTCTACTACTACTACTAGGTGGTCGGTTTAGAACGTTTTTCTACTTTGTTCGACGCCTATTCTCCACCTCTTTCGATCCTGAAAATCCTCTTTTGTAAGGTTTTTTTGACTCATTGATCTTTGAATTGACTGTTGCCATTTCAGATTAGGACGCCCTGTTTTTCTGCGGGCTATTGGTTGCCATTCTAGGACCTGCTTTGGTAATCGTTCATCGTTCATCCGTTGTACATGGCCGTACCATATCAGTTGTCTTTTAGTGATGTCATCTGTTATGCTTTCCTCAATTTCCCATTCTTTCTTTTATGATCTCATTTCTTATACGATCTGTTCTAGATATTTTCATTGAACATTTTATTGCATCCATTTCGACACTTTCCATTTTTGTTTTGTATCTTTCCGCTACGCGACAAGTCTCTGCTCCATATAACAGTTAAATTTTATATTCTTTTTTATCTTTCCTGCTTCCACTATTCTTTTTACCAGCTCTCCACAGTCTGTTAATGTCTTATCAAATGTGTCACCTCATTGCATGGAGATATTGTTTGTCCATTGTCTAGTTCTCTCACTTGATTCGTTTCCAATAAATAAGTACTGTGTCTTGTCCACGTTCACTGTTAACCCCCACTTTTGGTATTCTTCCGCTAACCCTCTCATCATATACTTCATGTCTTCTTTATCATTGGCTACAATTACTTGGTCGTCAGCAAACTGTAGTGTGTATATGGTAAATCGGTCGTTAAGTTGTATTCCCATGCTGTGCACTTTACGTTTCCAGTTTTTTAGAGCTACTGCGATATACAGTGTGTCCACGTAAGTTGGCGGCATATGGGAAACTTTTTTATTATTAGCTTTACGAAAAAAAGTTATTCTTCATAAAAAGTTCTGCATGGTCCAAAACCTAAAATTCAACCATCAAATGTTACATTTTTTCAGTCATATTACGAGGTTTGTCAAAAAATGTGATTTTTGCTCTAGAGTAAAGTACCTTTCTTTTTGACAATATCGACAATTGTTAAAAAGAGTTGGAGTAATTACAACATCACAGTGATGTAAAATAGCACTTTCCCATACAAAACACTTGCCCAAAGTACTTTTCCCACACTAAAAGCTTATCCGATTTTCGCCTCACGTTGTTCGTCTAACTGCTTTTGCGTGCGGGAAAAAACTTTGCGCACTGATAAGAAACACTTATATATAAAAGACAAAAAGCAATTTTATTCGAACTTTTTTTAACTCAACCGATTTAGTTTGTTAGCGTCCTGACTTAATTTTCTTTTATCCTGTATTTTAGATTGTAAAAATTTTGTATAATTTTTGAAAAAAACTCAAAAAACAAATCTGAGGGCACGGCAGTGCCTCGCCAAGTTCGCGCGCCGTAACCATCTTTTCTTGAAACATTCTAGCCGATATTTGACCTACCTAAAACTCTACTTCGGAATGAGCTACGAATCTCAAACTTTGCACAGTCGTAGATCTCCATGGAGTTAACAACCAAGTTTCATGGAATTCCATAAAGTAGTAAAGTAGTTACGAAATTTCAAAAAACGTCGAAATTGCCACTCACTCACTCACTCACTCATGTATAGATCATCAATATTCTACTGTACTTCCAGACATGCTACAAAGCTGAAATTTGGCAGACTGATAGAAATTATGACAAAACCCCCGGAAAAAAATCAAAAAACCCCAAAATTTTAATTTACTCTCCTCCCCTATACATTTAAAGTTATGTAAAAGTAGCATCGCCCACTTCCAGAAATGCTAGAGAGTTGAGCTTTGGCAGACTGATAGGAACTATGATAAAACTACAGGAAAAAATTAAAACACCCCAAAATTCTAATTTTACTTCCCTCTCCCATAAATGTAAAGTTAAGTAAAAGTAACATTGCCTACTTCCAGACATTCTAGAGAGTTGAGCTTTGGAAGACCGATAGTAACTATGATGAAGTTATAGAAAAAAATTAAAACACCCCAAAATTCTAATTTACTTCCTTCCCCTATAAATGTAAAGTTATGTAAAAATAACACTGCCCACTTCCAGAAACGCTAGAGAACTGAACATTTTAAGAGTGAAAGACAATAAGATAAAACTATATGAAAAAATTTAAAAACACCAACATTTTAATTTACTTTCCTCTCCTATAAATGTAAATTTATATAAAACTAACATTGCCCACTTCCAGAAACGCTAGAGAGCTGAGCATTGGAATGCTGATAGAAATTATGATAAAATCATGGGAAAAAATTTAAAAAGTCCAATATTTTCATTTACTTTCCTCCCCTATAAATGTAAAGTTATGTAAAAGTAACATTACCCACTTCCAGAAACGCTAGAGAGCTGAGCATTGGAAGACTGATACGAACTATGATAAAACTATAGGACAAAATTTAAAAACACGACAATTTTAATTTATTTCCCTCCCCTATACATGTAAAGTTATGTAAAAGTAACATTGTACACTTTCAGAAACGCTAGATAGCTGAGCTTTGGAAGGCTGATAGGAACTACGATAAAATCATGGAAAAAATTTAAAAAACCTCAAAAATTTATCTAAGGCATTGCAAAAGTTTTGAACAATATTCCGCATATTTTACTATTTTAAAAATTAAGTATTATTCCTTTAAAAAAGAAGTGAAATCATAACAAAAACATTTCATGTAAAAAAAAGCCAAGTACGCGAAAATGGCATTCCGTAAAAAGAATTGAGATAAAAGTAAAGCCAAGTTCTCCTATACAAATTTGAAAATGAAAGGTTCTTACTAGTTTGATAATATTTTTCTAAACTTGGCTATTACGGCTGTAAATGACTCTTAGGCGCAGTGCTAAATTGAACATAAAGAAGTTTGGCTGTACTAGCAAAGTTTAAAAAAACATTTCCAAACTAGTAAGAACCTTTCATTTTGAAATTTGTATTGGAGAACTTGGCTTTACTTTTATCTCAATTCTTTTTACGGAATGCCATTTTTGCGTACTTGGCTTTTTTTTACATGAAATGTTTTTGTTATGATATAAATATTAAAAACCGATTAGACAGTTATCTAGCGAATGTTTTGGCCTAGAATTGTTCATAATTTGGTTTTAATCAGTTGACAATCAAGTAACGCCCCTGGTATACATAGATGAGCGCTGACATACCGTGTCTTAGTGTACAACGATCTATATAACTGGATAGGCCTTTACATATATGCAAAGTGAGGCAAAAATATTGATATTTTTTGTAGAGAAAGCACCTTGCGCAGGAGGTGCTACCTTTCCTTTTTTACTTTTACTCTCCGATGATATTCTGTGGTTTTAAAAGTTCGCGGACGTTTGATGATTTTTAATCTATAACTGGATTTTTACTGCGATTAGGTACTAAAAGTTTTTTAATAATCAAGGCTACTTACTTTAATGACATGTCACAAATGAAGTATTAACTTCACAGAATACCACCGCTGATTAGAACTAGAGAGAGTGCAATGCTTACACATTCATTGTATGTTCTCAAAAACTCTTTAAATTTTTGCCTCAGTGTTCCATATACGTAATGTACAGCCGTGGCCGTTCCAGTTACTTCGTATATACCTCATTGATCGTGTATTGCTTTATATTTCTGGAATAATCGAGTTTTCCATTTCCAATTTCATTTTTTTTGACAGTCACCGGCACCCACGCGCAGTTAGAAAATTGCGGCGTCTTTTTTGAAGAAAATTCCAACTTGAATGATTGTTTTTAGATGCCTAGAAACCGTCATACTCGAAAACCAGTCCCTACTCTCACACCATGATACATTATTGGCCATGATCAAGGAGTGTGACAATAAATCTGTTCAAGCCTCCTCTAGCGGTGCATCTCAAACCTCGCTAATAGAAAACAGCCCTGCGGTCACTCACAAACCACAGACTAAGGCTAATACTATCACGCAAAATGTCAACCAGGGAGTGGAGGAGATGAGGCAGAGAATGAGTAAGATTTTCCAAAAACCTAGTATTGCAAAGTCGAGTACGTTGCCAAATTTGCAAGGTATTTTTAAGAAAAAATGATATACGTATATATCTGTGCCGAACTAAGTATCATCACGGGTACATTCACATAAAATTAGTCAAAAAAATAAGTTTAGTAGAGCACCTCACAGATTTTAATGATTTTTCATAAAATTCTACCCATGAAATTTACAAAATAAACAACAAATAAAATTTTATTTTAGAAAATTGCTGTCAAAATTTGACATAAGGAATGACATGTGAGACTTCTGACATATTCCAAAAGATAACACTATCCGCAAAAAAAAAATCTTGAGCCCTGGAATTATTTCCGCTGATTCTTATGTAAGACGACGCCCTGAATCCAAATATGGCTTGCGTTTTCTTCTACCACCCACCATTTTTGAGCGAGCAGCCTTTTTACCTATTTTGATCATTCTTCGATAATAATTATAATATTATCCACATAAATTTAAATTTTTAAGTATAAAGAGAGTTATTTTAGTTTCAAACAATAATAAATACATGGGCGCACCAAGGGGGGGGGGGGCTTGGGGCCCGCCTCCCCACGCCTTAGATTTTTGTACATATATTCCACATGATTCATAAAAAAACACAAAAAATAGCTTAAAATTCGACATCATGAGGCTATAGAGGCGTCGGGCCCCCCAAGACATATTCCTGGGTGCGCCACTGATAAGAACTTTCGTACCTTTACTTGGTGCTTGCTTTCCTTTTATACCCTGAGGTACAACCCTCTCGTTTCAAAAACCAGCAGTACTCCGCCAACATGCTTGCATTTCACTTCCCTGAAAACCTCTTTTCCAACTTAGCGATGTTTTGATGAAACCGTTCCCCGTGTTTATCCGAGACTGCTCCTAAAGCAGGAAAGAAGTTTAGATGCGAGTGAAGGAAGTGCACTTTAAGGGACATGTTACATCCCATGGCCTTTTACGCTAAGAGCAATTCCTCGACCTGAGCGACATAATCATCACTTTTATGGTTACCCAAAAAGTTCTTACACACCTTTTGGAATGCAAACCAAGCTCGTTTTTCTTTTTGATTCAGGTGTTCAATAAACGTCGAATCTTGAAAAAGTTGTCTAATCTGGAGCCCCACAAAAACACCTTCCTTAATTTTAGCCTCACTAAGACGAGGAAATTTAGTTGATGAATGAATATAAATGAATGCGTTGCCTGTTTTGTCCAGTGCTTTTACACACTGTTTGATCAATCCAAGTTTGATGTGCAAAAGCGGCAAGTAAATATTGTCTTGCGGGACTAATAAGGATAGTTGGCGACATTTTTCTGACCGGGAGTAAATCTTTCTCGCAAAGGCCAGTTCCGTATGTTAATAAATAAAAGTGGAAAAAATTTCCAAGCCCCTCCAAGGCGATTGTTTGTATACGCCAGTGGTTTCTGTATATATATACTTTGATATACTAATATGTTGCTTTATACTTTGCTGTAACGTTTATTACCTTTACCGTTAAGCTGCTGGCAGCTAAAATTTTGTAAAAATAATTAGAAAATGCATATAAAACGGTAAAATCGACAATGTCCATTAACCATTTATGCAAAACACCCTCTCCCCCCCAAACAAATGGCTTACCACCTTGCTATAAATATTAATGTTTAAGAACTCTAAACTCTCCAGTCTCTCAGAAATAATGATAAGGCCAAAAAAAATCCTTTCCGTCCCACTAAACTATCGAAAAGCAGTAAAAATAGGTAGGGGGGTCTCCCCCGAAAATGGGGGGTGATGGGGAAAAACAGAGTTCATATTTGGATTCAGGAGGTCATTTTACATAAGAATCGGCAAGAATGGTGTCAGGGCCGATTTTCATGCCGACCAGTGTAATATAGATACAAATATCCAATTTTTGTGTTTAAAGTATTTTCTATCACCTAGAGACCCTATATGTATGACATATTTTTACTAAAAAATATGTCATACATACAGGGTCTCTACTATCACCTACATTACCTAAGAACATTTATCGCAGAGCAAAAGCTCTATAGAGCCTGACATTTTGTATTTTTTGGTATCATCACATGGCATGACATGTTTTCCTTGATTTGGAATTGTCGGCTCGTTTTTATTTTAAAGATGTTGTTTTTACACAGTCTAAAGGTACCTAAACTATATAAACAATCTTGAAACTGTACTATTATTATTATAAAATTACTCTTTTGACTGTGTTAAAACTAACGACACTCATTTTCAAGCAAGCTTTACAGGAAGCAAAGCCTGAAATTGATTTTCTATGTTTTAGTTATAGTTTTTAAAATATTTTCCTCGGTTTGGCATTAGTGGCTCATTCTTATTTTAAAGATTTTGTTTTTCCACAGGCTAAAAATCTATTTAATAATAATGACGTTACAAGATAGTTTTTGTAATAGACTTTTGTTTTTAAAATACATAAATATATATAGTTTAGGTACCTTCAGACTGTGTAAATACAAAATTATGTAAATAAAAACAAGCCACGAATGCCAAACCAAGAAAAACATGTTAAAAATAATAACCAAAAAATAGAAAATCAATGTGAGGCTTCGCTTCCTATTGAGCTTGCTTAACGATGAGTGTCCTTAGCTAAAACCTCATCTTTAAAATAAGAACGAGCCACCAATGCCAATCCAAAGAAAACTTGTCAAAAATTATAACCAACAAAGAGAAAATCAATATTAAGCCAAATATACCCAATGACCCTGTACATGTTTGAGAAAAAAATTACTTAAAAAAATACTATTGTCCACAAAAATTCGAGATTCGTTTTCATGTTTATAATAATTACCAAAAATCAATTTGTGAGGAAGTCTATCAAACCTCTGGTTGATGTGATATGATGTGACCCACACATTTTGCACAAATAATTTAATATATTTTTATATTTAATTTAAGCAGCTATATCTAGTTAGGTTGTGATAAAAAATTGACTTAATATTTTTAATTCTTAAAGTTAAAAGATTTTTTCTGTTTATTTCTATTAAATGTACTTATTCACTTTTAGATGTTAAAAGTTTTTTTCTGAACACATATTTTACATTTGTTGTTGAAAATATATTTTACCTATAAACATCTTGTTATAAAAAAAATTCATACTTTTCTTTGCAAGTAAAAAAAATTAAAACACAATATGTATACCTAAAAACAAAATTTCTAAAGTACAAAATATCGAAAACACAAAATATTGAAACAGTAAAATATCGAAACACAAAATATCGAAAACACAAAATATTGAGAATAGAAAATTTCGAAAACCTAACCTGACCTTACCATAACCTAACCTAAACAAACCTAATTAATCAACTGATATTTTGGTTAATTTAGGTTAGGTTTGGTTAGGTTAGGCTAAGGTGAGGTTAGGGTTTCAAAATTTTATATTTTGTTTTTGTGTTATTTTGTTATGTCGATATTTTGGAGCTTCAATATAATAATCGCGAGAGAATTCTGTAGCATGGAGCTACTTTGGGAATCCCCTTAAAGTACATGTAGCTTATCAACTCTTCTATGCAGGGATCTAAAGCTGTGTAACTTGAGCACTGCGCCCTGATTTAAAACGTCCTAACTCAAGTTTCTTTCCTTTTCGACTTATCTGCATATACCAATCTAGTAGTCCTATACCATATCCATCTATTCTCCTAAGTTAGAACGTCCTAACTTTATTTATCAATGCTAGAATCACTAAAATGTATTGTTCTATGTTCGCAAATTACGACCCAACCAAACGTAAAACTTGATCTATGAATTGTACAATAAAATGTCCTAAGTCAGAATTTAGGACAACGAAAGAACTCCTGTTAGTTATCTTATTTATTCATGTCTTACAACGTTAAAACGCCTTAACTATTATTTTTTCCCCTACTTTATCATGCGTCACATAGTACAAACGTCCTAACTTCTTCTTTTATTTTTTTTTTGTTAAATTTAATGATTACAAACCTGTTTCTCTTCGTGCACTAATCTCTTAAAAAAAATAATGACAAAAATTTAGCATGTAATATAGACTGCATAATTGAATTTATAAAATCTCAATTATCTCCGTTTTTAGAAATTATGAGTTAGGACGTTTTAACTAAGGAGGGAAGAGCAGTAAGGCAAGGTGATGCGGTATCTTCATTACTGTTTTATCTGGTCCTTGAAGCATCTGTAGGAAGATTGACACAAGGGGATATATTGGTACCAATGAGGGCGCTGCGGTGCGTAAACAAACATGGTGGAAAACGAGTAACATTTCTTGTTGGCGGTTTGACACCAGCATGCGGTTCGGTGTGGATTACAGCGGTTAAAGACTATTTTATTGTGTAAATCAGTGTAGTGCTTTATTTACCAACATGAGTAATGAAATTTTTGTTACTTTGGCTTCAGTCTTTTCATATCTTCAATCAACTGCCGATAGCAGATGCATTGTAGAAGGAAAAGAATTATTAAATGCCCACCATGCTATTTTGGATGGTAAATTAAATGAAACAGACAGTTACGTGGAGATACTAGCACATTGTCTTCAAACAAGTGGCAAACTACTGATAACGCATATTTTCAGTGACAGGCTTCCCCATCAATAATGCATTTTCCCAAGCTATCCTTTTATCAACATATTCCTGCTGTCCTAATGCATTAACGATTTTTACACAAATCCCAATATTTTTTTTCGGAAAATAACGAAAATAAATATGTGGTTCCCTGCCTTTCCTTGAGTGCCATCCATAGACACAATAATTCGTATTATGCTTCGTAATTCCAGACGTTGATGGTTCTGGTTCTGAACTCATGTTATATTATTTACGTAAAAAATCCACAATATTTATCTTTTAACAGGAAACAATCTCACAAAGACCACGAATTTAACAGAATGACGCCGTAAAATGAAGAAACGCAATGTAAACACATGGCCGATCGACAAATAATTACTCGCTTTCTAGGTTCACATTTTTTCCGTCCAGAGGGTGCATAGATTTTTGGAATCGCCAAGGCGGCCTAGGAATACGCGAACCACCTAAATTATGTTTGTCAGCCTTCAGACAAAGATTATGATTTCGCTTTAAAATCCTTGCCTGATTTGTGCAAAAAGGTTTTGATTTGAGTTTGTGTTGAGTTCTTATGCAAATCTTCTTCTGGACTTTCAAGATTCGAGAGACACAGCGCGCCTCGTAGCTCTTCAGAACTATGAAAGTAATGGTTAAACGCTTTTCCTTTAGAGTATCTGAGGAACCATTTTAAAGACTGTTTTTCAAGTTTCCAACGCATTAAGACTTCTTCCTGTATGTGAGCAGCACGTCTGTATTTGCAGTGAAAAAGCTGACAAATATGGTCTTCGCGGGCTAAACTATGCAAAAAGCACAGGCAGGTTGCACAGGCGTAGGATGATTAGTGAAACCATTTGGCATGGTTTAAGCACTGCTAATTCTGCTATGCTTGAACCAACTGAAATTTGTAGAAACGACGGGAAGCGTATTGACGGAGGTTCTTTGATTCCTTGAAAAACAGGGACAGGTTTAGTCTAGGACGCCACGTACAGATACACCTTAGCTGATAGCTACATTGCAAAAACATCTAAAGAATCACGTGTGGCTGCACAATTTGGTAAAACACAAAACCAGAGAAAGTATGAGGAGCTGGAGGATCGCTCTATTTTTCTTCTTTTTAATGTAAAAACTCATGGTCCTTGGGGTGGAGAGGCCAAAAAGTTTGTGTATGAATTAAGTTTGAGAGTTAAGTCCAAAAGCTTTAAAGCCTTCTTTATTCAAAGGATCAGCTTGGGTATCCAGAGAGGAAATGCCATTTCTGTGTTGGGAACCCTCCTCTGGCCAACTCACAAGCATGCGGGACCGTACCGGTTTTGATATTTTGTAGTTCGATACAATGTATTTTCGATATTTTGTGTTTTGATATTTTTTCGCCCGGCCAGTATTTTACTTTCAAGTTCGACTACTAAGAATTATTATTGTGTATTATTCTTTTACAATTTGCTGTTACCGGCGAGTATCTCCCTGACCAACTCACAAGCATGCAGGACCGTACCGGGCGCCGTAGTGACTCCGTAGCCTCCGTGCCCGTAATTGTGAACAATTTTCAATTTTCCTCTTATTCCATTCTTCACTTCCTTTTCCACCCTTACTACGTTTCTATGAGGCCGAAGACCTACCCGTTCGGCTATTACTTCTGCACCTAAAAAGATATACATACGTGTAGAGGGTATTATAAGTACTCAATAATTAAATGACTGATAGAGATAGAGATACATTACGGGATAGCTTATATCTCAAAAACTAATATAGTTTGTCTATAAAACTAATTTAGCAAAAGTTATAAGAAAGTTTGTGAAAAAATATACAAAAATACGCCATCTTGGATTTATGACGTCACACCGGCCCTCCTACTCAAATCGGAGGCAAACACCCGGTGACTTAAAATTGTGTGATCTATCACCAATCGATCTAGAGTAGTTTAAAAAAATCTTCCACAACTATCCCACAGGATACCATAGGCCTCTTAATTGTAAATGCATACCTTTGAGACTAGGCACCAAATTGGTACACCTTTCCCAAATATCCATTGACATGTACTTGTTGACAGACAAATCGTAAGATTCATACTGTCTACAGCCGCCCAAAGTGACACCTTCGAAGCCTGGTAATATATATGTGTCATAATCACCGTAGAAGAAGGTTTTGATCCACGGAGCTTTCACCTAAAATTAATAAATGGATCCATTACGGATCTAATACATTCCTAGCCCATTAGCATACTCCAAGTGAACTTATATATCAGCCTTACAAAAAACGGTTTTTTTTGTAAATATCTCAGAAACAAAAGCTCCTGTGGTCTATTATACTCCGAAAACCGTATTGATGTGATGCTCTGTTAAAAAGTTTTCAATTTTTTATCTGTTAGAATACTGTTATTAGCATTAACGAATTATGACCAAAATCAGCTCGTTACAGTGTCGAACACTATTTTTTATAAAAATCTCAATAAAATTGGTCCAGCGGTCCCGGAGCTATCGTTAGCCGGTCAGATATATAGACACACACACACACACACACACACACGGACCCCTCAGGGTTTTGTTTAGGCATCCTGTATGTGCCTTATTGGGCAATTATTATTTTTACCTTAAAAACCTGTCCTCTGATTGGTACAACTGAATGATCGTTACATAGCGTCTTGCCTCCGAACCCGCTGCAATTAACAATGACGTCACAAGATAGGCCAAGTCTTTCTAGTGAGTCTATCCTCCTAGAAAATAAATTAATAAACTACCTGCTCCTTTTTTTACGAGACTATCTGCATTATACTACATTCACGCTATCGTATGCTTTATTGTAATTGGCAAAAAATCTTATTGTCACAATTTTGTTAGCTGATGACGTGGAAACGCTCATATAGCTAGGTTTGTTAAGGTCTCTCATACAGCAGTCTATTTCTATCTCATAGCATACATTCAAATTAGTAAGTTGAAAAGTGATACAAAACACGTTTTGTTTTGGTTTTGTTCTGTATTGGGTTGTTGCTTTCCGACGTACGTTTTTTGATCCAAAATACCAAGTTTTTTTACACATAAAAGTACACTCCCAAACCATTATATCGGCCTTTATTTACTGAAAAAAATTAAAAATTGTCTTTAGTTTTTAAAATATCATGGAAAAACTCACACATAACCAACGTGCACTTAAATGGAGCTGTGACGGCGAAACCACTACAGTTTAGTTTATCGGTTCAGTCTGACCCGCCGTATCTATTTTGCGCTCAGAGCGGGAAGGTTTGATAAAGATACAAGCTTTTGCGAGGTTATAAGATAAGTTATAAAAGAATGATGTAATTATGTGAAACCCACCACTTAAAAATACATAATGGTTTTTTTAAACATACGGATATTCATCGATATACCTGGATTCAGTCATCAACAAATCTTAAGTCAATCATTGATTATGCTATAGGTGGACAATACTTAAAAATAAAGTGGTATGATGTGCGAGCACTTCGTGGTGTTACCTGTGGATCTGACCACCATCTAGTAAAAACAAAAATATTATTTCTATTAAGAAAAACAAATAGAGATGGAATTATTGGAAAAAAATGAAAACCTAGAATGCATCAAAAAAAATCAAAAGTACAACTTTAGAAGTCTAGAAATCGAAAGTACGCAGAGATTGTATCAGAAATGATTAGACGAAAAATTAATAACACAGAACATAGGAGAAAAACGCGCATACTTGAAATGGCTCAGTACTAAAGAGCAAAGAGGCCTAGAAATCTACAGGGAAACCAGAAGACAGCTAAGAAATTTGGTACACACGAGAAAAATTAAACGTTTGAGTGCAAAAGCCACGATTTAAATACACATGTAGGAGGTAGGCAAAGTTCTGAAGTATGGAAATTTATTTCTATGGTAAAAAACCAACAAAAGAAAAAGTAAACATTCACATCATCAAACCAGACCCGAATATCTGTTAGCCTCCCCGAGGAGAGACATAGAAGTACATGGAGAGGAATTAATCATCGAAAAAGAAATGATAATGAATAGTATTTAAAAGCTTAAATCAGGAAAAGCTACATACGCTGAAATGCTCAAATATGGATCAGAGAAGGTACTAGAAAATCTCACATGTACTATCAATCAATGCATAAACGGACATCCAGTACCTGTTGATTGGAGAATCGCATTCATATCCTCAACACATAAAAAAGGAAACAAGCTAAACTGCAACAATTACAGAGGAATTTCAGTAACCAGTACTCTAAGTAGATTGTACGGTAGTATTCTTAGAGGTTTAATAGATAATGATTTTCATGAAAAAGAAGAAGAGCAAAGTGGGTTTCGTACAGGCAGATCTTATAGTGATAATGTTTTTTGTCTTAAACAAGTAATTGAGAAAAGGAGTGCGAGAAATATAGAGAATCATGTTAGTTTCGTGGACCTACAAAAAGCATATGATACCGTTCCAGTAGAAAAATTATGAACAGTGTTAGAGCAAACAGATATCAATGATACATATATAAAAGCGATAAAAGAATAGGACATCGACTTTTACAAGAATTCCTGGAAACGAAAGGCTTAAGACAGGGATGTTCTGTGTCTCTCGCCAAATCTTCTTAAAACATATCGCAGTAGCTCTAAAAAACTGGAAACGTAAAATACACGGCATGGGAATACAACTTAACGACAGACAGATATCCATGCAATGAGTATGTATACCTAGGTGTCACATTTGATAAGATAGGAACAGACTGTACAGAACTGGAAAAAGAATAGTAAAAGCAAAAAAGATTATTGGATGTCTTCATTTTATGGAGCAGAGAGATAAAAAATAATGTAAAATTTAACATATATGAAACAATGGTGAAAAGCACGCTGTTGTATGTAAAAATACAAAACTAAAATGTAGTGTCGAAATGGATACAATAACTAGAACAATGAGAATATCTAGAACAGACCATATAAGAAATGAGACCATAAAAGAAATAATGGGAATCGAGAGAAGCATAACGAATGACATCACTAAAAGACAACTGATATGGTACCTACGTCCATGTACAACGGATGAACGACGAAAGATTGCCAAAGCAGGTCCTAGAATGGCAACCAATAGGGCGCAGAAAAAGAGGGCGTCCTAAAGTGGAATGGCAGCAGTCAATCTAAAAATCAATGAGCCAAATAAACCTGACAGAAGATGATTGTCAGGATCGAAGGAGGTGGAAAATAGGCGGAAAAACGTTCTAAACCGACATAGTCGTGTTTCAATCTTCGCTGCCAGTTCAAAGCAGAGATATGAGAGCACCCTCTCATATCTCTGGTTCAAAGGGTATACGTCACATAACTCGGCAGATTAGATTTTATCTCAGCTTCTTTTCTCTTATTCCCTGTCTAGCATATACTTTAGCGGTAAAAGGTATTTTTCTATCAAGAGCATACATACATCTGCGTAATTTTGCCCCCTCTTTCTATAAACTTCTTTTCGACCCAAGGGAGGTAAAGGGAACTTTCGGTCAGTACAGTGGAAAAGAACGATCCATATTTCCAGTCTCCTGGACAGAGTTTTAGTTCTTCTTCTGTGGCTTGCCTGTAGATGGGCACTAGTTTTTCTATGTAGCGGTTCTGAAATATTTTTATGTTGTTTAGAAACAAAAAGTACACTCGGATTTATTATCATGTATTAAATAAAATCTTAAATGGCTTAAATTCAAATGAAAAAACCGTTGTCTTGTGTTTAGAATTGTCAAAAGCCTTTGATAGTGTAGACCATAAAATATTGTGTCATAAACTTAAAAATTATGGCATAAGGGATAAAGAACTAATGTTGCCTAAATCATATTTAAACAATAGAAAGAAGTGTTGTTCAAAAATATCAGGGTGAACTGGTTAAGTCTTCACCGAATTCGATTCAAAAGGGAGTACCTCAGTGATCAGTTTTAGGTCCACTGATATATATTATAACTGGTAAAAGCACATATTGTGTAATACTTTACCAATAAATAAACTAAACTAAATAATTAGTATACTGTGACTAAACTATATAATATATACACAAATGACATGAATTCAATAATCAAAGATTTCCTTTCACAATTTTGCGATGATGTCACTATTGTTGTGCAAAACGATACACCTGAATAATGTAGTATTCGAGCAAGTCAATCAATAAAGTCATTAATTAATTATAGTTAAGAAAATAAGCAACTGAATACTAATAAAACGCAAATAATTAATTTTAGAAACAACGCTGCGAAAATTAAAATTAGTGATATTGGGTTGGTAAATTATTCGGTTTTGGTTCTAGGACTAAATATAGACAAATATCTTAACTGGAAAATGCATGTGTATATATTGGTATCCCTAAAACTAGTTCGAGATAATATCGGTCTAGCAGCTTCCCTGTTAGTATTTTAGGTATGTAATTATTTTTGGGGTAACTTAGCTGAGGCGATTAGAAGTTTAAAATTGCAAATCTTTTTCAATTAAAAAACACCGTTAGTTGTAAGGAAGTATTTATTAAAAAAAAAAAAAAACAGTAATGATATTTTCATTGTACAGTGTTTCACGAACATCGTAACAGAGCCCTTTTTGGGTATTTACAGTGCGTATTTGAAGAAACGCTCGGACTTGTTTGCGAGGGGGACATTTTTTGGCTATCTTGATATTTTTGTAGCACGAACCCCCTTCGAGGGGTATACTTTACTCCTATATTTTGAATAGGGAAAGTGGGTCTAGTGATACCTTGTTTTGAATATCTTTACAACCGTGTAAAAATGTCAAAAATCCATCAATTAGTTTTTGAGATATTTGCTTTCAAATTTAACATGGAATGATAAAATAAAAATTAAATCCGAAAAATATAAAATTCTAATTAAATTTTTATTTTATCAGTCCATGTTAAAGTTTGAAGGCAATTATCTCAAAAACTAATGGATAGATTTTTGAAATTTTTACCCGGTTTAAGGACATTCAAAAGGCCTTCGAAACAAGGTATCACTAGACCCACTTTCCCTATTCAAAATATAGGGGAAAGTATACCCCTCCAAGGGGGTTTGTGCTACTAAAATTTCAAGATAGCCAAAAAATGTCCCCCTCGTAAACAAAATCGACGTGTCCGAGCGTTTCTCCAAATTCGCACTCTAAATACGCAAAAAGACCTCTGTTTCGATGTTCGTGAAACACCCTGTATATATTGAAGTGTGTGAGTTTCATGCTTTCCAATCATGATCTTTTTATGTGGTTGGGGTTTTACAGACTGCTAAACTGAATATGACGTTACGTGAAAATGTCTTCTTGCTTACCCACTTACCCGAACTATTTCTGGAGTCTGACTAGAAAAAATATACCCAGCCACTTCTGTGACCCCTGCATTTGCACCTTCAGATGTGTTTCTTAAAGTTTCCCAGTAATTGTAGGAGTCATTTATCCATTTTCTGAAAAATAAAGATTTCTTTAGTTTATAGGCGTTTGAGATGTAGGTACTCTTGGTCAAAAGACTTAAGATGGTTGGGTTGTACATCTACTAATATTTTCAGAGCAGTGGCTTTTAGAATTATGATTGCCAGATGGATCGCCAACCTTCGATAAGGACGCGGCATACTAAGAAGAGTTTATTTTTAAAAAATTTCTTTAATATTTTGGATTTAACCCATGTAAGTTCTATGTTTCTTTTGTAAGATAAGTATTGTCTGATGGTCGCGTAGTGTGATATCGTGGTCATTTCTGTAATATTTTACTTGTCTAAATGACTGTTAGTTCTAAACTTTTTATTTTATACAAAGTCCGCCTCTGTCGTTTGCCTCTTAAAAATCAATGACCTGTTTACAGAAAATTAAGCCGGATTCGGGCATTGCTAAATTGAATACTTTATAATTTTTCCAATTTAGAGCAATAAACATATTTTAGGTTTCACTGAAAGCATTTTTTTTGTGTTCCTTTCATAAACTATGAAATAAACTGCTCAAAAATTGAAGTGATCCACCCCATTTTTATGGAAATTTTTAATGTAAATTTATTTCTAAAGGAAACGGTCAATTCTCATATAATTTTCTATCTGATATAGCGTCGATCATCCTCTTTTAATGTTTAGTTTCCTTGTTGTCCTGTGCTTGACAGGGTGGCTACAACGCAAGTGTAACAAAAGTGCAAACTTTCGCACGGCTCCTGTACGATTTTGATTTTTTTTCCATAAAATTGTACATTTTCTGATTTTTGGGTTGACGTTTCTACCCGGTTTGACCTATAGCCACCAAATTTGCTATGAGGCAGCCCAAATATTAGCCTTTTCGAACTTTGTACGCCATTGTACCCTAGATCACTGAGCACAATCAGGGGCGTGCAAAAATAATTTTTCGTAAATTCTGCTTGTTATGTCCAAACCTGAGTTTTACCTTCTGTAGGTGATCTGATATCAACTCTAGGTAAGTGCAAAATAGGTTTTATTGAAGTTTGAACATTTATACCGAGACGGTTTCTTCATTTTTGTTAAAATATCACCATTAGCTTCAGGATGATTTTTTGTAAAAAAGCCAGTTATTTCGCAAAGTTCATGGATTCAAACGAATTTTCTCACTCCACTACAGATGATTATGCTGCGTCACAAACGAAAGTTTTTAGAGTTGAACAAAACTGAAATGCATTGGAACTAAAAATGCTATGTTTTGGTTGTGCTTGTCTTCTTGAGCATTTTAAGATATCATACGCAAAAATAGGCTAAGAAATAAAAAAGTTACTAACTGGCTCACTTTAATTTTTGAGCAGTTTATTAAATTTTACTAGTATCTTTATTATATTCTTGGAAAAAATACTATTTTCCCCTTTTTGCCTCTACAAATGAATAAAATCACACATATTCTAACATCTTTCTTTTAGATGCTTGCTGTCGTAATGTCAAAATAACGAGATGAAAAAAGTAACAGTAAATAATTAGAAACTGGCTGTTTTTTTTGTGTGGCTTCAAAAAACTATTTGAAAGTGAATGGCAACATTGCCCTACAAATCGTATGTTTGGTTCAGTCAGTTCGACGCTCGAAAGATTTCTACGCTTACGCATTCTGGAAATTACTTTGATTTGAAGAATTTTCGCAGAGGAAAAAGTTGGGTGTCTCGGCAAAATAAAGATATTTTCGAAAATTTAGCTTGTTACTCATCACACACAAATACTACTGTGGACAAAATTTACAAGAGACTAAAACCAAAAAAATTTCTGTGGTCACCTAAAAATCTCTACAAAATAAAAATAAATGGGAAGTTTTTTCCACCAAAGAGCAACTACAATCAGGTTCTTAAATTTTTGGGATGGATTTCCTATGCCATCAATCAAGTTCTTAAATTTTTCGGTGGAATCCACCAACCATCAATCAAGTTAGAGTAGACGCAGCGAAAGTTGATGCCACGCACGTCATCAATTTTATCTTGGTATACGCCTACTTGCGGTCGGACAGTGTCGTGCGGAATAAATTACACATACTAATTTATAATGGTATAAAATACTAAGCCTATTGATATCCGAAACAGTCAATCACAAGCTACAGGCGGGGCCAGTATATCCTCCTCAGCCGTGACGTGGGTGGCTTTAACTCTCGCTGTGCGGACTCTGCTATATTTTTCTGATGGATTTACGATGCCATCTACTGCAATTGGGTCTGGGAGTCGGTGGAAGGTTTTGATGGAGTACATAACCTCCCTTTTTTTCAGTGAGATGTGAGGCTGCGGCCAAAATTGCGCTAAAGCTATTGGAGGGTAGTAGTTCCTCATCTGAGGATTCAGACGAGGGATCTTCACATCCATAATATAGAATATTATAGGTATATTGTTGTAGCGGCTTATTGCGTGTTACATAACTTTGTCATTCGTCAAAATGAATTTGAGTTTATTGAAGAAGAACAAGAGGGAATCAACTTATTAGACGGAATTCTTGACAATGATGAACTTTTTGAAGGCGATATTGAATGATGGGAATGACAAAAGAAACGAAATAATGAGAAATCTTTGAAAGTTGCCCAATAAAATAAAGAATTAAGGCAAAATCTCATTTTTTGATTAGGTATCTCAAGGGCTATGAGAATTTCTTCTTCGTCAGACCTGTTTTTCTTTGAAACGCTAAATGTGAAAAACAATGGTAAAAAATCGAAAAGAAGTTGGGTTATGTTCCTTTCTTCTTTTGTTACTTATCATTTGTGGGCGTAATGCCAGCAAGTTTTTTCATGATGGCTTCATCTGATGCAATCAGAAATAATATCAGATTGATGACATGTGTCAGCTGTCAACCAACCGGCTGTCAAAAACAGATGGAAAAAAACTTCCCCAAATACAACATAAAATGGCTATGGGAAAAATAAGAAATGCTCGAATATGGTAAATAACCTTTATATCACATAAATAATAATATTACTTGTGCTTACCGTGTAATATCTTCAGTTGGTCCAGAAAATGCAGTTCCAGGTCTGAAAACACCAGCCGCAACAAAGCTGCAAGTTTCCTTTCCAAATTTCTCCGCTATAACTTCTATTTTTGCGTTTCTGAATTGTTTTTGAAGTTCCAAGGCCGAAGTAAGACCTATTACGCCTGCCCCGACTATTGATATTTTTAGGTCAGACATAATTTTTTGTTAAATTTGGCACACAAAAACTTATTGTTATATTGGCACTGGAAAATACATCACATGTTTAATATTTAACTTGAACTTAAGCATTCATGTCTGGCTTGATTTAAATAATAAACAATCATTATCAAGATCTCATTTACGCACAATACAACAGATACGTACTTAAAATTTTTAATAACGTATAAGTTAAGGATAGACCGCACTAAACGGAACTACACTGCAGCGGAACTGCGCGGTCAAGTATTATTTAATGCACTACGCTGCGCTACACAGCACGGCATTAAGGAGAGTTTACACATGCATGGATTTGCTGGCGCCAATAAAAACTGGCGCGCCAGTAAGTTAAATTTGCAAGTGTAAACACCGACTTGCACACAAGTTATTTTTTTGCATGCATGTATCAAAAAAGTCTGCAGCTGACTGAATTTGCTGGCGCCAGTGGTAACGCATGCGCGCAGAAAAGGAAAATTTTCATGTGTAAACAAGTGCTTGCACGTCGGCTCGCCAGTTTTAAGTTCATTATTTTACATTATTTTCATTGTGTTTGAGCTTAAAAATTTTGTTTATTGTTGTTTTTATAGCTTAATATGGCTAAAAAAAGTGGTCAGCAGAACTGACCATACAGTTTCTGGAAGGCTATGAATGTGTATTGAAGGCTTTGAAGTTACAGAAGTAAAAGCAAAAATATGATCCATAAGAAACACATATGCTTTGGAATTGACAAAAATTTTAAAAAGCCAACGTTCCGGAGCCGGTGCAAATGAAGTATACACCCCAAAAGTACCATGGTTTAAAGTAGCAGACCGAATTTTAAAGAATGTTGTTTAAATAAGAGAAACTCTAGAAGAATATCAAAATGTTGCTTTGTCATTCGAAGATGGTTTTTATAGTTCGCAGGGCAGGATCTTCGCTGCAAGTTCTCCTAAAAGTTTTTCGGAAGCACCCAAACTAGATCGACTAGCAAGCCATGCTTTAACCCATGCAGATACGGCCTTTTCGTTGTTCCTTTTCCTGAATCTCTTTTATTTTTTTTTTCAATAAAAGTTTAGCGACTATTTTGCAGGCTTCCGAAAGTTCAGCCGACATATCGCGTATCGTGTACACTTTAAAAATGAAACTGGCGTGCCAGTCTTTTTAATTTTCGCACAATAGTGTAAACCTTTACTGGCGTGCAAATAGAACTGGCGCGAACACTGGCGCCACTAAATTCATGCATGTGTAAATCCACTATTATACATTAAAATCGTAGTGTCGCGCAGTTCCGCTGCAGTGCAGGTCTAAGCTTAACAGAATAACAAATAAAACAGTTAACAAAGTATAAAAGGCAACTTCAAAAGAGTAAAGCCAACCACGGACACCGGTGTTTCGGAAAAAGGCATTTCCATCCTCAGCGTGGCTTGCCTGACTACACGAAATCAAACTGACTACAATGGGTTTCACATATTTTTTCATTCTTTTTGTTTAAATAAAATAGTCTTATACTATATTGATATCTGACTTGTTAATGTTAAAGGTTAACGTCTTGTTTTTTAACCAGTCGGTTGATTCATGACATATCTAAATTATTTAAAATAAGGAAATGTTATTGACGAACCACCTTGCAAAAAAAGATAAGGTGAAAAGGTCGCTTGGTTTTGAAACTTGGGACACATACAGGGTGTCTCTACAAGGTCAGCACAGCGTGTTTCCGTGTATTTCAACCAAGATCTACTGCGCTTATTATAAGAGATAGAAAAAAGTGTAAATACAAAAGTTTTAGGGTTTACCCTAAACCGCCAGAAAATCTAATCTAACAAAATAAATTAATGTGGCAAAGTTATATAAAAAAAACAAAGTACACTCGTGCTCATAAAAATCCCATACACGGGAAATTAAATTGATAATTTTTAGTGTAAGTTACTAAAATTCCAGCTAAGATGTCTTGGCATTTTTCAATGTCATTTGGTAACAACACTATAAACATAGCTAACAACAAAATTTTAGTTGCCTATTACAAGTTGCCCTGTACGGGATTTTTATGAGCACGAGTGTACATTTCCTACGAAACACCCTATACAGGGTGTCCCAAATAAAAGCAACTACATGGGTATTTGGGAAACGGTAAGAGATACGAGTTTGTTTAAATGAGAAAAAAGTTGCGCTATTCTAAATCTACAAAAATATCTACAGGGGTTTTTAAAATATCGAGCAAAAACTAAAAATTGTGTTTTTTGAAAAATTGAAATATCGCCGCCATCTTGCAAACAAATTTAATGAAATTTCGAAGTTTTGTATAAGCAACTACGGCCAATTGAATGACGTTAACAATTTTTTTAGGCCTTCTAGTTTTTTTGAAACCATAGCCAACTTTGTTGTCTTATGACCGCCATATTGGATTTATACTTCAATAGAGCATAAAAGGAGCTTTTCAACCGTGTATAATAAGCCTATCTTTGGATGACGGAAAAATGTAAATTTATTTAAAAACTGTTTTTCACTTGGTTGGCTGTGAAACAAAGGCCGTAGTTGCGTTTATGTCATACCTTTAGCAGTTGGGTGTTTTTTTTTCTAACTTTTAGGTTTAATTCTTATTTAGCCTTATAGAAAGCACTATGCATTTACCATTAATTTAGGGTTACCCGGAAAGTACGTGTAGAACACGGCACGTGTTTATCTTTGTATTAATTTTAGAATATTAAGATCTACTGGATTACGGAAATATGTGCTTAATTCAATGTGTGGCACATACGCAATTCATTTAACTAAATCAAGGTACCTAATTATTACCTAAATCATGCATTTGTGTCCAACATTGAACTATACCCAAAAAGATAGGTACGTTTCTACAAACATTGAGTGAAGGTGGGGGAGGGGAGAGGGAAAGAGTAAACTGGTGTTGAAAAAAAATCTTAAAGCGTGTGCAGAAAGAATTTTTGAAAACGCTCTATATTTGTAAAATTTATAGCTACAACTATTACTAATAAGGAGGACAGGGATGAGTGAGGGAGAGGGAGGGGGGAATTAGTAAAATGGTGTTGAAAAAAAATCTTAAAGCGTGTGCAGAAAGAATTTTTGAAGTCGCCCTTAATTTGATAAAATTATTCAAATTTGGTTTTTGAAGGAATTTCATTAAAATCGCCTGAAATTTAGGTAATTTGTATGTCTTAAAGCCGACATGATGTGACAAAATGACGTCCCACGACCGCCATATTGATTTCTGATTAAAAAAATATAGCCTATAGCACCTTCAAGATCAGTAGCAATTCAACAACACCTTTTTTGTCAAAATCGGGGCAGCCATTTAGCCCGAGAAGACCGACCGACCTTCTCGGGTTTAGCCTCTAGCGCGACACTATACATACATATCTCAAAACATTACCCTTCCTTTGTGGTTGGGCAGAATTTCCGAAGTTGTGGTGATTTTGATATAAATTGGTACGATTAATAACTTTTTATACTTATTTACCTAATCTGTGTTAATAACCTTATGAAGAAATTTACAAAAATCATATTTTTTTTCCGGCGACGTAATATATGCGGCGTCGCGACGCTTTCAAATGTGACGTGACATTGATCCAGATTTTCTGAAATAACTTAGTAACTACATTAGATAGGACAGTTCTAATTTCACTTTTAGGCAGACAATGAGTGTGCCTTTCTAACAAGGTATTACATTTTAAAAGCTTGATTAAGTTCCATTAAATAAAAATTGTTAAATTTAGGTTTTATCAAAAATTTACATTTTTGTATTTTTCCTTAATTTTGGTTTATCTGAAGCGGTTAAGTGGTTTTAGGGGTGATTTTGGGTTTGGTTGCAAACTAAGGTTCCTTTTGAGTCTGCCTATAAGAATATATTATAACTTAGATTTTTCACTCGCAGGAAATGATGCAAAAAATTTTTGAATTTGGTCAACTCAGTTTTTTATAAAATCCATGAATTTCGCTCATAACAAAAACATTTTTTTACTACACTTTATTTTGAACTATTTTTTTCTTAAGTTTTTATTATTATGTTTTAGAATTTAAAGAAAATTTAAAAAAATATATTGCAGTTCAAAAAAAATGGTCATGGAGTTTGAAAATCCTTGAATTTTGAGTCAATTTTGGCACCTCTTCATTCATGTCCAAGGGATTTTTATATTTCCCAGGTGATTTTGTTCCTCCAAAAGAATTTACTTTCCCAAGGAACAAGCTTTCAAAATTTGTGTAAATCTCCAAAAACCATATTGAAGTTTTCATGCCATTTGCCCCCAAAAATAGCTATTTTTAGAGAATCTATGAAATCGCATAAAAACAAGTCATTACTGTTATTAACTTGTTGTAGATCTATGACTTGAACTTAACTATAGTGCTTCCATTATATAAAGCATTATTTTTTTTTAATTAGTGGGGGTGCTGACCACATACTATCATCCAGTTTATTAAAATATCGGGTGAAGCAAAAAAAAAAGAGAATTTTTTTTCGTTATAACTCTTGAACTATGCTACCGATTTTATTGAAAAAAGCTGATGTTTGCAGGAAATAAATCAGGATTTTAAGAAAAAATAATTTATCCGCAATCTTGAAATTACAAAATGGAGCACAAAATCATGCTAAACCCTTTAAATTTGCTTGTTGAAGTGTAAACTTCTTTAGGCGCCTTTAGCAGTTTTTGTGGGTAGTGAATTGAACTGAGCCGTCAGGCTCGGCTATGTAACGCTCATTCGGGTGAAGTCGGCTCGAGGTGACTAACTGCGAGAGGAACATTCAGCGAGCGATATGATAATGCAGATGAAGGCCAGTATTAATAATTTCGCCTTGTTGAAGTTTACACTTCTGCCGTGTGGTCTTAAGCACACACGATTTTTTTTATTTTTATGTTTCAGATCTTTTTTTAGTTTTTTTTTAATTTATAAAAAAATCCTATTTCTGCCACGCACGGACGAGATACGCATTACTAAAATCAGTTGGATTGTTTAAAAAAAAAATTTTTGTTTTAACCTTTATTGTACAGATTTCAATTCTGTCTCCATTCATTTCCTAATAAATTAATTATTACTAATCCGATTTTCCTCAAATAAAAAGTATCAAGGCAAAAATTAATTGCGCTTTAAAGGTCCCTATCGAAATTTATCACCTTTTTAAAATTCAAGATGGCGGTCAGAATCAAACTTAACCTTTCAATATATAACATTTTAAAGAATTCTATGATCAGGAGAGGCATCAAAATAGGCTGCCAATACTCCAGCCCCGGTCCTGAACCTAATAATTTATAAAAACATATAATTTAAAAGTTAACTAGTTAGAAAAAACAAAAATTTATAATTACCGAAATAGAAAAGAAATACTTATTATCTTAGATATTTATGAAATAATAAACTCCGCTAGCGATATTTTTGAAATACCGGTAATTTTATAAAAAAATGCAACTTACCAAGAAACCTAAATAAGTTTTGTTGCGAAATTTTATTAAAAGATTATAATTTTCTTCTCTACGAACGCACCAAAAAGATAATGACACAATGTGTTGCATTGTTTTTGACACATTTATTCCAAGCCATCAGATTTCTAATTACTTGGAGCCATAAACTATAAGATACTTGAAATAATACTCTAGAGGTGGTATTGCATAGAGTAGGATTGCCTTAAGGTCGATAAGTATATCAGTAGTAACTCAGGTGACCAACAAATTGGGAGGAAACATGATGACGCCTCCGCGATGCTATTTCAAATTCACTATTACAGGTATTATGGGAAGTATGCCAACATTTTACAAATAAAGCCTTAAAATTACTGCCTATACAAAGCATTCCTAAAATTGTCTTATTATAATATTTTTACCCTAGAACTAATATAGTACAATAAATATAGGTACACGCTGATCTAGAGCTAAATAGAAAACATTTGTAGGTACTTGCAAACCCCAAAAGCCGCAGAAAACAGCCAGTAATTTATTTGGTATTTGTATTTTTTGTAACTTTAGACCCGTTTTGTACGTCTATGGGCAGGGCCCATAGTAGGCCCGGGTAAACCGGACTTCTGATCAGGGGCGCCCAATCATAGGGGCGACGACTCAGAGCTCTAAAGGTGCTAAATTGTACATCTAGAGTAGCCGGATTAGATGTATGTAGATATATGAGTATAGGCGCGCAAATTTACTGTTTCGCCCAGGGCGCACAATTATCTAGGGCAGGTCCTGTTATGGGCTTCAGTTATTTAAATGTATTGTAGGTTTTAAGGTTCTATATAAATTCAAAGCATTTTGAGACATAAAACATTTTAGTATTTTGACAGCAAATAATTAAAGTTTTTGTAGTCGGCACCCCTACTAAATATATAAAATTTTGGTTCCGTTTTCGAGAATTAAGGTGTGGCTGTATGATTTTAAACATTATAAAATTGTCATTTGTAAAACGATATTTAAGGTAAATGTTGTATTTTTGGGAATTTCGACAATTTTTTAAAAAGTGCTATTTTTAAGTATGTTTGGCATACAAACTCCGGCACGATTTTTGTAAAATTATACAGTTTTTGAAAGCTTGTTTCTTAATATAACTAATTCCTTTGGAGGATCAAAATCACCCTGAAAATATGAACCGAACCGAACCGAACCGAACCGAACCGAACCGAACCGAGGCACACAAATGAAGCGATGTCAAATTGGGCACTAAATCCAATGTTTTTTTTACATAGCATTACTTAAGTTTGAATTTTTTTATTAGACACCCGGTCTAGTTTAGATTTACCACAATATTTTTTTAAATAATTTTGTTAAGTTTTAATAATATTTAGATAAGAAATAAGAATAAAAAAATTAGTAGTATTATTTAAAAAAAATTATTTAATCTTAAGAGCATTTTTTAAATTTTTTTTACAAAACGCGATATTGCTAATTTTGGTATTTTTTGCGCGGTTCCGTGTAAAGATAATATATAAATTTAAGCACATTGTGATAGGCTAACTCAAAAAATACAATAATTATTATACGAGATCAAACTCACCACTAAACTGTGTTTGAGGGAAGCAAATAACCCAAACATTTTAAAAATTACAAATTTAAATTTTGGTGAAAATTTCACTTCTAAACTTTTTAATAAAAAAACTCAAAATATTTGTTGAGATTATTATAGAGCGGTAGATAGATACATCTACTTGCTGCATAAAACTGAAAAAAAATTGTCCTACAAATTATCGTTTTTGAGATATTTGACAAAAAGTAGGTTACTATCAATCTTCACCTTTAGGGCGTCGCGACGCTACCTATAATGCGACGCCGAGCAAATCACTGTTTTTTCCTAACTTCGTAGGAAGTCCTTAAACAGCATGCCAAGTTATATCAAAATCACCCAAAAATTGAATATTTCCAATTTGACTGCCCGACCATTGGCCGTGCTGCAGTTCGGTAATGATGATTATTAAAATAGTTAAAATACGTATTTGATGAAACCCCAGAGTTTGTTAGTTTTGTTAGGGGCTAAAATAAAACCAATTATCTTTTCTAATAATATTGTATACTTGAATAATTGTACTGTACAATTTTTTAGTTTTTATTTTTCTAATTATGTATTAAATTCCTGGATGTTTCGCACATAAAATTTAATAGATAATTAACTATATATTACAATGAAATTATGCAGTTTAAAATAAAAACATTTTTTTTTCAAAATGACCGACACTGGGGTAAGAGGGGCTCTGATGTGAAAAATGGAGACATTAGGGAAACATATGCTTATTACGATACCGATAGAAATACCGATTTAAAAATTCAGCAGGTTTAAGTCCCTATTGTCTTCGCGTTTCAGGGCCGGTTTATACAGGGCGTCAAATTTATTTTGAGACATTAAATGTTAATTAGGACAATGTTACGTTTCAATCGACCTTGACATTTAATGGTCATTGAAACTTACGTCATTTTTTTAAACATGTAAGACCTACTTTTCACCTTGAAGTTGAGAGAAAGTCTAAATATTTTGTAATTCTAGCTTTTCACCTTAAGGGTGATTTGGGAAGAGATAGAGATACTCATGTAGGTATCACAGAATAAATTGGACACCCTGTATATACATAAAAAGCATAAAAAAATTGTCAAAATATTATTACACACATTCTGTTTAGGGTACAAACTAGTAAATACCAAATATGTCCCAAAGAATAGAGGCAAAAATAACTGTTTTTTTTTTGCAAAAAAAATTAAGCATAAAATAATCGATTGCTGTCTAAAACTTTGGAGGAAAGCATCACTTCTTCTTCTATTGCTTATTTTAGTACTCGTAATTCTTATTTTTTAATTGGTGTTTTTTGTGTTTTAATACTACTAGGATTTTTAAGGATCCATCAACTGTCATTTTTATAGCCTTTCAGGTATAAAGTAGAGACCCTGTATGTATGACATATTTTAAAAAAACCCACCCAAGTCATTGAGACTCACATTTTTTGCTTATGTTATTTTTTTGTCAAGTTCATTGGCGTTTCACTAAAATAATTTAAGTTATAAGCTATGAGTGACATCAATCACCGTGCAACATATTAACAAACATGTATGTTTGTTTTCCGACGCTTATGAATTAACAAGGACGGAAAGTGCGCCTCTCTCTAAACAATGCTAGAGTCTAGAGGACCAATATTTCTCTACTTTGATTTTGACTTTAAAAAAGTTAACTTTTTTCGCGTCTCTATTTGCTGGATCTTAATTTTAAGAATGTGTGTTCAAACAAAGTGTGGGTCATAGATTTCTCCGGAATAGGGGTCCAAATTGAAATTGTTGTCAAAAACTTTACCTATTTTTGATTCTATGCCCAGTGTCATGTGTTGACGTGACATACGTCAAAAACACTAAAATAGGCGAGATTTTCGTCCCTTCCACCTTTGACCAGCAAGGAGACCACACGTGGCATCGGAGCTCCTACGCCATCGAACTCGTCTCATGTGTCGAGAGTTGTTGGATAATGGGTGAGTTGAGCACTTTTTGTAGGGCATAGAATAGGGAAAATGGGATTATAAGGGTTCGGGAGTTTTTGTGAATTTTAGCACTAAATAAATGTGTTTAGTGAATAGTTGCGCCTTAAAATATGTCATACATACAGGATCTCTAGTATAAAAATTAGATCACTTCTTATACCCTGTTTCCACCAATGCATACCCACCCCGATTCAAAAAACGCATCAGGTGACGCTGCGTTTAAAACCGGTGCAAATCCATGGCCCATCACGTGATGCGTTTTTTGAATCGGGGTGCGCATGCATTGATGGAAACATGGTATAGTTCATAAAACCAAAATTTAACTAATTTTTACAATAAATATATGCCCGTTTAAGTTAGGTTAGTAGTTGTCCCAATAAGATGTAAACCATTATATAGTTTCTTTTTTATTATGGCGGTTCGTTATTCACATTTTATCATTTAAAATAATGTAAATATGTCATGACGTATCCGCCAAAATTGGCTTTATAAGGCCTCGCCCAAACCAAAAAACAAAACGTTGCAACACGGAACAAAATTATTTGATGTCTTGCCCTATAGTATAAGCTGTTGCAGGTTTCATACAACTTTTTTAAAAAAGAAGAATCCCTATCCATCGTAATGAACAACAAAAAAAATCCTCCAAGATCTTAACGGATTTTAAATTGCCGGTGAATTTTTTTTTGTCAAAATTTATCATTTAAAGGTATAGGAAAAGAGATTTTTAAAAATGTATGTATACAGACATAGGTAAGGTTCACTATTCCTTTGGTTAGGTTCAAACTCGTTTTCCTAATTTCTAATAAGAATAATTTTTATTTTTGAAAGCGGCAATTTAAAAATTCCCTGACTGTACAATAGTTCAATTTCAAAAACGGAATTATTAATAACTGGGCTTTATCAAAAACGTCATTCACCAAAACAAGAGATGAGCATAATCCTCCGCGGTTAAAAAATAATTGGTAATAATCAAACAAAAACAGAATTGAAGTTTTGTATAGTCTTTTCTCACAACCGGACAAAAGCATAAAGGACAATATCATAAAAAGGGGTTGCCTTTTTTGTTGGTCGCCTTATTTGGTTTTTGATAATGTCCGGTGATTAATAGGGATCTCTTGCAAGCCCTCCTTTAGCTAACTTTATCCTTTATAAATGCGACATTTAATGACAGATTTCACGTGATATTTAGAAGCCCAATTTTGACATTTTGCAGACACAATTTTTTTATCCTTTAGTTATCTATTAAAAGCCTATTTTGTGTTCTGTAGGCAAAATTAATTAAAAAGTTCCGAAAACAACTAGGGAAAAACTGCCAGGAAAATATAGGACTAAGTATGTTAGTCAGAGCATATTATTTTAAAAGGCTTTCCGTTTTCGGTCTAGAAGCAAATCATATTACTTTTTGGCAACAGACCATTTCCCCCTAATTTGACCCCGCTGAATCCGAATATCTCTGTTGGCAGGGACGGAGAAAATCCCCCCCAAACCCCCAAAAAACCTGCTTTTTTTCAGTTTTATGCAATTTTCTCCAAAACTAACCTTTTTATCAAAAATTGTTTTTTGTGGAGAATAAAATTCCCTTTCCAACGATGTATTGGTCAATAAGGTTAGGAAAAGCAACTAGCTCTTCAGTGGCGTACGTAAATTGGGATTATTTAGAAAAAACATGTTTATTATAGGTTTTTCAAAATTTTCTCAAAAACTACACTTTTTAGGAAAAAATAAGTATTATACTTTATTGTAGAACATAACATTTTCTTTTAAAAACTTTATTAAAATGTCGGGTTGTTGCCATATTTAAGGCTTCAGGGGCGTACTAATATAAACTTATTTTTAAAAATAACTGAAATAATCAATTTCTCTTGCATATTTAAATATCTTTTCTAACTAAGATTTTCAGAAAAAAATGTGCCTTTATTCTTTACTGAGGATAAGACAATTTTTTTTTTTAATTATATATTACAAAGTGAGGTTAATGTTATAATAAATACTTCAAAAAGGTTCGTAATTTATACCTACTAAAATAAAATGTTTCCAAATTAAAATAAACTGTTTTTTGATTAGATTAGATATTTTGATTTATCTAAATAAGTTCTTTAAAGCAAAAAAACACCGGTGGTTATAAGGGGAGCAATATTTTTGTGCAGAAAGTAACAGTAGTAACTTTGACACAGGTGTTTTTGGTTATTTTTTTAAGCCTATGGAACTAAAAATAAAGTGGTGAATCTTATGCAACGGTTTGGGGGGGGGGGCATAATTATAATTAGGTACTCATTGAAATTGAAATTGAGATGTTGATGGAAATTGAATGAAACCCGTAACAAAAATAATATTTTTTGGTAATTTTTGCAATTTACGGACGCCTTTGGAGAGTTTTCTGTACTATGGGTCACATTTTGTGACACACTGTTTAAAAGGACATTTTATAATCGGGCCCGCCGCCGAAGCCATAAAAGGTCGAGAAAAAATCGACAAAACAAAATATTAAAAATACAAATTTACCCTATCAAGCCGAATTGACCTGTCCAGTCGATGTGGACCCGCGGCCGTACTTTCGATCTTTTGTACTTTCGACCTTTTTTACTTTCGACCTTTTGAACTTTCGACCTTTTGTTTTTTGATCTTTTGTACTTTCGACCTTTTGTATTTTCGGCCTTTTGTACTTTCGACCTAATTTTTTCTACCTTTTGTACTTTCGACCTTTTATACTTTCGACCTTTTATCCGCCGCTCTTTAATCCACCGAAAAGCTAATAAGACACAAAATTGATTAGTTTGGATTGATCTTAAATAATTTCTTTAAATTAAGAACACCACTGGAGCGGTAAATATAAAATAACTTCCACTTTGTTATACACCGTTTAAAAGGAAATTTTATTGGCTATGACGAAGTATAGAACACGTTTATTGATACAGAGCTTGGTTTTTAAGAAAATTGAATAAAACGTATGAAAAACATGTGTCAAACCTCACCGAGTTTCACATTTTTAAAAAGGGAATTTCCCTGTCTACAAAAAACTGTAGAACAAGTTTTTTCATGTTAAGCTTAGTTTTTGAGAAAATTATATAAAACGTGAAACAAAAATGGTTTATTTTCTGTTTTTTCAAAATTAATTTAAATTACGGATGCCCCTGAAGTTTTATTTATAACATGTTTGTTACCTACAAACTAACTAAAACATTTTAAACAATTTAAAAACCAATTACTTCAAAATACTCCTTGGGCAAGATAACAAATTTTAACTAAAAACATTTAAAATGACAGTGTAAAGGATCCTTAACTTACACAGACCAAACAAAAGGTGTTTTTTTAATAAAAATTAACAATGTGAGATTACATTTTTTTTAAAAACCAAAAGTTTTCTACCAAAAATATCTACTAAATGTAGAAGCATATATTTTGTTCCCTACGGTTATGCGCTTTTTGAGTAATCTTTATATCTTTCACAAAAGTTGCAGTACACAAATCTTGAATTAAACAAATATTAATGCAATTATGTGATTGTGCATTGTATTTTCGTTTAAAATACGATTTGTAACTAAGGACACTCAGAGCAAACGCTACGATAAGTGTCCTTAATTTGTACAGCGTCATTTTGTACAGATATAAGATCTAATTTTTTCCTTAAATACTATCCGAATAAATATTCTTTTTATCTAAGGCATCCTTTTTTACAGTACGTCATCTTTTTCTAGGAGAAACAACATAAGACAACACAAAATAGTAGTTTCAAGAATTTTACGAAAAGTCAGCCTGTTACCCACCACTTCAAAATAGACCAGTGTACTAGGTACTATATCCTTGACGAAAGTATAAAAAGTATTTAGTCCTGATTGAAAGAACTCTTTGAGACAGCGGAAAACGTTCCAAAATTACAAACTATAGAATACGTTCGATATTTACCAGGAATTTAAGACCTAGTGTCAAAGTTAAGTACCAACTTGAAAACCCAGTTTTTTTCCTAAAAAATTGTTATATTTTGTTGTTTCTTCTAAGTGTTTGGAAGCTGGAATTCTTTTCCAATGTTGTTTTTTCCTAGAAAAACAACTAAAAACACTTTAAAAGTAAATAAAATAAACAGCCTATCGAAGGGACATTTTTTTTATATTGTCTATTATCAAAACACTTACATCATCACAATTTGTCTATTACAAATGGATTTATATTACACAAGTGACGGTTTGTTCTTCAAGTATCCAAACCAATAAGGGAACTACTACTACTACAGGGCGTTTTTGTAGTTTGATTTAAAAGTTCAAAGTACAAATATAGGACAAACATTCTTGATCTAAAAATGATCCAAAACTTTGGTCTTTGATCAAAACTGTTAGCAGAGGCGGTGAAACGTAGTATCCTCGATACATTTTTTTGCGCTCAGTAACCTGTATAATTTTTCACAATTTTCACAAGGTAAATTGATCAGTTTTATTATTAAGATTACCTGGTTTCTTGAGGTTTTTCAGTAGAATTATTTGATTAAATATAAATTAACTTATTACTTGCTATCTGTTCCGAAATACGCTTGCAATATACTGAAAGCGCTTCTACCGGATGTTATAAAGTGATTCTTAAAAGCAAAAATTGTATAGTCCAAATTATACGCATTTGTAATGACGACTTTTTTGTTTATCTTTGTTTAGTATATTATAAACAGCGGTGACAATAAACTTTTTTAAAAAAGTAGTGTCTATGATCATTTTTTAAATAGGTGGGTAATTGGTTATGTGAAGTATTCGTCACTGTAAATCAAAAATATGAGTTTGTCAACGGAAATTATTTTAAAAAGTTGTAAAATGCCGAGAAACAAATATAATAGGTACTGAACAATCGCAGCTGATAATTTTAAATATATATTGGCTTTTTTCAACTGGAAAGGGAACAAGTCCGAAATGGAATCCCACTTCAATTTGAGAATGTGATACAGCGAGCAGCAGATGCAACAAAATTGGACGATAGTAAATATAAAAAATAATCTACGCCATACGTTTTTTTTTCACCTGGTGACGTCATTACAAATGCATATAATTTAGACTATACCCCGCCTTTAATAGACTCTATTGGATACAGAGCCTCGCCCCGTTCCGCCCTTAACAGTAAAGCAAGCAAATGGGACTTTCTATAAGTCACAAAGCTGCGAGAGCACTCGCTTTAGTTCGACCCTTGATTCTTTAGGGAGAAGTTGGTATTGATTATTGCACGAGGTCCAACGCGGAGTCTTTTAAAGGCGACGCGCGACGATGCAAGCAATTTCGGCGATTTTTGGCAGGGATAATAGAGGCCTCATTAAAAGGCGGGGTCGCGTAAAAAAAGAAAAGTCCGGCTATCTTTGTTGGATACATCTATATTTCGGATTCCTTTCTCGCACTTCAATAGGAGAAGCTTTTAAGAATTACTTTAGGACATGCGACTATGTAAATGTAGTTGGATTCCCTGTAGAATTTTATTCGCATGCGTTAAAAATATGCGGCGTTGCCGCTCAGATCTTTATGTCCAGAATCACCCTGACCGTATTTCCAGTGAATATTAAGAGGAAAAACGGAAAAACCCACCATCACCTACCTACATACACGGTGTTTCACGAACATCGAAACAGAGGTCTTTTTGGGTATTTAGAGTGCGAATTTGGAGAAACGCTTGGACACGTCGATTTTGTTTGCGAGGAAATTGGGTCTAGTGATACCTGGTTTTGAAGCTCTCTTGAATATCTTTACAACCGTGTAAAAATTTCGAAAACCCATCGATTAATTTTTGAGATATTTGCTTTCAAATTTAACATGGAGTGATAAAATAAAAATTAAATTCGAAAAATAATAAAATTCTAAATAAATTTTTATTTTATCAGTTCATGTTAAATTTGAAAGTTTGAAGGCAATTATCTCAAACACTAATGGATAGATTTTTGAAATTTTTACACGGTTGTAAGGACATTCAAAAGGCCTTCAAAACAAGGTATCACTAGATCCACTTTCCTTATTCAAAATATTCGAAAAAGGGGTTCGTTCTACAAAAATTTCAAGATAGCCAAAAAGTGACCCCTTCGCAAACAAAATCGACGTGTCCGAGCGTTTTTCCAAATTCGCACTCTAAATATTCAAAAAGGCCTCTGTTTCGATGTTCGTGAAACACCATCTATATAGATGTGCTAGTAAAGCGTATTAAAACCATTTAATAGAAAGTGACTGCTACAAGCTTTCCGGCATATTGGATTCAAATGAACCCCAAAGTATGCCTTGGTTTAAAAAAAGTAGACGCTTTGAATAAAATTTGAGAGAGACTGCTTTCAAGTGACGACGTTAACATTTTTTTCAGTTTGACGTTGTCAAAATTAGGGTTAATTTTTATTTTTGATTTAATTTTAGAAACTCTTTTGATTTTGGAACTTTTGGAAGACTTCAGTTGACGTAGCCGCTTATTTTTTAATCAAATTAAAAGGGATTTAACCTAAGGTAACTGATAACAGGTGTTTTTACACTTAGAACAGAGACGGCTGAAAGCGCGGACCCATTATCAGTAGCCTTAATTTATCCAAGCCATTCGTTGGGGTTCATTAGAAATCAAACATGCCGGCACGCTTGTAGCAGTCATTTTTAGAGGCCCTTTTCCAGATGAATATAAGTCCGTGCCCACCATACATAGTGTGTTAGTGACTTACATTAGGCTCGCTTTTACTAACAAAAATCCGTATCTGATTTTTATTAAGCGAACTTTAATAAAATATAAGGTCTAATAAGTCTCTATTGACCTCAAAAACGATTACAATATATTAAAAAAATAACAGACATTGAGAAAGACTGACCTTTGCGACACTCATATTTTAACAGAAGTTAAAAGTTTGCATTTAGGAAGGCGGTCTATAACTTTTTTATATTTATGAAAATTTCTTTTTGTGTAAATTGATTTTATCTACAAACGGAAAATGCGATTTTTCACACTACTTTTAGTGCAAAAATTCTACTTTTCCGCACAAAAATGTCAAATTTTAAAAAAACATGTATAGTTTTGAAGTTTCCATTGAGAAGGTAAGGTTAATTTCACTTCTTTTTTGGCTTCCGCTGGAAAAATAATAAAATATTGAGTGGGATGTGTCGTTTTACAGGATATGATCGTTGTTCATAATAAATGTACCAATTTAATATTATCTTAAAAAATTTAATTCAGTTTGACTGTGAAATGCTTTATAAAATACTATATAAATAAAAAAGTTCTAGGCCCCTTCCTAAAATGTAGACTTTTTAAAAGCGGCCTGCTACATCAAGATACAGTTTTCACCTTTAATTTCCCCTAGAAATACCTCAAGACTCTCCAAAAACATCAAATTTTTGACACCCAGTAAAATATTCGTCTGAATTTTATGAACATTTCCTATTTCTTAAAAATGCAGTTTTAAATTAAGTACGCTTAATGGTTTAGTCGTAAAAAAATTACAATTTTTATAGAAAAATCTGTAATCGTGCGTAATATGAAAAACAACGTTTTTTGGGCGAAACATTAAATTTAAACTGGTCTAGTAAAAAAATTTCCAAAGAATCAATGCTTAGTTTTAGATGGACTAAAACGACCAGCGTTTAGAATTATTCGGAACAAGATTTATATGTGTCAAATTTCGACATAAATTTATTAAAAACTCTTCTTGCAGATTTTTCAAAAGAAACATAAATTTTCTCACTAGAACCAGTTAAAACCGTTGCCAAAATAATAAATCAACAAATGTTTGGTGGTCCATTAATTCCATAAAGCATCGTGTATTTATCTATTTTTGTTTGTTTTTTATTCAACATTATCCAACAATTTTTTTCGATCAAAAAGCGTTCGGCAAAACGAGTTTTTTTCAGTCGCCTACTACTGTACAAATCTCGGATCTTTAACAAGGCTAATATGCCTAAAAAACCAAAAAGACCAAATGCTAGCAAAAATAACTGGAAAATGCATAGGGTGTTTCCCGTAAGGACACTGATCCTAAAGAAGGCTCTATAGGAAGCGAAGCCTGACATTGATTTTGTATTTTTTTGTTTATTACTTTTGATATGTTTTCCTTGGTTTGGTATTGGCAGCTGATAGAGGACGTCAAAATATGAAAAAAGGTTTATATAACATGGGGGTAAAAAGTTGACGATTTTTAAAACTTTTTTGGTTATAACTTTTTAAGAAACACAGCAAAATATGAAATTTGGTAAAGTCTTGTATCAAAATAGGAACAATAATTGGATACACAAATGATTTTGAAAAACAATATATAGGCAATTTTTTTTAAAGAGAAACTGTTTTTTTTTGTTACAAACTTTAATAAATGCCATATTAAATGCAATATTTTTGTTGATGTTTTATGTTATTAGAAACAAGTCTTTAGTTAGACATAACAATAACATATCATTGAAATTTTTTTAAAAGTTATGTAAGCGAAAATAAAAAATTTTGAAAAATGTTTATTTTTTCCCCGTTTTTGGAGGTAATTTTCATCCTGTATGTCCCCAACAGAAAATGAATGGTATATTTTTAAATTAGGTGGCTGATTTTTTTTGGTAAAACCCTTTTTCCCCCACTCCTCCAACTTTGAAAATCCTATATCTTGATAACAGGGGGTTGTTGACCCCCATGTTACATGATTTTTTTTCGTATTTTATTTATTCTATCACTTATTGTAAATATTTATGTATTTAGACATAAAATGTTACGATAAAAACTTCTCTTGAAACTGTATTATTATTAAATAGATCTTTAGACTGACTTAAATACGTATTAAAACCAAATCTTTAAAATAAGAAGGAGCCACCAATGCCAAACCGAGGAAAACATGTCAAAACGTATAACTGAAAATTAGAAAATCAATGTAAGGCTTCACTTCCTATAAAGTTTGCTCTACGAGTAGTGTCCTTAGTTCCCCGGCCTTTTCTGCGTTTCGCTTTTGTAAGGTTCTTCTTTTTCATAAAGCAACAAAAGAGTAAATTCACATTTGTAGAAATAAAAATCAGCGTTGGTGATTTGTATTATTTTAATTTTTTTATACAGGGTGTTACAGATAAAGTAAATATACAGGAGTTTCGAAAATGGTTTCTAAAAAAGGCCTAGAAAAAATTTGTTGACGACATTCGGTTGGCCGTAGTAGTAATATCTACAGGGGTTTTCAAAAAAACAAGCAAAAATAAAAAAAATTGAAATATCGTACCGAACCGAACCATCTTTTAAACAAATTTAATAAACTTTGGTACTTCTTTATGGGCCTCCATAGTTTATCATACAGAACAAATAAAAAAACGTCCAAGATCATAAAGGAAAATGGTAAGTCTAATGTCATAAACGGAGTTATTAATAACCGGACATTATCAAAAACATCATTCATCAAAACAAGACCAGAGCAAAATCGAAGTTTGGATAACGTCTTTTAGGTTTTACTAAACTTCGATTTTGCTCTTGTCTTGTTTTGATAAATGACGTTTTGATAATGTCTGGTTTTTAATAATTCCGTTTGTGGCATTGGACTGCTATACCATTTTCCTTTATAATACTGAAGAATTTTTTTGGCATTTATGACGATAGATAGGGATTTTTACTCAGTTTTTTTTTATACTGGAACTTTCCATCCAATCAGGATGAATCTCCCAGTTTCGCAAAGTTTGAGGAAGGTTAAAGTATTTTTAAACAAACACAAACAACCAAGTACCTAGCCAGGAATCGAACCCGGACCGCCGGGGTGGGAAACAAACATTGCTACCACTACACCACGACGGCGACGATGGATAGGGATTCTGCTGTATTAGCGATCAATAAAGGCTCGATTAGGAATTTTCAAAGATCTACAACGCGATAGGTTAAAAATTAAAACGTAGGTATAGTATATTTTTTACATTTGCAAATATCAAGTTTTAAATTAGCAAATGTTTTTATTTTATTTCTACAGCAAAACCTATTTATATTTAATAAAATTAATTTTCTTTTTTTAACAAAATGTTTTGTATTTACTCTTGGGCACCCTGTATAATAGTTCAATGCATCAAAATAGGCGCTGATTATTTCAAATTAATAATAAATTAACACTTTTGCTTTTTTACGAACAATAAACACGCAAAAGCCAAACGCAGAGAAGACCGGGACACGCTGCATTAACACTGTTGAGACTCGTTTACGTATAATACAATTTTTTATAATTTTAATAAAACAAAAACAAAACAAAATTACATGAAAGCTATTTTTGCTAACAATAAAGCCTCGCTTGATTTAAAAAGCGGATCGAATGATTAATAATTAGAGAGCTGGGAGCTCATTCTTACAGATCATCTGCTCACTGACTCAGCCAGGGATGTTTCAAGCAATCCGCCGCGGTGGCCCTGCGGTCCGGGTCGTAATCTAACATCGGTTTTAGGAACGCCGCAAATTCCGACGCGGTCTCCTTGCTCCAGTCGTATTTTTCTATAAGGACATCATCAAGACCTGCAAAACAACAAATACAGTGAAACCTCTCCTTGCGGACACCTCTATTAAGCGGACACGCCCTTTAGGCGGACAAAGGATCCCGCCCGGAGCTTATGGGCGGTGGCTTTTGGTTGGATTTCTTTTAAATTTTAGTATGTTTCAGATCTTGATGCCCTGATGAAAAGCTATTATTGCCCCTTTGTCGTCCGACCTATGGTTTCAAAGATACAGGGGTTCAAAATTTCAGTTTTTAGCTTTTGTGCATTTTTCACAAAAAACTATTTCAAGTAATTTCTACCTATTCTGAAAAATGATATTATTGTCTGTTGTATATCAAACGTTAGGCCACAAGTAGAGCTTAAAACACAAACAAAAAAATTGGACCTATTAACAGTTTGCTACATTCAGTGGCTAAAATTATTAAAAAATATGTATTCAAAAAACGATGCTTTACAGAATTAACTATAAAAAAACAACAAACGGTGGATTTTTTTTTGATTTCTCCTGTCTTTTGGGAATCTCCCAAAGAAACCAAAATATGTATAAATGGTCAAAATCGGTTTGTAAAGTTTTTCACAAAACGCTGTAAAACTCTAAGCTTTTTTAGGATTTTAATGTTTTTTTTTTTAGAAATGCAAAATACTTTCGCTTTTTTTTAACGATAATATTTCAACAAATATAATTATGAGGTTAATGGAATGATTTTTGTTGGTCACGGTACTTTTTTAATCATTTATTCATTCAGTGGCGTGCAATTTACCAAGATAAATGTTCGAAATCCTAACTTCTTTTGACATTGATTGTTTTGCGACAATAAAAGTAAAATAACAAAGTTTAACAATATGATCTGTCAATTTGACATTGGTAGGTTAGTGAAACGAGCTAAAGGTGAGCTTTACACGAAAAAAAGTTATACCGGGTGATCTAAAAAAATCGGACAATTTCTTTTTCATTATAACTTTTGAATTATATGATAAACTGCACTTGGCAGAGAATTAATCACAGTTTTGACTAAATGTATTTTTTTGTCCGATATCTCAAAATCCAAGATGGCGGACGAAAATAAAACATGTTCGCAACATAAGAATAAACGAGCCTGTTTGAATTGTACAATTTAATTTCGTCCGACATCTTGGATTTTGAGATATCGGACAAAAAAATATATTTAATCAAATCTCTGATTAATTCTCTGCCAAGCGCAAATCGATTGTATAGTTCAAAAGGTATGAAAAAACATTATCCGGTTTTTGTTGGCTCACCCGGTATAACTTTTTTTGGTGTAGAGCTTACCTTAAGCTCGTTTAACTAACCTGCCATTGTCAAATTGATAGATCATATTGTTAAACTTTTTTATTTTACTTTTAATGTCGCCAAAAAATCAATGTCAAAAGAAGTTAGTATTTCGAACATTTATCTTGGTAAATTGTAGCCCCGAGTTTTTTGTGAAAAATGCACAAAAGCTAAAAACTGAAATTTTGAACCTCTGTATCTTAGAAACCATAGGTCGGATGACGATGAGGCAATGATAACTTTTCATCAGGGCATCAAGGTTTACAACATTCTGAACTGTAAAAGAAATCCAACCGAAAACCACAGCCCATAAGTTCCGGGCGGGATCCTTTGTTGGAACCAAGCTTTTGCCTATTTCTTTATATGTAAAATTCACTCCTATAACCGGACACTCTAATAACCGGACGCGGACAAATTTTTTTGGTAAAAAAAATCTGAAACCTCGTTTAACTTTTGCCAACGGGACGGAGCGTTGCACGACATGGGCATAAATATTATGTAGTATGTTGGCAATAACGAACTCTGCAGCCGGGGAATTACCTCTTTCCGTTTTAATGCGGAGACTAAATACTGCTGTCGTATTTAAAACATATTTGATTCGACGGGAGTGCTGTGTTTTATTTTTATTGTTCAGTTGGGTAGTAATAGATCTCTTTGAAATGGCGCCTAGTAAAAACTTCCTAAGTTTACCCCATTTTTTACCGATTTTCTATTTATAAGTGTTGTTTAGTTTTCCGTTTGTGTTGTCCTGTTGTATTATAAGTAATACAACCATGTACGTTTAATAATAAATATATATATTAAAATTTCGCAGTTCTCTCTTAAGCGGACACCTCCAATGAGCGGACAAAATCGATGAAACCCTGAGTGTCCGCTTATAGGAGGTTTCACCCGAGAAGAGCAAACACATGCCCTTCTTGGTTTTCACTGTAGTGCAAAGTCCGATAACAATTAAGCTGCATTTGTAATCGTGTTCGCTGGCGAAGTCGAACTCCAGCAATCAATGTAACCATTTTTAATTACGACGAGCGGGGCGTTCCAGCACGGTCGGTCGTGTTTGCAAGCTGTAAGCTTTTCAGACCGGGTCGCCACCCGTGCTGAGTACCAGATATGCGCAATACCATTGTATACATTTCTTGTCACTTGTGTCATAAAAAGGCTTATAATTGCATACACAATGTAGCGAGAATTGGTGATTTATATTATTCGAGAGTAAGTTTTCAATTTTAAATATTGCAAAAATTTCAAAAAATATTTTTTATAACGTATGTGGTAACAAGAGCATGGACAATGGTATGCTACATGATTAGAAATGCCCAAATCCGTCACGACTTCCGTGCTAGAGTGCGACTCCGCCAACCCACACGATTAGAAATGTACCTTTACACCTTCACTCTCTGCTGTGTGAATGCCCTTGGCATATCTTTGAATGGTAAGTTTGATTTTGTCCGCCTTCTTGGATTTTAAGATGGCGAACAAAAATATATATTTGATGCATTAAAATCGGTATAGTATAATCCGCAAGTTATAACAAAAAACATTTGGTCCTCGTCTTTTTGGCCCACATGGTATCTCTAGAGGAGATAGAAAAAAACAATTTGTGCAAATTTCGTAAGAAATTTAAAAAACATTTTTGTTTTGAAATTACCTTCATTCGTCAACTTTACCGACTGTCTAAAAAATACATACCCCAAGGTTTAAGTCCTGTGATGTGTCTAAGTTCATTTTTCTTGTTAAAAAACAATTTGGAATTGGTGCCGCCTTGCGCGATCCTTTTTGGAATAGCTCCTGCAAAAAAAAATTAAAAATATAAATAAACAACGCAAAAGCCTAGAAATCAGACATAAGCCCAATAAAAATAAAAGAAACTAAATCAAAACTCTGAAATTCACTTTGTGTCTTAGATGTAGACAACTAGAAAATTAAATGAGATATAGACCGGGGTTGCAATTACAGCTAAAAAGTAGTAAGAAAATGCAAATATTTTTTATTGCTTTTTAAAATGTTTGGTTGCAGGAAAATGCTTTTTAACGAATTTTTGTACACAAGAATTTTCTTTCTTCTAAATATTTTATTTATATTTATCTAATGATTGGCTTTATTTTCAGCTACGACCACATCAACCAGGCGATTAATCTTAGTTTTCAAGATGGCGCTAGCAATAAAAATGAAAAGTTTTAAACAACAAAAACTTTCTCTTTTTGAATAAACTGCATTTTAAAAACACCAAATTTACATAACTGATAGATCTCTAAAAAGGAAATAATAAAAAAGTATCAATAAAGTTTTACGTCACGTACTCTGAAGTCGGGACTCTGCGCCATCTAAGAATTTATTCCGAAAGTAATTGTAAAAATTCATTTTAATCGAAAATTTTAAAAACTGATCCATTAAACCAAACTAAACTAAACCTTAGGCACCAAAATAAATATAAAGCTTGAAAAAATACAACAGCCAGAAAACCCATCTAAAACCTAAATATTGATTTTAGTTGCCAATTTTTCTAAGAAATGAAATTGATGCAATGCTTGAGTGAGGAAAATAAAACCTTAACAGTATTCCGAAAAAACTCGTCCGCAGAATGGCAATTAAATTAAAGACATAAAGATTTTTAAAGCTATTCTGCTTCTGCTGATGCGCGGGCGGACTAGGAAATAAATAAAGAATATTTTTTTTCTATTGCGTGAGAAAGCCGAAAATACCCAAACAGCTGCTGCAACTGTTAATGTTATATTTATTTTTAACTAGTAGTACGCGTAATATGAAGCGAATGAAAAAGAAAAGTTGTTATTTAGAGGTGATTTTACTGGTCCAAAAAGTCCTTAACAACGAGATTTCTTAATTACCAGTCAAAATGACAACACTGTAGTAAGCTGTTTAATCGATTATCGATTAATTATGCATGTAGTTACCGTACTTACCTAATAATTCTATAATATGTGCAAGGTGATCCTCGTCCCGACAGTAATCTTCTCCCGAATGAGGTTCGAATAAATAGTCTCCTGTGGCCAGTTCGAAGGCCATACAAGCTGTACTCCAGATGTCAGCACTTGTGTTGTACCCGGCACCTAATAACAACGACGTTTTAACTCTTACTTAATGAAAATTGAGATTAAAGGAATATGTTTTGTAGATACTGTGCAGACTGAAGGGGTAAGGTACACGGTCATACATTAAACATAAAGGCGAAATTTCAAGTGCTTTCTTAGAGAGAGAAAACGCCTAAATTTTTAAAATGCAACCTTTCTCTTTCTAGTGCTGAAGTCCTTGCCATACGCAGTTACACTTTTGTGACTTTGACATGAAATAAACATATTTCCTAACCAGAAATATATTAAAAAGTAAATATGTCATGTTGGTATAAAATTAGAGGTAAAACTATCATTGTCTCTGGATAAAAAGGTGCTGACTGTAGTTTGACAAAAAAAACGTACAGATAAAAGCAACTCCAAGACATTAAAATTAAACCGAGAACATTTTCGGGCTATAATTTTTTAGAACTTTCGAAGACAATTATCGCAACAACCGAAGCACCATCAGTCGACAGTCTCTCGTTGGTATGGAAAATTCAAGCGTGGACGGATTAGCCTTAGCGGCGATCCAAGGCCAGGTGCACCAATGATCCAGGAAAACATCGATGCTATGCGCATGCTTATCATGGAAAATCGATATGACATATCGCGAGATTGAGGCTGCATTAAGGATTCCAAAGACAACAATTCAAAAAAAATTGCATAAAGAATTAGGGGTAGGCAAATTAGTTTCCCGCTGTATACCGCATCTGTTAACTGAAGAACACAAAGAAGCTAGGGTGAATTGGTGTCAGAAAACTCTAGACCACTTTGAGGTAGGAAACTCGAGAAACGTGTACAGCATTGTCAGTGGTGATGAATGATGATGAATGGTGGATTTACTCATATGAACCCGAAAATAAACGTCAGTCGTCTGTCTGGGTGTTCCAAGATGACGAAAATTCAACAAAAGTCATCCGTTGTCAAAGTGTATCCAAAACGATGGTCGCTACATTTGTCTCAAAAGCACGTCATGTAGGAACAATTCCTTTGGAAGATCAAAGGACTGTTACTGCCGATTGGTACATCACCGTTTGTTTGCCGAAAGTCATCGATGAGTTTCGAAAAACAAACCCCGAACGATGAATCATCCTCCACCAAGATAATGCAAGTTCGCACAAAGCACAAAAAACCATTGAATTTTTAACCCAAGAAAAGGCCGAATTATTAGACCATCCTCCATACAGTCCCGACCTAAGTCCCAACGATTTCTATACTTTTCCAAAAATCAAGAATGCACTGCGTGGTCAAACATTTCAGGGGTCAGAGGAAGCAGTCGACGCCTTCAAGAATGCAATTTTGACAGTACCAACAAACGAGTGGAATTACAGCTTTAACAGCTGGTTTAAGCGCTTGCAAAAGTGCATTAATTTTCGTGGAGAATACTTTGAGAAACTATACAAAACTTAAAAGACAACCCTCGTGTCACTTGATGGACTTAGGATTAAAGAATTGTATGGTACAAAACTGACAGGAAAAAAACCTTGTAATAATGAGGCATTGCTAGAAATGGAAAGGCTGCGAAAGCCCTAATTATACATCCTACATTTTGTTTTTTTTTTTGATTAAGAGTAAAAAGTAAAAAATAAAATAAATGATTTTCTACGATTTTATTAGAAAATTACACTAAAAAGTTAAAATTAATTTGGCAGATTTCTGTTTACTACAGTCAAACAGTTGACAAAGTTAGTATGTTTTTGATGCTTACAGATATCAATAATAAAATACATAAAAAATTGACTAAAAAAAACACCCAATTGCTGTTTTTACTTGTAAGTACAAGTCGCAGTTGAGTACAAAATTGATAGGTATACCTATAATGTATGACATGCTTTTAGACTTTTAGTTTTGATGCCCAAAGTAATTTTGTAATGTTGTTTAATTCTTATTCAGCCTTATAAAAAGCACTGTGCATTTACAATTAATTTAGCTTCACACAAAAAGTACGTGTAGATTTTCTATGAACGCGAACAGTGTTACATTCCATTGAGTGAAGGTGGAGGAGGAGAGAAGGAGGGAACTAGCAAAATGGTGTCGAAAAAAATCTTTAAGCGTATGCCGAAAGAATTTTTGAAATCGCTCTATATTTGATAAAATTATGTGAATATGGTTTTTGAATAGGGTGGGGAGAATGACAGGAGGGGAGATGGGTTTGAGCAGGGAGGACTACAAAGCAACTACAGCAAATTAGAGGACATTTGTAATGGGTAATCAAAGGAATTTCAATAAAATCGCCTGAAAGTTAGATAATTCATATGCCCTAAAGCCTACATCATGTGACAAAATGGCGTCTGAAGACCGCCATGTAGATTCCAGTTTAAAAAAATATAACCTATAGCACCTTCGGGATCAGTAGCAATTCAACGACACCTTTTTTGTCAAAATCGGTTCAGCCGTTTAGCCTCTACCGTCACACAAACATATTTACTTACATACATACAACAATCGAAAAACATTACCCTTCCTTTCGCCGTGCTTAATAATGGCAAAAGGACTAATTGCATCGTGGAAAGCCGGCTTTAAAGCTTACTAACTTACCTAACAAAACTTCGAGGGACCTATATTGCCTAGTTTGAATGTCCTCGGTAAAGTGTTTATCGACCCAACAGGCGTTACCTATAAATAGAAATCAGATTAATTTATGGGCGATCAGATATCGCTTTGATTGGGCAAAAACAAAAGGTAAAGTTTCCAGAGTTTCGACCAAAGTTTATGCAGTTTAGAGATAGTAGAAATTATGCGCTTTTCCGCTATTTTGAGTTCTCTCTTGAAAGGGAGAAATAATAAAATCCTAAATAATAGTATAATATAGGAAGGAATAAAAGTGGCATTTTTTACCGCGAGACGAAAAGCTTGTATTTGTAGAGGGATAAAAAGACACTTTTATAACGCTATTTTTCATTTTTAGTTTTTTTTTGTGGTTTTTTACCCCTGATACAATAATTAATAATAGCTAACAAAAAATATTTATGATAAATAAACTCAGCTAGCACTGAAGCAATCTAAGACTGCTTGTTAGTGCTTTTTTTACTTAATTTTAAAGTTTTTAATATTGAAAATAGGATTGATAGTTTTTATAGTCAGAAATTAGGATTTAAGTCACTAATCGGGATTTTTTTTTTGACACAAATCGGGTTTGTTTGTCTATCTATCTAAAAAAAGCTCTAATATACTATATTCATAAAACTTATGTATTTCTAATCTATCCAAGTTAACTATGAAGTCTTTTAATCTTGTTTTAAAGTTTTTGCTATAAATTATGTTTTTAAGAAATATTGGTAGCGAGTTAAAAAATTTCGGCGCTAGATAAAGAAATGATCGCTGACTAATAGTTTTGTTACTTGAAGGGATAAATGCACAATCATTTTTGTACTGAGTATTATGTTGATGGGTAATAGTTTCCAATGATAGTTTTTTTTGTTTATAGCCATTAAAAGTTTGTTAAAATAAAGTTGCCTGCAGTCAAAAATTTTACTTCTACATTAATTTCTTGTAGATAATTGTCTGACCGAACCTCCCCATCCAACAATGCCATAGTTAAGCTGGGACTGAAAAAAAGAATAATAGATATGCCTGAGATAGGTCGTGCTCAGATAGTCCTTAAGATGAGAGAACCTAGTTACAAGGAATCTTGTCTTTTTTGCAAGATGCTTAATATGCTTGTTCCATCTTAAACGTTGATCTATAATAATACCCTAGCCTTATAAAGCATATTCTTCTTCTCCTTATTAAACGAAGTCTATTTTTCGCTAAAGCAGCCTGATAATCTCTTATTAAATATACTATTTCACTAAATAAGATATTGATTAGGTTTCGAATAGATAATAAATTAAGATCTTAAGTTAAAATGACACACATTAACATAAATAAGGAATAGCATTAAATCATGTTAAATCTTATCTTAAGAATAAACTTTAATTGGATCTGCCAAATCTTTTTCCAAGATTAAACTGTTATTGAACGAAGTCAAAATACATGAACTTAATTCGAGTTTAATAATCTATTTTGAATAATTTTTAAGATTATATCGAGAACTGTATTCTTCCATATACAAGTCTTCGTTTTAAACGTAGTCTAACCACGCTGCACGTCTTGACTTGTTAACATGTAATTGAAAGCAGAAGCATAGGCAGAAGCTCAGTTTAGCGACCTAGCCATTAGTACCAAGCGGGTCTTTGTTTAAGTTTTTTCTCGCTCAGTAGTAAAATGGAAGCAGAGAAAGAAAAAGAAGTTACGGAATTTATCAAGTAAGATAAATACTAAAACAGCTCTATTTGAAAACAAAAAATCTAAATTACTTAAGTTATTATTTTAAGAATCTAAGTTACCTGTTTGAGTTATGTACCTCTTGTTTAGGCAACTGTTTTATTACCTATATTGTAGTTTTAAAATATTCTTGTTAAAGCTTAAGTTTTGCTGTCGTTGTAAATTTCGGAAATTTAAAAAAATAGCCTTGGAAAACAAAACACTACTTTTCTTGTAAAACCAGTATTTTTTGAGTAACCTTAGTTTTTATTTTAAGTAGCTAGTTTAAGTTAGCTAGCTTTTAGGTTAGAATGTTGTTAAAGTTAATTTAATACGACCCTTGACGTCTTAAATTAATATTATTTTCTATTGCCGAAAGAATTAGACGTCGCTCAGCCCAATTACTTTTCCACTTGAGGAATACTGACTCTAATTTATTCTTGAATCAAAGCTTGGCGCCTTGATATTAGTGGAGCTTTTTTTCCGTTTTCTTACCTAAATCGGCTATCTTAACCTCAAACTCGCACTCGACAAAGGCAGGATCCAATTCGAGTTTGGGTTCGCTCTTTGATGTTAGCGATGGAGACTCGTCGTCCGACATCGAGATACCCTTGCGTTTATCGTTCATCATGCTGACGTCAGCTGTTTCATCGCACGGTGAGATCGCTTCGCCTCCAGCTACAAAAAATATAGTTAACAGGTCCTAGCCGCCTTCAATTTATTTTAGACAAGACGTGACAAGACTCTTTGACAGCTGTTATACCTGTTTAACACTGATAATTAAACGAACCGTTAATGAGAGAATACTCCTCAAAAATGGCAACAGCGCATCGTCGCGACGAGCCCAAGATATTGCGCGCGCACATGAATAGTTTAAAAATTTAAAACAAACTAAAATAATAAAAAACGAGCTGAGTGGGAAAACAGTTCAACTCGCGAGCTACGCGATAGATCGCTTTAAGAGCTTGACTTGTAAGTGTCCCATCTATTTCTGTGGTTAGTAATCTCTTTTGTTTTTGTTGTCAAAATTTAATGTGTTTTCTGTTCTAAAATATTAAAAACGTCGAAGTAGTTGAAATAGCAAAAGTATAAACAAACAAACAAGCAAATTTAGCAAGTGTTGCTAAATAAAACCGTTTAAAAAAGGTGTTCACACGTGTTAACTTACCTAAATCGTCAGCCTGACCATTCTGCAACTTCTCGCTTTTAACAGGGTCTTCTGTCATTTCTGTGGGATTGTCATTGCTGTCTTCCTGGTTGTCGTTATCATTGTCGATGCCGTTACAATCGGGTTTTTCGTCGCCATTAGTATCGCCCAAAGGAATTATATCGGCGTCGTCTACATCTTTAAAAAAATAAAATAATTTATAATAATACTAATACGCAGGCTCAAATAAAATAGAGGCTGCAGAACGTTGACTAGATTAAGGGTACCAGCCGCCATCTCTAGAGGTCGCTGTGATGAACAAGCTTAGTACAAGCCGCCCCTGCCCAAGGAAAACAAATATAGGTATGTGACCTTTTATTTGTTTTGTAACAAATTATTTTATTTTTAGTATCATTATTATGCTTTTGGTAAGTGGTATCTTTTTATTTTGTAGTTGTTGTGTTATCTTTATTATTTAATATTATTATTATACTTTTACGAATACCTTCAGTTTCATTCTAAATGGTATGATATTGGATAAACTTACTTAATTTAGATTTAGATAAATATTGTATTGTATTAGTTGTTTTGACTAAATAAACGATTTATGTACCCTAAGACGTCGCCGCGCCGGCGCCGTGGTGAACAGGCAGTAAAGACTGACGCTCTGTCAAATGTCTGCTGTGTCATTAAACAACTGACGCTTAAAATGCAAATCGCGTTTAGTTTTTTAAGTGCGAATTTGCCCTCTCTTTCAAATCGAAGCTATCAAAGTTGGCTCTGCTTAATTACTATAAAAGTAACGGATTTTTTTTTTGTCCGCGTAAATTTGACTAGTGTTACTTTTCTATATCTATATTTAAATCCGGGATCTCTACCAAAGAACACATTTATACTAAAATATCGAATAATGAACTTAAAATTGAAAATATGACCTGAAATGTCAAATAAACCTATGCCTTAGAATGTTGGATTTCGAGATATTTGGAGGTCCTGGTACTGTATATTTAACGAAGATTGCAGCATATTTTCTACACGTCAGTTTTGACACTCTGTCATCGTTTAGGGGATATCCTAATTTTGATTATATTTGGAGGTTAGAAATGGCAAAAATGTATAATTTACTACGGCAATAGAAAAAAATTGCGTAAAAATTCGTTTAAATGAAATTACCTTTTTTCTTTTCTTCAATCTCTATAATTTGTTCCATTTGCAGTTTCAACAGCTCGTTTTGCCGTTTGGCTTTCTTTTTCAGTTTCTTCTTCTTGTTTTTGCTCATTTTCTGTGGCGCTTCTGCTTGGGGAGGGGCGGTACTGATAAGGGAGGTTGGTAATTTTAATCCTTAAAAGAAAACAAAAATTGTCTATAATATCGCACAATAGAGACCTATTATTGCGCGCCAGTTTTGATTTGAATTTATTAAAGATAATTATTTCACATTTAAGAATCAAAGATTTAAGAACAACTAGAGATTGGATTCCACAACCAGCCAAAATAAAAAAAGAGTGGGTACAGCATGTGTTTGACGTATTCATTAAAAAAGCTGAAATAGACACGGTAGTAGAAGGGCACTCGTAGGCAACCTGTTAGGCAGCCCAACCAAACTCGCTATAATTTGATTTTATCGCGGCCTTCTCAAATGGCGGAGACTGTCAGTTGTTGTTATTTTTAAAAGAAAAGTTTGGAAAAGAATGAAAATCCCGGACTTTCCCTACTCTAATGGAAAGAGTAATGTTTTAAGAACCTGAACAGTTTTTAATAGTTAGATTTTTATTATAAATTTAATTTTTAAAAAAACTGGCAAAAACACGAATAAAGAAACAAACAGCGGTCGACAAGCACTTCTAAACCAGAGAATAAAATGTCAAACTGAAACAAGAATGTGACGGAAAGGCAACCATTCTGGATTTGCCACATCTGTTATTCTTTTATAATTCCTGGTCGAAATGCGGTGGTTTTTAAAATAAACATAAAATTAATTAAAAAATAAACTAAAAGCCTTAGTATCTAAAACCCAAATCAAAAACCATATAAAAGCTTCACTCTTTAATATTAGGTGGCGATAGTTTCAAATTAGCGCCATCTAGTTTTTAGTGCTCAAATGTACCTAATTGATGCATTTCGGCAGCCTCGCAAGCTAGCCGTCTGATGTGTTCTTCCGAGACACAGACTAGAACGTTTTCAGGCTTGATGTCAGTATGGATGATCTTGCATTTGGAGTGTAGGTAATCGAGCCCTTCTAACACTTGCCTCATTATGGTGCGAACATTGGCTAGTGGGATACCTTGTGAAAAAAATATTAAGTTCAAATTAAATAATAATAGTGATTGGTAATAGATCACACAATAAGTCACCAGGTGTTTGCCTCCAATTTAAGTAGGAGGGTCTGTGTAACGTCATAAATCGAAGATGGCGGCTTTTTTCATGGTTTTTCACAAACGCTGGCTTATAACTTTTGCTAAATTGTTTTTGCAAAAAAACTGTTAATATGTTTTGTGTTTGCAAGAGAACACAAATTAATATAGTAAAGAATATAGCTTTATATCTTAAAAACTAACAAGGCTGGATTTATGACATCAAACAGGCGCTCTTACTCAAATTTAATGCAAATACCCGGCAACTTAAAATTAGTGATCTATAACCAATTGATTTCGGGTAGTGTAAAACTTCGTTCCTCAATTTTTTTTCTATAAAAAGTAGTAACTATTTTTTAGTATTTAAAATAAATGGATCCATGACGGATCTGATATAATCTCCATTTAACAGTTTTGGCACCTAGCCCCTTTGTTATTTCTGCTCCTCAATTATTGATAAGCCTATACCCATCTATAATAACAGCAGACCAAATTAAATTTTCTCAACCTGTTGACATTTTTTTGAAAATATATATTTTGTATTGTGCTAATATCAAAGTTTTAATGTGTTCCAAATATATGTATCTTGAAATATTTAAACAAATTTGTTTTTAATAACTCATGATAATAAAGTAATTTAAGCAAAAAGAGTATCAATTACTGGATTTTACAAAAAACCCTCTCAGTAACTGGAAAAAAAAAACTAAAAATTTGTAATATTTGACAATTCTGACAGTGCAAATCTATCAGGATATGTTGAACGTAAATGTTGCTATTTAAAAAACTCATTCTACTTCAAAACTGACAATTCTATGACTTTTTCCTCAATTTTTGGGTATAAGGTATCAATAGCTGGGCATTTTACCTGTGGACAATAATTTAGCAACCACCTAATAGTGCCCTGCTTATGGGACAAAGAAGCTTTCATCTGCTATCCAGGGTCACAGAAAGCAAAAAAAAAGCTGTAATTTTTTTTAAGTGTTTTTAATCAAAATGTAAAAAATAAATGGATCTACAACAGATCTGATACATTCCTAGCTAGCCTATTAGCACATGTCTAGTGAACCCATGATATATCAGCCTTAAAAACAGTTTTTTGTAAATATCTTAAAAACTAAAGCTCCTGCAAAATTATTGAAAAAAATGCAGTCTACTATATTCCGAAAACCGTATATTGATGCGATGTCCCGTTATCATTTTTAAAATTTTTTAATAGCCATTAGCATGGATTTTGGCCAAAATCTAATCAGCTCGTTAGAGTGTCAAACACTATTGTACCTGAAAATTTGATGAAAATTGGTTCAGCACACACACACACACACACACACAAACAGACATCACGACGATATTGCTAAGATAGGTCAAAATATACCCACATTTTCGGCGTTATCGCAAAAAAAAAATTTCCTCGAAAATAATACCTTCTCTAGCCATTGCTGCATGGGCTAGGAAGGCAAAAATTAGGTGAGGACCTTTTTTTTTGTTCAACTACTTTTTGTTAATGCAATCTAAAAAGTTTTTTGAAAGAAATTTGAGAAAATGTAGGTGAGAACCCTCCATTTTTCCCTTTTTTTTTTTGAGGTAAAATTCAGAAATGTCAAGTACAAAACAGTTTTTCAAAAATGTATATTTAGCTCGATATTTAGATTTTTCTCATCATGGAATTTACAGAACATAAAATTTTTACCTCTTTTGAAAGGTAAACTAACTACACAGAAAAAAAGATTTGTAGCTTTTTTTAAACATGACAACAAATGCACTATAAAGTTTACAAAAAAAATCACTGTAGCATGTGAGCTAAGCAATAGATTGAAAATTTCATTGTAAAACTATTTTTTAAATTACAACTTTACTTTACATTACATCCTGGAAACAAAGTTCTAAAACTCTAAATCTTTTTTTTGTTAGTTTATTTTTAATTCAAGTATAAATATATTATATATATAAAATATTTTCTATTAAAATCAGGTTTTGTTTTGAATTTTTTTTTTGTTTTAAATTCTTCTCAACAAACTAAGGTCCAGGAAAGTTATAAAATTTGGTTCATATGTGTGTAACTAAAACCTAGTCCCTGTGTAGGTGGCAAGTTTTAACACCTTCAGTAATTTTGTACTTACCATGATAATTTGATTTAATGATTAATTTTAAAAGGTGATGGCCTAGGACTTCAAAAACCATGCAGACATGGACTCCATTAATGCCACTGATTTTAAAGTCATTTAGAAGTTGAACCTAGCAACAAAATAAATTCCCTTTATCTAGGCTTTCAAGTTAAAGTTCAAACATGCTAACTCTTTATTGTCACAAGACTCTTATTGTCTGTTAATAATAAATTATGATCTAAACTAAACAATTGGTTACTTTTAATCTTTTAGTAAGCTTTCTAGAATAATTCAAAATAATTTTTGCTATCTAATCATACAATGACTCTTTTCAAAATAGTCTTTGTCATAAGCTATAGGAAGTTTGACAGTGAAATTAACAATCCAAAACTTAATTTATTTGATAGGAACACAGTTGAATTTTCTTCTTAATTTATAAAAACAGAAGTTGCTGTAGCAGAAGCAGTATACAAGACAAAAAACAATAAAAAACAATTTTCTTAAATAAAAACAATGCTTTTTTTATATATAGAAAGAGACAAGAGAGCTAAAAAAATAATAGGAGAATAAACAAAAAAAAGACAGTCGAATCGCAGTAGAATAAATATAAAAAATATTTTGAAAAAACTTGTTTTAGAAGATTTTATTGATATACTTGTTCTTTAGAAGATTTATTCTAAAAAACTAAAAAAAAAAGATAGGATACTTACAGTTTTATTTCTTTTAGGATCAGTTGGGTCAGAGTCCCTGACTGATTTCAAAATTTTAATTTCATCTAGTGCAGTCTCTGTGAAATGCTCTGCAGATTTGACAATTTTTAATGCTACAAATCTCTTGTCTTCCAAGTCCCAGCAGAGCCACACTGTGGAAAAGTGACCCCAACCTAGCTTCCTTGTGACATGATACCTGATAAAAAAAAAGGTATTAAAATTAAAATGCAGCAAGGTCTTTTTAATAGATGTTTTTGGGCAATACCTTCCAAAGAAAATAGATTTAATCATTCTGAAGTAAAAAAACACCACTTTTTTCATCAAAAGAGAAGTAAATTTAAGTTGGCCAAGGTAACTGACCTAGGAATCTTTTACTGCTTGGAATAGTTGATAAAGAAAATTTTTACAAAATGAATAAACTGAATAGTGTCAAAGTTTTTTTTATAAGTGGAAAACACTAGTAAAAAGTACAAAGCCAGTGTGCAGGCTTAATTTTCAGCACTTAAGGGTTGCAGTGTTCTGGATTCTTAATATTTTTTAAAATATTACACAAACATGAACAGAAATATTGATGAGTGTGAGACCTCTTTGTATTAAAAGTAAACTGAATCATATTGGAATGCCACTTCTAGAATTTTTTGTTTGTGAATTTCCTCACTATAATTGTGATACCTATGGGGTGATTCAGTTTTATGTTGCTTTCAGAAACACTTTAGTTTAATATCTTAGATGACAAAATTTTGTTGTTAATACTTACCTTCCCAAGAAAAGATCTCCAATTTTAACTGGATGGTAGCCTCCTTTTCTGTAATCTGTGGAGTCCTCTTGTTCTTCTTCTTCACTTGTATAGGGCTCATCGGGATCCTATAAATAAAATAAAACCATTTGGGACTTTAGGTACTTTGCTGTATCTCTAATATCTCTGTACCTAAATAATTTGGTTTGAAATCGGAACCCAAAGTTGTCTTTGCAAATCAAATATCAAGATCCTATACAAATATTGTTGTTGTTTTCCTAGGTCAAGTCAACACAATACCTACACATACCTCAATGGTCTCATTAGATGAACTGTGTGAGGGCTCATTCTTGGAATAGTTGCGGGCACCCTCGCCATGTCCGCCGGCGCCTCCGCCGCCGCCTCCGTTCATCTCTCCGCCGCCTTTGCCCTTTTTCCGTTTGTTGGCGTGCCGCTTCTTCTTGGCCTGTATGGCCAGAACGCGACGATTCACGTCCGATTTGGCTTGACTCATTTGAACGAGCGTGGATTTGTGCACGCCTCGGTTGTTGTCAGTCGCGGCCCCGATAAATAATCGACCACCAAAAAAAATCTCGCCCCAATTTCGAGAAAAAAGTGAAAAAAAACGTCAAATTCTCATCATTTTACGCCACTATTTTTTTTGTTGACGGATCATGGCGGATTGACATTTCTCGAAAACGAATCTGGGCCAGAGGGCGCGCGCGCATGAGTAAATTTCGATTAATTTTTATTTTATTTTTTTTTAATTTTTTTAACGTGTTAGCTTTTTTTGACAAACTTTTTACTTTTTTTTGTTTGAAAAATTTATTATTATGCTCTAGCTCCGGTAAACTTTCAATTTTAATCAGAAAATTTAAAAAAATATATATTTAAATAATTATTCCTTTCTGATCAGAAACCTATCCCAGCGTCTTCGCCTACTTGCAGCTGTAACTTCAGACAACGTGTAAGAAAGAGAAAAAAACCAATCGGATTCATCTCTAGTCATCTAGCCTATAAGTGCTCAAAAGCCGGAAAATTTTGTTTTCCTTGTTATAGATCTTACATCGTTCAGTTACCAAAGCACAGAGGGCACCACAAGCTTAAAACGTAACTTAACCTCACAAAATTTTACATTTTTCTCATTTGTTTAGATTTTAAAATTTTCACGTGTTTTTCTCCTTTTTGTCGATTTTTTATTAAAAACAATAATCTAACAATATGTCGGACCAAGAAATGGACGTGTCCAGTGGTTCCGAAAGTGAGGAAATGCAAGAAGAAGACGAAAACAATGAATCACAACCAAATCAAGAACAAGAAGGTAAGCCTAGAGAACCTGTATGTATGACATATTTTAATCTTTAACTGTACCTGTATGTATGACATATTTTAATCTTAAAAATATGTCATACATACAGGGTATGATCTTATGTATGTCCCACACAGGTAATAATCTGTGCACACAGGTGGCCTAAAGGCCCAAGGAATTTTTAACCAGTAACTGTTACATCCATTGACTTGTATAAGGCCCTAGAAGTCAATGGTTATGTCCTATTTTAGAGACATAACCAGTGAAAGTCTCACACACTTCTATTATCTATATTACTTTTTTTTAATCCGTAGAATTTTGTTGAATGATTGATATCAAAGGTTTTTTTAATGTATTAGATGTTTTATCAATTGTATAGTGATATTTCTTATAGATCATATTTTATTAGGAAATGTACTTTACATAGAAGGAGTCTGACAGACTCCTTCCTGTACACCAGTTACAGGTCAAAGCCAAATACTGAACTGTGAACTGCAGGTTTATAGTATAGTTTATTTTTGTTTTTTATTACTTCTTACCACTTACTTTATGGAACTCAGAATCCATCTTTAAAGTCCATACCACTGGTTACCTATTGGTTTATGTTAGTAGATACTTACTGTACAATAAATTTTTCCTTTTAGAAGGGCAACCAAATGAAGTTTACCTGCCTGGAAAGCCCCTAGAAGATGGAGAACAGTTAGTTTGTGATGAGAGTGCTTATATCATGTATCATCAGGCACAAACAAGTGATCCATGTTTAAGTTTTGACATCATTAAAGATAGTTTGGGAGAAAATAGGGATACATTTCCTCTAACAGCTTACATAGTTGCTGGTGAGTAGGTATAATATAGAGGCCCTCTATAAAAATATTTATACTGGGACTTTCCATCCATACCAGGGATCAATCTCCCAGTTTTTAGCAAAAGATTTTTTAGTTTTTTATTGTTAGAACAACTGTACCAAAAATTATGAAAATCAGAGAGGATGAATTCTCAAACCATCTTTTTTTGTTGATTTGATATGAAATGACCCCTTAGCATGACCCAATTCATTGGGCAAATTTTTTGCTGCCTAATCTTCAATTGTCTTCATGGCCTATTTTATTTCTTTTCATTACCTAAAGTGTCACAATCTTTAGGCACCCAGGCATCCCAAAACCACATAAACAATGTAATTGTAATGAAGCTGTCAAATCTGCACAAAACTGGCAAAGATGAAAATGAAGAAAGTGATGAGGATAATGAAGAACTGGATGATGAAGAGCAGGATAGCAATAAAAGTCCCAAAATGATAGGAGCTCTTATTAAACATCAGGGTTGTATCAACAGGATACGAGTAAGTGTTTAATAAATATAAGGTAGTTGCACCAGTTATCGACAGTGCACCAGTAATGAACACTTTCAAATTCAATCTCTCTTAATAAGGGCATGTATTAAGATTTTTACATAATTCCTTGCCAGAACAAAAGATCAATGTCTCTGGCAACGCTGTACAACTGCGGGAAGGTCATAGTTTTGGTTAAGCAGAAATAAAATGGAGTATGTTGTGTTGACCATGTGCATTGCTGTTATTGCAAAGAAATTTGCTAAGGTAAGTATATAAAATAGGTGATGCAATTTCAATGTGAATTAAATTTTGTGTTCCAAATCAATTGTTTGAGGTAAAATTTGATTGTTTACTTTCATTCTAACCAAAATTTTTCGGGGTGTTGATAACTGGGTATGCTTACTCATACTAATCTCCAGTAATCGACTAAAAGTGTCGATTACTGGGGATTCATGAGGCTCCAGTAGTTGACTTATCAATGCTTTGTTTTTGCAGTTAACTTAATTTTTTAACAGGCTTTTTTTATTTGCAGGCTCATGGCGCCTAAATTCAATTATAGCAAAGAGCAAATGGATTCTGCTCTTAAAGCTATTTCACATGATGTGGAGTGTCTGTTAAATAAAAATTTAAGTACTTACCTACCTAATTCATTATTTTTAATGTAGATGTACGTAATTACGACGACGATAACTGGTAAATTAGCTCTATACCCGAGAAAAGTCAAGGCTCACTCTAAAAGTCTAGAGAAAAAAAATATATTTTTTTCTTCTATAAATTATGTTGATAGTTGGGGTGACAATAACTGGAGAAAAGGTGTTGATTACTGGTGTCTCCAAAATAACACTAAATCGTCATATGATGTTCCAATAGTGTCAATTACTGGTGACCTTACCTTACAGTAAACTATAATTGTGAATTATAGGCTGACAGTTAAGGCACTTTTTTTAAAAACAAACTTACATTTTTGCTGGAAAAAAGGTTTTGTTTTAGTAAAAATGTTTGTAAACTGTATATGTCAGACTTAAAACTTTTATGTGTCACCAAAAGCCAGTAAGATATGTGTGAGTTGCATTTTTTGTAAGGACTTTTTGTTGGAATGGTATCTTTTTGGCCCTGGTTGATTTTGCTCTATTACTTGCCCAAAATCTATCAAATGTGTTAAAATATGCCTAAAATAAGATAGCTAGTGAGAAATTGAGTAATAAAAAGACACAGCACAGTAATTATATTATAATAACTAGAAAAATATTTCCTAAAAACTAATTTTTACCCAACTGCAGCATGGCAAAAGGAACGGTAATATTTTTCGATTGGGATATGTATGTATGTAAATATGTATGTTTGTGTCACGCTAGAGGCTTAAGGGCTGAACCGATTTTGACCAAAAAGGTGTCATGGAATTGCTACTGATCCCGAAGGTGCTATAGGCTATATTTTTTTAAACAGAAATCAACATGGCGGTCTTCAGACCCCATTTTGTCACATGATATAGGCTTTAAGGCATTATCTAAAGTTCAAGTTATCTAAATTTCAGGCGATTTTAATGAAATTCCTTTGATCACCCATTCCAAATGTCCTCTAATTTGCTCTAATTACTTAGTAGTCCTCCCTGCTACCAGCCATCTCCCCTCCTGTCATTCCCCCGACCCTATTCAAAAACCATATTCACATAATTTTATCAAATAAAGGGTAATTTCAAAAATTCTTTCTGCATATGCTTCCAGATTTTTTTCAAACACCATTTTACTAGTTTCTCCCCCCCGTCTCTTCCTCTCGCCTCCCCGCGATAAACCGATTTTAAAAGTTCTTTCCGCACACGCTTTAAGACTTTTTTGCCAACAACATCAATTTAATAGTTTCCCCCTCCCTCTCTTCTCCCCACCCGCCTTATTAGTAATACTATACCTTTAACAAATATAGAGCGATTTCAAAAATTCTTTCTGCACACTTTTTAAGACTTTTTTTTTCAACATCATTTTACTACGTTCCCCCTCCCTTTCCCTCCCCATCTCTTCTCCCCACCCTTCTTATTAGTATTAATAGTTGTAGCTATACCTTTCATAAATATGGAGTGATTTTAAAAATTCTTTCTGCACATGCTTTAAGATTTTTTTTGACATTTTACTGGTTCGTCCCTCTCTCCTCCCCCACCTTCACTAAATGGTAGGTAACACGGTTCGCGTCATTAGAAAATCTACACATACTTTTTGGGTAAAACTAAATGAATGGTAAATGCATAGTGCTTTTTATAAGGCTGAATTTGAATTAAACTTAAAAGTTGAAAAAAAAATAATAATAAAAAAAAAAACCCAACTACTAAATTTACTTGTAACTACTAGTCGTAGTTGGGTATAAAATAACCTGATTCATGAAAATATAAAACTGTATAATTTCATAAGTGCACTTTGGGCATCAAAACTAAAAGTTGAAGCATGTCATACATTATTATAGGTATACCTGTCAATTTTGTACCCAACTGTGACTGGTAGTTATAAGTAAATTTAGCAGTTGGGTGTTTTTTTTGTTAAAATTTTTTTTATTATAAATTTTGTTTAGGGATTTCTAGTATTATTTCCTCACAAATGATTAAAATACACATTATCTGAAAAATAATTTATTATTTTACTTAAGTTGTACCCACAGTATGGTGTACCTAAAGGACAACTTAAAATTTAAAAAATTATTTGAAATAACACAATAACAATTAAAAAGCACACAACTCATGGCATAAAACTAAGGTTATAGTATATAATAGTAGTCTTTTAAAGTTTTCCATTAAAAAGTAATTTTGTTTAACTAAAAGGTGCACTAGAAAGTTTGAAAAAAATAATTTAAGATAAGAATTTGTTGTCAATCTTCAGTTGCCACACAAATGTTTAAGTTTTGCACACACACAGAAAAATGTTTGGGGGAGGGGAGGTTTGGTTCGGCAAAATTTTTTTGCATTATTTTTATCGCAGATTTTAGAGTCTGGGGGGACTTTGACATGTGTAATTGGTCTAAAACATCAATATTTTTCATTACTAGAAAATATGTCAAAAATTAAAGCTCTAATTTTGATTTTTTTCTTTTTATCCAACTGCAGCACGGCGAAAGGAAGGGTAATGTTTTTCGATTGTTGTATGTATGGAAGTAAATATATTTGTGTCACGCTAGAGGCTAAACGGCTGAACTGATTTTAACAAAAAAGGTGTCGTTGAATTGCTACTGATCCCTAACGTGCTATAGGCTATATTTTTTTAAACAGGAATCAACATGACGGTCTTCAGACGCCATTTTGTCACATAATGTAGGCTTTAAGGCATACAAATTATCTAAATTTCAGGCAATTTTATTGAAATTCCTTTAATTACCCATTGCAAATGTTCTCTAATTTGCTATAGTTACCTTGTAGTCCCCCTGCTTCCACCCATCTCGCCTCCTCTCATAACCATATAATTTTATGAAATATAGCGCGATTTCAAAAATTCGTTGTGCATAGCTTTTAGATTTTTTTTGCAACACTTGTTTACTAGTCCCCCCGCCTCGCCTCCCTCTCTCCACCCCGTCATCCTTATTAGTAATAGTTAGAGCTATAACGATTTCAAAAGTTCTTTCTGGACACGCTTGAAGACTTTTTTCCAACATCATTTTACTAGTTTCCTTCTCCGTCTATTCTCCCCACCCTCCTGATTAGTAATAATTGTAGCTATACCTTGCACAAATTTAGAGCGATTTCAAAAATTCTTTCGGCACACGCTTTAAAAATTTTTTCGACACCATTTTACTAGTTCCCTCCTCCCTCTCTTCTTCCTAACTTCACTTAATGAAAGGTAACACTCTTCGCGTCCGTAGAAAATCTACACGTACTTTTTGGGTAAAGCTAAATGAATTGTAAATGCATAGTGTTTTTGATAAGGCTAAATAAGAATTAAACCTAAAAGTTGGAAATAAAAAAAAAATAAATAAAAAAAACACCCAACTGCTAAATTTACTTGTCACTACTAGTCGCAGTTGGGTAGAAAATTACCCAATAACCTGATTCATGCAAATACAAAACTGTATAATTTCGTAAGTGCGCTTTGGGCATCAAAAATAAAAGTTGAAGCATATCCTACATTAAGGCATACCTATCAATTTTGTACTCATGAATGAACGAAACCGAACCGAACCAACATATTTTTTCAAAAAAAAATCTTCCGACTTCGTTCCCGAGATCCTAGAGGGTATAAATCCGAACCGAACCAAACCGAATCGAACCGAACCAAAGCAACATATTAAAAAAAAACCTTTCCTGACTTCTTGTGTCGAACTGGGTTCGGTTCGGATTCACACCCTCTAGGATCACGAGAAAGAAGTCAGGAAAGATTTTTTTTTTTAAATATGTTGGTTCGGTTCGGTTTAGATTCACACCCTCTAGGATCCCGAGAAAGAAGTCATGCACTATTTTGGGGATGCGCTATTTTCCGCATGCGCTATTTTGGGAATGCGCTATTTTGAGCATGCGCCATTTTGACCTGCGCTATTATGGCCATTCGTTATTTTGACCTGCGCTAATATGGCCATGCGCTTTTATGGCCATGCGTTATTATGGCCTGCGCTATTTTGGCCATGCACTATTATGACCTGCGCTATTATGACCTGCGCGATTATAGTCTGCGCTATTTTGGGCGCGCTATTATGGCCTGCGCTATTTTGTACCACTGTCATATTGTTTAGTATTTTGTGTTTTGTTGATTTTTAGAGTACAATCTTCAATGACAAAGTGATAGCAGCTTCCTGGAGTGAATTGGGTCGCGTGAACATTTGGAACCTAATGCCACAATTACAAGCTGTCGATTCTGACCAGCTCTTGTCAAAATATAACAAAGGTATTGACTTGATTGATTTTTAAATTCATGGGTACTAAAATTTACGTTTGTATTTATTTGGCTTAAAATACCGCTGACTGAGGCCATAGAAAATATAATGTTATATTTTCTCTGCTGATGCTGACGTCTTGCACGGTCTGTAAATAAACCGGCTGTCTAGTAACTCCCAGCCAATAAGAACTCGGCAGCCCATGACGCGGCAATTTTCATGCTCTACCATCAATAAAGAGAGAAATAAAGATAGAAGCCGTAAAAACACCAAACTTTAGTAAAAAATTAAATAATTTAAAAATTTATGATAAAAATGTCAACAGTTTTATAAATATCAGATTCAGGACACGATCATAAATAGTTTTCCTAAGTTAATTCGACTCTCTGTTCATATTATAACTTTTTTTGGTGGATAGGAAGTAATTAAAATTAGTTTTTTTTTTAATTTTATGAAAAAAATTAAAGGAAAGAAGAAAAAACATAACGCAGATTCAGAATTTTTGATCCCCCCTTCTTAACGCATTTTCAAGAAAAAATATAATTCAAATACATTGACTGTAACGCAAGGCTAATATTCCTTCCCTCGAGCATTATACAGGGTGTTCCAAGTTAAGTATCCACCATTGCTAACTTTTTTATTATTAAAGATAGAATAAAGTTTAAATTGGCAAACTAGTAAAATTTTTGATGATCTTTAAGATGCTTAAATCAAAAAAAATGTGATGTCGAAATTTAAGCTATTTTTTTTCTGAAATATGTAAAAATTTGAAAAAAAATCTAAAGCTAAAGCCTCCAAAAGAAATGCTTTGCACCCAAGATGGCAAGGCATATGAATGCATTTTTGTTGGTTCATTTTCATACATATAGAAACCAAGTTGAGGGAAATCATTGTGATGCTTTCGTGCTAAAACTCCTGCAAAATAGACTAAAGCATCTTTTTCACACATTTTTTGTGTAGATGTTGATACAGAAGATGAAGTAGTGTAGGCAATTGTTTACTTTTGATTTTTGACCTGAATTTAGCACAAAATAATAACAGGCGGCTAAAATTTCTTTTAGTTAGTCTTTAATATATTTATAGCAAGCACGGAACAGGTATAAATACTACTTACAAGACCCAAAATGTACAAAATTTCCTGACAAAAGACGAAATTACGTTTTAAACACTAATAAACAGCGTCGGACTGCTGATTCCTAGGAAAACTGCGACGTAGCTCTGACGTCACGGCCGTCATGACACGGAGTTACCAGACAACCGGTTTATTTAGAGACCCTGGACGTCTTGAAGCAACGATTATTAACACAGGATTGCCTATTAGCTCGAATCTTTCAGCGGTAGGCGGCGCCTTGCTTACGTCACTAGTGGACCTGTGCTCAGCGCGCTTCATTTAATACACATTGCAATCGTGAGTTCTTCCCGCTTTTTTCTTGCTTATTTGCAAACAAATTTTTTATTCGCGTTAGTAAATATAATTAATAATTTCATTCATTTAAAACAAATGATTTGATAAATCAAGAGTTTGCTCTGAGAGCTAAATTTTCCTACCCAGACGATATGTTGGAGTTTCTTTTTTAAATAGTTGGAAGTTTTAGAATAGAAGTAGGATTTTTTCTAAAAGTTTACTTAATTTAAATCATTAGATGTATAATGTATTGTTTTTGTTGCGAATATAATAAAATACAGATATATTATGTACTAACAAAAAGGTATTTATTTGATGTTACAGATCTAAAATTGCAATATTTATTATATTATTATGTCAAAAACCAGGTCTTAAGGTCCCCCCCTGGATGCGCCCATGAAAAAAGTATATATATTTATATTTCTACACTGAAAGAGGGAGCACACAGCTTTTATTTCAACAATAAATTAATGTGCTTTGTTTATATAAATTCACTTAATTCACATTTCTAAAGGTTTACTTACCTCCTAAATAGTCAACCACACCATCAAATTAATGAAAAAACGCAAAAAAACGGAGATAAAAACGTGAAAAACACCTTAAAATCACACGAACTCTCAATACAAACAAAGCAACTGGTCCGCTGGTGACGTCAGCAGGCAGTGTTCTGTCGCTTGAGCGACGCTAACATAGAGTATAATGGAAATAAGCAATCCTGTGTGTTTATAATCGTTGGTCTTGAAGGTGGATAAATACGCTATTCAGCGTTGATCTGACCTGAAAGACAATGTGCTGTGGAAGGTCACGGATGGATTCTGTTCCTTTTCAATCGATCTTTTTATCGATCGATATATGCAGTTTATTACTCGCCTCCTCTTCTTCTATAGTTTCTCTCGTATTTTGGTAGATGGCGCTTTTTGCTTAGGGTCACTGGATCACGAAAAACTGCCAGGCTTCCAGGATGCAGTGATCCTAGGTTATACTGTTTGGTTTTCTCCCTATAAACGTAGGATGAGAGACAAAACGGTCTAATTAACTTCGCAAGGGTGTTACATTGACCAAGTAGTGTTCTGAGGAGTCCCATAAGGACGAAACAGTTAACTATTAACACTTATTTGTATCCATTAGATCTTGGACCCACATAAGGATAAGCTTTCAAGAACCCACGAAAAAATACGAGAGAAACAAAAACATCTTTTTTTACCTGCTTAGCCACGAAAACTTGTTTGAAAGGTATTTTATATTTGTCAAAAAAATTAAGCTATTGTTATTCTTAGGATCACTGCATCCTGGACGTCCCAGGCTTCCAGAATGTAGTAAGTTTAAGTAAATAAATACCACCTGGATCAACTACTGCCCTGGATTTTGTTTCTTACTTCTTGATATTATTTTTTTGAAAATTTGAGTCTTACTTTATTTAAATTTTTGTTTTGTAGAAAATAAACAACATTCAACCACACCACTGTTTACCTTTAATGGGCACCAAAAAGAAGGGTTTGCACTAGATTGGAGTCCAACTATGCCAGGGGTGAGTGCTGAGTGCTAATTCATAAAAATTTGTAAAAAACTATAAATTTTGATTTAACAAAAAAATATATTTTGTTAATCAATTTTGAAAAATATTTAGGTTTTTGCCCCAAATAGGTCTAGCAAAAAATATTCAACATTTTACTACAAAGGCTACTTCGTTGCCTGGAGCGCGTTCAGATTGAAACACCCGGTGTGCGTCCGATAAAAGGCGTTGCCCCGGCCGGTGTGTGACGGTGCGTGGTCGGATCGATTCTTCAATCTGAACGATGTTCATCTTGCAGCTGATCAATTGATAACTGTCATATGTAATGCATTATATTTCCAAAGTGATTTTTTTTTGTGCTTTTTTAAAAACGACCGAACGTTTTTGTTGAACCACTCTCGTGTTTTCGTCCAACACCAAATTCATACAAAATGAAGTTATGAGAATGAATACTAATTTGGTTATTCCTTTCTACCTAGTAAGTACCTAGTCAAAATTTTAGCACTGATTTTAAAGCCGAAAATAAAATTCAGCAAATAAACAATATACATATGTTGTAAAGTTTAGAAATCAAAGGATTGATCAAATGCGCATGCAGGTTAAATTTAGTCGCCCTATTTCGAAGGGTGCGAAAGTGTGTATCCGGTAAAAAATCACCAGCAATCTGAACGCCAGAGTATAGTCTAACCAAATGCACACCGGATGCAATCGGAACGGCCAGGACGCGCCCGGGCCACGACCAACGTCCATTCTGAACGCGCTCCTGTATTTTTTTTGTTGGCCTTGCCTTGACAAACAGGAATCAGTCAAGCATATTTTAATAGAATGTCCACTCTATCGAGAGGTTCGACCGGTTTCTTGGCAAAATTTAAATGTAATTAATTACTTAATTTCAAACCCTTCATGTTTCAAAAGTGTTTGTTTATTTGTTATTAATATTTTGCGCTTGCGTTTCTTTTTAAGAAATTAACTATAAGTTTTTTTTTACTCTATTTTTTTTATTTTGTTTTTTCTTGTTGTATTTCAAATGATTTGTTTAGAAACCCTAGTCAGTAGATTAGGACCATTGTAAACCTTTATATTGTATTTTTTGCAGAACTTCTTGCTATAAAATGTAATTTATTTCTACAAGCAATAAACGAATTGAAAATTAAATTGAAAAAATATTTGGTCATTTAACAGGTCGATTATGTACAGTTTATCGTAAAACACAAAAGAATCGTAGAAAGATCACAAAGGAACATTGTATAACAATCCAATGTCAAAAACGGAATTTCAATCAAAACAAGAAATGAGGAAAACAGTCCGCGGTCAAAAATTAGTAATAATCGGACAAAAACAGAATCGAAACTTCGAATCTCCGGTTATTAATAATTCCTTTTGTGAAATTGGACTGTTGTACCAAGTTTTGTTTGTCCTTTATGATAATGGATAGGAATTCATTTAAAAAATCAATAGATTGGCGGTGGTTAATAAGTTAAACTCATATTCTCATATTCTAGATTTTATTTTCTAAATAGGTCTTGTTTAAATTTAATCTAGATCCTAGCCACAGGTGACTGTAAAAAAGACATTCACATCTGGAACCCAGCCGAAGGTTCACAATGGAAAGTGGATCAAAGACCTTTGATTGGCCACAAAGACTCAGTAGAAGACTTGCAGTGGTCGCCCAATGAGAGACACGTTTTGGCTAGCTGTTCTGTTGACAGGTAAGCCAGATTACAAAGAAGCCTATTAGTCCAGTCATTCTAAAGTTTTAGCTTGCAAAAGTGGTGTAGTAGCGTTTGACTTATGTTGTTGACATTGGAGTCCTAAACACAAATTTGAGTTTTCGACCTTGTGGGGGGGGGCTCCTCCTATCATCTTGGATTTAGGTGTGCACAAAAAGGTTTTTGTTTTAATTACTTGGTTACTGTACGTTTAAAAAAAATTTTTAAACAAAAGTTGAAGACAATGAAATTTCCTACAAAAACACTTTATACGTCTTTTTGTCAGATGAATGGTTTTTGAGTTATGAAACTAAACATTTCGCCGCTATTTTTGATTTTGACCAATTTTTTTTTAGTGGCCTTTAACTTCGAAGCTGCTTATTTTTGAGAAAATTTGTAATAAAATAAAATAAAGACCAACTAATAGCCTATTAAATAAGACATCATTGAGTTCTCTGGGTAGTACCCTTGCTGGGATACGAACCCTGAAGTGTTAACAGTACACCCGTTTTCTATGTATTTCCATAGTATATCGTCACCCTAATTCTGAAACGTCATAACCCAACTCAACAAAATTTTACAGGAATAAGAAAAGTTAGAAGCAATATACATATTGTAAGCATTATGCGACTTATTAGAAATCACGTGAATGACCGTTTTATATTTTTTGTTTGGTTGCAAGGATTTAGCACCATATAGCTATGCAAAATTACTAACCTTTAACGCAAAAATATGAATTTTTATTTTTTTGTGGGTTACGACATTTCAGAATTAGGGTGACGATATGCAAAATAAACCGAAGTTATTCAGTTTTATATCATTTTCTCGAAAGGTAAGCATTTTACAGAAAGTGTGTAATCAACTTTATTATAGAAAATTAAATTATCGTTTAAACGATGTATCATCGAAGTGGGCCAAGTCCACGGTTAGCACTTACTTGGTATCCATAAATTGGGGTTATATTTTAAGATCACAAAAATGTTTTTTTAGGTTTTTTGAAAACTGAATAAACTGCTAAAACACTTCAGGGTTCGTATCTCAGCAAGGGTACTACACAAAGGACCCAGTGATGTCTCATTTGATAGGCTATTCGTTGGTCTTTATTTTATATTACTACAGATTTTCTCAAAAAGAAGCAGTTTCGAAGTTAAAGGCCACTAAATAAATATTTTTAGCGTTAGCGTCATAACTTAAAAACCATTTGTCTGACAAAAAAACGTGCAAAAGCGTTTTGTAGGAAATTTTATTGTCTTCAACTTTTGTCTAAAACTTTTTTTTCTAAATACTACAGGTGAGCCCAAGGTCAAAAACTCAAATTTTTATAGGACTTCAATGTGAACAACATATGTCAAAATCGTGACAACACCACCCTTTGCAAGCTGGGGGTAATTTTTTCGCTTTAATGACTGGCCTATAGGTACATCTGTTGATCGAAAATGAAGCTTTAGCGGATCTATGTTTATAATATAATGAGTATTTTGTCTTTAAAATAAATAGGGATCACTTTCTAAAAGTTGCCCACATATTTGATTTATTTTTTGTAGGAGTATAAGAATATGGGACACCCGGGTAAATCCGTCGAAAGCGTGTATGATCACGTGCGAAGGCGCTCACGAACGAGACGTAAACGTCATCAGTTGGAACAAGAACGAACCCTTTATTGTTAGCGGTAAGTCGTCGTTTCCTTTTTACTTATTGGCCTGTCCGCTTATTGCAAATAATAATCTGACTCAAAGTCACTTTGTGCCCCCCAGGGCAATCACAACTTATTCACTTATACATTAATACTACATGAAGACCCAACAGGCCAGTCTGCTAAGCACCTCCCGGTAGGCAATTTTCTTTTCTCAAGGAGGATTTAATTTAACCTGGTACCCTTTGTTGGGCACAGGGGTCTTTATGGCGCTAGCACCATCTATGCTCTGAACACGGGACCACCGGCTTAACGTGACTTCCGAACCTTGGCCTTGTATTGATCATCAAATTTGCCTACTTCGTTGATGCCCAAACTTCGCCCAAGACAGGCTTTGCCCCTACTTCCGGTAAATCTGTATTCACAAACGGATAGTAGGTTCGAGTTTGTACTGGCAGGCATGGGCATCGAACCACATACCCTCTGGTTGCAAAGCCAACACACGCCCACTGAACCAATCAGAGCCAAGCGGTATGTATTGATTTAGCTAAGAGACTGTCAAGCAGTGGCGGCTGGTGACGTTATAAATTGGGGGGGCAGAAATTTAAATTGCATGAAAAATGAGATAAAAAAACTTACCGAAACAATTTCATTTTATTATTTTCCAAACAAGCAGCTACTTGGTGTAGTTTTTAGTTTATTTATTTATAGATTAAGTCCATTCGCCTTTTTTTTTATGGCCCCGTAGAGCAACCTCAAAAACCCCACAGAATTTTATACAGTCTATTCACCTACTAAGTATATGTCTAATTTTTGTCACATTTTCATTATGTTCGGTAATGTTTTGCCTAGAGGCACTACTCAATTGGCACCTAATATTAGTCTTGCCTAGCATAGAAAATTCTATGCGGTTATTTAAATGAATACCACTTACTTTGTGTCTTTTCAACTTTTCACTAAAGTGCTTGATATCACACATTCCCTTTGCACGCAGGATCACTTCGTGGAACAAGACAAATAAAGCAAAATAAGCATTTCTTTTTTCGCAACCGCACAACCAGTTTTCAGCATCGTATAATTTTTTAATAAATTTTCTATTATAAGTTTTTATGGAACACCCCTCGGCATTACTTACTACACTAAAATTTTGGTTAATTTTTAGGTCCGGTCTATGTGGCCCTAAAGATTTTATTTGTTATCGAAGTTCATATGTCAACGTATTTAAATTTGCACAGTTAATTATGTAATCGACGGTATTTATTTCCATTTTATAAACAAACGATAACAAAAACAATGACACGCGACCGGCAATGCTTTTTACTACTGATATAGCCCAAAACAAACTCTACGTCTTCGCTAAGGAAGGCATCGTGTAGAAGGGCAACGGATGTTTACGCACGATAATGATGGCCGACTTCAGCTAAAACAAACATTCCTCCCGCCCCCGCTCCAGCAGAACATCCACCCTTATCCCGTTAAAAAAACGGGTGAAATTGAAACCTTGCCTTGCGCGGCGCTGCCGGCTTGTAATTATTTACGCTAATAGAGTTCACCCAATTAATCGCTTGATGTTAACTACAGATAATAAAAAGAACTAGACAATCATGTCGTAAGGGAAGATTTAACTTTTTAAAATAAATCAATTAAAAATACTGTTTGTTGTATAAGGCCCTTTAAATTTGGGATGATATCTAACTGTTAAAAACTGTTCAGGGTTTTAAAACATTACTTGTTCCATTAGAGTAGGAAAAGTCCGAGAATTTCTTTCTTTTTCAACAAAAACACAACAAAAATAACAACAACTGACAGTATTCGCCATTTTAACAAGGCCGTGATAAAATCAAAGTATAGTAGGTTTGGCTAGAGTCCCTGTATGTTGACATATTTGGATATATAAATATTAATATATCGAAATATGTCAACATACAGGGACTCTGGGTTTGGCTAAACGCATGGTGTACCCACTTTTTCTATTTTGGTTGGTTGTGAAATCCATTCTCTTGCTTTTTTAATATCTCTGTTTAGGATTTGCCACTTTAACTTTTGTCAATTCTATAATCCATGTAAAGACTATGTCCGTGTTGTTACAAATTTGACTTTGATTACGTTTGTTACTGTAAATATTCTTTTACAGGCGGGGACGACGGCTTTCTACATGTTTGGGACCTGCGCCGAATCCAAGACAAAGTACCCCTAGCCACTTTTAAGCACCACACGGAACCCGTCACCTCCGTGGAATGGCACCCGACCGATTCGGCCGTTTTCGCCAGCGGTGGCGAGGACAACCAGATCGCCCTGTGGGACCTCTCCGTCGAGAAGGACTCGGAAACTGATAAAGAGGACCTTGAGGTAAGTGTTCAATTACACATGTAGAAATTTAAAGCAATTTGAGGGGTTTCAGGTATTTCTAGGGAGATTGATTGAACACTCGCTTGCCAGTCTCAATTGGCAAGAGATTATTAAAGGTGAAAACCGCATCTTTTTTTTGAAAAGTCTACGTTTTGGGAGGAGGCCTTTAACTTAAGATTTATGAAAATTTAATTTTGGTGTAAATTACTTTGTGATAGATTTTTTTATTTAATATCCAACTATCAATCTGTCGCTTTTAGTTTTTTAAGATGCAACATTTTATTACTTTATTTTTTTTGTATTTTTTTATATTGTTTGTTTTTATTTTATATTTGAATTGGTTAACTGCAGTTAGTATAGGTATTTACGTTACTAGACGGGAAATTTAAACTTTACATGTTGACCCAGGAAATTTACAGGGCAAGTCACAGGCGAGACTTGTAAACTTGGGGAGACCTGTAAAGTCCGTTTCCGGTCATGTGTCGTATGTATTTTTTAAACCGACATAAAACACCACAAAGATGTAAATATTAAAGTACTTACTTAAAATCTATTAATTTATAACTACATATATTTACAACAATATGTTGCGTTGTAACTGGCTATTTTGGAAGTTGGGGTTAATTTTCGATAATTTCATCTTCTATTTTAGATTATTTTGATAAAAAAGGCAAACCTATCAAAATAAACACAATTTAAAATCTGTCAACATAATCACTGTCTAAATGACATATGTAATGACCAACTTGACTAAAAGAGGAACCGGTAAAAAGATTTTCCGGTCTCTGGATACTTTAGATTCCTGTTGAGACCCGAAAGTTTTCCAAAAGGATCTGGCTGTAAAGTGACACTTTTCGTCCGGTCGGTAAAAAAAAAATTCATGTTAAAGCAAAATAAATGCCATGCCATGATAATATATCAGACTTGAAAACAGTTTTTTGTAAATATCTCAGAAACTAAAGCTCTTACGAAGTTATAACACAAATTATTGAGTAAAATGTAGTCTACTATATTCCGAAAAATTGAGACGATCCGTTAAAAAGTTAAAATTTTTTAAAGTTTTTAATTGTCAAAAATCTTTATTATTAGCATTAATGGATTTTGAGCAAAATCTAATCAGCTCGTAAGAGTGTCGAACACTATTTTACCTGAAAATTTTATGAAAATTGGTTCAGCGGTTTAAGAGCTATCGTATTATGGACAGAAATAATATACACACACACAGACAGACATCACAACGATATTGCTAGGATAGGTCAAAATACAACCAAATAACACATTTTCGGCGTTATCTGAAGAAAAAAAAATCATCGAAAATATTACCTTCTCTAGCTATTGCTACGCGGGCTAGGTAAGGTCACTTCGTTGTATAGTGACCTTAGGGCTAGGAAGGTAAAAAATAATTAAAAATACATAAACTAAAACACCAATATATAAAAAAACAATAAAAAAAATAAAGTAGAGTAGATACGTCATTTTACGTTGATTTCGAAAATCTAATAAATAGAGGGTCACTCCATAAGAAAAATACCAACTTTATGTAATGAAAATTAAAAGCGACAAATAAAATTAAATTTGAAAGTTGGATTCTTTATAAAAAAAAACTGTAAAAAAGCAATTTACACCAAAATAAAATTTTAATAAATAAAAAGTTATAGGCCACCTCCCAAAATGCACTTTTCAAAAACCCCGCGTAGCTTAAAAATGGGTTGCTATATCACAATGCGGTTTTTACCTTTAAACATCACTTGAAAATCGAGACTCGCAAGTGGCGGTGAGTTTTTTTTCTATATCTCCTAGAAACACCTAAAACCCCTTAAAAAAAAGTATAATTATTGATAATTCTGGATACCCTATATTGTACAACCCGGCAACGAATTCGCTTGTGCTAGCGCCGTGTACGCTCTTAACACGGTACCATCCGCTTAACGTGACTTCCGAACCACGACCTTGTATTGATCATCACAGAAGTTGCCCGTACCTCCGGTGAATCTGTATTCACAAACGAACTAGTAGGTTCGAGTTTATATTGGAAGGCATGGAAATCGAATCCACCGTAGTTTGATCGTAAAGCGTACCTCCGAATTAATTACAAAGGGTAAATCCGTTTTTAGGGAATTCCACCGCAACTTCTATTTATACACCAAGGTCAAAACAACATCAAAGAACTGCACTGGCACAGTCAGTTGCCTGGAGTTGTGATTAGTACGGCCGAGAATGGATTCAACATCTTTAGGACGATAAGTGTGTAGTGATATTGTTACGTTTATATTTTTAATTTTTAATGGAATATAGAATAATTATTGACACCGCCCAATTAAAAATCTTTTTAATATCAACGTCTTGAACTTTTCAAAAATGTCAGCATATTTTTTAACCATCTATACCATACGTATGGAAGGCTATTGGGATCGACATAAAAAACTTTTGTTATTTTCACTCAAAAAAGAAGTTATTTGGGTTAAAAAAGGCTTAGCTACTAAGTTTTGTGATGTGTCTGCCTATCTTGGACATGATAACTTAAAACCGACAACCCGATTCTAACCAAATTTGGCACACCCATTTTACAATTTTTTTTTATTTAGTCGGTTTTGAATGTTTTTCTACGTTGTCCGACGCCTATTCTCCACCTCCTTCGATCCTGACAATCATTTTCTTTCAGATTTTTTTGACTCATTGATCTTTGGATTGACGCCCTGTTTTTCTGCTTCCTATTGGTTGCCATTCTAGGACCTGCTTTGGTAATCTTTCATCGTTCATCCGTTGTACATGGCCGTACCATATCAGTTGCCTTTTACAGATGTCATCCGTTATGCTTCCCTCGATTCCCATTCTTTTTTTTATGATCTCATTTCTTATGTGGTCTATTCTAGATATTCTCATTGATCTTCTTATTGCATCCATTTCGACACTTTCCATTTTTGTTTTCTATTTTTCTGTTACGCGACAAGTCTCTATTCCATACAACAGCGTGCTTTTCATCATTGTTTCATATATGTTAAATTTTACATTCTTTTTTATCTCTCTGCTCCATAAAATACTGTTCAGACATCCAATAACCTTTTTTGCTTTTACTATTATTTTTTCCAGTTCTTTACAGTCTGTTCCTGTCTTATCAAATGTGACACCCAATACTCATTGCATGGACATATTACTTGTCCATTGTCTAGTTCTAACTCACTGGATTCGTTTCCAATACATAAGTACTGTTTCTTGTCCACGTTCATTGTTAATCCCCACTTTTAGTATTCTTCCCTTAACTTTCTCATCATATACTCCATGTCTTCTTTATCATTAGCTACAATTACTTGGTCGTCAGCAAATTGTAGTGTGTATAGGGTAAATCGGTCGTTAAGTTGTATTCCCATGCCGTGCACTTTACGTTTTCAGTTTTTTAGAGCTACTGCGATATATATTTTAAAAAGTTGGAGAGATACAACATCCCTGTCTTAAGCCTTTTGTTACCAGGAATTCTTTTGAAAGTCGATTTCCAATTTTAATTTTAGATTTTGACCCTTTGTATAGTTCTTTTATCGCTTTTATGTATGTATGATTGATATTAGTCTGCTCTAACACTGTCCATAGTTTTTTCTACTGGAACGGTATCCTATGCTTTTTGTAGGTCCACAAAGGTAACATGAGTCTCTATATTTCTGGCGCTCCATTTCATTTAAAAGAAAACTACCATTTTACAATTCCCGTGGATAAGGCCATTAGTTTTTGGTGGTGTGGGGGGGCTGCAAGGGCGTAGAAGGGTGGTCGAAATATTTTTACAAAATCATAGTTCGAGAACTACAGCAGTTAGCGAAACGCGGTTGTTAAATTTAGATTGATAATTACATTTTCAACAAAATTTGTTATAACGTCAAACTTTGTCACAGTTACAGTTTTGTACGTAGTGTTGTTACGTAGTTTCAATACATTGTGTTTTATAGAATAGAAACACCCCTTATTGTGTGCTATCAGGCGGTTGTTAAGGGATTTAAAAAAAACACGTTGTTTCAAAAAAAAATCTATAACATAAGTTGTATAAAAAAAGCGTAAAAGTGTACAGTTGTCAAAATTTATATACAAATCACTATAAGATTAATTTTAAATTTATCAAATGTCGCATGGTAGGTCTGCCGTGCGGACAGTTCTGAAAACATAAAGAAAAACTAGAATAAAAAACGTATTCCAAAACAAAAAGAAGTTTTAAAGATCATGGATATATTTTGCTTCCTTAAAGATCAATTTAATTTAATTATTTTTTATCAATAATAGATTTTAATGCAAATAATTTTTGGAAAGAAAAATATTAAAGTATGAAAACTGTTGAAACTAGAAGGAAATATACCGCAGCTACTGAAAAAAAACTAGGCTCGATCCGAGTTATTCGGTTGAAATGGGGTGACATTTTAGAGGTGGATAGTGTTTTTTCACGATTTCCAACAAAACTAGACATCCCATCCAAAGAACTTAAAACTTTTTTTTCAATAACTTTTGAGATATTTGCCTTCAAATTTATAAATTTAACACGGACTGACGTTTTTGAAAAGGTTTTTAATTAAATAAAAATAATCGAAATTTAATCTTAACCTGTTTGTGTTTTTGCATTTAATATTCAACATATTAAGCGATTTATTGTAAATGGTGTTTTATAGTTTCTCATAGGATTGAAGGTTAACATAAATTTTCTAAAAGTTTTTTTTCTATTTATCACCCGATTTAATGCTTTAAGTTAATATTCAGTTAAAATATATTCTTATATTAATTCAGCTCAAAATACCTTTAATGAAATACCCCAAGCCATTGCTTGTAGCAAATTGTGTTTTTTCGTAAATACGAGGTCTGGCCGTCTGGCTATTAAATAACGAGACTGCGCGCCTAGATGGCGCCCTAGACGGGTGGGGTAAAAAACGAACTGTGCGTTTGGTATCTAGATATCTTGTCATTTCACGTCCCAAAACACGTTTCCGTCACTATTATAGTATTTGTGCAATAGCGGTTTGAAACGAACGTGTTTTTTTCTCGTGCCGAAAATCCATGTGTGACGAAAAACAGGAGTAACGTATCAATCTCAAATTTCTCGTTAAATTGAAAAAAACTCCGACTGAGTGCTATAAATTGCTGCAAGAGGCCTATGGGGACAATTCTCTATCCCGTGCGCGTATTTTTAAGTGGTGTAAGCGCTTTAGTGAGGGCCGAGAGACCACTGAAGATGACCAGCGCCCAGGTCGCCCTGTGACTGTTTCAACTCCGGAAACAGTGATCAAAATCAACGAAATTGTGCGTGCAGATGACTGAATGGATTCCAGAGGGCCAGACTGTCAACCAGACTTACTATTTGTCAGTTTTGGCAACACTGCGAGAACGAGTTCGTAAAAAACGGCCTGAGTTGTAAAAGAACAACTCGTGGATTTTGCACCAGGACAACGCACCTGCCCATAACGCACTATCTGTGAAGCAGTATTTGGCCAGTAAGTGCACTCCAGTGCTCGAAAACCCACCGTACTCACCAGATTTGGCACCGTGCGACTTTTTTTTTGTTTCCGAAGATAAAATCTGCTTTGACCCCATTTGAGTCGATGGAAGCGGTAAAGCCAAAAACGGCAGAGCTCATAAAGGCCCTTACCAAAGAAGACTTCCAGCACTGCTTCGATCAATGGAAAAAACGTATGGAAAGGTGTGTGGCGAGGGGAGGGGAGTATATTGAAGGGGAGCATTCGAATGTAGAATAATTTTTATAATAAAACCCGTTTTCGTAACCAGTCTCGTTATTTAATAGCCACACCTCGTATACCCCATTTTCTCTGCCCCTGAAGAGTTGTTTCAAATTTTTTAACTGAGATTTAAAAAAGGTCTTTCCGAAGCCTACTTAGCCTAAATATTGGATTAATACAAAATAATTATTGACATATTAAATTAAGGGATTATCAATTTAAAGAAAAATTATATTTTGGTACATTTCTTAAAAGGGGTTACAATATAAAAAAGGCCTCTCTTAATTTTTCGTTAAGACCCACTGTTTTTTTTCATTTCTAACAACTGTTATGAATTTTTTCCTTTCCAAAAATTATTTTTACTGGTCTAGAACTTACCCAAGGCTGTTCAATTTCCCCCATATGGTCAATTAACTTTCTCATATCAGATTTCGATAAGGATCTTCCAATCATCACAGATTTTCTACAAGCTTTTGATGCAAACATTTGTCTTACTCTAGTTGGCCTGCACAGCATATTCTGGCTCGAATCTTCCTAGAAAATAAAACAAGTGTTTTGTCAAAATTATTATAGGTAGCAAATTGTCGATAACGGCGATATCAAACAGCAAACTTCTGTCTTTATTGCCAGAATAATAATTAAATTGAACCGTGATGGATCTGATACCTTCCTAGCACTTTAGCACACCCCAAGTAAACTCCACGCTATATCAGCCTTGAAAACAGTTTTTGTAAATATCTCAGAAACGGAAGCTCCGCTTATTGATGCAATGATCTGTTAAGAAGTTACCATATTTTCCATTTTTAGACTGTCAAAAAACTGTTATTAAGTCATAACATAATTAAATTTAATTATATTTCAGTTTTTTTAGAAAACTGTAAAAAAATTCGGGGTGGAGCAGCGGCGATTTTAAAAATTAGTGTGTTATATTCTAGTGGCTTCAGACAATCACTCCACGCTTTTAGGTCCTTTTGAAAAACATATACTTTGTATGTTTGTGTTTAACTGAAAATTTCCTGAAAAAGATAAGGTCAAAATACACTCAAATAAGAAATTTTCGGCTTCATCTCAAAAAAAAAATTGTTTGAAATAATCCCTTATCTAGCGATTGCTGCGCGGGCTAGGAAGGTAAAAAGAGAAATGGATGTACCTGTAGCATAAAAATCATCTCATCAATATCAGTCTTCCCAAAAACATATCCCTCCCCTCCAATAGGAATAGAAGTCAAGTAAATATTCTTCTCTTGAGTATCAGTGTCAATTTTAAATGTAAAACCATTCTTGTTAAACACATCTTCGTGTTCTATTAGTGTTGTTTTACTGGCTGCAGTTAATTCCAGTAATTTTGGACTAAAAATATAAATAACATTTAGGTTCCTTTATTAAAAGAAAGATGCTAGATTAAATATATGGTAGCTTTAGTTTATATAAGAAACTAAAGAAGTTAACAGAAAGAAAAAACAGCTAACTATAATTAAAGTTAGATAGATAGAGAGATTGTGTGAGTTTGTGTCCGCTTGTGTAGTGGTCCTTCCTTTATTAAAAGAAAGATACTAGATTAAATATATGGTAGCTTTAGTTTATATAAGAAACTAAAGAAGTTAACAGAAAGAAAAAAACAGCAAACTATAATTAAAGTTAAATAGATAGAGAGATTGTGTGAGTTCGTGTCCGCTTGTGTAGTGGTCCTGCTTCGGATATATCGCTGCAATGCTGGCAGCATATATTCCAGCGGACTGCCTCGGTCACGGCGTTTCGCGAGCTTGTGGGTTCGAGTCCCACTTAACGCATGGTTGTGTTTTTATGTCTAAAAAGCTATTTTTCGACGCAAACATTTTGGCAAAAATTGGGCGATTGATCCTAGTATGGATGAAAAAGTCCCAGTATAAAAAAAAACACAAAAAAAGATAGATAGATATTAAATTGCAGTTAATAAGATAGAAGTAATTTGAGCGTTGCAAAGGGGAATCCTTTTCTCTATCTTTTGTGGAAGTACCTTGAACCCCTCAAAAATGCCCAGTTTGTCACTCTGTACTTACTTGACCAAGACCTGACTTTTAATAACCTTGTTCTTTTGCAACATTTCAAAATTATACTTTTCGTCTGTTGCATGTTGGTCAACCAAAAACAAATCGTCCTTTAACCGGGCAATTATAAAACCCAAGTTAAATTGCCCCAAGATTTCCATCTTTTTGAAATCTTCTTTTGTTATAAATTTGTCGAATTCTTCTTCTGCCTTTTGGCTGTTTTTAGGATCAATTTCTGTTCTGAATTTTACCTTTATATCTTCGTTGGTTTCTTCGTCAGTATTTATTAATTTTTTTAACTTATCTCTAAGATTTTCTATACTAAATTTTGTTAGTCTTACTTCTCTTTTGCTGGGCTTAATTATTGAAGGTTGATCTACCGATATTTCTACAATACTTTTTTCGTCTTTACTGATGTCTGTTATTTTTTCTTTGTCATCATCTTGCGTGAGTCTGCAAGCTATACTTACTAGGGTTTCCATTTTTTGATCGACATCAAACTCAACATCTGAGTCTGAATCTTTTGTAACTTTGTTAGATTTGAATTTGTTTAAAATGTTTTGTATTCTATTAGTTTCTTTAGTCACTTCTGTATCTGAATCTGAATCCGAGCTCAAATTGCTCAATGCTTTTATTGGTTTAGATTTTTCTATAGAATCTTCTGATTTTGATTTTTTTTGGAACCTATCTAAAATGCTTTGCACTTTCTTGTCACCTTCAGTTACTCTACGCTTGAGGCCTCTTTTACTAGTATTAAGTTGTTTTGATCTTGATTCTAGATCTTTTATAGTTTGTGAGAGATCAATATTTTGCGATTTAAAAGTCGAAGGAAACTGTTTAAAAACTTCCATTAAAGACATTTTCACTGTAGCTAAAAGTAATTTTTCCTTTTCAATGAAAACCTGTCTTTTATCAGGTGTTATATTGACATCTATAATCGCGCTTTTGGTGATTATATTTAGGTAAACAAAAGGGTATTGTTTGCAATTAAATTGGCGGTAAATTTCATTGACTAATTTCATAAGTTTCGTAGGTTCGCAGGGTCTGGAGTTGATAAAATAAAATTGACGGTCTGCTGAACTTCGTCCTGATCCGTGTACGACACTAGAAACAAATTAATCTTAAAAATACTTCTGCTTTCATTATATATTATACAGGGTGTAGAAGGTATGACTGCACTATTTTTTTAAATTTTTTAATGGAATCTTCTCGCAGCGATATGTGAGCTTCGGTAAGCTTCACCATAAATAATTAGCATACTCCTGGATAGAATACATTTTGTTTTTGTAAGTCTCTACGCACGCTCTATCTTCAGACTGAGACGAGACAGTAAGGTGAGACGCGACTGCCGTCAAAAGTTTAAACATGTCGCCTAATCCACAAAGGGATTTTCCTAGGCACAGGTGTGTAGACACAGTTTTCATGTGGGCCAAAATGACGCGCTGTTGCCGTTTATTTTTAAACTCGTTAAACTTTCAAGAAAACTTGTGTTTTTTTTTAAATTATTTTAGCTCACACTACTACTATACTATTAAGGGTGGGGGTAGATTTCAAAAGTTAGAGTTTAAGTCAAAACATGGCTTGTATGGTATAGGTAATTGAGTTTGGAGTTAAATAAAATATATTTCAGTATTTAGTTATTTTAGCTCACACGTACACTATAACTATAGTACCTAGTGTGAGCTTAAGTGCCCATATATTGGCAGAGTATTTATAACTTTTAAACCAAGACCCATGGAACTTTTTTAGATCTATTAAAGAATATTCCTGGTAAAAAATTATTAAGGTGGGACACGTCAAATTTATGATATTTGACAGATAATGGCTTCTAAATGTAACTTTGACACGTTTAGACAAAAATCAGTTGAGTTTTGACTTCCATGTTATCTGAACTTTTTTCTTATTTTGGCCTTATCTATCAACTATTAAAATTTAGTGAGTATGACTCACTTTATACACGGTTCGTAGAGGATCTAGGGATACGATCTTCATCGGTTTAGCAGAGCATCTCTCTGATTTTAATGATTTTTGATAAGTATATTTATTTTGCAGGTCAAGGGGTTGACAAATCCCAAATTTAAAAATTTTCTGAACAGTGTTTTTTTTTTAATTTAAGAAAATACAATTCCCTTTTTAAATTAATTCTTAAACAGTAAACAAGTTCACTGGTCTCAGAGTCTTCCAGCCTTTTTTAAAGAAATAACTAGTTTAACATATATAACATACTTGGTTAAAAAAAATGTTTAATTTAATCACAGTTAGGAGTACTGTTTTTCGTTTCATCTGCCTGCCTTTTGTTTTTACCCTGATAGTTGCTTTTGTATTCGGTAGATGTCGCCACTTCTTTGAAAAGCATACGGTATCGCGGGCAATATTTATCATTTCTCTCATACTAATATCGTAAGATGAGATGTATATACCGTCTTCCTAGCTTTACAAAAGTGTCACATTGACCATGCAGTGTTCTGCAAAGTCCCTTAAGGATGAAACAGTTAACTGTCAACACTTAATAGGTGTCCATTAGAACTTGGACCCCCGTGGGTGTACAGCTTTCGAGCTGACAACGGAAAAATAAAAGAGTAACAAAATCTTTCTATACCCGCTTAGCGACAAAAAAATTTTTGTTTTTATTCACGGGTACTAAACTTTTATCTTGAAAATACCCTTCAAAGTAAAATAAAAATAATAATTTTGAATTTGTTTTTTATAAAAGTGCATCCATCTTGTGATACATCATTAAAAAGGTATTTTAAAGACCCTTTAAACAAGCCATATATCGCTACCCTGTTGGTAGTAGTTCTCGAGATATCTGAATATCTTTTGGTACATGTTTGAGCCAAATTGCCAGTTTTTCATTTTCAAAAATTAATTTAAAAGAAAAACTACCATTTTGAAATTTGAGATTCTTCTTGCTCTTGACCGGTGGAACGAATGTACCAAAAATCATTTATCAATCGGAAAGAGGGTCTTATATGATTTGTAGATGATTTTATATGAATTGATCCACTGGGTAAAATTTCAGACGTTTAGTGACTTTTTGACCCCGGATTTAGATTCAGCGTCAAAAAATACATGTTTTACGGATCTCGAAATTTTTTTACATACTTACCTAGAAATCAAAAACAAAAAAGAAAACGGCAACTCGTCGGCAAAGACAAAATCCAAATTGTACTCCCTCAGTACCGCTTCGTCAGGTACCACAACGTCAACGTCAATCAAATTTGACAGCTGCCTGACTCCAAATACGCTGATAATATTGTCTCTTACGATTTTGTTGCCTTGAGTGGCTACTACGGTACTTCTAGAACCTTGGGTTGTGACGTTAGTACAAGTTAATCTAAAAATTTTAATTTTTTTTTACTTTCATAATTTACTTAGTACTTACTATAACAAGCCGTTTTTGAGCTAGGAGAGTTTTCAAGTTTTAATTTTGGGAGGTCTATAACTTTTTTAATTATGAAATTTCTATTTTGGTGTGATTTTTATGTTTTTTTACGCAACTGCAGCACGGCGAAAGGAAGGGTAATGTTTTTCGATTGGGATATGTATGTATGTAAATATGTATGTTTGTGTCACGCTAGAGGCTAAACGACTGAACCGATTTTGACAAAAAAGGTGTCGTTGAATTGCTACTGATCCCGAAGGTGCTATAGGCTATATTTTTTTAAACAGGAAACAACATGGCGGTCGTCAGAAGCCATTTTGTCACATGATGTAGGCTTTAAGGCATACAAATTATCTAAATTTCAGGCGATTTTAATGAAATTCCTTTTTTTCACCCATTGCAAATGTCCTCTAATTTGCTGTAGTTACTTTGTAGTCGTCCCTGCTTCCACCCATCTCCCCGCCTGTCATTGCCCCACCCTATTCAAAAACCATATTCGAATAAGTTTACCAAATATTTCAAAAATTCTTTCTGCATACCCCTTCAGAATTTTTTCCAGAACCATTTTACTAGTTCCTTCCCCCTCGTCTCTACCTCTCCCCTCCCCGCCCTCCTTATTATTAATAATTATAGCTATAACTTTCACAAATATAAAGCGATTTCAAAAGTTCTTTCTGCACACGCTTAAAGACTTTTTTCCAACATCATTTTACTAGTTTCCCCCTCCCTCTCTTCTCCCGTCCCTCCTTATTAGTAATAGTTGTAGCTATACCTTTCACAAATATGGAGCGATTTCAAAAATTCTTTCTGCACACGCTTTAAGACTTTTTCCAACATCATTTTACTAGTTTTCTCCTCCCTCTCCCTCCCCCACCTTCACTCAATGGAAGGGAACACTGTTCGCGTCCGTAGAAAATCTACACCTACTTTTTGGGTAAGGTTAAATTAATGGTAAATGCATAGTGCTTTTTATAAGGCTGAATAAGAATTAAACCTAAAAGTTGAAAATATATATTTTTTTTAATAATAAAAACAACCAACTGCTAAATTACTCAATAACCTGATTCATGAAAATACAAAATATAATAATAATATAATTTCGTAAGTGCGCTTTGGGCATCAAAACTAAAAATTGAAACATGTCATAGATTATTAAAGGTAAACCTATCAATTTTGTGCCCAACTGCGACTAGTAGTTACAAGTAAACTTCGCAGTTGGGTGTTTTTTTTATTAAAATTTTTATTTATAAAGAATCCAACTGTCGAACTAAATTTTGTTTGTCACTTTTCGTTTTTGAGATTTTGCATAAAGTTCAGAGATTGGGCAGCCCAATCAAACTTACTAACTATGATTTATTCGATTTAGGATCTATCGTGTTACGGACAGAAATAATATACACACACACGCAAAGACACACACACACACACAGACAGACATCACGACAATAGGGCTAGGATAGGTCAAAATACATCCAAATAACACATTTTTGGCGTTATCGTTAGGTAACAGTTAAACAGTACCGGCACGGCGGCCATTTTGGATTTGCTACATTAACTTTGGTCAAATCCAATCCGATGTTCCATAATCCATGGTAAAGTTGGTAATGGATTTAATTTTATGGAAAAAGGGGGTAATTTTACTTTGATTTATGTTATCAAATTTATTTAGATACAATAAAAATTAAAATAAATAAAACTTACTTAATTCCATTAGGTATCAAACAATAAGCATACAAAAGTGTGCACAATTTGGCAAACTCTTTCTTCAAGTTCTTTAAAAATTCTTTTCTTCTAACTGGCAATGTTGAAAACAAGTTTTTGAGTGTTACAGTAGTGCCTTGTTGTCTGGCTGTCGTTTCTTGACTAAAATTAAGCAGTAGCGTATAGAGCAGGTTGCCTGTGGTGGCTCGGTCATTTTTTCCCATTTTATTTAAATAGATACCTACACAAATTTTAACTATATTTTTTATACCGCGTGAATAGGTCCACATCTAATAGGCTTAATTTCCATAAGAGGACAAGCATGTATTAATAAGAGATCGCGATACGCCCGAGTCCCGTAGAAAACGTTCCAGCGTTGCCAAAAGTAACCTTGATAAATAACTACAGGCGCAGACAGTCTCAGTTATCAAGGGGCGCACAACCTGAAACATTTGTTTGGGGCGAGAATTATTACTTGACTTGATTTTTAGTCCACCATACAAAAGGACTATTAAAATAGTGAAAATTTAATTTTTTTAATGTTATTAAATGTGGTCCTTAAATACCTAAATCGGCGGATAAAATAAAGTATCTGTCTGAATACACGACAACTCAAGAACACCACCTCAAAGGATTTTACCAATATGTAACACAAGTTTTTGTCGGCATTAAATTTTGGTTAAAATAAAAGGAAATAAAGTATTAAATAACCAATTTTACTTTAAAACTATCTGTAACTTTACTTGTATCGATTTTTGTTTCAAAATATTCCTTTTGTTTTTAAAACATTTTTACTTGCGTGCAAAAAGAGCAGCATTGTTTTAGAAATATAAAAAATTCCTAAGATGTCTGTGTAACGCGAAAAGGTTTTTGCTACCTGCGACTTATTTTTCCGATTTCAATCTTTTTTGTGTAGGTTTTCAGTTAAGCATTAAAAAATGTTGCTTTGTATCTATTTTCGCCTACGAGCATTTAAAGTAATATTCCTTCAAACAATTTTTGCTCCTTTTTTCAAATTTTGTGTTAGTGGTTTAAGAGGCATTACTAGTCATATTTTTGATATATGTCTAGGAAAAGTACTCAATGAGCTCAGTAGATCTACTTTTGAGGCCTCATACCACCTATGCCTAAGGTCTCGACCCCCCTCCCGCGACTCCTAGCCACGCTGCGTTATTGTGGTCCACCATTTCCTTTGTTATGGTTAGACTAAAAATGCACCCAAAAACCTAAAATTAAATAATAGTTAGCTTTCCGTAAAACGAGGTTACTTTGCGCCCCCTGGTCCTACTTTGCTCCATTGCGAAAACAAGTTCTTAGATATTCCACATTAAAAATCTGGGCATGCACCACAACGCCACCACGCGTGAATTATCCGTTGCGAATTTGACTTTTCAAAGACGCGGTAGCCGCTTAGTCGTCTCGAGTTAATACCAGAGTAAAGTGCAGCTTAAAATTCCTTTAAAATTTGACCTCGAAAAATTTGGTGTCTAGTGCAGTTATCGATTTCTATGCAATAAAAACTTAAAAAACAAATATTTTTAAATTGTTTATTCACCATTTTGAATGTTTGGGGAAAAGCTAACTAAATATTGGGTGTAGTTTGCGCCAACATATAACACACCAACTTTTTTTCAATTTTATAAAGCAAAGTAACCTCGGACTATGGGAAACTTTTCTCCACTTTTCAAGTTAAAAAAATATTTATAATACTAAGTATTTTGTAATAAAAATGTCCTTTGTTAATTACCTATACCATGTGTTTTCATTAAAACCAAAAAAACATTTTTTATGGTATAATTTTTGGTTATTTCTTTGAATTTTTCGAATTAACTCAAAAAAGTGGAGCAAAGTAACCTCGTTTTACGGTACTTGTAGATTGGTAAGAAAATCAATAACCAGAATAACACAATTCTGCTTGTTTGTAAAAGTAAGTGAATTATTTAGGTACTTTTAGCACGGATCACCTAACAAAAGGTGATCCGTGCTTTTAGGAACAAGCAAAATTTTAAGTTATTATTCTGGTGTGTGGCAAAGATGTATCAAAAATCGGTCATGTGATACCTCATTAAAGTAGTAGGTAGTTTAAAGACCTTTCATTTAAGCCCTACATCACTATCCTGGTGTAAGTATTTCTCAGGATAGGTATCTTAAAATTTGTTAGAACATGTTTAATTAAAAAGAAACTGCTCATCAGAAAAATCTGATATTTGGGATTTCTCATCCTCTTTGTGGGTAGAATAAATGTACCAAAAAATTATCAAAATCAGTGAGACGGTCTGCTAAATCACCATTTTTACCTTCCTAGCCCACGTAGCAATGGCTAGAGAAGATAACGCCGAAAATATGTTATTTGCGTGTATTTTGACCTATCTTGGCAATATCGTTGTGCTGTCTGTCTGTGTGTTCTGGGTGTATATTATTTCTGTCCGTAACACGATAGCTCCTAAACCGCTGAACCGATTTTTATAAAATGTTCAGGTAAAATAGTGTTTGACACTCTAACGAGCTGATTAGATTTTGGTCAAGTATGACAGTTTTTTGACAATTAAAAAAATGCTAACCTTTGGAGCGTCGTATCAATATGCGGTTTTCAGAATATAGTAGAATACATTTTGCTTAATAATTTGTGTTATAAACAAAAACTTCGTAAGAGCTTTAGTTTCTGAGATATTTACAAAAAACTGTTTTTAAAGCTGATATATCATGGCTTCACTTCTTTGCTGCTTATGGTGTGCTAATAGGCTAGCTGGGAAGGTATCAGATCCGTCATGGATCCATTTATTTTTGGTTGATTTGATATGGCATAGAATAATGGGCTATTAATGTTAACCTCAGTATCTTGCCCTTTCGATCATACTGAGTTTTGGTGGCAACATTTGCTGACTTTTGTTTAGTAACAATTGTAACATCAGAAAATGCTAACTTTTTAACGGAGCATCGCAGCAATTTTAGGTTTTCGGAATGTAGTAGATCATATTTTGCTCCAGAATTTGTGTAATAACCCAAAACTTCAGGGGGCTTTTATTTCTGAGATATTTATAAAAAACTGTTATCAAGGCTGATATATGGAGCTCACTTAAGGTGTGCTAATAGGCTAGCTAGGAAGGTATCAGATCCATCATGGATCCATTTATTTATATAAAAAATTGGTCATGTGATACCTCATTCGAAAGGTAGTTTGACCTTTCATATAAGCTTTATATCACTATCCTGGTGTAAGTAGTTCTCAAGATATCTTAAAATTTGTTAGAACATGTTTAAGCCACATCACAAACTGCTTATCAGAAAAATGTGATATTTGGGATTTCTCATCCTATTTGTGACTAGAATAAATGTACCAAAAATGATCAAAATCAGTGAGATGGTCTGTAGGTATAGAATAATGGGCTATTAGTACTAACCTCAGTATTTTGCCATTTCGATCATACTGCATTTTGGTGGCAACATTTGCTGACTTATGTTTGGTAACAATTGTAACATCAGAAAGGGCACATAAGGAACTTAAGGCTTCACCCCTAAACCCTAAGGTGCCCAGACTCTCCAAATCATTGAATTCTTTAAGTTTTGATGTGTAGTGTTTAAGAGCTAAAAAAATTATCAAATATAAAATGACACCATTTGTTTGTCTGTGAGAATGTTAGAAAAGGATAACAGAGACTTACTGAGAGCTTGAAAATTAGCCTGTTCTACCCCACTTCCATTATCTGAGACCTCAAGTAACTCGGAGCCATATTCTTTTAAATGGACATCTATAATGGTGGCTCCTGCATCTATGGAGTTTTCTACAAGTTCCTTCATAGCTATGGCAAGAGTCAGGACTACCTATCAAAATACAGTTAAATAATTTATTTTTCAAATTATGTAACATAAAAATCACTACTCATCTGTCTACTTATTAAAAGTAACATAAGGCTATCTCTCTTAGTGTATTACATATTTTAAGAACAAGCCCTTTGATATTTGGGGACATATGAAGCAATTAAAGAATTTGTAAAGCCTAGAGAGTGCAAAAAGCCGGGTACCTAAAAAGCTTTAAAAAAATTTTTGCAAAAAATAACGATATTTAAAATTTCAAATTATGCTTAGACTGCTTTCTACTAAAAAAAATTCAATACTTGCCTTAGCATAATTATTTTGAATTTATATCTTTGTTATTTTGTTAGGAATAAAACTCAAAATCTATTTTTGTTTAGAATTGAACGGATTGAAAGATCTATTATACATATAGGTACATCATACAGGGTGTTCAATTTAAAAAAAAATATATGTTTTTTGAAAAAACTCGAAAATGCAATGCTCTATTGTTTTTTTGATTTGATCATCAAGCATCAAAAATTCTACTAGGTAGTTTGCCAATGGTGGATACTTAACTTGGAACACCCTGTATATATATGTCAGTATGGAAATATCTGTTGCTACCTATTTTTTCTTGTAATCAGACCTACATTACAAGCTTCATTAAATTTTTTTAAATAAAGTTTGTAATAGTGCAAGATTTTCCTGGGACACCCTGTACATTATTTATTGTACCTTTTGGTATTTTGTGAGTACTTACCTTATAGGTGGTGACCTAAATAAAGGTCTCAATATAATATATAATAAATACATTTATTCATTTAAGAGAAAAAAATGTAAACAAATGCCTATGCTACAAGAATAAATATTGAGTGTGCCAACCTAAGTCAAACTTGTGTGGCTAAAAGAGTAATACAAATAATAATATTGTTACGGGTTCTCAACAACAAATTAAACTCGCAAATGTCAAAAACGATATGTCAATTTATTGTCGTACAAAACATGCACTTAAAGTTACTAATAACTTGCTAATAACTCACTACTATAATCGGCCTATTAACTTCATGTTAACATCTCGCGTTCATTATCTTTGACTGACTCGATGCGCGACATCCGGCCCTGTTTATAGAGTCGTCGAACTTTCCGGAATTTTCCATCCTATTTCGATTCCCGCTTATACTAGCCTTTTCTAGACCGCGGACCGGCCGAGCACAAGTGTGTCATAGATAATGCAACTAAAACCTAGACTAAGAATACAACCATAAGAAAAATCAACCTAATACTACACTAAACCTAAATAAATTCTAACTATAAAATTGAAATAACTTAAATTTGTAACAATATACATGTATATTTTTTTTTTAAATTTCTTTCTTTAATGTTTGTTGTAATTGCAAAAAAATAAAAATACCATAGACCTATCTATTACAAGAGAACACTGTATCACTGTTTTGTAATATCAACCATTGCATGAATTTCTTGGCGAGTTTTATTTTGAATCCAATGCTTTAATCTGTTTTTCAAAAGGGACTTACTATTTATTTGTCTGATATCAACAGGTAACAAGTTATAGGTACTGGGAGCAAGAAAGTAAAAACTGTGTTGAGTTGACATTTTATCTGGTTTCGGTACTTTAAGCTGGTGTTGGTTTGATCTTGTTGGATGGATAACTGTCTTATACATTTTAATCTTTATATGTTGTTTAATAAGCATAGAATAACAAAAAAGTTTTCTGAGATCAAACAGCTGTGACTCCCTAAATAGATCCTCCCTAGGGTCATGAGAATTTTTATTATACATTATTTTTATTATACTTAATGTCCTAGTTTTATTTTATTAAATTAAAAAAAAGACTAGTTTAAATTAAGTTTAAGTAAAGAAGGTTGGTTCAGCCTTATAAATTAAGTTTTTAAATGAAAATTCATATTAAACTTTTCTTATACCTAGATTCTAGAGCAATTGCTAAAACTTCCTTACTTTCAATAAATTCATTTTAACTCAAAGCTTCGAATTAATTCAAAAAAAGAGGTCTTTGCCACACAATAATAAAGCGTTTTTGTCCATGTTTTACCTGAACTAGCCCCATCTCACTGTGGAATCCATTTTCAAGCATGAGGCGCAGTCCATTCATATTATAGGTCAATGGTTATAAGCCGATAAGGAAGGAAATAAAACAATCTCCTTTCAAATACAAAATCGAATTGTTTTTTAGTAGAGATGTATATACTTGATGTTGTATTAAAGTGACACCACATCATCAAAACCTTGATGGGCGGGAAGGGAGTAGAGGGGTACATACAGTGGCACTTTAATTTTTTTATTGATATTGATTCCCAAAATGAGGCACTGCACTAATTAGTCATTAGCTTACTATTTTACTTGCTCTTTATTGATGTCTTCTTCTAAACGATTTCATTAGAAAGGAACATATATACTCTTGTCTGGTTGTTACGAACATTTTATTGATTTAGCCGGGCTTTGACGTTTTCTATTCGTTGTTTTGACTGTTTATGTCAAACAAATTATGATGCAGCTTTTGACAAAACAAATTACCGTTTTTGCAACTAAATCAATGTTTGTGCACATTTTAAAATAGTTTTGGATCCTCTTTTATGTTTCGGATCTTTATTTATGAGGTAAGTACCTATTTGATATCGCCTTTAAAAGGTCTTAATGTTTTATCATTTGGACATTAAACCCCGAACGGCACACTGCATATACAAAGGGAAACACTAATTTTTTAAGGCTTCTTTACTTAGATTTTGCCGCAAAATTTGGTTTACCATAGCTATGACGCGGTGCCACTTATATACAACATCAACTATAGATGAAATAGTCCCCAATGCAAAAGTTTTACCTGGCCTGAGCAAATTCTGTGAACAGTGTCACGATTTATAGGCTTAATTTCTTTGCTCTCCTCATTTGTAGTTATATTTTCTTCACTTAATTTTTCTTTTTCCATGTTAGACCTAATTTAATTTAAAAACTGAAAAAAACTCTAAGTAAATATAAAATAAACATAACACTGTGAACATAACCCAAGAAAATAAAATCAGCTGAGCCCCAAAACAACAATGGGCTTGCTCAGAAAATGCTTATGCTTGGTTTAGGGATCGTTCACAAACTTCACTGGACCATAAAAATTGAATTTTTCACCTCTATAAATTTGGCATTACCACTTAAGAATTGGATATTCGCAATATATGCATTAAATGTCGTAAATTTGTCGTTTGCCTAGAGGAAGAAGTTCACTTTTTCTCGTAATTTTTAAAACAACGCAAAATCCTGGCGTTAGCTTGATCGTTGAAAAAAGTAAAAACGGGACGTAATATAATGACTGTTTCATGAAAAATTAACAATTGCGCGAAAAAGTTAAACATCATCACCTATATCTTCGCAAGTTTTGTCAAAAGAACCCTAAGATCACTGAGGTATGGCTGACGAGCCTCAAAATCGCTCACTGCCCGTTTCCGGGAAAACGGATGACGCGACAAATTTTTTTCTTTCACGACAAATTTACGACAATGAATGCATTTATTAGTTTTTAAAAATTTTAATTTTTTCTGGGGTGCTAGTGCTTAGAGACCCTGTATGTATGACATATTTTTACTAATATGTCATACATACAGGGTCTCTAGTAGTGCTAAGTTGAGACTCAACTTACTAGTGCTAAGTTGAGCCTCAACTTAGCACTACCACCCTAGAAAAAATTTAAAATTTCAAAAACCAATATATGAAATAATTGTCGTGAAAGCAAAATTTTTCTCGCGCCACCCGTTTTTTCTTTTTTTCTAGGGTGGTAGTGCCAAGTTGAGACTTCACTTAGCATTACCACCCCTTTCTAGGCAAACGGGTGGCGCGATAAATGTTTTTCTTTCACGACAAATTTACGACAATTAATGCATATAAATATTTCTTAAGAAGTTCACATTTTTTCGTAAAACAACGCAAAATCCTGGCGATCAATGAATATTTATATTAACACCACAAAAGGTTATATTGAAAAGTAAAAGCGGGACGGAATATAATTGTTTCACCAAAAATTTACAATCGCACGAAAAGGTTACACATGATCACCTACATCTTCGCAAGTTTTGTGAGAGAACTTAAAGATCACTGAGATATGGCTGACGAGTTTCAAAATTGCTCACTGTCCGTTTCCCATATACGTAATATTTCAATACTCCCTGTTACCTATTTACACAATGGTTGGCGTTTGATGCAAACATTTAGAAATAAAGATACGAAAAATATTAGTTTTTAAAAATTTTAATTTTTTCTGGAGTGGTAGTGCTAAGTTGAGACTCAACTTAGCACTACCTTAGCTTTAAAAAACTTTTAAATTGCGCGGTTGAACTAATTTATAATTTAATTAAAATAAACAAATTTTATTCAATATAAACTTTTTTCACTTCATCAATAAAATTTTGTTCATTTTGATTAATTACTGGCGAATCTAAATAAAAACACAATATTATTTAGTGAAAAAAATAAATTAAACGAAAAATTAACAAATTACCTATTTATTCAGAAATTTTAGACGCTAAAAAAATCGTTTGAATAATACATGTTAGGTATAAATAGTTTTATGCACTTAAAAAAAAATAGCTTTAATTCATGTCCTTATATAGATTAAAGTGGTACATTCCAGTGGCGGATCCATGCGTTCCGGGGGGAGTTGCCAAAGCAGCAGAAAAATCCACTATATTTTTCTTTGCTGTTTTTGATGGATTCGAGCTTTGACATTTAGTAGTACACTGTGACAAAATAATTTTTTGGAAAATTAAATTATATTTGTAAAAAAAAAGTGGCACTGCAGGTAAATTTTGTAAGAAATTGCGGCTTGATATTTATTTTATTTACTAGAACTAAAAATTAAGTTTTGATTACATCATAGTTTCTATCTCTCTAAGGGAATTTCCTTAAATTACGTAACGCAAAAATTCAGGATATTTAACCTCCCTCTCCCCCCTCGTAACGCATTTTCAAGAAAAAACACATTAAAAAACTTTGAGTGTAACGCAAGGCCAAACCCACCCCCCCTCCCCCCCTAGAGAGTTACGTAATATAATGACAGTCCCTAAACCCTAATACCAGTATTTACTAAGACCTTAAAACTTAGCATTTTAGACCGGGTTTAAGGTCTATAGACTTGATACCGACCGATTTAAGTGTATTTTTTTACTACTCAAAGGTCAAATAGCTGCAAAGATTTGGTTCACTAATGTGCAATATAATAGTAAGCATTTCTCAGTGAGTTTTATCTCATATAAATTTAAATTAACTTTAGAAATAAAGAAAAACCACATAAAAAATTTGTAACGAAATGTAATTTTTTTGGAAATTTAGTCCGTGCAGTCGTAGGATTCCCGTTAAAAATACTCTCAAATTGTAGTACCACCCCTGAGGGGTGGTTTAAAGTTCGAAAAACAGTAGAAATAATCCATGACTGATAAAAAAACTTATATACAAAAATTTTCAAAGCTAAATACTACCTAAGTAACTAAAAACTATATCTGTAAATGCATTACTGTATTAAATACCTATCAAGATTTAAATACTGTAAAAAGCACAAGATATATTAGAATCCGTTTTTAATTACACATTCACCAAAACAATCGAACATCGATTTAATTATCGCTAACTTGTCTAAAAAATTAACATGTAAAATATAGCGGACAGCTGACAACTGACTTACACCGTTTGTACAAAGATTATAGATTATAATTTTGTATTCGACATTTCTTAGTGGCGTTGGGAGGTTTAAATATGGCTATCATTTTTAAACCAAAATATTATTTTAATTTTATTTATTTCTAACCATTGTGAGGAAATGTCTTTGTTACAACGAAAAAAGAAGACCCATATCGCAAGGTATTTATGAATAATTTATATAAATATTAAAAACTATTGCATTCACGGCAAAAATAAGTTAAACCTTCAACAAAAATCTAGGCAGGATTGTAGTATTTTTGTCTTATATTTTAAAACATTGGCAAAATTCTTATATTTTTACAATTTAGTAAAATAATCACATAAATACTGACTATACTACTTCTACATAAGAAAATCCTAGAAACTTTTTGCCAGGTTATAAACTACCACTTTAATCCATATATAGGTACATCACATACCTATGTTTTATTGCATTTTTCGCACCACAGCCATAAACAAAAAACATATTCTTCAATCATAACAGTTTTTAATTTAGGTAATGCATTTTATTTTCGTCTTAGCACAAAGTATATATAGGCTATATTTTTTGTGGTCTTAGTCAAGGTCACTATATAACTTCTTCGTTATACAGTAACCTTAGTCTTAGTTACTTTAATTTTACCTGACCGGACCAAACGAACATTATTACGGTCTGATTCGGGGATAGTTTGGCAACTATAGGTGTTTTTTTTTAAACGGCCAAATTCCAAATTTGATGTAAAAAAATAAAAATTGAAATCAAGCTAAATTAAAGATGTTATCTGCGTTGTTAAAGCTATAACTTTTACTTATCCAAAGGCCACCAATAGCTATTTGCTGTTTTTTGCAAGCGCGGATCTAAGCCAAAATCTAGAGGGGGTAATGGCCGACGGAAGCATAGTTTATGTAATTTTTTTCTAGGGGGGTAAATTATGCCGTTAGCCCGATATTTCTTAACTTGAAGTCCATATATTTTTTTCTAGGGGGGGGGGGGTCAATACCACGTTACCCCCCTCAAATCCGCGTTTTTTTTGGTAATCGTCCGATTTTCTGCCGTAAAAAAATAATGAATAAGAATTTAGTCTTCTAGAAGTGTTTAAAATATACTTGAATTCCTATTAGTTTAAATAAAATTTAAATTGCTGAATTTTTTAAAGAAGAATGTTTTTGCTCATGTCGTAATTTTTGGACGGTATTGTGTTGCATAATTATGACGTGGCCTGTATCTTTTGCATATTTAAGACTACAAATAAAAAAAACACGGGTAGAATATTGAAATTCGTTAAAATATTAATTTCAAGCTAACCTAATCTGTCGATATTACTAAATTATAGGGTTTAAAAGTCCATAAATTATGATAAAACTGCATTAAAACTTTTGGATCAAAAGGTAGAGTAGACGCGGCGAGAGTTGATGCCACGCACGTCATCAATTTTATCTTGGTATTGGTACTTGCGGTCGGATAGTGCCGTGCGGAATAAATTACACATAATAATTTATTAAACTAATTCCCAATATAAAACACTACGCCTATGGATCTCCGAAACAGTCAATCATAAGCTAGAGGCGGCCAGTAGATCCCCCTAAGCCGTGACGTGGGTGGCTTCAACTCTCGCCGCGCGGACTCTACAACAATTCAGTGACAATAATTAGTGTCTTTCATCTTACATGATAAAAACAGGCAATATTAGTGTGCTCTTACAAATTTTAAAAACAAATAGTTTTTATTCAATAACATCTTTTAAATAAACGAAAATAGGATAAAATTGTAGTTACTGTAATCGTATGAAACACATCAGTAACTGTCCGAATCACCTAAAATTGATGTTTCTGACGGTTACATTTTGTTTCGGACAATTACGTTTCTTAACATTTTCATTTTAATTAAAGAATTTTTTTAAGTTTTGCTAATTTGTTTGCCGAGACCTTTTGCCAGAATAACGATTTCTTTGTTTATTTCGCACCCTATCGAAGAAATTTCACATTTTGGACATTACATATTTTTTAGTGTCACTTGTCTTTTGTATTATTTTTAAAACTAAGTATTAATAATACAAAAAAGACAGCCACTTATTAGCAAAATTTACCACACTCATATTCACATGAAAAGCTTTAAGTTAACTATAAGTCAATGTGGTAACTAAAGTTTTAATTTCTTTAGAGAAAATTGTTTCGGATGATTATAAAACCTTCGTGACAAAATATTTATTTTTATACTGAAGTCAGTTAAGACATCAAGTAGAAATGTCATATTTAAAATGCAAGAGACTTCAAAGTTTAATTTAATGTGCTATGTTACCTTCTTGTTACGGTAACAAGATATACAGTGAAACCTCCTATAAGCGGACACGCATGGTTCCGTCGATTTTGTCCGCTTATTGAAGGTGTCCGCTTAAGAGAGGAAACTGCGAAATGTTGATATATATTTTTTAACAATTTTCGCTGCTTGAGATTTTCCGATATCAAATTTTTCGGCGAGCTTTCGTGCTGATAGATGTTCCTTTTCCAAAACGTTAACAACTTCCACTTTTCCACATAAACTAAAAAGTTTTTTTACTAGGCGCCATTTCGAAGAGATCTATTATTACCCAACTGAACAATAAAAATAAAGACAGCAGTCCCGCGGAATAAAATAATGTTGTAAAAGCGACAGAAGTATTTAGTCTCCGCATTAAAACGGAAAGAGGTAATTCCCCGGCTGCAGAGTGCATTGTTGCCAACATACTACATAATATTTATGCCCATGTTGTGCAGCGCTTCGTCCCGTTGTCAAAGGTTCGCGTCCGGTTAAGGGAGGTTTCAGAATTTTATAACCAAAAAAAATTGTCCGCGTCCGGTTATTAGAGTGTCCGGTTATAGGAGGGAATTTTACATGCGAACAAAGGCAAAAGCTTGGTTCCAACAAATTTGACCGCCTAGAGGGAGTGTCCGCTTAATAGATGTGTCCGCAAGGAGAGATTTCACTGTACATGTATGAAATTTCAAATAAACCCGAGTGACACCGTTTTATTGGGTGATCTCGAAGGTTTTTTGGTAATTAAAAGAGTGACGGCAACCTAATTTTTCAGTGGCTCTAATAGATTGGGTCGTGCTTATGATATTTCACTAGAAATTTTGTTCCTAAAATTGGAACAAATATTTTTATTCTTGAGTGACATGAAATTTTGTGTTTTGGTCATTTAAACAAAAACTCCCAACTATGACATTTAACCCTTTCTAGATCACGATACACTAATGCATGGTATATCAGCAACGTGGACTAAGCCGCGTTGTGTCAAAAGAGCAAAATTGGCATGCAGCTAAGGTAAAATCCGCGATCAACGATAAATTTCCGAGGAATTAACATATGAACTTGAAATTTTGCACAAATGTACGCTTTTGTACAGTGTTGCTACACGTCACAAAGAGAATTATCGCATGAGCCCTTTAAAATTATCGTACGTTATCGTACAAAATATCGATACTTAAAAACAAACATTCCTGCTTAATCCATTTTCGAAAAAGGGGTTAAAAAATACTTTAAAATTGATTTACATATCTTTATATTGAACAAAAACGATGTATTATTTTCATAAAATGATTATTCTACATATAGTCATAGGTATAAATACAAAAAACAAAAAAACGTTTATATTTCTTCAAATATAAATTGTCATCATCAGATTCGTCTATTTCTACAGTTTGAATCCGATTGGTTTGTTTCTGATAAAGGTTAGCCGACGTCATGCATTTTAACATTTTGTCTCTGGGTTTGAAATTTATACAGCTTGTTCTAAACGTACTTGCTGGGAATATAACATGTGTCCATTTAGCGTATCAGTTATTATCCTACTACTTTAAAAATATTGCAAGATTTCATGACTAAAACACGCTAAAACATCATTACATATTTTGCAAGAGGATTTTTAGTTGTAATTTATAAATTATCGTACAAAAGGCCATTATCGCATAGCTACTATCGTACATCGTACATTCGTTACATTATCGTACAAAATCGATAATTATCGTACATCTAGCAACACTGCTTTTGTATGCTCAAGAAACGTGGTAAAATTGGGCCAGATCAGAAAAAAAAGTGTTTCATTGCGGGGTTTTTCTGAACTAATGCGGAGCCCCATTTTTAACAATATTTCAAGTTATTATTACTTTAAAAGGAGCGAATTGATTTAAACCAAGTTTCAAAAAATTGTGCTCGATAACCGCTCAGTCGGTTTTTAATTTTAAGGATTTTTCGAAAAATATTCAAAATTTTTACAATCTTAAACAGTGGATTTGGTTTAAAACTACTGGCTAGTTTTAAAGTAACGACTTGAAATCTTGTTAAAAATTAGGCACCGTATAAGCTAAAAAAAAACAAAAGGAGGCACGTTTTTCTGAGCTGCCCAACCAAACTTCTTTAATATACTCAAGCGTACATTTAAGGAAAATATCAAGTTGATATGTTAATTCCTTGGAGACTTATCACCGATCGCAGAAGCATTATTTAACCTTAGCCGCATATCAATTTCTTTATATTGTCATCTACATGACGTCGCAGCGAGAAGTGACAATCAAAGCCGTTTTCAAGCGAATAACTAGTATTTACCATTGGCGTTCAAGCGGCCTTGGTAAATACCACGCCTTGAAGAGTGCATGTCACGAATGAGCCCTTTGTACGTCATTGTGTATTACCGGTAATTACCACACTTTCGAGGAAGGTTATTGGGATTTCTAACCTCACAATCATTTGTTTTGTTCCTTTTTGCGTTAATTTTTGCAATGAGTAGTATTTTTGGTGTGTGCCTCAATTATGACGAAAAATAGTACAAAGAGATGGCCTCCTATATATTGTCTTGGCAAAATTTTGTCCGTTTTATCAACCTTTGGCTTCCTCTAATTTTTTCAATGTAGACTTTGATACACGAAATATCATAAAAAAACAATATCATTGTACTCCTCTAACGACTGTTTATTATATTTAAGTTTTTTTCTCAAATTATCTCCATTTCGAATCAAATACGCTAGTATTTGAGAGTCGGTCGAGAAGAACTCAAATTCAAGAATGGCAAGAAGATTATTATTCATCTTTTAAAAAGCACATTAAAACCAACCAAACTTATTTAAAAAATCGCAAAAAGCATCAACAAACAATATCCGGTTATAAAAAAAGCAATATTCAAGCGGTGTTCTGTCGTCATAAGCAAAAACATAGTAAGTACATTTGATAGCTCACATTCTTAGGTAACACTCTATTTAAAATATATTATCTGAGATTGTTTGACTGTGCAATATCAAATATCCTTACTGGTGGTAATAGGCTAAGGGCCTGAACAGCTGATTTTAAATGTCAACCAAGGGATAACCAGAGGTAATTACTAGTTATTCGCTTGAAAGCGCTGATATACCGTGTCTTAGTTTGTCTTGATAGTTTTGTAACACTGTCGATCAAATGCAAAACCTGCTCTGATCCTTAGGGTCACTTAATCGTTTGTCTTTTTATGTTAAGTGTTAATCCATTTTAACTTAATTGTAAGCACTCTTATTGACTAACTTAAAATCACAACACAACGAAAAATGATCCGAAGGGTAAGCCAGGTTGGGGACCCTATTCTGGCCGATCTCCTGGCCGGTTGGAAAGTCCAAAACTCCGTCTACTTCCAACTTGCCCTTGGAGTAGAATACGTAGTCTATCGTATGACACACTTCGCCTGTTTCTCTGATTTTCCACGTTGTGTATGGGGGCTCTCTTTGCGAGGAGGGTAAACTGTAAGCAAAAACATTTTTTTTAACCAACTAGAGAAAAGTCCTTTTTGTGCAATTTTTATATAGAAAGTGACCCTTTATTGGTTAGTTCACAGCCCCCTCAAATTAACAAGCCTGATCTTTGAAATGCAACATTGTCGAAGGCTGATATTTCCATTATTTTTTTGTCAGTCTATATTTTTTGTTTTCAAAATAATAGTTTAGATCTCTAAGCCTTCAAAACTGTTGCCATTCAAAGTAGGATCAGGCTTGATAACACTGGTCGGTATGAAAATCGGCCCTGACACCATTCTTGCCGATTCTTATGTAAAATGACCTCCTGAATATGAACTCCGTTTTTCCCCATCACCGACCATTTTTGGGGGAGACCCCTAACCTATTTTTACTGCTTTTCGATAGTTTGGTGGGACGGCAAGGATTTTTTTTGGCCTTAACATCATTATTTCTGAGAGACTGGAGAGTTTAGTGTTCTGAAACATTAATATTTATAGCAGGGTGGTAAGCCATTTGTTTTTTTTGGGGGGGGGGGGGTTCGGTTCGGTTCGGGGGGGGTATGCATAAATGGTAATAATTTTTATAAAATTTTAGCTGCCAGCAGCTTAACGGTAGAGGTAATAAACGTTATAGCAAAGTATAAAGCAACATATTAGTATATAAAAGTATATACAGGGTGGTCCAATAAGGCTGACCACCGGATTTATCTCCGAAACTACTATCGCAACGACTTTGAGAAAAAAATTGTTAGTATAAAATCGTGTCTTGCGCGTTCACCTAAAATATTTTTGTTTATGTAGCTCCCCGCTAGGGGGCAGTAATCACATCTTCCAACTAGAAAAAATGCATTTTTGGATAAAACACTATGATTAACACACACAATTTTTACCATATTCGTAATCCTTGCAAAATTCTGCATAATTTGGACCTCTCACTTGTACTTCTTTCTCACTTCCCCACATGGATGGAATGAAAATGTCACTTTTTATTTAAAAAACAATTAGTTCTACGTGGTAACTAAACCGACTCTTATTATTTATTTGACTTATTAAGAAAACCCTAAAAAATGCAAATATTCTTGATTTTTTGTTTAAGTTAACATTTTTTCGAAAGAGGCAATTTTTTAAAAGTTCCAAATTAAAAAACTTAAATTTCTTAAAAAATTCAGATACAAACCCATTATTATTTTTGCATGAATTTGTCAAGCGATATTCATTTAAGATATTACTAAAATCCGCAAGTCAAAATTTAACTTAGTTTTGAAGATATTTAAAAAATAGTTTTATTTGTGTATTATGTGGTGAGGCGAGACCTTAATTTGTTATTTGCTTGTGTTACACCTGTTATAATTTTTGAACAGTTTAATGTTTATTGACGTTTTATAATTCTTTATGTCAAATAATTATAAAACGTCAATAAATATTAAATTGTCCAAAAATTATAACAGGTGTAACACATGCAAATAACAAAATAAGGTCTCGTCTGATCACATAATACACAAATAAAACTATTTTTTAAATATCTTCAAAACTAAGTCAAATTTTGACTTGCGGATTTCAGTAATATCTTCAATGAATATCGCTTGACAACTTCAAGTAAAAATATTAATGGGTTTGTATCTGAATTTTTTAAGAAATTTAAGTTTTTTGGTTTGGAACTTTTAAAAAATTGCCTCTTTCGAAAAAATGTTAACTTAAACAAAAAATCAAAAATATTTGCATTTTTTAAGGTTTTCTTAATAAGTCAAATAAATAATAACAGTCGGTTTAGTTACCACGTAGAACGAATTGTTTTTTAAATAAAAAGTGACATTTTCATTCCATCCATGTGGGGAAGTGAGAAAGAAGTACAAGTGAGAGGTCCAAATTATGCAGAATTTTTCAAGGAATAGCAAATGGTAAAATTTCTGTGTGTTATTCATAGTGTTTTATCCAAAAATGCATTTTTTCTAGTTGGAAGATGTGATTACTGCCCCCTAGCGGGGAGCTACAGAAACAAAAACATTTTAGGTGAACGCGAAAGACACGATTTTATACTAACGATTTTTTTCTCAAAGTCGTAGCGATAGTAGTTTCGGAGATAAATCCGGTGGTCAGCCTTATTGGACCACCCTGTATACAGAAACCACTTGCGTATACAAAAAATCGCCTTGGAGGGGCTTGGAAATTTTCTCCACTTTTATTTATTAACATATTAAAAAGTAGGAAAATAAATAGTTTTAACATAATCTATACGCTTATGCAGAAGCTATAATAAAAAAAATAAAATATTGTTGCTTTATTTGAGAATGGGACAGCCGAGCGCGGGACAACATTACATTGTACCGAACTGGCCTTTGCGAGAAAGATTTACTCCCGGTCAGAAAAATGTCGCCAACGATCCTTATTAGTCCCGCAAGATAATATTTACTTGCCGCCTTTGCACTTCAAACTTGGATTGATCAAACAGTTTGTAAAGGCACTGGACAAAACAGCCGACGCATTCATATTTTTGAAAACCAAATTTCCTCGTCTTAGTGAGGTTAAAATCAAGGAAGATGTTTTTGGGGGGTCCCAGATTAGACAACTTTTTCAAGATTCAACGTTTATTGAACACCTGAATCCAAAAGAAAACGAGCTTGGTTTGCATTCCAAAACGTGTGTAAGAACTTTTTGGGTAACCATAAAAGGGATGATTATGTCGCTCAGGTCGAGGAATTTCTCTTAGCGTACAAGGCCATGGGATGTAACATGTCCCTTAAAGTGCACTTCCTTCCCTCGCATCTGGACTTCTTTTCTGAATATTTAGGAGTAGTCTCGGATGAATACGGGGAACGGCTTCATCAAAACATCGCACAAACAAGTTGCAAAAGAGGTTTTCAGGGAAGTGAAATGCTAGCCTGTTGGCGGAGTACTGCTGGTTTTTGAAACGAGAGGGTGGTACCTCAGGGTATAAAAGGAAAGCAAGCACCAAGTGAAGGTACGAAAGTTCTTGTTTATCAGTGACGCACCCAGGAATATGTCTTGGGGGGCCCGACGCCTCTATAGCCTCATGATGTCGAATTTTAAGCTATTTTTTGTGTTTTTTTATGAAATATGTGGAATATATGTAAAAAAATCTTAGGCTTTGGGGGGGCCGGCGCCCATGTATTCATTATTGTTTGAAACTAAAATAACTCTCTTTATACTTAAAAATTTAAATTTATATCGATAATATTATAATTATTATCGAAAAATGATAAAAATAGGTAAAAGGGCTGCTCCCTCAAAAATGGTGGTAGAAAAAAATATTTGGATTCAGGGCATCGTCTTACATAAGAATCAGCGGAAATATGCCAGGGCTGAAGAATTTTTTTTTGCAGGCCAGTGTAATTTAAGGGGCTATGGTTGGTTCCATTGGAAAACTTTCGATTATTAAAAAAAACGTTCAGAAGCGAAACAAGATACCGAAAACTTATCTCTACTCGGTCCTCGCACAGACAAGTTGTCCTTTAAATTAGTTTTGAAATATCTGTTTAAAAATTTACCTTTCGGAATCCCCCTACTGCTCCCAAATTCAAAATTACGTATTGAAATTTTATTTGGTAGAAACAAGTCTACGCGTATTTTTAAATTTGGTATATCTTAGTTATTTTTAAATTTAGGGAAAAAAATTAAAAGATAATTTTTGTATAGAATTGAAAGACCTATCAGAAAAAATTATAAAATAAGGTGTTCAATAGGCAATGGTGGACACTTAACTTGGAATACCCTGTAGATGAAGTGCCTGCTGGCGCCATTTTTTTTTCTTAGAATTGAGTAAGAAAAAATATCGTAAAATTTGGTACCACAATTCTTTAACCCTCTCTATATGAAAAAGCAGAAAACTTACCTAGAACTAATATCACAGTCAGCATAAGCACTAGCCACATTTTGACAGCTGTTCAAGATGGTGTTGTAAACAGGTTCACTAGGTTCTGCATTGAAATCGCCACATATAATGAGAGGCCGGTCTCCACAATTTTTCTAAAAAATAAAATTAGACATAGTTTCCTTTACCTGTTAGTGAAAAAGTTGATGAACAAAAACATTATTTGCATTTAAAATCGCTCTTGTAAAATTTATAAAAACATACAGTTAATCCTCAATAAATTCAACCGCAGATTTCGTTTAAAAATTATTTTTATCTCTAATTGTTGCTCTTTTTCTGATATAACTTTATTAAATTTCATATTTTTACTAAAAGTTGTTAACTTTGATGCTCTGTATCAATTTTTTTTCATGTTATGGCTTTCTTTATGACTTATTAAAATATTGTGACTCATTTAGTTTATACCCTCTATAAGTACCTGCAAAAACTGCATTAAATCCTTGCCCTGTTCATTTCTTAAAGTTGCTAAGAGGGCGCTGTGACGAGCTTTCAAATGAGTTGTCGCCACACAGATTTCTTGCCCTGTTTGTTTTATTTTAAGGTTCATCAGCAGAGCTACCTGAAAAAAAGGATAGCATAAAATAAAATGTCATATCGGCAACGTTGTAATACCTTAAAAAACTGAAAGTCATGGATGAAATTCAGTTTGACTGGTGTATTCTTTATTAAAAATGTATGAAAAATTATCTACAACAAAATTAGATTTTTATACATAGAAAAGTTATCGACACTCTTGCAAAATTTAAAAATCCCTCCATAGCTTCAAAAGGGCTTGATGGATAAATATACAGTTTTTACCAATTTGCCTCCCCTGGAAGTTCTCTTAACCCTCAGAAAATGCTTAATTTGCCGGATAAAATAAAATGACCCTGGTTATTAATTAATTACCTGATTGCTTTGTATTCTCCAGATCTCCAAAATTCTGGAATCTGCGCTAACTAGCTGAAATTTGTCGTTTCTGTAAAATATGGCGCAACCGTCAGGTCCATTGTTCCCGTCAATGTAGAAACATGGCGAGTCGGGTTTGGGGAAGAACATCCCTGAATACCCTTGGGTTCCAAGGACGTGTTGGAGGAAATTGAAGTGGTCCACTTCCTAAGGAAAAAGTAATAAAATTTAGGAAACATTACTAAAAAACTTAACACTGCTCGCGGAAAAAGTCGCCACTATGGTGCCATCTTTAGGCCGTAGTCTGACCTAGAGTCCCTGTATGTTGACATATTTGGATATAATAATATATCCAAATATGTCAACATACAGGGTCTAGTCTGACCTACTTTTATATTCCAACTAATAATGAAACGAATTGTCTTGTTATTAGTTTATGCTTTGGCACCATCGAGGTAGAATTTTGGCACTAACTAAAAAAATTTAGTTCTGAATTTATCTAAAAATATTCGTAAATTGTAAATGCTTCTTACTTGCAAACAGATAATATCAGGACAGTATTCGACTATTTCTTCGATTATTAAATACTTTCTGTGGTTCCAATCCAGAGCCTCGTCTGGGCAATTCACAAAATGGTCGTTCATTTGGCCTAGGGCTAAAATAACAAAAAAATACATTAAACCTATTATTATACCAAGGATCTACAGTTCGGAAACTAAACTAGAAACGAACCCTGAGTATGAAAGAAAACTGCAAATATTCAAGATAACAGCCAGCTTTTTCAGTACTGCGTCATCTCTAACAGATCCTCAGATGCAATTACAGCCCTTTTAAATGATAAAATCGATACAACTCACCTTGTGAAAGTATGTTCCATTGAAAGACTCTCAAGTTATATGGACTGCTGGTGTAGTCACTGCATACTAAAAGAAAAAACATTTTTTTGTTCTAACTCAAGGAATTCTGTGAGTATGCTACCTATAGTTTTGTATTTATATGAGGTAAGGCAACGCGCGCGCCGTTGGCGTTGCCAAAGTGTATTTTAAATTTATCATTAAGCTGTCATTCCTAACGAGGTTTATATCGTCGAATGTTATTAGCTGCTTTTATACAAATTGACTTGTTTATTTCTGATAGTAGTAGTAGTAGTGGCGGCGGCGTGACCCGTAGTTCCGGGAAGTAGGCTAAAGTAGGCCCTTTGTGCCATGCCTGAGGTCTTTTCCTCTGCACTCTTTGGGCCTTCCTATTCTCTTTACAAAGTCCACTATGTCAGCCCATCCTTGCTCAGTATAGGTGACCCGAGTGCTTGTGCCTCACATTCTCCCATGATGTGCCTTCTTCCTGTCCATGGGTTAGCTTCAATTTGATTCGTTGGACAGGTAGGGTCGTTCTCGACTCCTGGACGTGTCATGTGCTTCCTGAACCCAGCAACCATCTAAGTTCGGTAGGTCTACGAATTCTCTGGTCTGTCTACAACTTCTTCCTGTGTCCCAGGAGTTTTGGCTCAGTTATTGAGTCCGCTCTGCACTTATTGTCTTTTGGTCACGCCTAGAAGTGGCTCCGGGCCTATACATAGTGGGCTTCTGCTTTGATCCGTGCGCTCTTTTATACACTACTTTTGTTTTTCCCATATATACACTGGTTGACAATTTGTGCAGCTCCACTACTAGAGCTTCAATTCAAGAGTAGGCAAACTTTGCACAATACGCGCTTTTGATTGGTCGGCGAGCGGAGTGACGAAAGCAACGGGAACTGCGACCGGGGTCGGACGTCAGAGCTAAAAGGGAAAAGTGCGAGATAGTTTGCATGCATAGGCAGGCATAGGTACATCTCGCTCTGCATGACTTGAATCGGAAAGAAGAGAAACCTGTACTTGTAAATCTAATGGGCGGTGTTGTGGCAGCTCTGCATATCATATAATATTTACCTTCGGTTACGCCATTTAGCTTCCTCATTTTCACTCCGCAGCACTCGCTGCCACTTTTAGCTTTTCTGAAGCCTCTCTTTACCATGAGATGTCCATAAGGTCTCTTCTGACAAAACTGCAGTAGTTCGTTGCGGCTCAAGTTTTTCGGCAGGATAGTATCGTTGTCTTGTACGTCATCGTTGAGAATTTTCGGGGATGAGTTGAAGCTTCCCATCCTGGAAATATACAAGATTTACAGGTTAGATATTTAAAGTAAATTTTTTTTTGTTTTCAAGGGGGACACTTTTTTATGATCTATCAACCCTCACTAGGTTTGATCCCTTGATTTTAGATAGGAAAAGTGGGTCAAGTGATACCTAGTTCGAAAGGTTTTTTGAATTCCTTTACAGCATGGATATTATTTTTATACATTTTTCGATTAGTTTTTAAGATATTCGCATTTAAAGATAGTAAAATAATGATTTTAATTGGCCTCCGGTACGTTTTCGGTGCTTTTTATTATTTAGAATAACCCCGTATATTAGTTTGTTTATGCCTGTGTTTGTTTTAATTTTTGCTACAGCAAGTAGTGTGCTTGTGAGAATAAAAATTATTGCAAAAAAAATAAAATTGTCTTTTCCAAAATGACGAACTTTCCTTTATGTAAACCGAATTGTCTTATTAGGTGTTTAAGGTCAATCAATGTAATTTTGGACTCACCCTGAAAAAATCAAAATGGATACTACTACTACCAATGATTACATAAATAGATATGCAACCCAATAAACTTAATAATAGGAGCGGACAGATGGCTCTGCCGTATATTCATGTAGATCCAATAATGACACGGCAGAGCCATCTGTCCGCTGCTATTAAGTTTGTTGGGTTGCATATCTATTTTAGTAAGCATTACTACTACCTACAAAAAATTAGTTCTACCAAAACTAAAAAGTAATAAGGCCACAAACCAGACTAACAGACTAAAATAAAAGCGTGGGGCACACAAAAACCTGTCCACCTATTATAATCAAAAAATAATAATTTCCAAGCCCAAAAAAGAAATACTCTGCCAATTTATGGGCACCTAAGCTCATTGTATAATGTAATTTTTATTGGATTCAAGAGCGCGGCAATTTAAAAAGTTGCTGACTATTATACCGGATGGGACAAAAAAAACTGGCCATTATTTTTTCCATTATAACTTTTAAAATATACAATCGATTTTAATACGACAAACTGCACTTGGCAAAATGCAAATATGATTTTTTGTTCGCCATCTCAAAACCCAACATGGCGGACGAAATTAAATTGTACACTTCAAAGTTGTTCGTTTATTCTTGTGTTGTAAACATGTTTTAATTATATTTTTAAACTAGTAGAAAAGCTCCATTCTTGCTACGCACAACAGAGTACGAATCAGCAAAATCGGTTCAGTGGTGCTAAAAAATATAGTTTTCTTTCAACCATTGTATTGCATATTATACGATTGCCTTGCCAATGATATCTGCATCTTAATGAAATAAAAAACATCCTGGTTAGAATTGATTTCTTTTTAAAGATCTTGATCAAAGTTTATCGCCATCTTAAAATTTTAGATGGTGGATAGAATCATATTTGATTCTTCAAAATGGCGTGGTTATTTTTATTTTCCGAAAATGTTTTAGTTTTTTTTAATTTATAGAAAAGCACTACTTTTCTTCCACACAACGAGGTAAACATTTGTAAAATCGGTGTAAAGGTTCTCCATTATTTTACAAATTATATGATTGAATGGCTAATAAATTCGTTATTACTAAACCGATTTTAGTGAGATAAAAAAATCGTGGTAAAAATTGATTGCTTATTAAAGATTATAATCAAAATTTACCGCCATTTTGGAATTTAAGATGTCGGACAGAATCATACTTGATTCTTTAAAATAGCGTGTTTATTCTTATTTTTAGAAAATCTTTTAGTTTTTTTTATAGAAAAATACTACTTTTCTCCTGCATCTTACATATTAGGTCCAGTCAGGGACTTTTTAAATTGCCGTTGTATTTTTTTTCTGTAAAAATTAATCATGTAAAGACATCAAAAAAATTTTCTTTTAAATATGTATGTATACAAACCGAGGTAAGCTTCACAATTTGAGGAAATCTGATTTTGTTTTTGTTTTACAAATTATACGATAACTGATAAAGATTAATCAGCTTGCACCATGATGGTTTTTATTTCACTAAAATTGGTTCAGTAATAATAAATTTATAAAGAACTAAATGTAGACACGATTGGCAATGCAATCGTATAATTTGTAAAATAATGGTTAAAACAAAATCAGATTTTAAGAACCACTTGACCGATTTTATTACTTTGTACCTTGTTAAGCGGAAAAAAAGTAGTGATTTTCTATAAATCAAAAGAAAACTAAAACATTTTCGGAAAATAAGAATAAACGTGCCTCTTAGAAGGGTCAAGTTTGATTCTGTCCGACATCTAAACTTTTAAGATGGCCGCAAATTTCGTTTATAATCTTTAAAGAACAATCATTCTCAACGATTTTTTCTATTTCACTAAGATCGGTTCTGTAATAATGCGTTTATAAGGAAATGAATACAGACAGGATTGGCAATCGTATAATCTGTAAACCAATGGATGGAACAAAAATAGATTTTTTGAGAATCACCACACCGATTTTAGTAATTTGTACCTCGTTGTGCGGGGAAAAAGTAGTGCTTTTTAATAAATTAAAACAAAAACTAAAACATTTTCAGAAAATAAGAAGAAACACGTTAAGAATCAAGTATGAATCTGTCCTCCATCTTAATTTTAAGATGGCGATAAATTTTGATCATGATCTTTAAAAGGCAGTTAATTCTCACCAGGATGTTTTTTATTTCATCAAAATCGGTTCAGTAGTAATGAATTTATAGGGAGATAATTGCAGACATGATTGGCAAGGCAATCGTATAATATTCAAAACAATGGTTGATACAAAAATATTTTTTTTAGACCACCAAACCGATTTTGATAACTCGTACCTTATTGTGCGTGGCAAGAATACAGTTTTTTACTGGTTTAAAAAAATATTTAAAACATGTTCGCAACACAAGAATAAATAAGCATCTTTAAAGGGTACTGCCAAGTGCAGTTTGTCCAATCAAAATCGATGATATGGTTTAAAAGTTAAAATGAAAAAAAAATTGCCCGGTTTTTTTTGACCAACCCGGTATATACAATTGATAATTTAAAATAAAAGTTTTTTACCTATTTTTATTAACTGATTTATTTTTATTTAAGATAAGCAAAAAAATAGTTTACAACATAAAAATTAACAATTTTATCGTTCGACCAATATTAAAAAAATTAAACGTTCTTACATTGCTCTTATTGTTTCTTTCCACTTATTTTCACAAAAATTTTCCAAACTGAGCTGGTCAACCATTTTTTACAAAAAAATTCTTTAACACTTCTAGTTTGTTTAAATAAATGAAATTTTTTGAAAGTAACTCTCGTAGGTATTAACTATAACTAACTATCTAAGAGTATAAGTATTAATGACAAAACAGTAAATATTATTATCAAAAGACAAAGGAAGGTTTATAGGTAATTCCCACTTATAAATTAACAAAGGGAGTAGGTAGACCTAACACAGTCAACCTCCAAAGATTCAATAGATATAAATAAATTACCTAATTTTAAACTATACAGGGTGTCCCAACTAACTACATGGGGATTTTGGGTTTCTAAAAAAAAATAGAAGAGGACTAAAAAAATTTCGTTTATTTCGTTCAATTAATCGTGGTCGCTGTAATTTAAAACGATAAAAATTTATTAAACTTGTTTATTATTATTGCCATATTGTAAAAAAATCTTTATCGCTTGTTTATTGGGTTTTGGCTTCTGTACACATTGCTGCTTACTCATATCCCAGCTATTTATTTTTTAAAAAACTTGACACGTTCTTATGTCTGTAAACATTGTTGCAATACCTAATTTTATTAAAAAAAACACAAATACCATGTGTAGGTTAGTAAATCTATCCTCATTTCAATTATTTGTATATGAACTTATCGGTACGGAAATAACAACCAAAACCCAGCAAAAGGAAAAAGTAAACATTCAGAGCATCAAACCAGAACAACGGACAGAACACTACAAGGGACTGCTGCAGGAAACGAGACCCGAATATCTGTCAGTTTCTCCGAGGAGAAACATTGAAAGGAAGTAATCATCGAAAAAGAAATGATAAAGAATAATATTATAAAGCCTAAATTCGGAAAAGCTGGGGGACCTGGGGGAATATACGCTGAAATGCTCAAATATGGATCAGAGAAACTCTTCGAGCACATAATATAACCTAGAACGATTTATTTACATTTTATGGAAACATAGGCATTTATCGTAATGTACTAAAAGACACGGCCAATAAATAATCAGTGTGTAATGCTGCCCCCACCCAAGAACTATAGTGTATAATCGTTGGCCCCCACCTACTAACCCATTCATAATTTTGTCTGCAGCCTATTGCCAGGCGGGCAGCGTTCACAATAATTTTCAGAAATGAGGTTGTTTTGAAACTCTAGTAAAAAGCTCTATTCTGCAAATAATATACTTATGACATCTATTTTACGGTAAAAATAAACTATCAATAGTTCGTAAACCGAGCGATCATAAGATTTTGAATCATTATAACAAGAACACATTTCATTTTGTTAAAAATTATAAATAGATTTTTACCTTGAATTCGGGGATAACACAATTAGCCGCGGCCGTTTCGCCCAGTACGATTCGCCGCGGTGACCATTCGCTGTAAGAATTTTTGTCTGCTGCATTTACATCTTTTAAAACCGTTTTATTTAGCTTGACTTTGTGTATTTGGCCATTTTGGATCCGTATTTGTGAATTTTTTTTGATTTGTCAAAAATTGTATAAAGTTTTTTTAAAAGTTTAAGTTAAAAGTTATAATCAACGAGGTACTTTAAACAACCCAAAGTTTAATATTTGATGCTTATCCGTTTATAAATGAGAAAGTTGTCGAGTTTCAACCCGTTATCTTGATTTTTTTTAAATTAAAGTCAAAATTTGTATTAAATGACAATAAGCACAGCAAATTTTCAAGTTAAGGCACATCGATTTAAAAACAAGAAAGTCCGCCATTTTGAAAAATGTTGATTTTTAAAAAGTTTATGTTAAAAATAATAATACTTTAAAGGCCTCAAAATTTCCATTTTGGATCCGATGTTGATATTTTAAGTTTGAGTAAAAAATTGTACTGAGTGACCTTAAGAACTGCAATGTTTCAAGTTTGAGGCAAATCGGTTTATAAATAAGAAAATCTGCCATTTCGGATCCGCCATGTTGAGTTGTTTAGGTTTGACTTAAAAATTGGATTGACTAACCTTAAGCACCGCAAAGTTTTTGAGACAAATCGGTTTATAAATAAGAAAAGTCGCCACTGTGAATTTGACATTTGAATTTTCTCTGTGATACCTATCAAAATGTGAAATTCTATTGTCACCACCAGAACACGATAAACCTACCAAACACATAGAAAAAACCGCGGCAAAAATTTGAAACAAAGTTGTAAACAAACAAATAGACAAATATACGGAGTCAAGCTAAATAAAACCGCCAATGCCAAAAAGCTATAAAAAATATTGTAAAAGCAAATTGGAACGCACCCTAGATAAAACAAGTGAAGCAGTGTAACCAACAGTTCGTGTCCCCATGTTCTCCTACTTCACTCCCACTCCCAAAATTAGAAAGAGACATGTTCAACAACAACAAAGGGCAGATAATGAATGACTTCAGATATCTAGTCTTTTGAGATCTTTGGAGAAACTACTCGAAAATCTCACATATATTATTAATCAATGCATGAATGGACATCCAGTGCGTGATGATTAAAAAATTCATATCCTCAATATAGATATAAAAATTAAAACAAACTGGATTGCCACAATTACAGAGGAATTTTACTAACCAGTACCTACTCTAAGTAGATTGTACGGTAGGATTTATAGAAATCTAATGCAGGCATATCTTGCAGTGATGATGTTTTTTGTCTTAAACAAGTAATTGAGAATAGGAGTACCAGAAATATAGAGACTCATGTTACCTTTGTGGACCTACAAAAAGTATATAATACCGTCCCAGTAGAAAAATTATGGACAGTGTTAGAGCAAACTAATTTTAAGCATACATACATAAAAGCGATAAAAGAACTATACAAAGGGTCAAAATCTAAAATTAAAATTGAAAATCGACTTTGAAAAGTATTCCTGTGGTAACGAAAGGCTTAAGACAGGGATGTTGTATCTCTCCGACTCTTTTTAGAATATACTGGGTGTCCCCGACCACCCGTCCACCGCTTTTAAAACCTATGGGATGGATTTTTTCAATGATCTAAAAAATGATTGTAGCCATATCGAGTACGCTCTTTCAATTGGTGGTATTTTTAGATTCCGGCGCCGACCGGAAGTGGCCTATTCAGGTCTAAAGTTCGTTTTTTAATAGGGATGGGCATAATTTTGCAACGAATTCGGATTTTGCGCAAGAAAATACGTACCTTTTATTTGAAACACTTTTTTCTTAAACGTCATTATTTTTTTAAATATATGCCCATCCCTATTTGAAAAACGGACTCTAGGCCTAAATAGGCCACTTCCGGTCGACTCCCAAAGTTGAAAACATCTACCAATAATCAAAAGAGCGTACTCAAGTAATTTTTTGGATCATTAAATAAACTTTTCCCCTATGTTTTAAAAGGGGTGGACGGGTGGTCTGGTACACCCTGTATATCGCAGTAGGTCTAAAAAACTGGAAACGTAAAGTACACGGCATGGGAATACAACTTAACGACCGATTTACTATATACACACTAGAGTTTGCTGACGACCAAGTAATTGTAGCTAATTTTTTTGCAAGAAGACATGGAATATATGATGAGAAAGTTAACGGAAGAATACCAAAAGTGGGGATTAACAGTGAACGTGGACAAGACAGAGTACTTATGTATTGGAAACGAATCCAGTGAGTTAGAACTAGACAATGGACAAGTAATATCTCCATGCAATGAGTATGTATACTTGGATGTCACATTTGATAAGACAGGAACAGACTGTAAAGAACTGGAAATAATAACAGTACTTTATGAAGCAGAAAAATAATGTAAAATGTAGACCTGTCGCGTAACAGAAAAATACAAAACAAAAATGGAAAGTGTCGTAGTGGATGCAAAAAGATCAATGAGAATATCTAGGACAGATCATATAAGAAATGAGATCATAAAAGAAAGAATGGGAATCGTGGAAAGCATAACGAATGACATCACTAAAAGGCAACTAGTATGGTACGGCCATGTACAACGGATGAACGACGAAAGATTACGAAAGCAGGTTCTAGAATGGCAACCAATAGGGTGCAGAAAAAGACGGCGTCCTAAACTGGAATGGCAACAGTCAATCCACAGAAAAAAAAGCTTCGGTTCGGTCTGCCGATTTTATTAGTCAATCCAATCCATGAGTCAAAAAACCTGACAGAAGATGATTGTCGGGATCGAAGTAGGTGGAGAATAAGCGTAGGACAACGTAGAAAAACGTTCTAAACCGACATAGTAGTAGTAATAACCGATGGGAAACATCTCAACCTAAACAAATGCCTTTTAAAAATATTTAGATTTCTCATTGGTTAATAAAATTACTCACATCTTTTTATTTTGTTTCAAAAAATTCTGAACCAATTTTTTAAACTCCACATTTTCACTGATATCAGCACATTTATTCTTGTTTAGCACATCTAAAATTCGCTTAGAAACATCAATCACTTCCGCAAGACCATTATCACCACATTTATTTTTACTCAGCATAATTTTATCACAATTCGTTCAGAAATATTAATCACTTACACTTTTTTTCTTTTTTGCAACATTTACAAAATCATTATTATGATATTGATATGATATGATAAATATCATCGTGATGAAGTGTTTTATGTTTTTTTAGGACATTGTAAGTCAAAGGTCTTATGTCAGAGTGTGTTTTTTATAACTGGACCACTCAGTAACTTTTATGATTAAAAATAAAGAGATAGTATGATGTATTTTCAACTCATCGCGGTACAGAGATAACCTATGAGAAACATCTATACTAACAGTGGCGCACCCAGAAATATGTCTTGGGGGGGCCGAGGCCTTTAAAGGGGCCCAAGTAGGGTCACTGCATCCTGGAAGCCTGGCGTCTGACGCCAGGCTTCCAGGATGCAGTGACCCTAGGCCCAAGGCCTCATGATGTATTTCATGCTATTTTTTGTGTTTATTCATGAAATATGTTGAAAATATCTAAAAAAGTCTTAGGCTTGGGGGGGAGGCGTTCCCCAAGCCCCCAATGCCTGCGCTCATGCAGTAGTAAACAAATGTTTTTAAAAATATGTTAATTTCTTCATATTATTTGTTGAAATAATTACGCACTTCTTTTTATTTTGTTTTAAAAAATACTGAACCAATCCTTCTGTACGACCACATATGTACATATGTCAAAACATTTATTTTTAATCAGCATGATTTTATCAAGAATTCGTTCAGAAATATCTTTGAACATTTAGTTCAATGTTCTAAGAGAAATATCAGTCACTAACATTTGTTTTATTTTTTACAAATTGTACAAAATCTCTATTGCTTTAACTTTAATAATCACCAGTTAAGTAATAATAATACTCATAATGTTTCGAGATACTAAATATAAAGTTTAAATATCATCGTGATGAAGTATTTTGTATTTTTTGGTTCATTGCAAGTCAAAGGTCTTAATATGTTATGGTGTGTTTTTTATAACTGGAACCACTCAGTAATTTTTATTATTGAAAAACTATAAATTGATCATCGCAGTACGGAAATAACCGATGGGAAACATCTCTACTAACCAAATGTTTTTTAATAATTTCTTCTCATTATTTGTCGGTATAATTACGCACTTATTTTGTTTTAAAAAATTCTAAACCAATTCTTTAAACTCCACATTTTCACTGATATCAGCACATTTAATTTATTCTTGTTTAGCACATCTAGAATTCACATTTATTTTTACTCAGAATCATTTTATCAAGAATTCGTTCAGAAATATCAATCACTTACATTTTTTTTTCTTTTTTACAAAATTTCTTCTTTGTCAAAATCTTTATTGTTTTGACTTTATAAATCACCGATTTAGCAGTTAACAATACTGATACCGTTAGAAGCAACTATTTTTTTTTAATCTTCGAGAGTGTTTTGTATTTTTTGGGATATTGCAAGTCAAAGGTCTTATGTTATAGGATTTTTTTTATAACTGGAACACCAGTCACTTTTTTTTTATTAAAAATAAAGGGTTAGTTTAAATTGATTCATTTCGAAATAACCGATGGGAAATATTTCACCTCAACAAATGCTTTTCAAATTGTAGGTATAATTATTCACTTCTTCTCAATTGTCTTAAAAAGTTCTGAAGCAATTCATCAAACTCCACATTTTCACTGATCAGAAACATCAGTCCCTTCTGTACGACCACAGTGTATGAATTATTGAAATGAGTGAGAATAAGAATTCGCATCTCTCTCAGTCAGGACTAATAGACTAGAGAGAGTATGGTCAGATTGCATGCGCAGTTCGAGTTTCGCCGATTTTGAGGGGTAGGTACTCCTAGAGTCCCTGTATGCAGTGGCGGATCGAGGGGGGGGGGGGACTAGGGGCACTTGCCCCCCCCCCCCCCCGCCGAGAATTTTTTGAATATACAAAAAATGAGTAAAAAGTAAAGTTTTTGCTAATAAATATTCAAAATTTTTGCTTGCGGCGCGCATATTTGTATACAACACTCAGAGAGTCGGCTTTCGCCCGAACATCTGTGCTAAATAGCAGACGATATGGTAAATCGCTTGGGTAACTAACACCCGTGATCGCAAAAATGTTCGTTAAAAATCAGTCTGGATTTCAGAACCACGAAAGAATTCGTAAATTTCTAACATACATATATTTTTATAAAACATACTCTCCTGACCTCTTTCCGGGGATCCTAGAGAATGTGAAACCTAACCGTTGTCAATCGATCGCCAACGTAACCGAACCGTGTCAATGTAGAATAGGGCTTCATTGACACGGTTACGGCAGCGTTCGGAATACAACCGAATCGCAATCATGGACGTCGTTTACAAATATGCTTGCGGCGCATGAAAGTGTCTTTTGTTATTTTCATCGAAATTACAACCACTTTTATTAATAAATTCCCCTGAATTTGTAGCGTAAACTTGCAAAATATTTTGTAAAGATATATGTAAGATATTGTACTTTTTAGTTCTGACTAATTTAATAAAATGCTGCTTAAAAAATATATACCGTTTTTTACCAACAGAGAATGTCACCTAAAGTGCCCCCCCCCCCAAGAAGCACCTTTGGATCCGCCCTTGCCTGTATGTGACAGATATTGCCGCCAATATCTGTCACATACAGGGACTCTAGGTTCTCCTTCTCATCCATTCAAGAGTTCATACACAGATATCACCACATTTATTTTTACTCAGCATAATTTTATCACAATTCGTTCAGAAACATTTATCACTTTTTTTATGAATTTTTTTGCAAAATTTACAAAAACATAATTGCTTTGACTTTGCAAATCCCTAATTAAGAACATTACTGATAGATACTGTTTGGAGAAACTAAATAAAAAATTTAATTATCATGATAATGTTCTTATTTTTTGGGACATTGGAAGTTAAAGGTTTTATGGTATCTTCCACGGTATCTTCAATCAATGTAGGACCACTTTTGCCAGTTTGTCGGCTTATTGGCATTTTGAGAGTTGTTTAATCAAAGGCATAACATATGACAGATATCATTGAATTGAAGTTAATATTAAGAATACCTTTGATTATACCTTGTAAACATTGATAATACGTAATCTCCTAATTGTAATTTCGCCGTCTTCCTATGAACAAATTTACTTTTTTGATAAACGGTTTCCATAATCCCCATTAATTTACTTTTATCTGGGACAACCTATATAAGTTTAGTTTAGAAGAAGATATGGTGTAAAAATATGTATTATTTTTTTGCGGGAGTGCCATATACTTTTTAGCACTTATTCGGATTATTTGGTTCATCTATATCGCAATTGAGTAAAACATAACTACACTGATAAAGCAGCTTCCGTTTTGCGCTGGTTGTGGTTAGTCATCAAGTCGTGGGGTGAAACCTGAGTACATTACCAACATCGTGCCCGGGGTATATTTTTATTGTTTGTTGGTTTTTGTTTTCGTTATTTCGCCCAATGTTCGCACAGTTTCTGTTTTACTGGAAAAATTACTTTCGATTTTTCACAGCCATTTTACAATAACATTATAATTATGTTCACAAATTTAAAGAACAGACGAATTTGCATCGCATATAAACAGTAAAATTTACATTGATTTCGCTGATTTTACTGAGTTTTTGCAAGTTCTTTAAAGAATATTCACTATATTAGCATATTATTATATTTTTATTTCATGTATGTGTATGTAAATGATTCGAAACTAGAAATGGGTGGTATCTATCTGTTACCTTTTACAATGTGGCTCAAAGAGGGAGCTTTGCGTATGGTATATAATGAGCGCGTAAGGGTTTTGAAATAACTCTTTTATGGGAAAAGTAAGTAATATAGAGGAAAACTATAAAATAATTAAAATTTCCTGAAACCGTTAAGTTTGTGGTGGAGGCGGTGTAGAGTTACGTATATCGGAATAAAAATATTTAATATTGTAGGCAAAAATCTAATTGTAAGGGTTTTGAAATAACACTTTTGTGGGCAGAGTTTTGCAAATTTTGAAAAATCTTTTTAGCACTTTCAAGAAGAGACCTAAATGCAACGTGTACTTAACCCCATTGCGAGTCCGAAACGGTTCTGGACAAAATATAGTATAGTTTTTGCAAAGTCAGTTGAACAAAGGTTAAAGTCGATCATCGGCATATCCTTTAAAGAAAGTGACATGGGCGGCGGTAGATATACTCATGAAAATTATTTCATTATGGCGTAAACTAAAGAAATACAAATAGATATTAAAACTTTCTATTCCTACACCTACAGAAACGACACTGATTTATTTTTATACTGCAGTCTAAAGGGGTCCCGAAACGAACACCTCAAAGAAATTAAAAGCGCGTCTCAAAAAAATCTGCCAATCAGGTGCCGTCTATCCACCTGTGCTGGGTCGGTCAGAAATCAAATACTTTGTGCTCGGACCGCCAAGAGCCGCGCCTTTTCTCTGTCGGTAGGGTTGAAATTATACCAGGAAGATTTTATATGAATTTGGAACTCTTTTGAAGGGCAGATTGAAGCAAAATTTCATGAAATCGATAAAAACTATATCACAAAATGATAAAACATTTGGTAAACTAGGCACGTTTTTTGAGGGTTGAGTTTTTCTTTATTGAAGATTTCAATGCGCGCTCAGGAATTCTTTTCTTTACTAATTGTCAAAAGTTTTATCAAAAAATATTAAATAATTTTCCCATAAAAGTGTTATTTCAAAACCCTTACACGCCCATTATATACCATACGCAGAGCTCCCTCTTAACCCTTATGCTTTAAAGGTCCTCTTTATTTGTTTTTTTGGGTTAATGAAGTTTCTTCCACTTAGCAAATCCTGATAAATATTATATACAATACCAATTAACACTTAATTGTAAAAATAGAAAACAATATCAATATATGCAAATGCAAAATACCACTGTCTAAAGATAAGTAGGTACACTCGTCCACATTTTTAATGTCCTCTTAATTTTCTTTTATTTGTAGAATACAAAGAAACAGTGCGTTTTTTGGCAACACCGCATGGTTTCAAATAAGTACCATGATTTAATAAACGAATTTCTTTAACAGTTATTAAAGCCCACTGAAATTCCGGGCTTTCAAAGCGATTTTAGGCAATTTAGAAAGGACAATAAAAAAGTGGGCGACCGTACCAGGATCACGCAAAAAACAACACGTGGCATGCAAAATTTGGTTAAAAAGTGTCGGTTTTTGAGTCAACGGGACCCAGACAGGCAGACACCATCACAAAATTTGGCATTTAGGCCTGTTTTAACCCAAATTTTGTTATATAGTTTGTAACAAAAATGGAGTGTCGAAATGGATGCAATAAGAAGATCAATGAGAATATCTAGAACAGATCATATAAGAAATGAGATCACGGATAACGCATAACGGATGATATCACTAAAAAACAACTGATATGTAAAACGGATGAACGAGGAAAGATTACCAAAGAATGGCAACCAATGGCGCAGAAAAAGAGGGCGTCCTAAACCGGGATGGGAACAGTCAATCCAAATATCAATGAGCCAAAAAAACCTGACAGAAGATGATTGTCAAGATCGAAGGAGGTGGAGAATAGGCTTCGGAAAACGTAGAAAAACGGTCTAAACCGACAATTCTAATTGCATTACCTTGTTTTTTGTAGTACTTACTGAAGTTAAATAATTTTTTCACGGACCTCTACCCACCATTTGTTATGAAAATATCTTTTTATTTTGTTAATTAGAAACGAGGTAGAATTTGTTTAATTTTTTTTGCGCTACCTAAAGATTTTATTTTTTATTTTGGAATTAATTTTTATTGTTAATTTTTATCTAAGCAATCCAAGTCCAAACACAGGTTGGCTGTAAACACTTGACTATGCAATTTGTTTTTTGAACATGATCTACCACAGACTTAAATGTCTTCCTTTTTTAAGTTCTATTCGACTTTCAAAATTCAAATTTTATCGTGAAAAAGATTTCTTTTACTTCTCTTCCAAGAAGAAATTAAAATTTAATAGACCACAAAAAAAATACTGAGGGTATTTTAAAAACATTTGGAACTTTTGAAAAGATCCTAATGCAATTCAATACTATACCTACATTAAAATTTTGGAATCATGAAAGAACAAATTCTATATCTTAAAATTAAAAAAAAATACTTACGCGTGCATACCAACTTGATAATAAAACCTTTCAACCATCTCTAAAGAGCAATCGTTCTCATCAGGAATATCCATCTTAAAAAAATGCTTTTTGAACTATTTAACACAGTATATGTTCATATAAGTTTTTAACTCGATGCGTTTACCAAAACGATCACAAAATATATAAACCACTTTTGTAAATCCTTGAACTCTATTTTTAAACTTTGTTTTAGCCAAAAGTTTCTCGTTTTAATGATATAACAAACATGCAAGCATGAGGCTTATTTTTAATAAATCAAAGAGGGCGTAAAATTTTATTTTGTGTTTTTATCAGGGTTTGATAGTTTTTGTTTGTTTTTTTATCAAAATTATTTTTTTCAATTCTCTATTTGTTTATTAAACAAATTTTTCTCACATAATACCGGGTATTTCACAGAGATTATAGACAGCTATTATTTCACAATAAATATGCCTACTAATGCTACAAAAAAGTTTTTATATCAGAAAAAAAATCTTGAATTTTTATTTTTTAATTATATGCCAAATTGTTAAATGTCATTGCATTGTTCTAAATTTGGACAGGAAGTTTCTTATTTGAAACGTATTTTCTTTATTTTACATTTTTAGATTCCTGATTTTAGTAATGAAAAATTTAAATAAGCTATATTATTTTCTCAAAAAATGTTTATCAAATCCTTCGATCAATCAAATTTTAATTGAAATAAAATATAAATTGTTTTACTTAACATAAAAAACCTTGCAATTTGAATGGAATTGAATAGTTTTTTATTAGCTATAAAGTGACCAAAATGATACAAGTAAAGTAAAAGATCATTTTGCAATTCAAAAGCTACATGAAACATAGTCACAAACATTAAAGTTATTAATTTAGTAAAAGATATCACAAATATTTAGATTTTATCTAAAGATCTCTTGTAGCTACTGCTTAATATACTTAAATAATAATTGTTTAAACTTTGCCTAATTTTTTCTGAATAAACAAAATATTGCTAACCATTCAGGTACATAAAAATTAACTAATTATTTAATGTTCTTTAAAAAAAATTCTACAAAAATAAAACAAATCTATGGGTAAATTTTCTATTACATTACATTTGACAACTTGAGGTATAATTTGCAAAAATTAAAGTAAATTTTGTATATAAAACTTTTTGTAGCGTTAGGGGGAAAACCAAAAATGTTTTTGGTATATCTGTATAACAAAATTTTTACTACTTGCTATTTTTTTTAAACTAGTTGTTTTCCAATCAATTGGTAATTTTTAAATAAAATTTCGCGTTTATTTTTTATTTTATTTTATTTAGTTCACACTTACGCGTATAACCGACAATACTCTTCTGCAGATAATGTAAAATTTTAGTAACAAAAACATGGACTTTGACTTAAATATTGCAAATCTATTGTGAAAGGAAGTAAGCGAAATTTGGTTTAAAAAAAAAACAAATTTCATCATGCTCTGATGAGAAAAATTAAATCATAACAGAAACATTTCATGTAAAAAAGATCCAAGTACGCGAAAAGAGTATTCCGTAAAAAGAATTGGGATAAAAGTAAAGCCAAGTTCTCCAAGTCTTTTTACAGAATATCATTTTCGCGTACTTTTTTTTATTAAATTTAAGTTTTAAAGTAGCAAAATATGCGGAATATTGTTCAAAACTTGTGCAATTAAATTATAAAAATTTTTGATATTGATTGGTTTTTTAATTTTTTCCTATGATTTTATCATAGTTCCTATTAGCCTTCTAAAGCTCAGCTCTCTAGCGTTCCTGGAAGTGGGCAATGTTACTTTTACATAACTTTACATTTATAGGTGAGGGAAGTAAATTCCAATTTTGGTGTTTTTGCATTTTTTTCTATTGTTTTATTATAGTTCCTATCGGCCTTTCAAAGCTTAGCTCTCTCGCGTTTTAGAAGTGAGCAATGTTAATTTTACATAACTTTACATGTATAGGGGAGGGGAGTAAATTAGAATTTTGGGGGTTTTCCAAGGGCTTGGTCATAATTTCTATCAGTCTGCTAAATTTCAGCATGCCTGGAACTACAATAGAATTTTGATGATCTATACATGAGTGAGTGAGTGGCAATTTCGACGCTTTTTGAAATTTCGTAACTACTTTACCACTGTATGGAAGTGTATGAAACTTGGAGGGGTTGTTAACTCTATGAAGATCTACGATTGTGCAAGTTGGAGTTTCGTAGCTCATTCCGAAGTAGAGTTTTAGATAAGTCAAATATGGGCTGAAATGTTTTAAGAAAATATGGTACAGTAGTTTACGCAAACTTGGCGGGGCACTGCCTTGCCCCCAGATTAAGGGAGTCATTTTGCTATTCTGAGCAGACATTTTTGACCATACGTAATCGTTCTGAGTGGTCAAAACTATTCACGGTGGTGAATCAGAATATTAATGACACAAGAAAAGAAAGGACATTTTTGGACCTAGGGGTAGGTCTATCTATCTATCTATTTAGCCTTCTGTGGCCGTGTTTATCCATCTAGCTCCCGCATGTTTGTTTAAATCGTCCACCCATCTTCTCCTACTTCTTTTATTTTCCCAAGGTCTTTAGTTTACAATACATTATTTTGTTCCATCGATCGTCTTTCTGTCTGATATTATGACCGGCAAATTTCCATTTTAATTTTGCTACTTTTCCTCTAACATCCCTTACTTTATGCTATAATGCATATCTCCATAGAAGTTCCATCGTCTGTTTGGTAATTTTGAAATAATTTATCATACAAAATCAAAAGAAATTGTTAATTTTGACTGCAAAATGTGTAAAGGATATTTTGTTTCTTTTAATTTTCTCTACCAATCCCCCAATTTGATACACTATTATCATACAGCCTGTAAATAATAATAAAAAAATCCAAATTTTTTTGAAATGGGCGCATTAATGGGCCCTAATAAGAAAGCCGCATGTATAGAAATTTTACGTCTTGAGAAAAACGGTTTAAAGTTTTATAGTTTTTATTCTCTTATAACTTTGAAATAAAAATGATGAGGGTTTATTTTTTTAAACTTTTTATTTCAAAATTATGAGACAATAAAAAACTATAAAACATTAAACCCTTCTTAGGGACTACAGTATACGTATGTAGGTATATGAAAACTGGATATCCGTTTAAGACAACTTTTTTTTAAAATGATAAAAATCCAAAACAAGGTGTTTAATTATGAGAGGTCAAGTTAAAGGACATTCCAACTTAATAGACTTCCTTCCTTAAACGTTTTCAGGGCCGGGTTTAGGGATGTGGCGGCCCGGGCATCAATTAAGAAATATTTATTATCTCTAAATACAGTGAAACCTTTCCTTGCGGACACCTCTATTAAGCGGGCACTCCCTTTAGGCGGACAAATTTGTTGGAACCAAGCTTTTCCCTATTTCTTTACATGTAAAATTCGCTCCTTTTTGGTTATAAAATTCTGAAAACTACCTTAACCGGACGCAAACCTCTGACAACGGGACGGATCGCTGCATGGCATGGGCATAAATATTATGCAGTATGTTGGCAACAACGCACTCTGCAGCCGGGGAATTACCTCTCCGTTTTAATGCATAGACTAAATACTTCTGTTGTATTTACAACATATTTTATTCGGTGGGACTGCTATGTTTTATTTTTATTGTTCAGTTGGGTAGTAAATTTTGAAGTGGATGGCGCCTAGTAAAAAACTTCTTAGTTTACGTGAAGAAATGGAAGTTGTTAACGTTTCGGAGAAGGAACATCTTTCACCACGAAAGATCGTTGAAAAATTTAATATCGGAAAAACTCAAGCAGCGGAAACCTCCAATAAGTGGGTTTCACTGTAATTGTGTTTTCATATTTAAAAACAAATGTTTATTATTAAGATACTTATTAAGTATATTTTTTTAATACACCAAACATCTTTATTACAGTTGGTATAGGCTTGCTATTTGTATATTTAAATGAAATACACCCTATGAGCTTTTTTAAAGGCATTTGGGTCTTAAGGAGAGTTTACACATGCATGGATTTGCTGGCGCCAATAAAAACTGGCGCGCCAGTAAGTTAAATTTGCAAGTGTAAACACCGACTTGCACACAAGTTATTTTTTTGCATGCATGTATCAAAAAAGTCTGCAGCTGACTGAATTTGCTGGCGCCAGTGGCGACGCATGCGCGCAGAAAAAGAAAATTTTCATGTGTAAACAAGTGCTTGCACGTCGGCTCGTCAGTTTTAAGTTCATTATTTTACATTATTTTTTATTTTCATTGAGTTTGAGCTTGATATGTTGCACGATATCTTAATGTCACTTCCAATTTCAATTTTGGGGTTAACGAATCTCTCATGTGGGTATCCATTTTTATAATTCGTGGTGTCACACACTCTAGAAGAATATCAAAATGTTGTCATTCGAAGATGGTTTTTATAGCTAGCAGGATCTTCTGCTGCAAGTTCTCCTAAAAGTTTTACGGAAGCACCCAAAGTAGATCGACAAGCAATCCATGCTTTAACCCATATACGGCCTTTTCGTTGTTCCTTTTTCTGAATCTCTTGTATTTTTTTTTCAATAAAAGTTTAGCGACTATTTTGCAGACTTCCGAGAGTTCAGCCGACATATCGCGTATCGTGTAAACTTTAAAACTGAAACTGGCGTGCCAGTCTTTTTAATTTTCGCACAATAGTGTAAACCTTTACTGGCGTGCAAATAGAACTGGCGCGAACACTGGCGCCACTAAATTCATGCATGTGTAAACCCACTATTATTGCAATAAAGACAAGCACTAATAATTGTGCCGGGCACTATTCTGGGCGTTTCGCATTATAAGAACAGCTGTCTTCTTTCAAAATTAGGCCTTTGTGTATCATAAGACCTGAAATTAATAGTGCTGCCACTAGATGTTAATGGAAAATAAACGACTGGATTTATAAATTCGACTTTGGTATGTCAATTTTGAAAGATCAACTTCAGTCAGTTTTCAATGCGAAACTGTGACAATAGTGCCCGGCACAATTACTGCCTTTCTTTATTAAGTCCCTAATATCAGTTATCAGCTGTTTACCATAACAAATACCATACGCCAACGAAAAAAAGTTGTAAAAAGTTGTCTCAAAAATAATGATATGAACTGTAAATCTTATTGTTATAAAATATTTAAATCAATGGTTTGTGGAGGCACAAAAAATAAAGCCTGTTTTGTGGTGGAGGTAGGGTTGCCAACTTTTTTAAGAAAAAGATAGTATTTTTCAATATAAACCACCAAATCGCGAACCAAGTAAAATATTGTTACAAATTTAAGTTATTTAAATTTTATAATTGGAATTTATTTAGGTTTAGTGTAGTATTAAGTCGATTTATCTTAAGGTTGTATTCTTAGTCTAGGTTTTAGTTGCGTTGTCTGTGGCTTGCGGTCGCGGTAGTGCGGGAACTTTCCGGACGTCGAAGGCTGCCGGAAAGTTCGAGAGAGATGGACGATCCTATATATAGGGCCGAGTCGCGCACCAGGCGGTCAGTCACAGATGTGCTGTAGTGGTCGTGAGATTAACACGAAGTTAATAGACCGATTATAGTAGTGAATTATTAGCAAGTTATTACTAAGTTTAAGTGCGTGTTTTTGTACATAATTTGTCGAAATAAATTGACGTATCGTTTTCAACAATTGCGAGTTTTAATTTGTCGTTGTGAACCCGTAACAATTGGTGTCAGAAGTGAGATTAAAAGAAATAAATAGTGCAAAGACTATCCTTACACAGTACCACCGGCTAGGACAATTAAAAAGAAGAACAGTAAGTGATTTTGCCAGAATATTCGGAACTGAATAGTGCAAAGACTACCCTTACATATTACCACCGGATAGGACAATTGGACAGAAAAACAGTAAGTGATTTTTCCAGAATATTCGAAGAAGTTCGATATTGTTTTATTCAAAAACTAAAAGAGATATTTAAGAACCGACTTCGACATTAACTTTACAGTCCAAAAATTGATAATTAGAGAGATTTTCTAGAATATTCTATAACATTCTACGACGTTCTATTCAAAAACTAGAAGAGATATACAAATACCGACTTCGACATTAGATTAGTAATTTTAAAAGTAAGAATCAGAAAGAATTTCTAGAACATTCCATCACTTTATACAACGCTCTATTCGAAAACCAGAAGAAATATCCAAAAAGAGACTTCGACATTAGCTTAGTAATTTCAAAAGTAAGAACTAAAAAGAATTTCTAGAAGATTCCATAACATTCTACGACGTTCTATTCAAAAACTAGAAGAGATATACAAATACCGATTTCGACATTAGTTTAGTTATTTCAAAAGTAAGAATTAGAAATAATTTCTAGAAGATTCCATCACATTCTACGAAGTTCTATTCAAAAACTAGAAGAGATATACAAATACCGACTTCGACAGTAGCTTAGTTATTTTAAAAGTAAGAATTAGAAATTATTTCTAGAATATTCCATAACATTCTACGACGGTATATTCGAGAACCAAAAAGAGAGAATCAAAAAGTGACTTCTACATTTGCCTAGTAGCGGAAAGAGTACCATTTACCAGTATATTCCAGAACATTTCATTAGGTTCTATTTAAGAATTGGAAGAGATATTAAAAAACCGACTTCGACATTCGCTTTATAGCCCTAAAATAGACGTTTTAAGTGATTTATCAGGAAGTTGATGCTTACTAGACAAGGATCGGCAAAGATGGAAGATCTAACTAAAATGATACAGGCTCTAGCAGCTCAAATGGCTCAAAATCAGAATGATATAAGACAGACCATGGAACAAAACCAGAATGACATGAGACAGACATTAGATAGCATGCAAGAAAACTTCGATCAGATAAAGAGCAACTCCGAACAGCTGTGAGAAGAGTTCAAGACTGCAACCGAAGATCTTAAGGAAGAAATAACCCAAAGAATGCATAGTGTAGAACAAAAGGCACAAAATAATTTGCAGAATGTAGAAGAAACGGTACAAAATGTTAAAGAGAAGGTACAAAATGTTGAAGAAAAGGTACAACATGTTGAAGAAAAAGTGGAGAACAAACTACAGAATGTAAGGGAAGAAGTTTTTCAAACCATGGAAGAAAAATTCCAGGACGTGTCGAAACAGCTTATACAGCTTCAGAAAGAACACAACAAAATAAAAGCTCAGGGATGTGTCGTGAATTCCAACCAGAACATTAAGCCTCCAAATTTTGACGGTACGTCCTCCTGGTCCACCTACAAACAACAATTTGAAGCTGCCGCCGCTGCAAATGGTTGGGACGAGGACGAAAAAGCTAGAGCGTTGTTAGTAGCTCTACGGGAACCTGCACTCGGACTTTTACGGTCCATTCCAGTCGAACTAAAACAGAATTATAACGCTTTAGTGGCAGCGCTAGAAAGAAGGTATGGAGACGAACACTTGCGAAATTTACATTGGTCAGAATTAAATGTTCGTCAACAAAGACGAGGAGAATCATTGCAAGAGTATGAAGCAGATATTAGGAGGCTGATGTATTTAGCTTACCCAGAAATGCCAGAAAATTACAGAGATCCCTTCACGGTAGATCGCTTTATTAACGGATTACGAGACACGGACTTAGCAAAGTTACTTCGTCGAGAACGCTTCCATAACAGCAGTGAAGTGTTGATTCGAGCCCTTGAAATTGAATCATCAAATAATATGTCCAGGCCAAAAGTAAGAGCTGTTTCAATTCAGGAGGGAGAAGAAATGAGCAATGGACATGAGGTCAACTCAAAAACGCTAAACCAAATTTTTCAATCACTGATAGAGAAGATTGACTCTTTGAAAGAAAGCAGACGATCCCCTCCAAATGTAAAGTGTTTCAGATGCGGACGTACAGGGCATATTCAACGCGATTGTCGCGTCCAAATAAGGTCTCGCTCGCCATCTAGCGGGACAGAGTACCGAAGAAGAGATCAGGAAAACTAAAACTAGTCAACGCAGAGGGGCGGGTGTTGGCTAATGGGAATAGAGCCCCCAAAATTTACTCTATTAAGAGCCTAAAACATACTGCTGACAGTCTTAACATCGACGGACTCATTAATGGGAGAAAAGTTAATATAAGTAGACACTGGTGCTGCCATATCATTGCTTAAGTTCAAAATTGCAACGAGATATAAAATTCGACCAATAGGAAAGAAAATAACATTTAAGACTGTGACTGGAGAATCCGCCGACGTGTTGGGGCAGACAGATATAGACCTACAGCTGGGAAGATTGAAGATTCGCCACACTGTATTGGTTGCCGAAATAGAAGACGAATTTATTTTGGGAATGGACTTGATAAGTAAACATGGATTTGCGTTTGATAATAAACTTAATACCCTAAGATTTGGGAATGAAGAGTTCATTTTGTCAAATAGTCACTTCAATAAAGAACCAATAAAGGTCGTGGCAGTATGTACAACAAGACTAGTCGGTAACAGTGAGACCATAATTTTTGGGAGGCTGGAAAGTAAAACATCAAGCTGCGTCGGACTCATAAGCCAACAAAACACACCCAACACCTACCTCGTTGCAAAATCACTAGTTAAAACCGATAAAGACATCCCGATTAGAGTCGCCAATATTTTCCCAAATAGTGTCAAAATTAATAAGGGGGAGGTGGTAGCATTATTTGAACCAGTACAGAAAGTAACAAGATGTGAAGAGTCAACTTCCGAGGATACAAGCAAGTTACCAATGGAGGTACTTCAGCAATTTGAGTCAACTTGGCAACATCTCACTCCAGAAGAATATAGTAAAGCGAGAGAGTTTATAGAAGAACAAAGTAATATCTTCGAAAATAGGAGTAGTTCGGGACGCACAAACCTTATTCAACATGCTATCAACACTGGCGATGCCCAACCGATAAGACAACCCCCAAGAAGACTACCAATGGCCAAGCAAGAAGAAGTTCACAATCTCATTAATAAAATGCTCAGCGACGGTGTTATTGAAGAGTCATCAAGTCCTTGGTCATCTCCTGTGGTGTTGGTCACTAAAAAGGATGGAAGTACTAGGTTTTGTGTCGACTACAGGAAACTTAACGATGTGACCAAGAAAGATAGTTACCCACTGCCAAGAATAGACGACACATTAACAACGTTGGCAGGATCATATTGGTTTTCTACTCTTGACCTGAAAAGTGGGTATTGGCAAGTAGGAATCTTTGAAAGAGATAAAGAGAAGACTGCATTCTCTGCTGGAAGTGGACTTTATCAGTTTAATGTGATGCCATTTGGCCTGTGCAATGCCCCAGCTACATTTGAAAGACTAATGGAAGTCGTTCTACGAGGCCTTACTTGGAAATCCTGCCTAGTCTATTTGGATGATGTCATAGTAATGGGGAAATCATTTCAAGAACATCTAGATAATTTACGAGAAGTATTCTCAAGAATCAGGAACGCAAATCTTAAATTAAACTCAAAGAAATGTTTTCTGTTCCAAGAAAAAGTTGAGTTCCTGGGTCACGTCGTTTCCCGAGAAGGCATCCATACCGACGAAAAGAAGCTACAAGCAATAAAAGAATGGCCTCAACCTCGTGACAAACATGAATTGAGAAGCTTTTTGGGTCTGTGTACATATTACAGACGATTTGTAGAAGGATTCGCCAAAATAGCGTCTCTGTTACACAGACTTACAGAAGATAAAGCTTCTTACAAATGGAATACCGAATGTGACCAAGCATTTAGAAAACTAAAAGCAACATTATGTTCTAGTCCGATTCTTGCATATCCCATTCCAAAAGGAAAATTCATATTAGATACTGATGCGAGCAACGATGGCATAGGAGCAGTACTCTCCCAAGTACAAGATGGAGAAGAACGGGTCATCGAATTTTTCAACAAGAAGCTATCCAAACCAGAGAGAAATTATTGTGTTACTAGAAAGGAGCTCCTAGCCATAGTTAAATCCGTAGATCACTTTCACAAATATCTCTACGGAAAAGAGTTTCTGATTAGAACGGATCATGCTGCGTTACAGTGGCTCATGAAAATGAAACAACTTGAGGGGCAAGTCGCGAGATGGATAGAAAAGCTACAATAATACCATTATCAAATTAAGCACCGAGCAGGAAGGGTGCATAATAATGCAGATGCATTGTCCAGAAGACCTTGCCCCGAGGATTGTAAACATTGCAGGAAAATTGACCAGAAAGAAGGAATTACCTACGTGCGCCAGATAAAGTTGGAACCAGATGAAGAATGGATGTCGGCTTCGATTAGAACCACACAACTTAACGACAAAGATGTAGGACCTATCTTGCGATTGAAAGAAGAGAACAAGCCACGACCATCATGGCAAGATATCGCAAACCAAGGGGTGATATTCAAATCACTGTGGGCACAATGGGATTCACTGATAGTAGAAGAAAACATCCTTAAACGTGCCTGGGAAAGTGCCGATGGCCTTACTGTGATTAATCAAGTAGTGGTTTCTAGGAGCATGGTAGACAATATAATGGCCGAATGCCATGGTGGAAAATCAGGCGCGCACCTAGGCATAAATAAAACCATGGACAAAATTCGAAACCGATTTTATTGGGTCAATTACTTTCAAGATGTGAAAAACTGGTGCCGCCGATGTTCGACTTGTGCAGCCAGCCAAGGTCCCAAAACACGGTCCAGAGGTCAAATGAAACAATATAACGTAGGTCTGCCATTCGAACGCATTGCTATTGATGTGGCCGGACCATTTCCAGAAACTAAAAAGGGCAACAAATACATCCTTGTTGTCATGGATTATTTTAGCAAATGGCCAGAAGTTTTTGCTTTGCCTAACCAAGAGGCCGCTACAGTTGCAAAAGTTCTGGTAAATGATGTTTTCAGCCGATTTGGCATTCCTTTGGAACTACATTCAGATCAGGGAAGAAACTTTGAATCAAAGCTCTTCCAGAATCTCTGTGACCTTTTAGGAATACATAAAACACGGACTACTGCTTTGCATCCGCAGTCAGATGGCATGGTTGAAAGATTTAATAAAACAATAGAGGAACATCTTTGCAAAGTTGTTGATGAGCACCAAACAGATTGGGACCAATATATTCCATTGTTTTTGATGGCCTATAGAACTGCCATTCACAATACGACAGGAGCTACTCCATCTAGTATCCTGTTTGGTAGAGAACTGCGTTTACCATGTGATATCATGTTTGGTTCACCTGAAGAAGCACACTTAGAGGTTAATGACTATGTCGAACGTTTAAGGCAAAAGTTGCACGATATCCATGAAGTGGTTAGAGAGCGAATAGAAATAGCCAGTGACCGCATGAAACCGAGATATGACCTGAAAGCAAACTCTTCAGGGTTCAAAGAGAATGATCAAGTCTGGCTATACAATCCTCAACGCAAGAAAGGAAGATCACCTAAGTTGACACCACCATGGGAAGGGCCTTATAAAGTTGTTAAGAGAATTAATGATGTAGTCTACCGAATCCAGAGAAGCCCGAAGTCCAAGATGAAAGTTGTTCATCTAGACAGACTAAAACCTTACCTGGGAAATGTTGATCGAGACGATCAAACCTGAAGAGGAGGATAGTGTTACAAATTTAAGTTATTTAAATTTTATAATTGGAATTTATTTAGGTTTAGTGTAGTATTAGGTCGATTTATCTTAAGGTTGTATTCTTAGTCTAGGTTTTAGTTGCGTTGTCTGTGGCTTGCGGTCGCGGTAGTGCGGGAACTTTCCGGACGTCGAAGGCTGCCGGAAAGTTCGAGAGAGATGGACGATCCTATATATAGGGCCGAGTCGCGCACCAGGCGGTCAGTCACAGATGTGCTGTAGTGGTCGTGAGATTAACACGAAGTTAATAGACCGATTATAGTAGTGAATTATTAGCAAGTTATTACTAAGTTTAAGTGCGTGTTTTTGTACATAATTTGTCGAAATAAATTGACGTATCGTTTTCAACAATTGCGAGTTTTAATTTGTCGTTGTGAACCCGTAACAATATGTTATTTTTGCGTACTTTATATTTTTTCAACAGTATAATATTGTATGCAGATCCGAAATATAGTACAATATTATATAATTTAGTACGGTTGGCAACCCTAGGTGGAGGCCTTTGGTAGAGCCCCGGGGCTGCCCTGCAGTAAATCCGATCCTGAACGTTTTACATGTATCAAGCAGTTTGCTATTATTTTTAAATATGTAAAATGTCGGTGATGTCGGTCACTTAATCTTATTTGTTTTAATTTTTACTTCCGCAATTTTTCAATTTATCTAAATATAATTTAACTAATAGGTATTAATTCAAAGTTTTGATTTTTCGGTTAAATTTTTTACACAAATTTAGTGGTTTGATTTATAAAATGTATAGTTTTTTATCCATATGGAGCGAGCCTATATTGGACTTCATAATTCAAAAATTGCAAAACAACAATACGGTGTTTTCGTATCTATATCACCACACGATACAACAACCAATGATGCACCAACTCAGTGCTTTTGATCTACAGGGTGTCCCAAATGCGCTGTTTCTGGGGGTTTCAAATAATATTTATTGAAGATCTGACCCCCCACCACAAAGTAAGTAGGACTTTGTGCCTCCACTTGCGAGCCTCGATTTTTAAAAACTGATTAAAGGCAGGTGCGAATCTGGGCACTTTATTTGGGGGGGGGGGGGGAATGTAAATATTATAAGAAATATTCCAAAAAACTATTGTGCATAGCGACCAGAGGTGTATCCTGTATGTCAAAACTAAATATAGTTTGAGATTTGGGGGGGAAATTCCCCTTTTTCCCCTCCCGTAGATCCGCGGCTGTTAAAGGTGAAAAACCGCATATTAATATTGCACGCGCTTTTTAAGCTACAGAGGGTTTTTAAATAGTGTGCAGTTTGGAAGACGGCTTTTTTATTTATTTAAGTTTTACTTTGATAACAATCCAACCGTTGAATTAAATTTTTCTTTTTATTCGATTTTTTTAAAATTACGTAGGTATCAGACTCTTTATAGTTTCATTTTAATTTGATCATTTTAAAATATTTTGAACACAGTAAATAAAGAATATAAAGAAATAAATGGGTCATTCCATAAAAAAATATCAATTTAACCAGTGGCGCACCAAGGAATATGTCTTAGGGGGGGCCCGAGGCCGAGGCCTCGTACTTTTGCGTACTTAAAAATTACGTTTTAAAACGTCCTAAAAAGGAAGTTTTAAAAATGTGCAAATCAGGACGTTTTCAAAACGTACTTTTTAGGTCGCTTAGGGCCCTAAGCTATAAGGACCTAAAAAGTACGTTTTTAAACCGTCTTAAGAATTATGTTTTAAAAAATTGCAATTAAGGATGTTTTTAAAACGTACTTTTAAGGTCCCTTATATTTCTCCCACTAGCATCATAATCATTATCTAAATAGGCTGATCAGAAAAAAGTAAATTTCGGTTTTTTTAACGGTAATCAAAACGTACCTGTGTTACTCGGGTTGGATAATTTATAAAAAATATATAAAACATAAATTTACACCAAAATGAAATTTACATAAGTAAAAATTTATAGACCCCCCCTCCCTAAATGCATTTTTCAAAAACTATAGCTTAGCTTAAAAACGGCTTGCTATATCAAGATGCGGTTTTCACCTTGAAAATCGAGCCTCTCAAATGAGTTCAGATTTTTTTTCTCTCTAAAAATACCTGAAACCAATGGCGTGTATAGAAAAAAGTTTCGGGGTGGGCCCGAGACAGTTATGGGGTGGGCCGAGACCCCATGAGGCCGTATTTTATGCTATTTTATGTTTGTATTCATGAAATATGTGGAAAATATCTAAAAAAATCTTAGCTTCGGGGGGGGGGGCTCACCCTATATACGCCACTGCCTGAAACCCCCCCAAAACATCGAATTTGGGACACCCTGTACATGCATGTATCATGTATAGTACTATTTTTAAAAATAGGCCAAAGAGAATTATAGTAATAACAATAACCACGATTTAAAAAAAATCTTATTGGTTAATTATTACTAAAGTTTTTCTAAGCATAATTAAATGGATTCATATTGATTATTACCTTGAAAAATTGGACATAATTCTTCCAAGCTTCCTGGTTGATTGGCTCAGGAATCTTCGAGAAGCCATCTTTTTAATATTCTGCGTTATATTTCTATTCTGCGTTAAGTATACTAATTTTGGAATGTTCTGTGTTCTTTTCTTATTCTGTGTGCTAAGTATACTAATTTTTTAACACGCGCGAAAAACTATTCTTGAACTTGAACCACGGATTTGAACCTAGACGCGATTTTTATCGCAGGCTGGTTTAAGGTTATCCTTTATTTAAATATGTATTATATTATTTAAACAAAATCTCGTCTCACTAACACGGAGTAGCACTAATTTATAAAAAGTTCCATAAAAAAATTGCTGTTGCAGTTACACGGCAAAAAACACATTGTCACTGTGGCGCTTTTCCAATTTACTTTTGGAATTTTGACCTGAAAATTAAATGGTAAAATTTGAATGTGTAATTTTGTATGACGTCATTTTATTACAATTTGCTGCTAAATGGTTTTTTTATAACGACCCCCACCTTACGTCTCACTATGTTATCATATCACACAATTTGGTTGGTTCTTAAATTAAAATGATAATTAAAGGCTTAGCAAAAGAAAGCTCACACTATAATTTAGTTTAAGGTTAAAAAGAGTTTTTTTCTTACCTTCATTCCTTAAATTTTTTTATCACTCACAAAAAAAATACAATTTAATTTCATTGTTGTTTTTTTGCATTGCATTACCCAAGTAATTGTTCAGAAACAGATCTGAGGGAAAAAGTAGGTAATAAAAATTAATTGAAAATATTTAATTTACTTTACAATGAGTGATAAAACCACTTTTTTCAAAAAAGTTTAAAATAAACATAATATGGGAAGTTTGGTCAGCAGTAATAAATCATACCACACTGAAATTTAAAAGTCTTATTACTACTAAATAGATGTTTTTAAATTTTGGTTTGCTTTTTTTTGGTTGGGTTTTTTTTTGGCCATGCACTTTATATAATCACTATATAGTCTCAGGTTAGGTTTCTAGTTTCCGACATGTGATTTCTTAAGTATTCAAACCAAATTAATAATCAATCACTGGTAAATAATTATTATAAATCAATTATTGCGATACACAAACACACACCGATGCCTATTGCCGTTCATTGACCACTGAATACAGATATGTATGAATGTATAGCCGAGTCCAGAGTTGGTGCCAAATTGCCAAAATTTTCAAAATTTAACGTTGGTAAAATTTGCGCACTTGGCTAGAAAAAAGTTTACATCAATCTACAAAAATATTTTGTTTTTATGGCATACATACAGTGGTGTCCAAAATAATAATGCCATAAAATTGTATGATTTTTTAATTCTGCTCCAACCATTAAAAATTAAAAATAATTAAAAAACACTTCAATCTATCTGAAACCAATAGAAACAACTACTCCGAGGGAAAATACCCCTACCGGCATTGAATTATACTGATGGTTTGATGCTTTCGTTGGGAACTTGTTAAAACTGTTTGGTTTTCACTATCTCCAACGTCGATCACAAGGATACGAATGATCCCCGTCTGAAACACGTTCTGACAATCAGGAACAAGTGATCCATGCCAATCCACGACCGCTTTCGGCCTTTTGGGCCATCCTCAGGTGAATATAGGCGATAGCTCCATGTAGAGCATAAGTTGTGTGAAACCAACAGACAGTGGCGGATCCATCCCCCTGAGAATTTTTTGAATATACAAAAAATGAGTAAAAATTAAGGTTTTTGCTAATAGAAATTCAAAATTTTTGCTTGCGGCACATGAAAGTGTCTATTGTTATTATCATTGAAATTACAACCACTTTTATAAATAAATTATCCCGAATTTGTAGCCTTAACTTGCAAAATATTTTGTAAAGATATATATAAGATATTGTATTTTTTAGTTCTGACTAATTTAATAAAATGCTGCTTAAAAAAATATATACCGTTTTTGACCAACATAGAATGTCACCTAAAGTGCCCCCCCCCCCCCCCGAGAAGCACCTCTGGATCCGCCCTTGCCAACAGAGGGAAAATACCCCTACCGGCATTGAATTATACTGCTGGTTTGATGCTTTCGTTGGGAACTTGTTAAAACTGTTTGGTTTTCACTATCTCCAACGTCGATCACAAGGATACGAATGATCCCCGTCTGGAACAAGTCCTGACAATCAGGAACAAGTGATCCATGCCAATCCACGACCGGTTTCGGCCCTCTTGGGCCATCCTCAGGTGAATACAGGCGATAGCTCCGTGTAGAGCATAAGCTGTGTGAAACCAACAGAATCAACTACTCCGAGGGAAAATACCCCTACCGGCATTGAATTATACTGATGGTTTGATGCTTTCGTTGGGAACTTATTAAAACTATGTGGTTTTCACTTTTTCCTACGTCGATTACAAGGATATAATTCATCCTTGTTTGTAACACGTTCTGACAATCTGTAGGAACAGTGATCCAGGCCAATCCATGACCGGTTTCGGCCCTCTTGGGCCATCCTCAGGTGAATACAGGCAATAGCTCCGTGTAGAGCATAAGCTGTATGAAACCTACAGAAACCACTACTCCGAGGAAAAATACCTTGGACAGCTACCTACCCAAACTAGGATGCTGAGTGATACATTAAACTTAAGGGTATTATAAAAAAGTTAAGATCCTTTTGCTAAAAAATTACTTGTTAAAAAAAAATTAGGAACCATTTCCTTTGAGGTTGTTTATAGGGGTACTATCTACCAAACTTCAAAACTTTAAAACATAGAAAACTTAAGTCCATATCTTCTTCTAGGATGTGCTTCTTTTATGAAAAAAAGCGTATGTCAACGTTAATGGACATTAAAATACGAAAAAACAAAAAAAGCCATGTTTTCAGGTACATTTTGAGGTCTACCACCACTGGCGGTAGTGATAAGAAATTTGACTTTTGGAGTAATGTAACGATGCAGTAAAATAAAAATAATTTTTAATTACCGTTTTTTAAATTTTGCTATTTTTAACATCGTCCGCCATGTTTGATTTGCCACCATGTGTTTAAGCCACCACTTTGAGTGGCCCATCATAGTTTTTTGACATCCTGACAAACCCTTTTAAGGCCTGATCCACAGTTTCACTTCTTGCGGCTCACTTCTATTTCCGTCTTTCTCTAATAGAAAGAGATACAGACACAATTTAAGTATATTTCCATCTTTTTCCATTAGTGAAAGAGGGAAATAGAAGTGAGCGGCAAGAAGTGAAGCTGGATCAGCCCTAACTGACTGTGAAAAGGCAAATTAGTACCACAAATTATACCATTTCTCTTATTCTGACGGCGAGCTGGCCCATGGACTATAGGTTTTAATTATTGTTTCAATTATAGCTTTTGTAATCAATAGCCTAAAGACAAAACTGTTGTATCATACCCAGGCATATCGACACCAATAAGAAAAATTGGCGACGGTAGGCACGGACAGCCATCAATAAGAACTAGTCGTTCTGCGTCTTAAGGTAGCTAGGGTGATCCTGTCAAAAATTATTTAAAAAAAAGTTGCTGCGATTACAAAAAATATTATATGTCTTTACGTTTCAGATGATTTTGAAACTTTTTTGTCGCGCCGTCTGTCTGTCTGTAACGACCAACGCGTATAACTCAAAAACTGCTTGCCCGATTTTAATGAATATTGGTACTTACCTAGGTTGGGATTAGGCTCCAGATAGTCCCATTTAAAAATAAATAAAATCCACTGGACATAAGGAACAAAACAAGGGTGGGGGCAGATTTCAAAAATTAGAGTTCTGGTAAAAATCTTACAGATGTTTTACATAAAATGTAGTACATATAGATAGGGTTTTGACTCTAAATTTTCCCACTTAAAAATAATTAAAATCCAGCGCACATAAACCAAAAGAAGGGGTGAGAGTTGATTTTAAAAAAAATATATTTTTAATATAGTTGTTTTGTTCAGTAGTGTGTCCCAGAGAGAGTTTCATGGGTAAAATATACATTACACATTAATTAATTAAAATTGTAAGCTTAGGTGTTAAGTTGCTCTCCTGCTGTTGTTTTTGAGATATACACAATTTTGTTTTTTCAAAAATTGTGACTGACAAATTTTGACGCTATGTGTGATTCGTAAAATATCATTTAAAAAAAAATATATCTCAAAAACTGTGACTGACGAAACTTTGACATTATGACAAATATTGTTAAAATATAATTGTTAATCTTACTTTCAAAACCTTGTTTTACGAAATGATTTTCGCATTATGATTTTCCTAAATAATTAAAGACCCCCCTACTACCCAACCTATTGCCCCACCAAAATTTAATGGACTTATCCACGGTTACCGCGAAATTTTTAAGTCAAATTTGGTTAAAAATCCGTTAATCTATTTTTAAGTTATCATGTCCCAGACAGACCGACAGATAGACACCATCACAAAATTTGGTAGTTACGCCGTTTTTGACCCAAATAACTTATTTTGAGTGAAAATAATAAACAAATAATTGAGAAAAGGAGTACCACAAATATAGAGACTTATTTCTTTGTTTGAAACTCGTAGACAATGATTGATTAGGAATAAAATTTAGGACTTCCATTGTCTTTATTTATTTTAAAATAAATAAAGCCAATGAAAGTCCGAAATAGAGATTCATGTGACCTTTGTGGATCTACAAAAAGCATATGAAAACACTCCAGTAGAAAAATTATGGACAGTGTTAGAACAAACTAAAATTAATCATACATACATAAAAGCGATAAAAAAACTATACAAAGGGTCAAAATCTAAACTTGAAATTGAAAATCGACTCAAAAGAATTCCTGGTGATGAAAGGCTTAAGACAGGGATGTTGTATCTCTCGAACTTTTTTTAAAATATATATTGCAGTAGCTCTAAAAAACTGGAAAATACACGGCATGGGAATACAACCTAACGACCGATTTACCATATACACAATACAGTTTGCTGACGACCAAGTAATTGTAGCTAATGATAAAGAAGACATGGAGAATATGATGAGAAAGTAAATGGAAGAATACCAAAAGTGGGGATTAACAGTGAACGTGGACAAGACACAGTACTTATGTATTGGAAACGAATCCAGTGAGTTAGAACTAGATAATGGACAAAAAATATCTCCATTCAAAGAGTATGTATACTTGGGTGTCACATTTGAACTGGAAAAAATAATAGTAAAAGGTTATTGGATGTCTTAATAGTATTTTATGAAGCAGAGCGGAGCAGCAGAGTGAAAATCACGTTGTTGTATGGAATAGAAACTTGTCGCGTGACAGAAAAATACAAAACAAAATGTCGAAATGGATGCAATGAGAATATCTAGAACAGATCATCATATAGGAAATGAGATCATAAAAGAAAGAATGGGAATCGAGGGAAGCATAACGGACGATATCACTAAAAGACAACTGTTATGGTACAGCCATGCACAACGGATATACCATGAAACATTTCAAAAGCAGGTCCTAGAATGGCAACCAATAGGGCGAAAAAGAGGGCGTCCTAAACTGGAATGGCAACAGTCAATTAAAAGATCAATGAGTCAAAAAAACCTTACACAAGATGATTGTCAGGATCGAAGGAGTTGGAGAATAGGCGTCGGACTAAGGTCACTGATCGTAAAACTTGTCTTTACTATTAGTGTCCTTACGTCGCACAACGTAGAAAAGCGTTTTCAACCGTAGTAATAAATATAATAGTTTTTTTAACGATCTCAATAGCCTTCCATACCTTCCATTTAGTATGGATGGCTAATAATTATGCAGATTTCACTCTTCAGACAAAAACAGTATTTAATAAAAACAAAAAAATTCCAACATGACACGGCGCTTGCAAGTTGATATATTATTATTTGTATTAATTGCCATTGCATTACATTTACGTCTATAAAAAGTTATATAACCGTTTTAAAGTAGGTAAAAAAATTGGTGCGAGAGAGCAATAGAATGGAACTTTTACAAAAGATGAAAAATAGGTATTTTTCTTATTTTTCATGCGTAAGTGTAACGGGTACGGATACGGGGTTGGAGGGGGACATTGTCCTCTTTTCTACGCTCTTGCCAGACAACAACTAACTTTTTTGTTAGTCCTAGACCGAAATTAAAAAAGCCAAATTTGTAGTATTTTTCCGAATCACCAGAATCTAATAGCAAAAATGACATATGTCAATCGCGAGAGGGAATTTGAGGGGGGTAACGTGTTAATTACCGCCTGCTAAAAATCGGGCTAACCGCATAATTCTCCAAGATTTTTTTTACTATTAATTAGGTACTAAAAGCGCCTAATTCCTGTTTCCACCACCTTTTCATCAGCGGCGTAACGTGCCCGAAAGGGCGGGGGGGGGGGGGGGGGGCGACAGCTAAAAAGGGCGCCTCTGAAAACTGATGAAAAATCTTGTGACAAAAAGGTCAAAAAGGCGCCTCTCACAAATCTTGCGACCAAAAAAAAAAAAAAGGTCATCATGTGTGAGGGGGCGGCCGATAAGTCACAAGGGCGCCTCTCACGAATCTTGCGACCAAAAAAAAAAAAAACAAATGTCTTCATGTCGTATCAATTGGCCATTACCGGCCCGACTTAATAAAGCTGAGGGCGCTTCGGCCACCTATGGGGCGCCACTACCCTCGGGGCGGGGGGGGGGGGGCGACGAACCCCCCGCCCCCCCCCCACGCTACGCCGCTGCTTTTCATCCCCTAAACTACCCCATACTAATTCTAAAATATTTTTAGATTTTTGAGTGCCATTTTATCAAAGTTTGATTCAAAGCCTTTTAATTTTCGAATATTGGCCACTTAATCAGTCTCCAGAAACCACTGTGCCATTACACCCCCCTAGATTTTTGCCCAGATCCGCGCTTGGTCAATCGTCTAGTAATTTTTTTAAGATAACACTGTATTTTTCGTTTCTTTCTGATTTCAGAAATAGGTATATAATATTATGTTTGTGCCATGATAAATATACGATAAATATTTAACTGATAACTTACATCATAGAGTAAGTAATACATAGGCTATCTTACTCTATGCTTACATAGAGTTGGCGGATACGGATGAATTATGAATTAGAACAACTAATAGATGGTGCAAACATCGTGAGATTCATGGAAAGTAGAAGATTAACTTGGTTGGGACATTGTTTATGGGGGTTTCGGGTAGTGGCGGATCCAGGGGGCCCTCCCCCTCCCAGACATATAACTTATTTTTGAGTTTACCAGCATCACTACTTAATTTTTTTTTAATTTGCCTGCGCCGCCATAAATCTTCTTTAGATACTAAATTTCGCACCTCAGATCTATCAAAAACCGCTTATGAAAAATATTTTGAAGTTTGCTGCTACTTTGGCCCCTCCCCCCGGAAATCCTGGAGCCGCCTATGGTTTCGGGTATTTCCAAGGGAGATAGGAAAAAACTGACCCCCTTCGCGACTCTCAAATTTTAAGAAAAGCTCGAAGTTAAAACCGCATCTTGATATAGCAATCTGTTTTTAGCTACAGGGTGTTTTTGAAAAGCCTGCATTTTGCGTCTATAACTTTTTTATTTATGAAAATTTTGTTTTTGTGTCAAGAGCTTTATTATATTTTTTTCTTGAAGAATTAACAGATGTAAACGGTTTTTTTATATGTTTCTTAGTTTTGATCCTCTTCTTATTTGATTTTTAAAATCAGCGTAAAATTTCCGTTAGAATGACGTGTCACATTTATTATTTAATTTTTTTAATTTGTTGTTTTTATATTTTTGTTGTTTTCATCCATTTTTTTATTTTTAATTATTTTTCAATTTGATTATTTAAAAAAAAACCAATCATCAAATTAAATTATAAAATCAAAACAAAAAATATTTAAAAAAACAAAATATTGATAAGACCAATAAAAAAAATTAATATAAAATATTGAGTGTGCTACGTAATTTTAAAGGAAATTTTACGCTGATTTCAAAAATCGAATAAAAAGAGGGTAATTCCATAAGAAAAATAACAACTTTATGCAATATCTCAAAAAGTAAAAGAAATAGATAAAAACCGTTTAAGACTGTCAATTCTTCAGGAAAAGATCTATAAGAAAGCTCCTTACACGAAAACAAAATTTTCATAAAGAAAAACGTTATAGACCCCCTCCCAAAATGCAGGCTTTTCAAAAACACCCCGGAGCTTAAAAACGGTTTGCTATATCAAGATGCGCTTTTTATCTTTAAGCTTCTCTTGAAATTTCAGCGTTGCAAAGGGGGCTCAGTTTTTTTCCCAAAACCCACCAAAATATCGAATTTGGAACACCCTGTACAGAGACGGGAGGAGACAAGAACAGCAAGAAAAATAATGAACTGAAGAATTATACCAAACAGGGCGGAATTGAGGACTCTGCTTAATCAGGCTGAAACCTACCAGGGGATGATATCAATATTTTAATACTCCCTGTTACCCATTTACACAATGACTGGCGTTTAAAGCAAACATTTAGACAAAGATACGAAAAATGCATACATACTAAATTTGCATAGAGTTTTTGTCAACTGTCCGCCGACTATTTGACGTGACGAATACACGAATAAAATAATATGCATGTGTAAAAGTATAACCAATCAGGACATTTTATTTTAAGGACCGTAAAAAGGATAGACTTCTCTCCATTGATATTGCTATTTCAAATAATATGTTTGCATCATGCATCGTGAGGTACCGTGGGTATTGGAATAATACGTACTATATGGAAATAATATGCACATGGGTTTGAAAGCAACCAATCAGGACATTTTTTCTTAAGGACCGCGAGAACTTATGTTTGCATCATGCATTGGCTCATGGATATTGGAATATTATGTATATGATTGGAGTGACACTCGAAGAATAAGAAGAAATTACATAGACTTCTTGAAACAAAAAGAGAGACAGATTGATATATTCTACATCGTCATCAATATAACAATAAAATTAATTGTCTCAAATCTCAAAGGTTAACAAGTTCGCTAAAAATGCTTGCTATTGTTATTTATCTTTATTATGTATTTTTTTTTGTCTTCAGATATGGTTCAGATAAATAAAGTTGTTCGTCTGAGGAGGTATAATGAATATTTATTATTTTTTGTCTAATTATTTAATAGATAGTTACCTATATTCGCACTTTAGAGACAAAAATTGGACTTTTTATCTCTATAACAGGAGTGAAGAGTAAAAAAACAGTTTTTTAACTTTTCAAGGCATGGATGGTTCTACCACGGATCACCCAATGGGTGATCCATGGTTCTACAGAGAAGTGCAACATATAGAGAAGAATATGTCTGAATATTTAAGTTAACAAATCGTTCAAAAATAGAATTAAACCGAGAATATTTTTTGGCTATAATTTTTTACAACTTTTAAAGGAAATTATCTCAACAAAAATGCCTTGCCGAGTTGATTTCTGTTTTCGGTAATGAAGCACCAAAGTCGACAGTTTCTCGTTTGTATGGAGCATTCAAGCGTGGACGGATTAGCTTTAGCGACGATCCAAAGCCAGGTGCAACAAAAACGGCTGTCATTCAGGAAAACATCGATATGACATATCGCGAGATTAATTCTTCATTGGGGATTCCAAAGAACTAAATTCAAATGTTGCAAAATGTTGCATGAAGGATAAGGGGTAAGAAAATTAGTTTCCCGCTAAATACCGCATCTATTAACCGAAAAACAAAAAGAAGCTACACCGCTTTGAGACAGGAAACTCTAAAAACGTGTATATCATTGGTAGTGGTGATGAATCGTGAATTTACTCATATAAACCCGAAAATAAACGTCAGTCGTCTGTTTGGGTGTTCCAAGATAAAAAACCAACAAAAGTAATCCGTTCTCGAAGTGTATCCAAAAAGATTGTCGCGACATTTCGGCTGCCCGACACTGAAACAAAGTAACTGCAGATTTATCAAAACCGAGAAAAATCAATATAAAGTTTTTAAAAAGCATAGGAGTAAATGGGGTAACGTGGTCTAAATCATATAATATCTTCGGTATTTCTGAACCGATTTAGAAAATTCTTATTTTAAAATGTGCGTAAGATTACAATTATGTAAATTTACAAAAATCTCGATTTTTCCAAAAATGTCAGTTACTTTGTTTTTGTTTTTTTTCGGGCAGCCGATTTGTCTCAAAAGCAGGTCAGCAAAAATTCCTCTGGAAGATCAAAGGACTGTTACTGCCGATTGGTACATCACCACAGCCTACCTAGGTAGGCTGTGACATCACCGTTTGTGTGCCAAAAGTCATCGATGAGCTTCGAAAAACGAACCCCGAACAACAACTCATCTTCAACCAAGACAATGCAAGTTCACACAAAGCAAAAAAAACATTGAATTTTTAACTCAACAAAATGTCGAATTGTTTGACCAATCTCCATACAGTCCCGACCTGAGTCCAAACGATTTCTATATATCTTCTGAAAATCCAGAATGGACTGCGTGGTCAAAGATTTCAGTCGCTAGAGGCAGCAGTCGACGCCTTTAAAAATGCAATTTTGACAGTACCAACAAACGAGTGGAATTACAGCTTTGACATCTGGTTTAAGCGCATGCAAAAGTGCAGTAAGTTTCGTGGAGAATACTTCGAGAAACAATAAAAAGCCTTTTTCCTCGAGGTTACTAGTCAATCATTTAAGTTACTCGAAATGACGTTACGGTTACTCGGAGTAACCGCAGACAGTCAGCTATGGATGACATTTCCAATTGTTTGTTTTTGTTTTTACCAGCAATTTCCGAAATGCAGAAAATAATTCATTGTTTCCACCAATGCATGCCCACCCCGATTCAAAAAACGTATCACGGGCCATGGATTTGCACCAGCTTTAAATGCAGCGTTACCTGATGCGTTTTTTGAATCGGGGTGGAAACAGGGTGATCCTTTGGTATTCTGTGGTAAGGCCGCAGTACCACAGAACACCAAAGGCAGTACTTTTAAGACTAGTTGCAGTTGAATTGATATAGTACCAACTTCAAGGGATGTGCTTCATTTTCTACCGTTACCAAACATAATTCGTTGTTAATATATATATTAAAATCAAACATTTTGAAAAAAAAAACAGAAAAAAAACGATGTTAACATCAAAATAGTTCAGCAACCACGTCTGCTAGGCTGGTTACACTGTGTGGTTACTCATGACGTCATAGTTAGTGTTACTTAGCGAAGAAAAACAGAAAACAAGTAACCAGGTTACCTGGTAACTTGTAGTTACTGCGAGGAAAAAGGCTTAAAGTCTTTAAAAGTTTACTGTTTTATTCCAGCTATATATACAAAACTTAAAAGATAATCCTCGTAATATAAGGTTTTAACCTAATTCCTGAAGAAATTAATTATTTTATAAAAATTACTAAAATTTAAGTCGACATTACCTGACCAAATACAATAGCAACTCCTTCGGCGGCACAAACTCCCCATTCTCGCTCATATAGCCGAACTTCATTTCCAAACTCCTTGCAGCCAGTCGACGTTTGGCAGCAGGTGACGTCAGCATATTGACTCTGGATAAGGTCTCTGCCAGAGCCAAATGCTCATTGATGTTTTTTAAGGTGATCCCATTGCCTTCTGGAAACACTAGATTCGCCATTTTGTCTTTATATTACACTATTATACTGTTATTAATTGTTTTTTATTTTTTTGACAAGTTTGTAACTTGTTATATTTTGTTTAATCTTCATAGAACTCTTATTATATTATTTATGGTTTCTGTTTGGTATTGTCTATATCACTTATTTTCGTGAAAAACTTGTTAGTTTTTCTATATTTGTTACTTTTAAGTTTTCTTTTTTACTCCATTTTATAAATATTTTTATAAGTATATAAAGTTGGTAATACCTGTAGGTTTTATTAGTTTTGAAGTATATTTTATTTTCGCCTAAAGTTTACTTACTTATATTTTTGTTTTCGTATTGTTTGATAACTTCATTAGTTTTTGTTTTATAATTAATTGCTTTTTAAATTTTAATACTTTGTGTCTACATTTAGAACATTATTTGTTCCGTTTTATTTAATTGCTAATATACCTATTATTTTATTTTTTGTTTTGTATGATCTACTTATTAATTTAAGTATTTTGCCACGTTAGTTTTTGCAAATTTAATATTCTTTTATCAAATTTTAAATTGTTTTTGATTTACTAATGAAAGTTTTCTTAGTCACACTTATTTATCCCACCTTATCAGTTGGATATTCCAGCTTATTGTTTACACTACGTATTATAAGCACTTTAAATTACTAAACTGTGAACCCATGAGATTTTCCTAATGATTCAACTCAAAAATAAATTAAAAACAGAGGAAACGACTTGATTTCAGCCCGTTCAAATCATAAATAAGAAAACTAAAATATTCCAAAAATTTTCTATTTTAAGAGCAAGGCTATATTTTTTGTTTAAAAATTTACAAAACACTTTTTAAACATGAGAGTTTTTAATACAATAAAAACACTATACAAATAAGAAGGTGGTACCTATTAAGAAGTAGGTAGATACCCAGTGCCCGTCTAAACTACAGTACGACCGACTTGCAAGTGCGAGTGTTTTACTGCCATGCAAGTCTTTTTAGTTTATTGACCACCACATTGCACCCAGTACCTATTTTATGGGTTTCAACGGCACCGTTTGTTCGCTTCCTAGATCAAGAAGTGGTACCCTGAAGAGTATTTATAAGCGCCATATTAAGAAGACAGCTGATACACCATAAAATTTTATGAACTATAAAATGGTACTTTTACGTCACTGGTCACTAGGTGCCGGCAATGTCGCCATAGTCTAATGAATACATAAAATGTACAGGGTCTAATATTTAAATGATGCAACAATCCTATTACATTTTGCATCAACTATCTTTGTTTTTTAGAAGCAGGAAGTTAAAACTAACACTTTTTTTTAAAAAAATAATCGAAATGTTGTGAAATTTTGCATTGACGTTCGCAGGGGGGGTTAAGAGCTGAAGCCTCTCCCCAAAGCTAGCATATTGACCACTAAAACATACATTCTCCCCGAAAATGAAGACTAAAATGTATCGATCTGCGCTCAAGCCCCCCCCCCAGGATCCATCACTCCGTATCGACTAGCCCGAAAATTAATTTATTTCGTCTTTGACTACACTTCGAAAAATTCCTTTTATATTTAATATTGAACCTGGGCTTAGGGTACCCAATACAAGGGCGGATCCAGAGGTGCTTCTCGGGGGGGGCACTTTAGGTGACATTCTCTGTTGGTAAAAAACGGTATATATTTTTTTAAGCAGCATTTTATTGAATTAGTCAGTGGTTGTAATTTCGATGATAATAACAATAGACACTTTCATGCGCCGCAAACAAAATTTGATAAGCAAAAACATTACTTTTTGCTCATTTTTTGTATATTCAAAAAATTCTCGGAGGGGACAAGTGCCCCTAGTGCCCCCCCCCCCCCGGATCCGCCACTGACCCAATACGATTGACTTTAGCTGTCTCCGTAGTGATGTTAGATTTTTGTTTTAGACCCGAAACCACCCTAGTTGATACTGCAAATTGGCAGTTGGTTTTCTAAAGTGGGTATCGAAATTTCATTTTTCCTTTTCAGTTTTCATCATCTTCGTCTCATTCCCTGATGAAGTCTATCAAGGCGAAAACATATCGCCTTATCTCACGTACCGACGTAACTAACATTTAATGAATTTCTCAAGAGAGCGAAAATTACGAAAATCGGCTGTATTAAAATTGGTAGATCCGTTGAACGCAAACAAATGTACTGTACTATCGCTAGAGATATGGTTACGCCACTTTGTGAGCAAAAAGTCGTACTTATGGGAAACATTTTGGTAGCGTATTTCATTTTTTAGATTTTTGTCAGTCATGTCGGTACGTGAGATAGGGGACGATATGTCTGCAGCTACCATGACCCCTTTCTGAGGATTAGCCCGAAAATGAATGTATTAAAAAAATTTTTTATAAAGAGTTTTACACCTTTGCCACCCGGTATAGGTTTGCGTTTCTGTCAGATGCATATCTATTAGATAAAAATAAAGACAATATATGGTCTCTTATGATGTCAGTAGATTTTAGCAAAAGGATATTTTTAAAAATTGCGTTCAGTGACGTAATTAAACCTTGTTCTTTATTTAAGCGAAGATAAAAAGGTATTTAAAAATACATTTTAGGAACGAACGTGATAAAAAAACATCTTTTAATTATTTAAAGCATATCTATAATTATTATGTTCTTTTAATTGAGTTTTAAAACACGTGCAATAAACAATGAGCGCACTCAGGGGGGGGGGGCTGTGCCAAGGATTTTTTTACACATTTTCCACATTTTTCATGAAAAAAAACACAAAAAATAGCTTAAAATTGGATATAATGAGGCTTCGACCCCCCCCCCCCCCAAGAGGCCTCGGGCGCCCCTAAGACATATTCCTGGGTGCGCCACTAAATAAACTGATTGAACGAGAAAGCGCACGAACTCGGGGTGGATCCCGGCAGGAATGCGTCGGGCCAGACATATACGTAATATTCCTACGTATATGGGGCCAGAGCCTTTCCTGGGGCTCACAAGAGGGCAAATGAAATGGACTGGACCAACACAGGAAACGCCAGACAGGCGAAGAAGTAGGAGAAAGGATACAGCAAGTCCCGTAGGGACTGGCTGCTCCGTAGAACACGAAGAGAGGTGGGAGCCACAGTGGGAGTCCTAACCGGACACTGCGTCCTACAAGGACACCTGGCGAAGATGAGAGTGAAGGAGGTCTCGACGCGCGACCTGCGATTGATGTTGAGCCGAGGACGAGACCTCGGTGCATTTCTTCTCATCATGTGAAGCATACAGAAGGCAATACAAAAGAGGTATTCGAAGTGGAAGCCTTTAAGACGGAGGACCTTCTGAATCTGAGGTGGCCCGATATTCTGCCTTTGTACAGAAGACGGGCAGATTCCTTAGCGAAGGAAGGATGCAGTAGGGGGGATGCCTGGGGGTTGGCGAAAAGGGCGATTCATGTGCCTAGACGCCAGGTCTAGAGCCTACCCTACACTACTACTACTAGTCTAGTGAGATTTATCAAAAGTAGAAGATTAGCTTGGTTGGAACACGACCAGAGAATAGATGAGACAAGAACAAGAAAAATAAGAAAATAGAGACCTGTAGGAATGAGATGAAGAGAGAGGCCACGAAAAAGGGGAAGATTGCAAAGCGCAAATACTTGAATCTTTAGTTATTAAAATCTAAAATAAAGAAGTTTTCCATTGACACTAATCACTTCTGTGTATTAGACCACACCGCGTGGCCTAGTCTATTGAAACCGATCAATAATTACGTCTGGTTATAACGGTAGGCATCCAGTCATCCACCACGCATGGCTTGAAACATTGGTTTCATTTTTGTCGGGCGCATTATTTTCTTTGTTTTGCTAGTGAAGTTTTTAATAGGTAGGTACATTATTTTCCTACAAATGTTAGCGACTAAAACTGCAGAGGTCAGGTGTTGCAGAAATTTTAAAGAATTCTCATTCCTTGGGCGAGTGTAACATGTAATTTACTCCCATTAGTTCATAGTACACCGGTCTATTTTTTATGTAATAAGTAACAGGCAAAGTTTTAGTAATTATCTTAATATGGTAGAGACGACAAACTTTTTCCTCTGCGAAAGTTCTTGAACGTGATTCCTAACAGTGCGCAGGCGCCAAACCGAAACGACATGTGTTGAGCGTTGGACTGATCAAACCAAGTATGTAGAAGAACAATGTTGCCATTTACTTTCAACACACATGTTTTAAGTCACAGAAAAAATATTGCCGGTTACTAACTATTTATTGTTGCTTTTTTTGGTCTCGTTATTTTGACATATTTGCAATGTAAGACATGGCCGTCAAAGTATCTAATTTTTAGGACAAATGTTTTTTCATGTTTGATATTATAAAATCTTTAGATTTAAGGAAAACATTAATTGTAACTACTTAATTAATTTTTTACTACTATGTCGGTTTAGAACGTTTTTCTACGTTGTCAGACGCCTATTATTCTCCGTATTGGTTACCATTCTAGGACCTGCTTTCGTAATCTTTCATCGTTTATCCGTTGTACATGGCCGTACCATATCAGTTCTCTTTTATAGTGATGTCATGCGTTATACTTCCCTCGATTCCCATTCTTTCTTTTATCATAGATATTCTCATTGATCTTCTTATTGCATCCATTTCGACACTTTTCATTTTTGTTTTGTTTTTTTCTTTTACACGAAAAGTCCCTATTCCATACAACAGCGTGCTTTTCACCATTGTTTCATATACCGGGTGGGACAAAAAAAACCGGACAATTTTTTTTCATTGGCAGAGAATTAATCAGAGTTTTGACTAAATATATTTTTTTGTCCGTCATCTCAAAATCCAAGATGGCGGACAAAATTAAATTGTACCCTTCAAAGATGCTCATTTATTCTTGTGTTGCGAACTTGTTCTAATTATTTTTTTAAATCAACTTTCACTAATAAACATATATGCATTAGTAAGAAAAAAGTTTCTCGAATTCATATCTTCTTTTGCATTTTGCGACTAAACCCATCGGAAAATAGGAAGGGTTTTCTTTGTTCCAAAAAATTTCACGGCCTCCCCTACTGTCAAGATAATCAAAAGTTTTCAAAATTTAAAATAGGGGTAGGGTAGTTTTTAGTTATTAATTTGCCCTTGATTTATTTATCATTCTGAATTTCCCAATTTTTGTTATTGATTGATAACCTTAAAGATAACAGTAACCTTTTGTTTGAGCAATCTCATCGGATCAAGGGTTATCACAATCACATTATCTTTGTGAATTAAGCGAATTTATTGATAAGCATGTGCCTTGAACGTTAGGGGGCAATGATATTGAAAGAAAAATTTGATTTAATAATGTAGTACACGTCCTTATACAGAGTGTTTCACGAACATAGAAACAGAGCCCTTTTTGGGTATTTAGAGTGCGATTTCGGGAAAAACCACGGACACGTCGATTTTGTATTCAAGGGGAACACTTTTTAAGCACCTTGACGTTGCGGAAGAACGCGCCTCCTAAGCAGGGTGAAAATAACCCCTTAAGTCTAAATAGGGAAAGTTCGTCGAGTGGCACCGTTTACTGAAGGAGTTTTGAATACCTTTACAACCATGTTAAAATTTCAAAAATCTATCGACTAGTTTTTGAGATATTTGAAACTTAATTTTGCATGTGACCAACTTAACCCTGTTTTTTACGAATTATTCCAACAATTTAAAACACACCACGAGACCCGTCGATTTTATTTTTGTTAGTAGTGAATTTGTATGATGCATTTATGTTTCCTAGATACACGCCCCTCGAGAGGTAAAACTTACCCCTAGAATTTGAATAGGGAAATTGAGTAAAGTGATCCTTCCTTCGAATTGCCTTTACAGATGTGTTCAACTTTTAAAAATCTATCAATTTGTTTTTAAAATATTTGAATTTTAATTTCTAATGGATCCAACTTTAAACATTTTTTCTATGAATTAGTCCAACATTTTTAAAGACACTAGAGCATGTTGGATTTAAGCTTTCTAGATTCAACACCTTTAAGGGGTAAAAGTTACCCGCAGAGTTTAAATAGTGAAAGTGGATCAAGTGATAGTCTAAAGATTTATTGACAATCTACACCTGGATTGTCATATTGGCATTTAAAGTATCTCAAAAACTATTAGATTTTGAAAAGTTTTGGCATAACTGTAAAGGTGTTTCAAATACCTTCCAAAAGAGGTATCGCTTTTCCCAGTTCCCTTATTCAAAATTCGAGGTTACTTTTACCCCTCAAAGGGGTTGTATCTAGTAAACATAAATCCAACCTACAAATGCACTAATTTCTTTTAAAATGTTGCAATAATTAAAGAAGACCTTCCAAAACAGGTATCATTTCATCCACTTTCCTAATTCAAATTTTAGGGGTAAGTCTTACTCCTCATGGTGGTGTATCTAGGAAACATAAATGCATCATAAAAATGTACTACTAACAAAAGTAAAATCAACGGATCTCGGAGTTTCTTTTAAATTGTTGGAATAAATTGTAAAAAAACGGTTTAAGTTTGTCCCATGGAAAATTAAAATCGAGGGGTCATCGGCACCCTAAAATTTTGTACAGCGTCCAACAGGACTTGGGTCTTGTCGTGTACTGTTGGGTCCTGTTGAGTACTGTTGGGTACTGTCGTGTACTGTCGAGTACTGTTGGGTCCTGTCGTGGTACTGTCGGGTCCTGTTGTGAAATTTGTACAGTACTGTTGAAAGCTGATGACCCCTCGATTAAAATTCAAATATGTTAAAAACTAATCAATAGATTTTTGAAATTTTAACATGACTGTAAAGGTATTGGAAACTCCTTTAGAAAATGGTGCCACTCGACTCACTTTTCCTATTTCAATTCAAGCCAAGTACGCGAAAGTGGTATTCCGTAAAAAGAATTGAGATAAAAGTAATGCCAAGTTCTCCAATACCAATTTCAAAATGAAAGGTTCTTACTAGTTTGGAAATGTTTTTTAAAAACTTTGCTAATTCAGCCAAACTTCTTTATGTTCAATTTACCACTGTGCCTAAGAGTCATTTGTAGCCGTAATAGGCAAGTTCAGAAAAACATTTCCAAACTAGTAAGAACCTTTCATTTTAAAATTTGTATTGGAGAACTTGGCTTTACTTTTATCTCAATTCTTTTTACGGAATACCACTTTCGCGTACTTGGCTTTTTTACATAAACTGTTTTTGTTATTATTTCACTCCTTTTTAAAGGATTTTGATAATATTTAAGTTTTAAAGTAGTAAAATATGCGGAATATTGTTCAAAACTTTCCTTACTAAAAATTTTGAGTTTTTTTTTTAAATTTTTTTATATGGTTTTATCCAATACGTTAGAGCATATATCATAGTTCCTATCAGCCTTCTAAAGCTCAGCTGTCTAGCGTTTCTGGAAGCTGGTAATGTTACTTTTACATAATTTTTCATATATAGGAGAGAAAATTAAATTAAAATTTTGGTGTTAAATTTTTTCCTATAGTTTTATCAAAGTTCCTATCAGTCTTCCAAAGCTCAGCTCTCTAGCGTTTCTGGAAGTGGACAATGTTATTTTTACATAACTTTACATTTATAAAGGAGGGAAGTTAATTAAAATTTGGGGTTTTTTAATTTTTTCTATAGTTTTATCATAGTTCCTACCGGCCTACTTTACATGTATAGGGGAGGGGAGTTAATTAGAACTTTGGGGTTTTTTGATTTTTTCCAAGGGTTTGGTCACAATTTCTATTAGTGTGCCAAATTTCAGCTTTGTAGCATGTCTGGAAGTACAGTAGAATTTTGATGATCTATACATGAGTGAGTCAGTGAGTGAGTGGCAATTTCGACGTTTTTTGAAATTTCGTAACTACTTTACTACTTTATGAAAGTCCATGAAACTTGGAGGGATTGTTAACTCCATAAAGATCTACGACTGTGCAAAGTTTGAGTTTCTTAGCTCATTCCGAAGTAGAGTTTTAGATAGGTCAAATATGGGCTGAATTGTTTCAAGAAAAGATAACAGCAGTTTTCGCGCGAACTTGGCGGTTTTGAGAACCACCAGCAGCTAGCAAAACGAGGTTTTCAAAGTTAGAGTAAGAATTATATTTTCAACTATATTATACATATCGTCATAATTCGTTAGACTCGCCGTTATTGAGATATAAACAAATGTCTAAAAAATCACATTTTACGATCTGGCCAAACGCGTTTTTGAAATTTAGATTAAGAATTACATTTTTAATAAAAAACAAAAAAAAAAGATCATATATATCTCGAAAACGCCAGCAGCTAGAGTAACGTAATTTTCAGAAATTTATTAAAAATTTCATTTTCAACAAAAATAAAGTTACCTTAACACAAAGAATGACTAGGTCTTACAGATGGTAGTGCGTATGTACCTACTGGTGCATTTTTTATTTTTGTGCCACTCCCATTAAAATAATAATATTTACCTTTTTTTCTAAAAATGGGCAAAATGTATCAAATCTAATCCACGGTCAAACCATTAGCAGCAAATTGTTTAAAAATTACATCCTTAAAACTATAAATAAAAATAAAACATTGAAAATTTTGATCTTGGCAAAACATTAGACCATATTAGTTAACATCAGGGATTTTTCACTCTAAACTAATTCAGCAAAAAATAAAATAAATTATAAACACTTACCAACATATCCTTAATTTTTTCAAAATATTTCCATATGGATAAGGAAAATTTAAGTTTGAGCACTTTGGGTCCAATTCCTCTAAATACTTCTTAGCCTAACAAAAAAAAAACAAAATTCGTTTATTTTAAAATTTAATTTATAGCACTTTACCACACAATTCTATTACTTTAAATTTTGAATTGCTTTGAAATCAAAATAATAAATATGTATAATTTATTTATTTCTTATCAACGTTATTGTTGTCTATAGTACAGCACTTGACCACATAGTGTCTACACGTATCATATGATAGAGTATTGTTATGTAATTTTTTTTAATTACTAATAGATAGTTGGTTCAATGATCGTTTATTGATCAAGTCTCATTTATGGAGAAAAACTATGAGTTGGGGCTTTACACATACCGACAGTATGTGTTGGACGAAATTCGATGTTTTTTTAGGTATTTCTAGCCGAGACATATCCTGGGCTCGACTTTCAAATATCAAAACAGCTTCTTGATAGGCCTTGTAGTTTTTCAGTTACGAGGGGATTTTAAAAAGTCTGCATTTATCGAGGTGGCCTATAAGTTTTTGATTTATGAAGATTTAATTTTGGTGTAAAAGCTTTTTACCCAACTGCAGCACGGCGAATAAAAAGGAAGGGTAATGTTTTTAGCTTGGGATATATGTATGTATGTAAATATGTATGTTTGTGTCTCGCTAGAGGCTAAACCGATTTTGACAAAAAAGGTGTCGTTGAATTGCTACTGATCCTGAAGGTGCTATAGGCTATATTTTTTAAAACATGATTCAACATGGCGGTCATCAGACGCCATTTTGTCACATGATGTAGGCTTTAAGGCATACTCTATTACCAAAATTTCAGGCGATTTTAATGAAATTCCTTTGATCACCCATTGCAAATGTCCTCTGATTTGCTGTAATTCCTTTGTAGCCCTCCTTGCTCCCACACATCCCCCTGCTGTCATTCTCCCCCACCCTCTTCAAAAACCATATTCGCATAATTTGATCAAATAAAAGGCGATTTTTAAAATTCTTTTTGCACACTTGAGATTTTTTCCAACACTATTTTACTGGTTCCCCCTCCCTCTCTCCTCCCCATCCCCCTTATTAGTAATAGTTGAAGCTATAACTTTTACAAATATAGACCGATTTTAAAAATTCTTTCTGAACACGCTTTAAGATTTTTTTCAACACCATTTTACTCCTCCCTCTCCCCACTACCACCTTCACACAATGTTTGTAGAAACGCACCTATCTATAGTTGATATTGTATTAAAGTGGCACCGCGTCATAGCTGTGGTAAACCAAATTTTGCGGCAAAATATAAATCTACTTAACGCAGTTGGGTATAAAAACCCAAAAACCTGATTCATGAAAATACAAAACTCTAAAATTTCGAAAGTGCGCTTTGGGCATCAAAAATAAAAGTTGAAGCATGTTGTACATTATAGGTATACTTTTGTATAGTTTTTGCAAAGTCACCTGAAATGCTCCTAATACGGGGTTCTATCGATTTCATGAAATTTTGCTTCAATCTGCCCTTCAAAAGTTATTCAAATTCATATAAAATCTTCCTGGTATAATTTTAATCCTACAACATAGAAAAGGCGCGGCTCTTTGCGGTCCGAGCACAAAGTATTTGTTTTCTGACCGACCCAGCACAGGTGGATAGACGGCACCTAATTGGCAGATTTTTTTGAGATACGCTTTTAGTTGCTTTCGGGTGTGCTTTTCGGGACCCTTTTAGTCGACAGTATGCAGAGTTAGAAAATAAATCAGTGTCGTTTCTGTAGGTGTAGGAATAGAAAGTTTTATTATCTATTTTTATTTCTTTAGTTTACGCCCTAATTAAATGAAATAATTTTCATGAGTATATCTACCGCCGCCCATGTCACTTTCTTTAAAGGATATGCCGATGGTCGGCTTTAACCTTTGTTCAACTGACTTTGCAAAAACTATACCCAACTGCGACCAGTGTATAAGTAGATTTAGCAGTTGGGTGTTCTTTTTATTAATTTTTGTTTTATTTATAGTTTTTTTAGTAGATCACTGTCAAACTGAATTTTATTGGTAACTTTAAGTTTTTGAGATATTACTGAAAATTGTTATTTTTTTATGGACTGACTCCTTTATTTTTTTATATTCCTTGTATTTTTTATACTTTATATTGTTTTTTAATGAATAGCTTTACAATATTTTTAAATAATCAAATTAAAAAACTATTTGAAAATAATGAACTTAAAAAAAAGTGTAATACGTTATTTTAAACGAAATTTTATGCCGATTTCAAAAATTATTCCATAAGGATAAATTTCAAATTTATGAAATATTTTAAAAACTGATTGATTCTATAAAAAAGTAATTTACAACAAATTGAAAAATTTATAAATAAAAATATTAAAGGCACCCATAATGCAGACTTTTCAAAATTTCCCATAGCTGAAAAACTACAAGGCCTATCTAGAAGTGGTTTTGATATTTAAAGAAGTCTCGAAAATCGAATCCAGAAAATTACAACTCGTTTTTATTTATCTTGGTCAAAAATACCTAAAACCCACAAAACCATTGACTTTGGCCCACCCTATACACTGGCTTATTTTTTAAGTGATGAGTAACAGGGTGAATTTGATATTGCTGAGACGGCCAACGTTTTCTTCTGCGAAAATTCTTAACAGTGATTCCTAACAGAGTGCGCAGGTGCTAAAAGTCACAATTTAGTGATTGTAAAATATTCATTAAGTGGTAACAATTATATAACCTTTTGCTAAAATCTATAGATTTTATAAGGTCTCAAATCTGTAAAAACGTTTGTCCTAAAAAATTAGATGCATGCTTTGGTGGTCGTGTCCCCTCCCCAAACATGTCAAAATAATGAAGTGAAAAAAGTAACAGTAAAGAGTAAATTTTTTTCCTGTGGCCCGAAAAATGTTTGAAAGTAACAGGCAACATTGTCTTTTATGCTTGGTTTAGTCGATCTGACGCTCCAAAAATGTCTGCGCCTGCGTACTCTGTTAGGAATCACTTTCAAGAATTTTCGCAGAGGAAAAATTTGGGCGTTTCGGCCAAATGATACTATTTACGAAAATTCAGCCTATTACTCATCACTTAAAAAATAGACCAATGTACTGTGGACTAAGGCGCATTAGAGCACAACACACACACACACAAGTTAAAGAAGATAAAAAATCTTAATTGATTAGTGACCTTTTTTAGCTCACACATATACTATACTATAGTAGTGTGAGCTATGGTGATCCTAATTTTTTCGAGAAAAAAAAAGTTGCTCCGATTTCAAAATTTTTTATATATCTTTGCGTTTCAGATGATTTTGAAACTTTTTTGTTGCGCCGTCTGTCTGTCTGTCTGTATGTCTGTCTGTCTGTCTGTATGTCTGTCTGTCTGTAACGACCAACGCGCATAACTCAAAAACCGCTTGGCCGATTTCAATGAAATTTGGTACGTACGCTGGGTCTTGGGTCGAGATGGTCCCATTTAAAAATGAACAATATCCACCGAACACAAACCAAATAAAAGGGTGGGGGTAGATTTAAAAAATTAGAGTTTATGTGAAAATATGGCGTGTGTGACATCAAACAAAAGGTAATTGAGTCTGGAGTTAAACAAAATACATTTTAATTTATTTAAAAAAAAAGGGTGGGGGTATATTTCAAAAATTAGAGTTTAAGTGAAAATATGGCTTGTGTGATATCAAACGAAAGGTAATTGAGTCCGGAGTTCAACAAAATATATTTTCGTTTTTGTTTTTTTTTAAGGGTGGGGGTAGATTTTAAAAATTTGAGTTTAAGTGAAAACATGGCTTGTGTGGTATCAAACAAAAGGTAATTTAGTCTGGAGTTGAATAAAATATATTTCAGTTTTTAGTTATATTAGCTCACACGTACACTATAACTATAGTACCTAGTGTGAGCTTAGGGGCCCATATATTGGCAGAGTATTTTTGTTTAACATGTAAAAATTAGTTGGATTGTGAATGTAGAAAAAAATAAGTAAAATAGATAGGCACTCTAGCGGACAGTTTTTTGTCAGCTGGACAAGGTTAATATTTTTATCAAATCATATGATGGGATATTCCATGGTAACTCACGTTACTACTATGTCGGCTTAGAACGTTTTTCTACGTTGTCCGACGCCTATTCTCCACCTCCTTCGATCCTGACAGTCATCTACCGTCAGATTTTGTTGACTCATTGATCTTTGGATTGACTGTTGCCATTCCAGTTTAGGACGCCCTCTTTTTCTGCGCCCTATTGGTTGCCATTCTAGGACCTGTTTTGGTAATCTTTCGTCGTTCATCCGTTGTACATGGCCGTACCATATCAGTTACCTTTTAGTGATGTCATTCGTTATGCTTCCCTCGATCCCCATTCTTTCTTTTATGATCTCATTTCTTATATGATCTGTTCTAGATATTCTCATTGATCTTCTTATTGCATCCATTTCGACACTTTCAATTTTTGTTTTGTATTTTTCTGTTACGCGACAAGTCTTCATTCCATACAACAGCGTGCTTTTCACCATTATTTCATATATGTTAAATCTTACATTCTTTTTTATCTCTCTGCTCCATAAAATACTGTTAAGACATCCAATAACCTTTTTTGCTTTTACTATTCTTTTTTCCAATTCTCTACAGTCTGTTCCTGTCTTATCAAAGACACCCAAGTATACATACTCATTGCATGGAGATATTGTTTGTCCACTTTCTAATACTAACTCACTGGATTCGTTTCCAATACAAAAGTACTGTGTCTTGTCCACGTTCACTGTTAATCCCCACTTTTGGTATTCTTCTGTTAACTTTCTCATCATATACTCCATGTCTTCTATATCATTAGCCACAATTACTTGGTTGTCAGCAAACTGTAGTGTGTATATGGTAAATCGGTCGTTAAGTTGTATTCCCATGCCGTGCACTTTACGTTTCCAGTTTTTTAGAGCTACTGCGATATATATTTTAAAAAGTGTTGGAGAGATACAACATCCCTGTCTTAAGCCTTTTGTTACCAGGAATTCTTTTGAAAGTCGATTTCCAATTTTAATTTTAGATTTTGACTCTTTGTATAGTTCTTTTATCGCTTTTATGTATGTATGATTGACATTAGTTTGCTCTAACACTGTCCATAATTTTTCTATAATGGAACGGTATCATACGCTTTCTGTAGGTCCACAAAGGTAACATGAGTCTCTATATTTCTGGCGCTCCTTTTCTCAATTACTTGTTTGAGACAAAAAACATTATTACTACAAGATCTGCCTGCACGAAACTCTAAGAATCCTACCGTACTTAGAATACTGGTTACTGAAATTCCTCTGTAATTGTTGCAATCCAGCTTGTTTCCTTTTTTATGTATTGAGGATATAAAAGCAATTTTCCAATCATTAGGTACTGAATGTCCGTTTATGCATTGATTGATAATATATGTGAGATTTTCGAGTAGTTTCTCTGATCCATATTTGAGCATTTCAGCATATATTCCCCCAGGTCCTCTTTTCCGGATTTAAGCTTTCCAACACCATTCTTTATCATTTCTTTTTCGATGACTACTTCCTCTCCATGTACTTCTATGTCTCTCCTCGAAGAGGCTGCCAGATATTCGGGTCTCGTCTCCTGCAGCAGTCCCTTGTAGTGTTCTGTCCATTGTTCTGGTTTGATTATCTGGATGTTTACTTTTTCTTTTGTTGGGTTTTTTACAGTAGAAATAAATTTCCATACTTCTGAACTCTGTCTACCTCCTACGTGTGTATTTATGTCGCGGCACTTGCGCTCGAACATTTCATTTTTTTCTGTGCGTATCAAATTTCTTAGCTGTCTTCTGGTTTCCCTGTAGATTTGTAGGTCTCTTTGCTCTTTAGTACTGAGCCATTTCAAGTATGCGCGTTTTTTCTCTTTGACCATTTCCTGTATTTTCTCCGACCACCACATCTTGCTGTTATTTCTATTATCTTTGTATCCAACAGCTTCGTTGCTTGCTAACTTCAAGCTTTTTATTATGTTTGTATATATCTTTTCAAATGAGTGATTTGTGTTTATTCATTTTTCATCTAATCGGTTCTGATACAATCTTTGAGTACTTTCGATTTCTAGACTTCTAAAGTTGTATTTTTGATTGTCTTCGATGCATTCTAGGTTTTTATTTTCTCTATTACTTTCGTCCTTTTTTGTTTTAAACAATTACGTTAATAGGGACCTTTTGTATGTTCTATTTTCACTTATCGTTTATTTGAAGCATGCGCAGTTACGTAGTTCGAGCTTTATCTCTTACTAAAGGATCATGTTTGACCTTACTTGTATTCGATTAATGCAGGCTACTAGTTCCTTTATTTAGAGACAGTGTTGCCGCGCATATTACGTTATGACAAAATGTAATGGAAATTTAAAATATGTTTGATACCAGACGATTATTTCAAGAGCTACCAATGCGCGGGGTAATCCACAGATTTAATTTTATGCTAATTATTGAAAATTATTTTTTATAAAAACTGGTAAATATCTCTTGTTTGGCAACAGTGTTCACCAACTAGCCAAAAGTCATTAATGTTCTGTGAAGTGCGTAAAAAAATCAGAAGAAGTACACAGTAAACACAGACCTAAGGGCCTGTCCTTAAATTACATAACGCTCTAGGGGGGGAGGGGGGTTTGGCCTTGCGTTACACTCAATGGTTTTTTAATGTGTTTTTTCTTAAAAATGCGTTACGAGGTGGGGAGGGGGGGTCAAAAATCCTGAATTTTTGCGTTACGTAATTTAAGGACGTTCCCTAATCCTATATTTTCCTGGCGGGTGGTATTGGTTTTTTTATTTTTTTTTTGCATACAGAACACAAAACAGGCTTTTGACAGATAAATAAAGGATAACGAAAATAACCTAAATAAAAATTATGGTAAATTTATCAGTTACTCGTGTTACATTTTAAGGACATAAGATTTACCTTTCCTTAAACTTTTTAATATTCCTGTGAATTTAGCAACTACTGTTAAAAAACAGAAATATAATTAAGACAAAGATAAAGAAACTATAAAGATGTTATTTTTCAAAAATTTGCTCGTGAAAAATATACAACAAAAAGTTTTGTAACTTGCGTTACATTACATTAGTATCTTATAGCTTTCAGGCAGTGGCAGCTGTTATATTGCATGGAAAAGGAGATAAAAAAAACTTACCTAAACAATTTTATTTTAGCGTTTTACAAACAAGCAGATACTTGGTGTAGTTTTTAGCCGAGAAGAGCCTGTGTTTGCTATTCTCGGTTTTTAGTTTTTTTGTTTGTAGATATAGTCTATTCGCCCTTCTTTTACATGCGCAAAGTGCTCGGATTAGCACCAGTTTCAGACTCATCATGGCCCCGTAGAGCAACGTCAAAAATCCCACAGAATTTTAAACAGTCTATTAACCTACTAAGTATATGTCTATTTTTGTCACATTTTCATTATGTTCGTTAATGTTTTGCCTATAGGCACTATTTAATTGGCGCCTAATATCAGTCTTGCCTGGCATGGAAAATACATTGTGTCTTTAACTTTTCACTAAAGTGATTGATATCACACATATCCTTTGCCACCCACGCAGGATCACTTCGTGAATTGTTCATAATAAGACAAATAAAGCAAAAAAAAGCGTTTCGTTTTTCACAACCGCACCACCAGTTTTCAGCATCGTAAAATTTTTTATTACTTGCACTAAAATTTTGGTTAATTTTTAGGATTTTTAGGTCCGGTCTATGTGGCCCTAAAGATTTTGTTTGTATCGAAGTTCATATGTCAACGTATTTAAATTTGCACAGTTAATTATATAATCGACGGTATTTATTTGCATTTTGAAAACAAACAAAAACAAACAATGGACACGCGACCGGCAAGGCTTTTACGTCTTCACTAAGAATAGAACCGGCAACACGTAGAAAGGGCAACGAACGTTTTCGTATGATGAATATGACGTCAACAAAAACAAACATTTCTCCCTCCCGCGCGCGAGAACAGCCACCCATACACCGCTGAAAAACAATTGAAATTGCAATCTTGTCCCGCGCGGTGCTGCCTGCTTGTAATTATTTACGGTAAAAAAGTTTACCCAATTAATCGAACCAGACTAAAAAAAGAAACTAGACATGTCGTACGGGAAGATTTAACTTTTTTAAATAAATCAATTAAAAATACTGTTTTTTATCTAGTTTTGGGAGGGCACTGCCCCGTTGCCCTCCCTGTATTAGCCGCCACTGCTACTTAATATACCATATATACATGTATTTGTTTTGTTCTAATCCTACCAGCATTTTTATGGAATATCCCTCATATGATTGAGGTCTCTTATCACCAAACGAGGCTTCTTTGGGGTGCCAACAATATTTAATTGCCCTTATCTATGTCCTACACAAGTCCTTGACCCAGTTTCTTGATTTATAAAACAAAATTTACCAGGCAAATTAATAGTTCGGAGCCTAACACGGAAATTTAGGGGCTTGTCTGCATTTTCGCGTACCGTGACGAAATTTGGCAAAGAGGTAGCAGACACCTAGAGATGCCATTTTAGAAGTGGTTTTCCGACGGAACACAGTACAGGGCCAAGATACAGGGGCGTACTTGAGGTGGGACAGAAAAATTTGATGTATTAAATATAAAACCAGTTTCGCGTACAATTTTTGTTTCTTTAACCTTATAGCTACGTAGCTTATAAATTCAAAAAAATCTCTAAAAATTAAAGGTTGGAAATAAGGTTTTTTTGAGGGAGAGAGGGAGCAAAAGGTAGGAGGATAAATTGTTAAAATCTTATTTCGTCTAAGTGGTCGATTTCTAGGTAATTTAATATTCTAAACTAAAATAAATATTAATTGAGTCCATACGTCATACTATTCACATGATACGTCAAAAACTGACACATTAATCTGTTTTTATGCCCAGTGATTATTAAAAATACCTGACCAATCCTAACTTAATAAAATTTGATAACTTAAGTAAAAGTGAAATCAAATTTCTAGAATTTTTAATTTTCTTGGACACCAAAGCACACACTTTTAATAAAAGTACATAATTGCATCCTGTTTGATATTGGTTGACAGAAGTGATAATTAAATAGATATTTGCACATTATGTAAAAAAAACATTTTACTTAAAAAGAAAAGGTATAAGAAAGCTTTTATTTATATATAAATTTTTTTATCAATTGCTGGTACTGTATCTTTTAAAAATTATTTTTTTACTATAACTCACCTACGCGCCCTTTAATTTTGTTCTTGTTCCACCAATTTAGTTAGCGGAAAAAATATTAAGATTTTGCCTAATTACTTAACCGACCTTGTAGTTTAATTTGAATACCCTGTATGTTTTAAAGTCCCTAACTAACAGGTACATAGGTAATTACTAGTTTAACTTTCTACTATATATTTTCTTATTTTATAAATGCTGGGCATAATGTTTTACGGAACACCCTGTATTTTCTCACAATTATAAAGCTAAGTAAAACATTGTACACCATGTAAAAAAGGCGTTCTTCTAGTTATAACAAGTAGTAGAATTAAGAAACCGCTATGAACAAAAGTTTGAGACTACTACTTATTACATGATTTTTTTCACCTTGTATCTTTTAGCATATTAAAAAATTACAAAAACTTAAATTTTTGTGTCATAGCCTGTAATAAGCCGACAAATTGTGCCAAGTTTCATGATAAATGATTTATAAAGGAAAATTTAAGATTAAACGACTTACCTGTAAGGAAGTTCAATCGTAATTATACGACTGGTCCGTTCCGTATAGAACACCCTGTAGTTGCTGCAAAGCGCTGACAGTACACTAAGTTTAAAGAGAGATTAATAGGCATATTCATAACCCACACCGTGGTCCACTCATTACGCTTCGAATAAAACCGGAAATTGCGTAATTGGGTAATGGGTAAATAAAATTAGGGGTGGGTTAGTTCTATACGGAACGGACCAGTCGTATAATTACGATTGAACTTCCTTACAGGTAAGTCGTTTAATCTTAAATTATACTTCCTGGTCCGTTCCTAATAGAACACCTTGTAGTTGTTTAAAGTAATATTGCGATTTACGGTGGTTTTATATATAGGTATTTAAAAAACCTATATGTATAATATATGAACCTAAGAAATAAAGTAAAATGCACAATTTTATAATATTTTATTTTATTTATTTATTATTATAATTTTTTGTTATGTATATGGTAAGCAAATAAAGTTACATACTCACATTGATAAAAAACTTGAATATGAACGAATAACTAATTAATTTAATCCTAAAATATTTCTGGCAAAATCCTCTCCTTAGACCAACCTGCTGTAGCTCTGATAGTTTCAATGCTAGTACCTGCTTTGAAAGCTGCTGAAGTAGAAGCATGGCGGGTTGTATGTGCCGTAAAAACTTTTGTATCAACCGCACTGCGTTTTAATCTATTTTTTACCCCTCTTGAAATTGTTTGCACTGAAGCAGGTCTATTCGGTTTTTTATATGTAATAAAAAGATTGGAGACTTGACCTCTAATTCTTTTAGTTCGTTCTATTTATTATTTTTTCTTCAACTTCAGTGATTATAATAAAATTAATAGCAGACCTATAGGTATTTAAGGTTGAGTAGCTTACGCCACTTTGATATTGTTCATTTAAAAATTGCACAAAATTATTTGTAGATGGCTTAAATAAGTACTTTATATTTTTTACAAAAAAAACCATTTTTTATATGTGTTATACTGTTTTTGTGGTGTTCTTACTTATTGAAGAGTTTAATATTAAATAGGCATCACCTTTAATGTTTCGTTATCAAAAAGACTCCCTGATAACCTGGCTACCACCACGGTAATCCTTTTCCAGAACGGATGACTGTTCCTGAAAGGAGAAGTCAATAGATATTTAGTAGGAAAAAAATAAATAGATTTCGAGGTTTTAAGTATCTCTCTCGGAAACCAAGGTTGTGCTTCCCAATAGGGAACCACTATCAAACCTTCCGCTTTCTCTGTAATTATTTTATTTAAAACTTTTGCTACTAATGTAAAAGGAGCAAACGCATAAAAATTAAAATTTAAACTTACTATAAAAGCATCAATTGCAATAGAATCTGGACCCCTTTTCTAAGAAATATAGCTATTACATTTGCTATTTATTTGTGTTGCAAATAAATCAAGCTCTGGATTACCAAAATATAAAATAATTTTTTGGAACGCATGATCATTTAGACTATATTCGGTTTCTATATATTTATATCTAGACTGAAAATCTGCTTCGAAATTATTTTTTGACTCAATATAAGTAGAAAAAACCATACATTTCTGGTTTCACGCCATTGCCAAACTTCCCTAGTAAGTCTAGATAGTTTTTTGTGTCTTATGCCACACATACAGTTTATATATGCAATTGCTGTAGTGTTATCTAATTTTAACAGTATTGCACAATTCGTACTATCTTGGGAAAAACATTTAAGGCCAATAAACACAGCTAACAATTCCAAATAATTAATATGGTAATTTAATTCCTGGCTATTCCAAAAACCGTCTGTTTTTTCACAATTACAATATAGACCCCAACCAGTATTTGATGCGTCCGAATATATTTGGTATATATATTTTTCAATTTTATATTATTTTTCCCAAGAGGAATTTGGTATAACCACCATTGTAATTCATGAATTATTATTTTATTTATAACTAATTTTCCTTCATAATCCCGACTATTATTTTTTAGTGCAACATATTTCTGCCTCTCTAAAATTTTAGTATACAACCAACCATAGTTAAACCAGGGCAAAAAAATAAATAAAAATTAGCTGACCAATTAATTTTGCAAAGGTTCTAATTTTACATGACTTTTATTTCAAAAAATAATTAATAATTTCTAACGGCAATTTCATAATCATTTTTTGACTATCAAATAGAAAACCTAAATATTTACAACTTCTTGCAGGCATCAAGTTACTCTTTTCATAGTTTATTATAAATCCCAGTGACTCTAATAGGGAAACAGTAGTATTTATATTTTCTAAATACTCTTGCCTAGTTGATCCTAGCAGTAAAAAATCATCAAGATAATTTATTGACATAAAGCCTTTCGATCCTAAATATTTCGTAAGTGGTTTAATGATTTTTGTGAACAAGAAAGGGGCCGTATTTAAAGCAAATGGGACACTTCCAAATTCGTACAAACATTCCTCAAAAATGAATCTTAAATAGTTTCTTTGTTTTTTATTTACTGGATTAAGAAAGTAAGCATCTTTGAGGTTAATTGTAGCCATATAAACATTTCGAAATATAATATTTTTAACAGATCTGTAGGCTTCTAATTTGAAATGTGGCGGTGATATAATGTATTCAAAGCTTTTAAATTCAAAATAAATCGAAATTTATTATTGAGCTTTGACACCAAAAAACAGGGGAGATAAATTGTCCCTTTTTTGATTTACATTCCTGGATAGTGTTTACTGTTAACCAATGCTGAATACTTTCTTTTATCTTACTAATTTCTAGGTTAGTTAATTGTTTTGGTTTTGGAAACTTTCTTTCCATGGGAATAGAATTAAAAGGTATATGATATCCCTTAAAACACTGTATGTTTTCCCAATTATTAGAAAATTTCCCAAGCCTTCCAGCAAATTTCTTTGTTACCTCTAGGGATTGAAGGGGCGTTGACGAGCTTGATAATATGACCCCCTCTGATGATTCCACTGTGGAAAGTCCTGCCCCCCTCCCTGATTTTTGGGATTTTTGCAGCTCTAACCTTCCTTGAACCGAGCTTTGGTGAAAGGGCGCCTCCAGTTTAAATCATTGCGAAACTGTTTAAATGAAGCTTTTAACTCCATGCTTGACTTCTTAATGATTGTCGCTGATTTAAATTTTTCCGCGAAATCTTTTCCAAACAATAATGAATCTGAGTGGCATTCTTTTGCAACTTTCTGCATCGATAAATTTAGTCTGGGGTAAATTTGGTGTTTGCGATGCTCAGTTAATAAGAAATGTGCCTGATTAAAGTATTTTTCAGAATCAATAAGGCCGGGCAAAATGTCGTCTTTGATGTTTGATAGGTCATTAATCAATATTTTGTTTAATGAGGTGCCCATAGCTGCTAAACCAAAGCCCAGCTCATTCTGAATATGAGAAAATATCGAATCTTTGGTACTATCGGTAGCATTAAGTAACGGCTGAATTTCTGGATTTATTTTTGGGGCATTTAAAAGAAAAAAATCTTTAGGTGCAGCCAATTTTTTTTAAATTCTTGTTTAATTTCGGTATTCAATCCTTCAGTTAAATAACTAGACCACCTTAAAACAAGGTCTTTATTTAAAGGTATTCCCTTAGGCTTGTCTTATTCTGGATTAATACCTAAAAGCCCAGCATATAATGTTGTTATTCATTTATAACTCAGCAAAGTTTATTAATCAAGTAATTTAAAATATGCGTATCGATATTATCACAAGAGCAGCGGTTGACACATGATACATTTACTGAAAACCAAATCAACGCCGACAAAAAAAATGTCAGCAAATTTTTCTTGAATGTGTATAAACTTTTGGGTTTCGCATGTACAATATTTTCTTAGAACTTTAAAGTTTTGAAAATTATTTTAATATTATATACATTATAAAGGGTGATTTAACCCATATATATATATATTTTTTTATTATGAGGGGTTATTTAACCCCAAAACTTTAAAAAAATTTATAATAATAATTTTCCAATGAAAACATTATAGTAGATATTATATATTTGTATGGGCGACTTCCCGCAACTTCGCATGAACAATATAACTTTAAAGTTGGAAAAATATTTTAATACTTACTTAAATCATAATGGGTGATTGAACCCATATTTATTTATTATGAGGGGTGATTTAACCCTACAACTTTAAAAAACTTAATAGTTATAATTTTCGAATGGAAACTTGTAGATATTATATATTTTTCGGAGTGATTTAACCCCGAAAATCTACAAATTTTAATTGAAATATGACGGTAATTTAGGGGTGATTTAACCCTATATTACCTTATATATAAAACATAAAGGGTGATTGAACCCATACTTATTTATTATGAAGGGTGATTTAACCCTTCCAATGGAAACTTGTAGATATTATATATTTTTCGGGGTGATTTAACCCCGAAAATCTACAAATTTTGATTGTCTTCCAATGGAAATACGACGGTAATTTAGGGGTGATTTAACCCCATATTACGTTATATATAAAGCATAAAGGGTGATTGAACCCATACTTATTTATTATGAAGGGTGATTTAACCCTACAACTTTAAAAAACTTAATAGTTATAATTTTCCAATATAAACTTGTAGGTATTATATATTTTAAACTCTACAAATTTTAATTTTCTTCCAATGGAAATATATTGGTAATTTAGGGGTGATTTAACCCCATATTACCTTAAACTCGAGGTATATGTATAACTAGATAGGGCTGATTTAACCCGCATTTCTAGAATTTAAACTCATAACAAAAAAAAATTGATATACTAATACAAATACAAAATAGCATTATATTATTACTTACTTGAAGAACTTGATGAAAAGACTTCTAATAACTTTTCTAACTTCTTTTTTATCTTCTCTTTTTTTTTGGTATTTTTCACTTTAAAAACTTGAACGGACCAGGAAGTATAATATAGTAATTGCAATCAGATGTTGATTTGACATATCTAGAGTTATTTGAATTTTCAGCACTAAAATAAAAAATTACGAAAAAACTTTATTGTCTAGTTACTATTTAACACTGTACAAAAATTTTTAGTTAAGGAAATGAAAGCTGTACTAGTATTGTTGTAAGGTGCTGACTTTTAGTTTTTCATAATGATTTGTAATGTCGTCATAGAAAACTACTTAAAAATTTTACTTATTTTTAAAAACACTCCGTATTTTAACTTTAATTTCAAACTAATTTTTATTTTCTTTTCATAAAAAATAAAAGTATCTGTTATTTGGTATATATTTTTTGAAAATATCGTTACGTCTAAGAAATCCACATACTTTTCGATCTTTTTAGATTTTTTTAATTTAGAATTATTTATTAAAACCCCCCTGTAGTCGGACCCTGTATATGTCACACAAGTCCAGCAATTTCTCTTTTAAAGAGAAACAATTTGTTTATGCCCACATTAAATTTTAACACTATATACCTGTTCAAGCGGTCCACCGTTCGCTTATTAGTTCTCTTCGTTTAAATGCGAGTATTAAACAGAGAGCGTTTAACCAAGAAACGTCAAAAAATCATGCATTTTCATTGTTTTATTAACCGGTTATAACCCTGCTTCGGAGTTACAAAGAAAGAACAATGAGAATGCATAATTTTTGACGTTTCGTGGTTAAGCCCTCTCTGTTTGATTCTCGCATTTAAACGAAGAGAACTAATAACCGAATGGTCCGCCGCTTGAAAAGGTTTCTTATCTTGCATAACCAAGCTCCTAGATTTTTTTCTACTCAACACACTCACCATAAATTTCTCAAAAAAAAAAATTTCTTGGAAGAAAATAAAGCAATATATTCTTTTAATCGCTTAAAATTAAAAGTGTATAGATCTATATAATCGGTGCCAAGTTTCATTGCTCTAGCTTTACATTTGAATTTTATACAGAATTTTAATGAGATAGATGCAATTAATACCCTGTATGTTTGCTCTGCACTGGGTTCGGGATGAGCACCACTTCGCAAAATAATACTATGTATGTATGTATGTATTCGAAAGTGGTGGCAGGCCCTACTGGGCCTCCATCCACTGCGACCACAAATGGATCTATTGTGCCCACGTACCTACATAGTGAGTTTGACTAAAGTGGCATATTTTTTTTCCACCCAGTTCATGAAAAAACTTGGCAGATTACAACAATAAATGATTTAAGCTTAACACTTTGGCTCAAAGATATACCACTAACGCCTCTGCATTATTAGCAAAAAAATAATACTGTAGTGTTGTACTATAATCGTGACAAGTTTTATTACGGTACGCAAAACTGCAAACAAAAGGCTTAGGCTCCGGACTATACAGTCGTGGCTGAAATCTATTACTAACTATTAAAGAACTAGAGGTGCATTTCAAAAGTTAAGTAGTTGGCGAAATTTTTCTCATTGGCGTAGTGTATTCATATATTTGCTTTATTTGTCCAAATAAGGCGAAATTTGTTAACAAGAAACAAGCGTTTTCGTCGACTCGTCGGTTTTAATCAACATCAAAGTCAAATAAACCAAATATTTGCGTTAACCGTCCACACTTGGTTTCTTCATTTAGCAAATCTAAAGTTCATATCATTATTTTTGAGACAACTTGTTAAAACTTTTTTTCGTTGGCCTATGCTATTTGTTATGGTAAACAGCTGATAACTGTCATCTCAGTTATCTCAAAAATTATGAAATGGAGAGTACCGTGCAGCGCCGGTGTTCAACATGTATTGTTTTATAGGGAAAGTGAAAAGTGATTTTTGTTGACAAAATGGACTGCACAAACGCAAACGAATATGGTTTGTTTACTAGTTTGCAAATAAGCAAACATATTTGGCATGTTTTTGCTAATTCCTTTCTGGTGTATGTATGGCATGTTTGGAATATTTAAAAATACGTACATAGAAATATTTGGCCAAATACCGTGAAACCGATAAAAATACGCTACGATTAAAAAAAAGCTGACAAAAAATAAGAAATGCCTGGTGTCATTCGATATAGGAGCAAAACTTATAAACCTCCTGAAAAATTCAAAACAGTTTAACAAGAATAGTCAAGATAAATATGGAAAAAATAGTGAAAAATAACACTAGCAATTGTTTACGATTTCTGCCAATTTTGACGTTCCGTTACAGTTACCAAAAAGGAAAAAAGAAATAAAAAACATATATATTTTTGACACATGAGATTTTAATATCAATTCTTAACATTTACTTTTCATATAAGTATTTTATAACGACAATTATACTAATATTCAATATACAAAATAGTCTTGGTTTTTTTACATAAAATAATACCATGATTGCTTGCTCAAGGATAATAATTAAAAAAAGATTTAAATATAAATAAAAATATTTTAAAATTATTACACAGCGAAATTTTCAATTGCCTAAACGATTAAAATAATCAATTTTAAGCCTACTTACCTAAAAAGAAAATAGATTGTCAGCCCTTTAGGCAAGAAATCATTGCTGAAATGAGGTCGACCATAGCGGGAAAATTTCTGTTGGCAACACTGAAATTATTTAAAAAGATTGTAGTTTGGTAATACTGATTATTAAAAATCTTAAAAAACTTGACCCAATGATTTCTTTGGCATAGAAATTTACAAAATTGGTGCCAAAAGGAATTCGGCTAACTTGCAAAAATTTTCGTTGGCAACACTGAAAATGTTTAGTGGTGTGGCAAATACTGATTACTAAAAAGTTAACCCAATCCAACATCGATAGCATACACAGGAATAAATAAAACTATAAGAAAAATGATAAAAGAAAATAAAAGAAAGAGCCAAGAAATAAAAGTTGAGAGAGTTGTAGAAAATAACAGAAATATGAAATGTCTAAGACCTACTTCTAGGTAGATATGAAATAATTAAAATAAAGGATATGCGGCATAGAAACTAACGTTATAGAGGATATTATAAATTTCACACAGGTATTCTATACAGAAGAAACTTCAAACAAAAATAAACCATAGACATGTTTTGCCCAATTAAGAAGATAAAACACCCTGTAGATTTAAGGAATCGCAACATTTTTTCAAATTTTTTATCTGTGTGTAATCGGTTTTCATAGGAAAATCAAAAAATTAATTTTTATTAAAATCAAAACTTTTAAGTGAAAAAGGAACGAATGGATAAGAAATAAAACAAAAGTAAGGGATATCAGACAGAAAGACGATCGATGGAACAAATGTATCGAAAACTGGAAACCTTGGCAAAATAAAAGAGGTGGGGGAAGAATTTGATTTGAAGAAACATGTCCAATAATGGATCGAAGAAGGCTAAATAGATAGACCTAATCCTAATATTTCCCGTTGTGTTTTCGGTGTTATTTTTTTGGCCGACCTATCTGTTTCGAGTAGTTTTTGACTGTTTGTTGTATTTATCTTGTATATAACCTAGACAAAATATTGTTTTGAATAATTTAGTGTTACCACACTGCCATCTTTTTAAAGAATTTCAGTGTCGCCAACAGAAATTGTCCCGTAATACAGACTTCCACCCAGCAGCCAGACACAATTCTCATATGGCTGGCAATCCATTTTCTTTTCGAGAAATCCGTGCTTATAACACATAATTACCAACGGTTGAAATTGGTAAATTTCAGCGATATGAAAGGTGTGGAGTTTACACAGGCCACCTAGCGAAAATGGACTGTGTAAAACACACTTTTTTAAATTTTTAAATAAATTATACTTATTATAAACCTGGATGTAGACGGTGTATCGCTACATTCTAAATCCCTTATTTTTGAGCCAGAAACATGTCAGAAATTTTCTACTATTGGAAATTGTGAAGTTCTGACTTTTTCTGGGCGAAATTACATTTAAATTTTTAAGTTTAGTACAAAAAGTAATAAGTAGTATAAGAAATCTGGTGGTTTTATATTGCTAAATTATTTTTAAACGACCATTCACTCTTTTTTTCAAAAATTTTATTACAATATTATTAAAATAGTGGATTTAAAATATAATCAACCACCCTGTACGTCTTTTATACATATTTAACCTATTAAAATTAACTGTTATATAATAATTGATCTAATAGTAAAAAGTAGAGGCCCTAAAATGACGTCCCAAATCATTTGTTTTATTTTTTGCTTAAATGAATTGACCCAAGATGAATCTGCTGCACTTTCCTAGCTTAATACCTACTCATAAAATATACAGGGAGTCCCAGATAATAAGTAACTACATGAGGATTTCGGAAACGGTTTCTACATCGATCGGATCGGAATATCGCCACGTTTTTTCCATTTAAAAAAACAAAATTATGTCTTAACGTTTTCAAATTGTGTTACTGATAAAAGTACCTACACGGGTATTTTGGTTAACTAGAAAAAAGCCCAATCAGATGCTGAAAATATCTAGGGGAAAGTGGGGTAAGTTTGGTAGGTTTTTTACTGATTATTGTCTAAAAAAGACCCTAAAATTAATTAAAGTGTTTTACGATCATCGAAACAGAGGCCTTTTTTGGGTATTTAGATTGCAAATTTGGAGAAACGATCGGACACGTCGATTTTATTTGCGAGGGGGATACTCTTTAGCTATCTTGAAATTTTTATAGCACGAACCTCCTTTGATGGGTATACTTTACCCCTATATTTTCAATAGGGAAAGTGGGTCTAGTGATACCTTGTGTGAAATTTTTATAGCACGAACCTCCTTTGATGGGTATACTTTACCCCTATATTTTCAATAGGGAAAGTGGGTCTAGTGATACCTTGTTTTGAAGGCCTTTTGAATGTCCTTACAACTGTAAAAATTTTAAAAATCTATCCATTAGTTTTTGATAATTGCCTTAAAACTTCAAATTTAACATGGACTGATAAAGTAAAAATTGCAAACAAAATCGACGTGTCCGAGCGTTTGGCCTCTGTTTCGATGTTCGTAAAACACCGTGTATATTATTGTTGTCATGTTTACTATTTTTACATAGTCAATTTAATATAGAAATATTTTATAACCAGTTCAAACCCACAAAACAAAACTTATAAATTTACTTTCCATGCCTTAAAACACATATTTGCCCACTTCAAACCAAATACTTTTAAACTAGCTAAGAGATTAACGTGGCTAGTGGAACAGCTCAGATGCTTTCCAAAAGAGGAATCACACCTCTAAAATTGGTTATGTAAAGCAGGAAATTTGAACTAAACGTGCCTCGTGTTTCAACCTGTCCCAATTTCCCCTACAGAAGTTTTTAAAATATCGAGCAAAAATTAAAAATAATATTTTGGGCCTTCACCTTTTTTCTTAAAAACGATTTTTGAAATGCGCAAATATGTAGTTACTTTTATCTGGGAGCTCTTTTTAAACCTACAAAACTATTTTTTTTGTATATCAAAAACTAAAGCACTATCGAAATTTGTATAAGTGATAATCTCATATTGATACAGTGCTCCGTTTAAAACATGCAATTTTTGTTAATTTTTTAACTTAAAAAAACTATCTTTACCATTGACTAGGACGTTTTTGGATTTTATATACTCCAATGACCCTTACCAGCAATGATATTTTTAAAAAATCATGAAAATCGGTTCAGCATTTTAGGAGTTATGTGCGTGCGGACTGACAGAAGTTATGACGTGATTACTAATTCGAACAAAAAACACACAAATACATAAGTATCGCATTGTTAACGTTATCTAAAAAATTTTTATCAAGGCCTCCCTAGAGATTTTTGCATTCAGGGCAGAACCGCCATTTGGAGCCTTCTTCAAAAAATTTTCTCTGCAAATATCTCTGTAAAACTAATTTCGTAAATCTTAATTGCGTTTTCCTCAACCATTTTCGCGCCTACGGATCGTTTTATCTCGGGCGCTCGCCTGGGTTGCCCTGGCCGGAAACCGACCCTGATTTCATGAAAACAATACTTTTTCTAAATAATTTCTTTGTGAACTAGAAAAGTAAAAAAAACTTTAGAACGCCCTTTAGGGTCTCTAAATTATGTAAAACGTACGTTTCTACAACTTAGTTAAATAATATTGAGTTAGGATCCTCGTTATCCATCTGCTTTATGTGACGTAGAACATCTTTCTTCGTTATCACACCTAATAATCTCCTAAAATTAAATAAAACCATTTACCTCTTTGCTTTGTTTGAAAGTTGTAGACAATGGGCCAGAAATCTTGTTTTTACCATTTACCCCAAGTAAAACATTTTAAATTACAGTAGATTAAAAGGGTAAAAACCTTTTAACCCATTTTGGGCCGTTGATGCGTATACGCAACACTACAGCAATATTTTTTTTTAATAAAAATAGGAACCTTTTTGGCATGAGATATAGACAAATCCCACTTATGTAAGGTTGGCAAAGGTAATCAAATTGGAGTTAGAAGATATTTTTGTTCCCGTCTGCCTGAAAAATTTTTGAATAACCTCATCTTTTCTTCTTTTGGCTCCACAATTTTCTAAATTCAAAAAAGCACAATATTTCCAAAGATCTAGTACTTTTATCTTACCAAGTAAACCTTCAGTAACAATATCAAACAGAAAACTTATGTTTATTTGTAGCAGGTTTTTTTTTAAATACGTCATAAATTATAGTGTTGCGTTTACGCATCAACGGCCTAAAGGGTTATTACGTGTCATCATATCAGTTGATAGAAACATTTTATATAAAATATAAAAAAAGTGTTAATTCCCCAACCAGCGGTAATATCAGCATATAATAAATATATACGAGGCGTAGATTTACACGATAATGGAGTTGCAACCTATAGAATCAAAGTAGGTAATGGGTAAAAAATGGTGGTGGCCACTTTTTATAAATGGTATTGACAATTCGCGTGTGAACGCCTGGAAACTTTACAATACCGTGAACCAGAATAAGACGTCGCAGCTGGATTTCAAATCATTTATTGCATTGCGAATGCTCAAAACAAAGAATTTTGTTGCTAGAGCACTTCCCATAAATTCGCCCACTGATATGAGAGGTTTATACCTGATGGGACACGTCATAAGCAAACCTGACTCCAGAAGAAGATTTCGGGTGTGCAAAAGTCAAACGATTTACAATTGTGAGCGTTGCACAGTATATCTGTACACTGACTGTTTTCGGCAATTTTACTTAACCCTTTAGGCCATTGATGCGTTAACGCAACACCCTCTATTTTGTTAAGTTAATATTCTATATTTTTTTTACGGTACTTATTAGTTACATTTATGTATAATGATAATACAAAAATACTTTTTTTTTATAAATATTGTTTTCTTTCTATCCTTGGCCCAAAATGGATTAATTAGGCTGTAAGAAAAAGTATTCATGATAAATAAAAATTCCAAGAAAAAGCTTGTTTAAGGCTGATTTGAAAGTCTATTGTTATTCAAAATTTTATGGTTTATGATCGTTTTATTATTCCTTGTTGGAGCTAAAAATTTGTAAAAAGGTTCTTTCAATAACATAACCATAACAAGGCATAATTAATGGCGCATTTTCATTATAGCGGACACAACAGAACAAATTTGCTTCATTGTGCTTTGTAAATGCAGTATTCGTAACCTCTGAATTTTTTTTTCATATAGGGTGTTAAAACTTCTCTTTTAAAAATTTCGGACGAAAATATTTCCTCAAGAGTGAGGGGAATTTTTAAACCAGAATTGCTGAAAAAGGGATTTTTCGACTCCCTATTAGAAAATATTCGATAGGTTGCGAATACTGCATTTGCAAAGCAGGATCACGATAATCTTTTATATTTTGTCCACGTTTAGACGCTTATATCTCAATAAGTATTTGGGATAGAAGAATGATAAAATCCCCTTTTTAAAGATATATTGCAGACGTAGGTCTTCATTAAAAGTTTGCGAGATATTAAAAAAAAACTTACTAAAAAATAGACTAACTTAATAAAAACCGACGCCAATGACAAGAATCGTGAAACGCATTTTTCCAATCAATACAATCCAGGAACATACTCCAATTTAAAGAAATTTCGTTTGCTATTGGACATTTAAACAAGCAAGTTTAAAAAAAAATCACGCAGTTTATTTTAGTAAAAATTATGTAAAATAGTTCGGGAAACCTTAGAAGCAAGTACAGGGAAGAATATATCACAAAAAATATGTCTGGTAAGTATTTATAACTGTAAAAATTGCACTTTAAACGACATCAAAACTACTGACGTTTTCGTCAGTATTTCTGTCAAATGGCAAAAAATCGAGCCCGTTTTGACAAAAACAGGTGCGACAAGCTTATCATAGTCACACTATATAAGTGGCTCAAAGGCGTCGTAATTTTGGAAAAAAACTGATTATTACAATTCCATCAATACAATATATTTTTGGGAAATGTATTATATAATGTTGTCAAAAAATCACATTTAGGTGCTGCATTGACTAGAATGAATTACACACATACTAAAATATATTAGAAATTTCCCACCAGAATCATTCTTCTATGCCAAATATCAAATTGAGATATAAGCGTCCAAAAGTGGTTAAAATCACCCTGTACGTAAAAAGGGACCTTTTAAAAAAGGTATTACTCAAGTCTGTGATTCTTACTAAAAATATAGAGGTAATTTTGAGAAAAATACTTTATATATTCATATAAATTTTTGGGATACAGGATGTTAAATATTAAAAAAAAATCTCCTCTAGATAATTTTGTGAAAATTGGTACTCATCAAGAAGCGATTTCTGATTTATACCATGTAAGAGGCCTAGTGAAATGCTAATGAATTAATTTAATTTTTTATACAAAAACAGAACGTCAAACGAAAACAATCAAAAGGCGACATTTGCTCATCAAAGAATAAGAATTTAAAAAAATATATTTAAAAAAAAAACTGTTGCGTATGTATACTCCACTGGTCAAAATAAAAAACATGTCACACATCAAAAAATGCGTCTTGATGAATAGAAAGTGCGTACCAAATTTCTCAAAAATATCTAGAGCAGTATTAATAAAAAATGAGATTTTTAGACAATCTTTAATACTCTGTGACCTCAAAAGTTAAGATGTTAGTAAGATTTTTTTTCTCAAAATATACCCAAGAATTACTGCCTTTAATCATGGGAGCACCCAGGGGGAGGAAGGGGAATGGTCGGGGCCCGGCCCCTCCTTAAGCCCAAGGCTTTTTAAAATATTTTCCACATTTTATAAAAATAGCATAAAATACGGCATCATGGGGTCTGGGGCTCCTACCAAGACATCTTCCTAGATGCGCTACTGCTTCAATGTTAGTATCTGGGGAGGGGTGAAATTAAAAAACGAAAAATTATCAAAAATGTTTCTTGTGCTTAGCCGGGACTGGAACTCGGAATCTCTGGCTATGTACGCCAACGCCCTACAAATTGAGCACCTAAACACATAGGTATACATTTTTTGAAACTTTTATTCACTAGCACCCTGTATACTGCTACTATAACTGTTATTAAAGTGTTACAATTCTTACCCGTTGTGAGTGACCAGGGTCTGCCTCAAACCCAATTTCCTGAACATGTCGACCACGGTCTCCATTGGGGTCTGATCGGTGATCGTGATCGGCGCCATATCCAAAATCTTCTTCAGTTTCAATGGCGGTGGGCCTAGCGTTTGAGGCGCGTTACCGCTTGTAAAAATCACCAGCGATTGCCCGCAAATGCCGTCTACCATCCTCTTTGCATTAGCTAAAATTTTAAAAATAGTACTAGTACCATATTCTCTGCTTTGTGTTTTTTTTTAAAGATAAAATCCACAAAAAATATTTTAGAAAAAAAAAACATTCTACTTTCACTGTTGCACTTTTCAATGCGTCCTCGTAGCCAAAAAGTGAATGTGTCCGACTGTGGGGGCCACTAGCAAACTTTACACAAGTCGAATAGATAGCGCTACCGGCTGTACTTCGCCCGTATTATTCGACTGCCAGCTATTTATGAGCAAACGGTTGTTAATTGAGGGTTAGACAAGGCCTATTCGGCTTGTCTTAACGAATTCTTTAAACTTTATCGTGAAAGGGGCCGAGTGTTCACTTGGTCCCACTTATCCAATATAAAAAAACTCCTTTTTTTAGGGATGGGAAATTGGGGATAACAGGTCCTGTTTAATATAATATCGTTACCATTGTTACTAACTTTCTGGTTACCGTTATAGAATAACGTTAATAAGGACATTTTGGGCCAGTTAAAATAACAGAAAATTTGACAGCTGTTACCGTTAGTATTACTAAGAATAACGGCAACAATCAGAACAAAAAAGATAGATTTTGGAACACTAAAGATAACAACACATAACGTTAATTTAGTACTTTCACACTCCTTCAACTTTTTGTTTATTTATTTTTAATGGCTTTTAACAAACCAAACTACCGAATTTTAGTAACAAATTCGACTGCATTAAAAAAGAACCAAAATAACATTAAAGGACGGCCATTGTAAGTACCGGGCGCCGTTACCGTACATAACAAACAAGGAGCGAGAAGCTGCTAATGCGCACACTCAGTAATAACAATAACGGTAACAAAGCGTAAAATACGCGACCCAAAGTGTCCCTATTAACATTACCGTTATTATAGTTTTGGTTACGCGGGTCAGTTCTTACTGAATAGTGTGGTAAAGGCGTTATTTCAAGATTGGTAACGTTTCGTTAGAAGAGGTGTCAGACAGAGTGACACAATATCCAATAAACTATTTAACCAGGTCCTAGACGATATTTAAACAAAACTTATACCTTGTTTCCACCAATGCATGCCCACCCCGATTCAAAAAAGGTGATGGACCATGGATTTGCACCGGTTTTAAATGCAACGTCACCTGATGCGTTTCTTGAATCGGGGTGGGCATGCATTGGTGGAAACAGGGTATGAGATTGAGAAGAAACATGGATCGAAGTAAGCGGAAAATACATGAACCACCTAAGATATGCTGACGATATCGCCTTAATAACAGATAAGCAAGAAGAACTGATAAAAATGTTGGAAGAACTGGATACAGCAGCTAAAAATATAGGCTTGAATATGAACTACACTTAAACTAAAATCATAACAAACACAGCTGAAGATATCACTATCAGAATAAACCAATAAAAAATAGAACAAGTAGAGACAATATCTGGGACAAATTATTATTAAACTAAAAAAAGAAAACCAAACAGCTGAAATCAAGAGACGAGTAAGATTGGCCTGGGTAGCATTCGGTAATATAAGCTAAATATTAAAAAATAAAAAAATATCCTAAGTACCCCAAAACGAAAGTGTATAACCAATGTATCTTTCTTGTACTCAGCTATGGATCCCAGACCTGGACACTTACAAAATCAAACATGGATAAGGTAACAAAAGCCCAAAGATCAATGGAAAGACAAAATTAGTTACATGTAAAGCTAACAGATAGAAAAAATAATTAATGGACAAGAAATAAAACAAAAGTAAGGGATGTCAGTGGAGAGGTAGCAACATTAAAATGGAGTATACATGATTCGCACACATATATCACTACTGGCCTAATTATTGTAGTTTAGATTTTTTGTTTGAGAGTTCTCGTTAGAATCTATGGCTTCGGTAGTTTTTGATGAGTGTAAAAGACTGTCTTTGCGTTGATTATTCTCTGGTTTATTCCCTCTGTAATAGTAATCTTTGTCTACATTTGCTCCCAAGTATGTAAACTTTTCCACTTGCTCAAAACTATAATCAAGTACCTACCTGAAAATCATGAGCGTTGTTTTTTGAGAAGTTAATGTACAGTACAGTCCCGATTATCCGAAATAATGTGTGTGGACCAAAGTGATTTCGGATAATCAAAATTTCGGTTAATCCGACTTTTTTTTTGGAAAATAGGAGTTTAGGATGCTTATATCATTAGATCGACTTAAAAACATTTGTAACACTCTGTCGGCTAACTAAAACAATTCGCATTTTAAACCGTCGTATTGCCGTGAAACCCCGAGAGGAACCACCTAGCAGTATAGGTGAATCCCAGGCGCGTTTGATATAATGCGAATTTTTTCGGTTAATCGGGATTTTTGTTTTTAAAGTTTGTTTCGGATAAACCGAATTTCGGAAAATCGCGATTCGGATAATCGGGATTGTACTGTATTTAGTTTTTGACTAATTTATTTTCAGTCCTCGTTTTTTTGGTTCTATATCAAGCACTGTTACAGTTTCGCTCAAAGATCTTTCGTCTATTCTCTAAAAATTTAATTACCTATTGCTAAATTCAAGTCCCTTCTCAACACAAACCCGACCAAATACTGTGATTCTCGAGACACCACTACTGGATATCCGTTGTGTTCCGTATCTTTCAGTAAAATTTCAATGTCATCTACCGTCATCGAGTCTTGGGTGATGACACTGAGTGTTTCGGATCTTCTAAAAAAATAAATAATTGATTATTCTTACAATACAGCATGGTTAAAAGCTATAGGATTCATAGACTGCTTGCTTTAATTAATGTGTGTAAGAGAGAAGTAAAAGAAAAAAATATATATGTGACCTCTCGTCTTCATGAAGTTTTTCGTCATTGCGTCGTATGCAGCGAAACAGGTAAGAAGTGGGTATTTGTTTTTTACGGAAATTCTAGCTCAAGCCATGCCGCTTATTACGTTTAGCGTTCGAGAAAAGGTACATATGGTTTAATGGTATTTCGGGGGAAATAGCAGTCAAGATGTGGAAAATTTATTTGTTGTCGCGTTTGAGGGAAGGGATATTCCAAGCCGTAGCACGGTTAAAAAAATAGTGACCATTTCCAGCAAACAGGATGTGTCAATTTTTGCCAGGCAGAGGCACCTCCTGTTCGTGAAATGAGAGAGGAAAGAGAACGGTGCGAGACTATGATTTGTGCCGCAACAGTTACGTAGTTATCGTCTAAAGAACACCGCATTCAGCCTTATGGGAAATTTTTGTCTCGGTGGAATTCGCTATAATTTTAGTATGTTATAGTATGGTATGTCACTAAAAAAAATGTAAGTAAGTTAGTTAGTTACGTTTTTCTATGTACGGGTTTTGAGATATAAGCGGTCAAAGTTCGTTAAATGGTCATTTTTGTGTCGAAGATGGTGCCTTTAGCCATATAGTGTCCCCTAGCAAAAAACATCGATGTGTGCAAGGGTTTTTCCAACAATGTACGATAAATACCAAAAAAGATGTTATCACATAACAGCCTGTATACTACTTACTTACGCTATAAAATAGTATAAGAATAGAAAAACCCAAAAATTTAATTCAATATAAGGTACTACATACGAAATTTTTGCGAGCTTTTGGTATTTCTAGGGAAGAAAGAAAAAACTTGTTAAAGTAAACCCCATGTGTAAGCCTTGATTTTCAAGAGAAACTGAAAGAAGATGAAAGATATCTCTGTCATATCAAGCCGTTTTTGAATAATTCAATTGTCAAACTGAATAGCGTCTGTCACTTTTAGCTTTTGAGATATTATATATTTTTTATGAAATGAACGTTAAATTTCCTTGACGTCACCTAATAATAATGATCATACTTAGAATATTAGATTTTTTTAAATACATCTTTAGTTTTAAATAGTTATAAAAGTAGCCCCCTCCCAAAATGCAAACAGCTCCGTACCTTAACGTTCTATTTCGAGATGCAGTTTCTCTTCAAAATTGAGCCTAGCAAGTGGGGGTAAGTTTTTGTCTATCTCCCCTAGATATTATGATTTAGTAAGTTCTTTGATTTTTCCAGTTTAGGGTAGATTAACAACTTACTTGGGTTGCATCACATCAGCAGCCAATGTGGTATGTTGAAACTCATCTTTCGAATCCAAGAATGGGTACCCGTTCAGTGCTATGTGAGCGTCGTAGATACCTTCAAAATTACGAAATACAATTTATTGTGAAAAATATATTCCTCTCTATTGTACGTTTTTCGTAAATTGCGACCGTATCGCATTTTTTTTTAAATAAAATTTGAAATACTCTGACAATGTATGGGCCCCTAAGCTCACACTAGGTACTATAGTCATAGTGTACGTGTGAGCTAATCTAACTAAAAACTAAAATATATTTTATTCAACTCCAGACTAAATTACCTTTCGTTTGATATAGTCTAACATATACGCATTTGTAATGACGTCACCAGTTGAGAAAAAAACGTATGGCGTAGATATTTTTGTTTGCCAATCAATGATTTTGATTGACAATGACGGATACTTCACAGAACCAATTACCTACCTATTTGAATCATAGACACTACTTTTTTTTAAAAGTTTATTGTCACCGCTGTTTATAATATACTAAACAAAGATAAACAAAAATGACGTCATTACAAATGGGTATAAGTTGGACTATACCACAAATCTACTCTCACCCTTTAAAAAAACAAAAACTAAAATGTATTTTGTTTAACTCCAGACTCAATTACCTTTCGTTTGATATCACACAACTCAAATTTTTTAAATCTACCCCCACCCTTTTATTTGGCTTGTGTTCGGTGGATTTTGTTCATTTTTAAATGGCACCATCTCAACGCAAGACCCAGCCTAGGTACCAAATTTTTTTTTGAGTTATGCGCGTTGGTCGTTACAGACAGACATACAGACAGACAGACGGTGCGACAAAAAAGTTTCAAAATCATCTGAAACGCAAAAAATATAAATACATATATAAAATTTTTTAAACTTTTTTTTTCTCGAAAAAATTAGGATCACCATAGCTTGACACTACTATAGTCAAGGAAGAAATAAGTTATTTCTTCGATGCTATAGTATAGTTATGTGTGAGATAAAAAACATAGTTCATTTTGTTTCTATATAACGCAATCGCAGATACGATAAAATTACAAACCAAAAAGTATCTAAACAAAGCACAATATTTATGGCACTTGCTTTTTGGAAGAAAACCTAAATTTGGCTATAATTAGTTCATTCCCTGACATGTTTAATTAATCTCGGGTATAAGAAATAAAGAAAAATTGGTTGTTTTCTTTTGTCCCTCTACCCGAGATTATAGGTTGTGACAGGCCAAAAAAAAATTAATTTATTGGAGGCTTACCTAAGCTTTTTAAATTTTCTTATAAAGAATACGGTTAACCTTAGTTATGACACCACCTAAAGTAGCCAATTATTTAGTAGAAACCAAAAAAAATATTTAACTATGAAAATGTCCCTTCGGTAACGTGTCACTAGAGGTTTGTCAAGTTTTAAAATACAAATATTGCCTTCAAAGTGATGAAGCTAATAAGTAAAAGTTACCTTTTATAAAAATGTACAGTTTGTAGATTTGTAAACATATAGGTTTTGATTTATTGTATACATAAAAAATTTTGTTTTGTGCCATAAATTATGTGCTTTTTAATCGTTGTCCCTTCGGTAACGTTGATCCCTATCCCATCTGTAACATCTAAAATTCATGATATTTTTGTCAAATTTACAACTCACTGTTATTTTCAATCAATTTTTTAATTTAAAGTTGTTCTTTCGATACAACTTAAGTAAAGAACTAAATTATTATTCAGAGAATGTGTATTTTATGCATTTGTGAGAAAAAAATATTAGAAATACCTATATGCAAATCTAAAAATTAGTTTTTAAGAAATATTTTCCTAGTTATTATAATAAAATTACTGCGCATTACAACAAAAACTCCACATAAAAAACGCAACTCACATATATCTTACTCGCTTTTGGCGACACATAATAGCTTAAAGTCTTTCACGTTCAGTTTACAACAATTTTTGCAGATACAAAAACTTTTTCTGCAAATATTTGTTTTGTTTTAAAGAAAGTGCCTTATGCAGAACAGCAAAAAAGTTAAATAAATAATTAAAGTAACGTAAATTACTAATTAGCCAGGCGATTTGTACAACTCACCTTGCCGCCCTAAGGCGTCGGCCACCCACTTGCTGGCCATAGCAGCCGCCATCAAGGGCACAATATACCGGACACCGCCTGTCAATTCGAACATGATGACGACCAGTGAAACTGTCATTCTGGTAACGCCGCCGAGGACCGCTGCTGCCCCCACCATTGCATATAGCCTAAGAAAATATACATTATTTATTCTAATTCCAAGCTCTTCTTAAATAGTCCACCCATTGGAATACAAGACAGAATCAACTCTCAAAAAAAAATTCGAAAAGTGAAGCAATCATAGCTTGCTTAGGAATAAATGGCAAATTTAAACTCGCAGATGCAATTTTTAAGTGCGCATGCTTGTGTTTTGGCACGTAAACACACAGCTGCAGTGTGTGTGAACGCCATATTCGTTGTTTATTTACATTTTGCGGTGTTTTGCGTTTGTCGGGTAAAATTGAATTTTTTTCTGTAAAAAATGGTCAATAATTCACGTAAAACATGTGCGACTTGTGGAAAAATGCCCGGGAGAAGTAAGGGCGTGCCATTCCATAGGTAATAATTGTATTTTTCTGTTTAATTTGTTAATAAAAAGTTAAGAGTGGTATATAGATGCCATTGACCACCCTTCGTGGTGTCCACAATAAATCTGCATAATTAATTTTAGAAAAAGTACAAATTTAATCCGCAATTTGAGAAATTTACACCCGATCAACACGTTTTTAGAAAAAAAATAACAGACATAACCTTAAATTTTTGACAATTGTCAAGTAATGTGGTGATGTAACAGAGTATGTTTCAAAACAACCAAAACTGACGCATGCGCAGTTACACAAATCCCGAAAAAAGAACATTGGTATGCTCAGTATTTGCCCTCGACAGACAAATACTTCAAATACCAAATTGCAAATAATGCAAGGACCAAAACTATAAACAACAAGTAAAATTAAAGAAAGAAAAATAAAAAAGTTTTTCTGTCTTCGGCCGAGAATCGAACCCGAAACCTCTTGATCTGTACGCAAACATTCTTCACATTCTAAGAATTGAATGAACCGAAGACCACACATAAATTTTCGGAAAACTTTTATCTATGCAGGTGCGCGGTGTCTCAATAGAAGAACGAGAAATTCTCAGGGTATTAACTCGACCAAGTCATCCAAGTGATCTCTATATAATTCTTCTTTCCCACTGTCAAAGGTATGATAACTCAAATTAGACGTAAAGAATCAACGTCTGAAAGCATGAGATCACCTTTTCGTGTGTTAAAATTTCTGATCGCAAGGGGCGATTGCCAATATAATTATCAATTATAATTTTGTTCCACAATAATGCCCACTATTCTTTACGTAATGTCTCCAAAATAGATTGGCGGGATAAACAGATAGTGATAAACGTTTTTATTACCAGCTACTACCAATTGTGTTTATGCTTGAAGCCCAGTTATTCGACAATAATGCCCACTATTATTCCCGTAATGGCTCCGAAAGAAAGTGACGGGATAAACAGGTCACAAGGCACTTTAATGCCGAATATGAACATCGTCAAGGACATTACAGAATTAGAGCGACGATCAAAAGCCAGATGAAGTGATAAACATTGTCATTACCAACTACTACATCAGAAGAACCATTGTTTAGTTTACCCAACTCACCCGGAGTGATTCTGGTGGTGCGCGCATCTCTTTCTAATTCATTTCATAGTGACAAAATATCGGCATTGGATGACTTACAAACTAAACTAAACGAAATTTCAAAAAAGCTGCTAAGAGTTTTTAACTGACCTTACCCTGGCCACTTAAGCATTCGCTGGTGAAGAACCAATTGTGTTTATTCTTGAAGGCCAGTTGTTCCACAATAATGCCCACTATTCTTCCCGTAAGGTCTCCAAAATACAGTGTCGGGATAAACAGACCACAGGGCACTTTAATGCCGAATAGAAACATCGCCAAGGACATTACATAATTAGGGCGACGATCAAAAGCCATATGGCGTGATAAACGTTGTCATTACGGACTACATCAGAACAACCATCGTTTAGTTTCCCAACTCACCCAAGCGATTCTGGTGCTAAGAGTTTTTAACTGACCTTACCCTGGGCACTTAAGCATTCGCTAGCGAAGAACCAATTGTGATTATTCTTGAAGGCCAGTTGTTCCACAATAATGCCCACTATTCTTCCCGTAAGGTCTCCAAAATAGAGTGTCGGGATAAACAGACCACAGGGCACTTTAATGCCGAATAGAAACATCGTCAAGGACATTACATAATTAGGGCGACGATCAAAAGCCAGATGGCGTGATAAACGTTGTCATTACGGACTACATCAGAACAATCATCGTTTAGTTTCCCAACTCACCCAAGCGATTCTGGTGCTAAGAGTTTTTAACTGACCTTACCCTGGTCACTTAAGCATTCGCTAGCGAAGAACCAATTGTGATTATTCTTGAAGGCCAGTTGTTCCACAATAATGCCCACTATTCTTCCCGTAAGGTCTCCAAAATAGAGTGTCGGGATAAACAGACCACAGGGCACTTTAATGCCGAATAGAAACATCGTCAAGGACATTACATAATTAGGGCGACGATCAAAAGCCAGATGGCGTGATAAACGTTGTCATTACGGACTACATCAGAACAATCATCGTTTAGTTTCCCAACTCACCCAAGCGATTCTGGTGCTAAGAGTTTTTAACTGACTTTACCCTGGCCACTTAAGCATTCGCTGGCGAAGAACCAATTGTGTTTATTCTTGAAGGCCAGTTGTTCCACAATAATGCCCACTATTCTTCCCGTAAGGTCTCCAAAATAGAGTGTCGGGATAAACAGACCACAGGGCACTTTAATGCCGAATAGAAACATCGTCATTGGTAACCCTAAAGGAACATTACATAATTAGGGCGACGATCAAAAGCCAGATGGCGTAATAAACGTTGTCATTACGGGCTACATCAGAACAATCATCGTTTAGTTTCCCAACTCACCCATGCGATTCTGGTGGTGTTCGAATCTTTTTCTAATTCATTTTATAGTGACAAAATATCGGTATTGGATGACTTAAAAACTAAACTAAACGAAATTTCTAAAAAACTGCTAGGAGTTTTTAACTGATCTTACCCTAGTGTGATGCAGCCCTCGCCACTTGAGCAATCGCTGGCGAAGAACCAATTGTGTTTATTCTTCAAGACCAGTTGTTCCACTATAATGCCCACTATTCTTCCCGTAATGTATCCAAAATAGAGTGACGAGATAAACAGACCACAGCGCACTTTAATGCCGAATATGAACATCGTCAAGGACTACAGAATTAGAGCGACGATCAAAAGCCAGATGGCGTGATAAACGTTGTCCTTACCGGCGACGTCAGAAGAACCATCGTTTAGTGTAACCAACTCACCCAATCGATTCTGGAGGTGTTCGCATCTCTTTCTAATACATTTCATTGTGACAAAATATCGGTATTGGATGACTTACAAACTAAATTAAACGAAATTTCTAAAAAGCTGCTAAGAGTTTTTAACTCATCTTACCCTGGTGTGATGCAGCCCTCGCCACTTAAGCATTCGCTGGCGAAGAACCAATTGTGTTTATTCTTGAACGCCAGTTGTTCCACAATAATGCCCACTATTCTTCCCGTAATGGCTCCAAAACAGAGTGACGGAATAAACAGACCACAGGGCACTTTGATGCCGAACGTGAAGATCGTAAGACCTAGTTTCAGGAATAGAGCGACGATCAAGAGCCAGATAGCGCTATAAACGCCGTCGTTGGCGGCTGCCAGATCTACTGCCGATTTTACGTTGGTGAAGTTTCTGTGGTAGTCGCTAAAAGAAAATATTGAAAAAAAAATAAAACAACAGAACTTTTATACTAACCACTAGAGACACTGTATGTCTGACATTTTAACACATCGCAACATATTAAAAAACACGTCTGTCCGGCACCCTCGGTATATGTTTTGTCAAATATCGTTTATTTTAATTTTCCGATATTTATGAATTAACAAGGACGACGAAAGGAACGTCTCTCTGTAAATAATTCTAGAGTATAGAGGACATTTATTTCCCTCCCCTGATTTTGACTTAAATAAATTGGATAAGTTTGTCGCATCTCTATTTCATTAAAATATATCATACATAGAGGGTCTCTACTAACCACTACTTAAAAAACCACTTTGGCGAAGGATCAGCCGTCATAGTGACGACACCTGGAGTGGAAACAAGAGGGTTTATGGTTTACTTTCGTATTTTATTTAGTTTTAAACATTTTTGAGTATAAAATACATCAAAATTGATGTGTGAAAGTAGAAAGACATTAATTTTAAAAAAAAATACGCCGTTTTCGTGAAAAATGTTTTTGATAATTTATTTATATGAACCGAACCGAAACGAACCCTATAATAAGCAGATAGTGTAACTATTGTAGTTCTATTCTATTTTTACTTTTTTTCCTATAATAGGTAGATAGTAGTTATTGCAAGGCTATTTTATTTTATTTTTCTTATTGTATTTTTAGTCATAAGTCTAATGTGCAGAACACATTGCTATGCAAAATATTGGTCAAATTTTTTCTAGAAACAATAAAGAAAGCAAGTAAGTAAGCACTGACACACTTTTTTATGCCGTGCTTGCAATGTCGAATATTAAAAAAACTAGAATTTGCAAAAATCGTCAAAACAGACCAGTATTTACAAAACATAACTAAAAATATTTTAATGAACATTTCAACTTGTAGGAGAATTTAATGGAAATTCATAATGCGGTTTTAAAAATATGGCGAAAAAGCCCTAATCCTCAGATAGCTAATGTTTCTTGAACTCATTAGTCCACAGTACACCGTTTTATTTGACGTTATCAAAATTTGGGTTCATTTTAATTTTTGATTTAAATTTAAGAAAATGCTTAGGATTTTGGAACTTTTCGAAAACAAAGCCGCTTACTTGGCATTTGTTTCAAATAATTTAAAACGTATTTACTCTAAGGTAACTGGTAATGGTTGTTTTCACGCTTAGAAAAGAGATGGCGCTCGGAGCGCGGCATCCATTATTAGTAGCCTTAATTTATCCAAGCCATACGTTAGGGTTCATTTGAAATCCAACATGCCGGCACGCTTGTAGCAGTCATTTTTAGAGGCAGTTTCCCAGTACATAGCGTCAGTATAGAGAAAAAAGGTAACAAACTGGGTTATATATTTTTATTACAAAAAATTTATGTATCTGCGTATATGTACATATATTGTTATGTAAGTATGTACAAGGTGTCTCATTATATTTTTCCCATCCTTTTAGATCATTAATAATTGATGTAGGAATGTAAAAGAAATTGTGTTCGAATTCGCGAAATTTTTACTTTTAAAATGCATCTTGACTTTATTCCTGATGCTTACCGTATTTGACAAGCGCCCAAATGTATAGTTTTTGTAAATTGGATGCTCCTTATATTATTTAATTGAAAGATTAGGCTTTGATAAATAGTTGCTGAAATATTAGCGATACATTTTTAAATGATAAAAAAATAACATTACCATTTTTGTGTTAATTTCAGTGTCCTTATTTCGAACTATGTTAGTCCCCATGTATAAACAGTGACAATGACAACTATATTTTTTTAAATGATGCTCAAAATGACAACCGGTAACGACAACAAAGTTGTGTCATTGTCACTGTTGATACATGGGGACCAACATATTTTGGAATAAGGATACTAAAATTAACACAAGAGCGGTACTGTTATAATTGCTAATATTTTAGAAACTATGACTCTAAACTACGGCATATCGGGTATTTTTGGAAAATATGTTCCAAGCCTAATCTATTAATTAAATAATATAAGGAGCATCCAATTTACAAAAACTATAAATTTGCCTGTCAAATATGGTAAGCATCAGAAATAAAGTCAAGATGCAATTTAAAAGTAAAAATTTCGCGAATTCGAACACAATTTCTTGTATATTCCTATATCAATTATTAATAGTCTAAAAGGGTGGGCAAAAATATAATGAGACACCCTGTACATATGTATTATGAATGTATGTAAGCACATACTTAATGTACATTTGTATACAAAATTATAAACTTTCTCCTCAACTGTAAAAGCTATTCGTTTAGACAGACACATCGCGTTTAATTTATAAATGTTCTTAGATTCAGCAGCTTAGATTAGGTAAACACAAAAGCACACCAAATCAATATTTTTAATACAATAAAGGTAACAGACGTTTTTAATAGACCAAATGCCGATTCGCATGAACCAGGGATTTACCGTCTACAATAAAAGGGATTTCCCGAACGTCTGCATACAATGGCTACAGTTCGTCGTTACATGCGATATCATCGCTCGTCTTTATAACCGATTACTTGGACCAATTTAAGTTAAATTATTGGTCGCTATATAAGTACGTCGCTATATGCGATGTCGTTATAGGCAACACGTCTTTAATGCATTTAGCATAGAACTCGGTCGGGACCTTAATTTGTCGTCGCAATTACCAATATGTCATAATATCCGATATCGTTATAAGCGATATTCAATGTACAGATGTATATCAGTACGTGGTGACTTACCAAATGGGATCATTATTGGATATACTGCACTGACTGAACAGCAAATAAATCAGCTGATTGGTGTTCATCCGCGTGTAGGGATTCGGGTACGAAATAATGGCCGTCACAGCTGACAAAGCCAGTACTTCTGTCACCGGGTACTGTCCCACTTTGGAAGATTTTCTGAATTTGCACCACCAGATGTTGGCTTTTATGAAGATTGTGGCAATAAAACCCTAAATAAAACAGGCAAAAATATTTTTTTATTTTGGCACCAAACACTTTATTTAGCTCGGGTCGAAGAAATTATTTCAAAAATTTTTTTCGAAAATATATTTTTTTAAATCATTTTTTCGAAAAAAAAATTTAAGCAATTTTTTTTTAATGACATTTTTTTCGAACATTTTTTTTGTAACTAGCTTTTCTGTGCTCCTTTTGAAAGTTCGAAACCGGTGTTATTTTTACCTTTGTCAATTGATCGGAAACGTAGCTTAACCTGTCCAGGCACCGCATTGACCTTTTCCAAGCAAAAATATTTTCCCCAATGGAAAGGTTAGGATTTGTTTGCGATCAATTTACGAAGGTTAGGCTAATACTTCAGTCACCTGGGTGTAGAATACGATTGCGATCAATTGACGAAGGATAGAATAACAGTGATTGCGAATTCTCAAAAGAAAGATAGGAAAGCTAGTTTAAGGAAATAATAAAAAAAACTATTATTTAAAAAAAAATGTTTTTGAAAATTAAAATAACATTTTCAAAAAAGTTTTCATTTGAAAAACTTGATAGGTACCCTTGACTCAAAAATGTATATTACATATTTTTAAGTTAAATCTTATTACAATTCAAGTTTTATTATTTTCTTGTTAACTTTTAAAGGGTTAGAATTAAGGATTTGTAAACTATGTCCAAGTTTTCCTTAGATGTGACATATATATTTTATTATTAGCAAATTTTTGAGTAAAATCTTTTTTTTTTCTGAAGAAAGGAAATTCTTCTCACTTACTTTTTGTACAATAATCGGTTCCGTAGTTTATCTGCTGTTGAAGTTCAAAAAATATCTTTAATTTCTTTTGATTTTTACAGGGTAGCTCAAATACAGGAAGTTTCGCAACAAAGGCCTATTTCAAACAGCGCATGCGCCAAAGGGCCTAAAATTTTTTCAAAAAACTACTATCAGATAGATTTGCAAAACTCTTTATTTGTCATATAAAAATTATTTTTGAGACTTTGCTCATAACACAGTTATGCAGGTTTTTACCTGTAAAATCCTCTATGGGTATAAACCTGCATAAATTATAAGTTATAAGCAAAGTCTCAATAGTTTTTTTTTTGACAAATAAAAGAAATTTAGCACTATTTAATAAAAAAATTAATAAAAAAAATTAGGTCCTTCGGCGCATGCGCTGTTTGAAACAGGCCTTTTATGCAAAACTTGCAGCTGTGTTTGAACGACCCTATACAAAAACTAATAGTAAAAAATACCAGACATACTGAGGAAGGAAGCAATTGTTGTATTATTTTTACAAATCATTAGTTCTAACTCTTTAAAACTTAACAAGAAAAAAGTAAAACTTGTAATTAAATAACTATAAAAGAAAATGTAGTAAAATCAGTATTTTTGAATAAAAAAAAAGAATTAACTTAAAAATATTTGAAAAAAATTTTTGCGTTAAGGAGAGTACTACAAAAACACCAAAAATAAAAAAAATCCGTGATATACGAGCAACGACTCTGTATGGTTTTCGAAAAAGTTCGACCCATCTATCCCAGATCACATTAGTAGGGATTCGCCGCGAGGACAAATCGCCGCAAGAATTTTTGTTTAATTTTCATTTTAATCTAACTTAACTTATTTTTTCTTAAATCATAGCTCCCTATCCTCTTGTTGGGAGATCAATATCTGTGTTAAACCTATCTGTGGTCAATTGATCGCAAACATATACTAACCGGTGCTTGGACCACCAACGTTTTGCAAAAAAAATATTCCTAGAAAAAAAAATCGTTTTTCGAAAAAAAATGCTTTTTTAAAAAACTATTGTATTAAAAAGGCTAAAAAAATCCTTTTCCAAAAAGTAGTTTATAAAAAAACTTAAATTGCAACCTTAAACCTCGACAAATTGTCCCCGCCGCGAATCGGCCCCGGCGAATTGTCCCATCCCCGATTACGGATGACGAAACAAAGGTCGAAAGCCAAAAGATAGAGTACAAAATATCGAAAAATAAAAGATCGAAAATATAAAAGATCGAAATACAAAAGATCGAAAACACAAAAGATCGAAACCACAAAAGATCGAACAACAAAAGATCGAAACTACAAAAGATCGAAAAACAAAAGATCGAAAAAGCAAAAGATCGAAAATACTAAAGATCGAAAAACAATAGATCGAAAGACAAAAGGTCGAAAATACAGAAGATTGAAAGTACAAAAGATCGAAAGTACAAAAGATCGAAAGACAAAAGATCAAAATAGCACGTATCAAATTAGCCCGTTTCAAAATATCGCTATTACATGGTCGACTAAGGGGTCTCTTTCTAACATATTTTTTCAAAAACCAAACCGAATCGGTTCGGTCCGGTTTGGTTCGATTAGGTTACACACTCTCTAGGATCCCGGCAAAGAAATCAGGAAAGTTTTTTTTTAAATATGTTCGAAAAAGAGACCCCTTAGTCAAACTATATGATTTGTGTTAAGTATGGCAAGCCATCGGTTTATTTAACGGTTAGGTAATTTTACCTTACCTGACCTAGCCTAAACTGTTTATGTGAATATACCTAAGCAGACCTGATTTTGTATATTTCGATTTTTTTTTCGATCTTTTGTACTTTTCATCTTCTGTATTTTCGATCTTTTGTCTTTCGATCTTTTGTATTTTCGATGTTTTGCCTTTTCGATCTTTTGTTTTTCGGTCTTCTGTAATTTCAATCTTTTGTAGTTTCGATCTTTCGTTTTTCGATCCTTTGTAGTTTCGATCTTTTGCCTTTTCGATCTTTTGTATTCGATCTTTTGTCTTTCGATCTTTGTTCGCTAATCAGATCACGTTACTTACCCCAAGTATACCCAAGCACACGAACGGAATCAGCTCGAAAAAGATCCAAGGCTTGTTGTACTCGACGAAGAATAATACCGAGTGTTCGTTTCCGAATGGATTAATTGACCTCAGCACAAAAGCGGCCACCAATGCACAGAAGAACGACCTCCACAGGGTTTTCAGAGGAAAGTAGTAACTAACCTAAATAATAAAGAACAAAAATAAATTAATTTTAACCAAGAACTAAGGGGTTTCTACATTTCGCCGGGTGTCTCGCTTGTTTTTAAAACACTTGCAATACTGTTCTATCTTAGACTTCCAGTCTGGTACAGGGTGTTTCCGTATATTTCAACCCAGGCCTACTGCTTAAATTATAAGAGCAAAAAAGTGTAAATGCAGGAGTTGTACGGTGTACTCTAAACCGCCCGGAAATGTTACCTTACAAAACAAATGAATATTGCAAAGTAATAAAAAATAAATCTCTTACGGAATACCCCATATATTAAACTTAAAATTGATCGATCTTGTTCCTCTGAATCCAAAAATATATAATATGTTGACATTTAGTCCAGCCGTTTTTAAAATATTTGCATTTTAAAAACCTAAATAAACAATAAGGGCACTGTTATCTGTTTATTAAATAAATAGACTTTTAAATTGCCTATATTTCAACAATGGCTAGGCCAAATGTCAACATATATATTTTTGAATTCAGAAAAAAGGATTTTAGGTATATGATTTTGATAGACGAAAGTATTAGTAAAGGTGAAAAAAATTGATTAAATATTCAAGATGGCGGCCGTTTTAGAATAAAAAGAAATGTTTTCTAAAAGTGCTTAGTTTTTACGAGCATTGATACGAAACATTATAATAATAAAAGTTATTTTTATGATATATCAAAATGATCACAGTTTACGAATGCCACTGCAATGTTACTCACAATCTGTATTGCACTGAGTGATACATAGTTTAAATGGAAATTGTATTTCCTACAAAAGTATAGCTATACATTTTTTCACGAAAGGCTTTGTTTTTAACAAAATTGGATAAACTTAAAAATGTTGGTGCATTTATTTTGAATAAAATGTGCAAGAAAGGGTTGCTGGTAATTTTTGAGGAATCTGATTCGGGAGATCTGATAAAAACGGAAAATATAGTCAAAAACCTAAGATGACGTCGCCATTTTGACAATGTTCTTAAGGGAAAAGGGGTCGGATTTTACAAAACTGAATGGGACCCCAATTAACTATTTTTTGTCAAATTTTCTTATCTTTAATAGGCCGCCATTTTGATTACATCAAAATGCTCAAGGGTGCCAGGATCCCCATATCCATAAAGTGGAGGTTTTAGGCTTCCAGAATCAGCAATTTTTTTTATATATAACGAAAATTCCACGTATAATGACGTCTAAATTGATATACCTGACAAAGCATTAGGGGTCATAGTGCAGCAGGTGATAGAGGAGGTTATTTCCGAGAAAAACATCTGTTTTTAAGATATAGGATTTTTAAAATTAGAGGAATGGGGGAAAAGGGTTTTACAAAAAAAAGAGAATCTGTCACAGCCAGTTGAATACTCAGCTAATTGTGATTTAAAAATGTAGTAGGTATTACTTTTTTTTTTGTTGAGGAGACAGACTGTCAAAATAACCACAAATGTATAAAATATAATAAATTAAAAAAAAAATATATTTTTGCTTATTTATTCTTCTAAAAAATATCAATATTTTATGATTATGCCTCGCTAGAGACTTGTTTTTATTTTAAAAAAATATAAAAAATACATTGCGTTTAATATGGCATTTATAAAAGTTTACACCAAAAAAAACGGTTTTTTTCTAAAAAAAATTGACTAATTTTTCTCTAAATAGTTTTTATTTCAATTTATTGCTTTTGTTCTAATACACGACTTCATATTTTTACTGCGTTTCTTTAAAAAGTTATTATCAAAAAAGTTTTACAAATTGCCAATTTTGAAGCTTTGTGTCTCGACAGAGTTTTGACCCATGCATTCTAGGAACTTTTTATCAGACATGAGCTCCTCTATCACCTGTTGGCCCATGGCCCCTAAGTTATGGGACACACGGTAGACAAGAGACTCCAAATTGACGTAGAAAGTAATACTTAGAAAACTTACTTCTTCCAAACTGAACAAAACACCACCAATAGGCGCTCCAAACGCGACAGAAACGCCTGCCGCTGCTGAAGCTGATAAAATTTCTCTCTTTTTGGCCTCATTTTTTCCATATTTCGGAAACAGGTACGCCAAAATATTACCTAAAACAAGCAACAAAAATTACTTATATAATTTTTTATCATTTGGGTATCAAGCAATTTAATAGACAAAAGCTAAGTAGGAAAACTCTAATTTGCATTACTATCTACAGACACATTTTTAGATAGATAGATAGATAATTTGTATGAATCTAATGGGTAGCTGTGTTACTAAGTAGGAGTAAATTACAAAATTGAATGTTCAATTTTTAATTAATTTTAAAGATTCCTAGAAACTCATTTATTATTTTTTAGAGGCGGATCTTTTAGAAATGTATCTTACTTATATAATATGTCACTCTGTACGATGGGTTTTAAAACTAAAAATTCCTTTAGGTGAAAAACAGTGCGTTAAGGATCAAAAAACACATGAAAAAACATAACTTTTATTTTAAAAATATACCCCGTTTTGGTACGCGTATGGCACGTGCACCACTGCTTTTGGTGGGGACTTATGTACAGGGTGTCTTATTATATTTTTCCTACCCTTTTAGACCATTAATAATTGATATAGGAATATACAAGAAATTGTGTTAGAATTCGCGAAATTTTTACTTTTAAATTGCATCTTGACTTTATTCCTGATGCTTACCATATTTGACAGGCGCTCAAATGTATAGTTTTTGTAAATTGGATGCTACTTATATTATTTAATTAATAGATTAGGCTTGGAATATATTTTTCAAAAATACCCGATATGCCGTAGTTTAGATCCATAGTTTCTGAGATATTAGCAATTATAAGAGTGCCGCTCTTGTGTTAATTTTTGTATCCTTACTCCAAATTATGTTAGTCCCCATGTATCAACAGTGACAATGACGCAACTTTGTTGTCGTTACCGGTTGTCATCTTGAGTGTCATTTAAAAAAAAATTGATGCCATTGTCACTGTTTATACATGAGGACCAACATAGTTCGAAATAAGGACACTGAAATTAACACAAAAGTGGTAATGTTATTTTTTTATCTAAAACTGCGACATATGGGGTATATGGGGAAAGTATATTCCAAGCCTAATCTATTAATTAAATAATATAAGGAGCATTCAATTTACAAAAACTATAAATTTGAGCGCCTGTCAAATACGGTAAGCATCAGGAATAAAGTCAAGATGCAATTTAAAAGTAAAAATTTCGCGAATTCTAACACAATTTCTTTTATATTCCTACATCAATTATTAATGGTCTAAAAGGGTGGGAAAATATTATGAGACACCCTGTACATCGATGGAAAGAAAATTTTTTCTAAACTATTATATAATTTTACAAAAAACAAATGCAGTTTTTTTTATTTTAAATTTGCTTGTTTGCAAATACATCATGTGACACCTCATTTAAAGGTATTTAAAGATCTTTCAAACAAGCTATATATTACTACTCTAGTGTAAGTAGTTCTCAAGATATCTAAATAACTAATATATTTTAGTATGTGTTTGAACCAAATGGTCTGTTATTTATTTGGTTGTGCAATTAGTAACCTTATTATTTTTGTGCTTCTACGCCCACCTACCTATAGCGCAAGCTATGTGTACCATAGGACCTTCTTTGCCCAAATTCAGACCAGCGGACACTGAAAGAATCAGACCGACACACTTGATCAACAAAGTCCATTTGCCCAGGTAACCTCTGATTATGAAACCGCTTAATATAGTTTTAATCTGAAAATAATTTATAAAGTTATTGTAAAACCAAACTAAATAGCAAAATTTTAATGAAAAAAAATTAAAGAAGCCAAATTTATGTTGCAGTTGAAAGCCAAGAAGACAGATTGTGTGTTTGCAAACAACTTTTTTTTTTGACTTGACCAAAATATATTTTTAGTTAGTTTATACTTTTAAATATAAAGGGATAGCCTGAAGTAAAAGTAACTTCATGAGAATATCAGAAAAATTTCTAAAAAAAATTGAAGGTCTAGAAAAAAATTCGTTAACTTCATTTGATTTGCCATAGTTCCAAATATAAAACTAACAACTTTTATTAAATTTGTTAAGAAGAAGGCAACGATATATAATTTTTTTAAAAACTATTTTTAGTTTATGCACAATATTTTGGAAACACCTGTGAGTATTTTTTATTCCCATACAATGATCTCTATATATATAACAGGATAGGCCTTTACATATATGCAAAGTGAAGCAAAAATATTGATATTTTTTGTAGAAAGAGCACGCTGTTCCTTCGTATATAATTCATTGTTCCCAGACAGCATCTGATTCAACTCGAAATAGCGCTACTTTTTTCGCATTTAAGCAAAATTCTATGTCTTACTGTTTTCGAAATTCCCAGGAATACCCATGTCTTATTAACTTACCTCAGGTATACCAGACCCGCATGCGTAAGGAGCAAACATGCGCACTAATGATGCTGAAAGGGCGGCAAATAGTAGCGCCCACATGACGTAGACTAGATATGACATCATATAGGAACCAGCTCCCAGTTTAGATTGGCCCAAAACCTCTGGCCAGGTTAACCACTACAAAAAAAATTTATATCAAACCCTAAATTTATTTTTATCTTTCTCTAAATGACATTTTACACTTGCCCAAGTAATAGGAAATCCTATAAAAGTCTGCAACACCCGACCTCTGCACCGTGGGGTTCGTACCCACCACTATAGCAGATTGCTAAAAGAAATAATTTACTTGTGAATATTACAATTTTATAAAACAAGCCACTTTTAATAGTTGAAAGGCTATGCCGTAAATTGTAGTGTTTTTTGTTATCGTGAATAGAGGCCGACAAAAGCCTTTAACAACAACGCCCTCTTACAGCCGTTTTTCTTCACTAGCCTTTTTAATAGCGCCATCTAGCTTTCAATTGAAAAACAAGGGTCGGATTGTTGACAATAAGTTTCATACTTGCTGAAAATTAATCAATGCCTATTTGCTAAGTAATCCTCTAGGGCTTGTGTGTGCAATGTAAAGGGTGTCCAAAATTTGATGCTTTTGGTATTTCTAGGGAAGATAGAAAAAATATTTCCCTCGCCTACGGCTCGGCTCAACAAACAATACGCTCGTGTGAAATAAGTCGTTTTCAAAACTTGTTCATTAAATAACTATTTCATACCTGCGAACAATTTCCTGTCTCAAAGCTGGTCTCATTGGACCAACAGCACATCTCCTTGTTGAGCCAAAAGGCTCCGGGACATATACCAAACTTCAAATCGGACATCCAGCTCACCCCGATGTCTACAACTCCGGCAACGGCGCCTGTGCATAAGCCGACCAATAGGACGCATAGCCAACCCGACCATGCGTCGTGCGCACCCATTATCAGGTTCCATATCGAGTCTTGTCTCTTTTTGACTATGTACCTAAAGTAAGATGAATATACTTAAGAGGGAACTTTTAAAATAACTCTCTTATGGGAAAAGTATTTAATATAAAGGAGAACTATAAAATAATTAAAATTTCCTGAAGCCGTTAAGTCTGTGTGCGGAATAAATTAAATTTTGAAGCAATGTTCAATATCTTGCAAATATTCCAATAAATTTACCAAACCTAACTTATGTAGGTAAATTTAAATACTTTATTTTTATATTTAGTTTTTATAATTTATGATTTGTTATAAATATTTTATTTCTTTGGTTTTTCTGCTATTTTCATTTAAAAAAATTGTTCATAGTATAATTTTTTTTTGGAAAAATGTTATGTGGTGGCGACCACCCACCCATTACTGTTTTAAAGAATATGAAGGGTTTTTGTCAATGAGTTCAACGAAAGTTGTCAATAAATTCTGGCAACACTGGTTGGAGTCGGAGTAAACGAATTATCGAATTAAAAAACAAAGGAGCAGGAAACGAGAAAACTTTTTTATTTTTACCAGTCAAGTTCAGAACAGGAGCAGTATTTTCGAAACAGGTTTTTTTTCTAGAACCTGAACAATTGGTCCCGTTTCTAAAAACACACTGTTCCGCTCATCCATACACCCTTGTAAAGAGAAATGAGAAATATTGCCTGTGATACCGTATGCTTTTCAAACAAGTGGCGACATCTACCAAATACAAATGAAACTACCAGAAATGAAAGAAAAGGCAGGCGATGAAACGAAAAACAGTACCCATGACCGTGTCCCTCAAGTCGGGTCAATGCTGATTGTATTTTTGCCGACTTCGCGACGTTTTATGTCGGCCAGCGAAGTATAAGAATAAAGAAAACAAAAATTTCTTCGTATCTAAGCGGGTATAGGAAAGTTTTCTTTCTCTTGCATTTGTCCGTGGAGAGCTCGATAGCTGTACACCCACGGGGGTCTAAGATCTAATGGACACCTATTAAGTGTTTTATACCATTTTGTAATCAGGGTTTTTTGAGACGATGAATCTGATTTTGTACTTGACCATAGACGAAATTTGACCCAAACGTTGTATGACTGTGAGTGTCACAAAATTTACCTGTGACGCATGCGATCCCTTGCGATATCTCTTTGCCAATCGATTGTGTGAAAATCGTCATATTGACCGATACCAGGTATATCCGCAGCTGATTCTGTTGATGCCCCAAAAGCCACTGAATCTAAAATGAAAAAATTATATTTTTGAAATAAATAAACAAAAAAAAACTTTTAAAACTGATGGTAGAAGGAAACAATAAAGCCAAAAAAAATGGAAGAAAATTTAAAAAAAACAAAAAACATACGGAGAGTTTCGCTACTTTTTTAAAACTGCAGCATTGAGTTTCGATAAACTTCTTGCCTGCAGCTGCGGCGAGATTTTGTTTAAATACTCACAAAATTTCTATTGATATTGCACAATAATGTTTGAAGAAGGATTATTTTGGTTGCAAAAGAATGTTAATATTTGTATAGCCCCTTACAACTGATGTAATTAAATAAAAATGCATTTTTTTTTGTATAAATTTTGGATCTCGCGTCGCTTAGGCTAAAAACTTATTGGCTCAAAAAAAAAGTCACTATTATCCATTACATAAACAACAAGTGAAATTAAAGAAAGAAAAATAAGAAAAAAGTTTCTGCTTCGGCCGGGACTCGAACCCGGGATCTCTTGCTCTGTACGCAAACATTTTAAACATTGAACTACCGAAGCCATACATACATTTTCGGAAAACTTTCATCTATGCAGGCTGCGGTGTCTCAATACAAGAACGAGAGACTCCCAGGGTATTAACTCGACCAAGCCATCAAACTGATTTCTATAATTCTTCCTTCCCACTGTCAAATGTATGAAAACTCAAAAGTTAGACGTAAAATATCAACATCTGAAAACATGAGATCCCCTTTTCGTGTGTTAAAATTTCTGATCGCAATGGGCGATTGCCAATATAATTCTCAAATACCAAATGCAAATAATGCAAGGACCTAAAACTATAAACAACAAGTGAAATTAAAAAAAGAAACTTTTTTCTTATTTTTCTTTCTTTAATTTCACTTGTTGTTTATAGTTTTAGGTCCTTGCATTATTTGCAATTTGGTATTTGAGATCCATTACATATCTTAAACCTGGCGTACAGTTTTAAAGATATCATAATTTTTGTAAAAAAGTACGTAACATTTTTGGGGATTTTGCGCTAAACCTCAAAAACTATAGGTCCTAGATAATTGTTTTAAATAGACTGAATGTTTTAAAAAAAGTTTCAATTAAAACCAATTTTTGTATAATATTCTATTTTGTGAAAAAATAAACCAAGGAACTTGAAATTTGCTATAACTGAAAATGTAATTTTATCTACTCTACATTAACATGGATCCAATTTCAATCAATTCTTATTGCAGGTCCAGAACTGTCAAAAATGATAACAAAAATTTTTCTCGATTCAGTATTTTTTACTGCAAAAATCTTGCATAGTTTTAAAAAATACTCAAAATTAAAATCCAAATAGTTACCTAGCATTTCTTTTGGTCTACAAGAGTACAAAATTTGAATAAAATGACGTGATATATTTAAAAAAAACGGCAAAATATTAGTCATTCAATTTTGCCGTTTAGTGAAAATGGGGCACTGCAAGGGTTCAGAAAAGCCCCAAAATGGGCATTTGTCTTTTTCTGATCTGGTGAAAAAACAATAGGCTTCTTCACTTCACACTTTTGATGTGCCAACTGAGCTATATCCAAAAAATGCCCATTTTTACGATTTTACTCCATTTTTCCTTATTTAAAATTTTGCTATTTTATCGTTCTAGGTCAAAGCTTTTACGAGTAATCATAAAAAGAAACGGACGCGGTCCATAGGCATAGTGTTATCTGCCACAATAAAAATAGATAAATAAGAAGAATACTTGACTGACTGAATCACTTCATTTTTTGTCCTCGGCTACCAGGGCCACGCCGGACATGTACCGTTACTAGTAGAATACTTACAATCAGTTTCATCCAACCTGGTTGGCTCATGTTCATCGCCGTCACCTCTCGGTGACGTATTAATGTCGATCATGCTATCTTCATCAGGATTGGCCGCCGTGTATGAAGTGGCTGTTTTCGAACCTGCGCCGTTTAGTCTTAACTCGGGTTGATTGTGGTGCACGTTCGTGCCGTTTGCGTACTAAAAATTTCGACATTTTTGATAGATGCATTACCACCCTTAATTTACAGGGTGGCCAAAATTTTATGTTTATGGGGATTCTAGAAAAAAAAAACTGAGCCCCGCTTGCGAAGCTCCATTTTCAACGGAAGCCTTAAGTGTAATTCACCATATTTTGAACACCCGGTTAGCGCCTTTATTATTGATGATATAAAAAAAGTTTAAATGTAAAAGTGTTGTAGTTTACATCAAAATTTGATATCAACTATCTTATATTAAATGGAACACCCTGTATATTATTTTATTTTTGAATACTCCTTTTCTTTCTGATTTTAAAAATGCATAATGTGCCTATATTACGATAAATAAGTACCAAGATTTAGCGCATTTAAATTTGTTATACTCCCATGGTAGTAGGTAGTAGGAAAATAATGCTTTAAATCTCAGAAAATGTTTATCGCAGTATAGACATATTATAGATTTATAAAATCAGAAAGAAAAGGCGGATTTAAATATGAAATAATATACAAAGTGTTCCATTTAATATAACAAAGTTGATGTCAGATTTTGAATTATAGAATTACATTTGACAACATCTGTCTTATGGTTAAGAGGCTTATGACAACCTTCAAAACTTTTACAAATTTAAGAGAAATTCAAGCAGACGTCTCCCCAGGGTAGCGTAGCCCTTATCTATATATATATATATATATATAACATTTGCCGATGATACTGGTTTATTGACAGTAGAAAAATCTATTGAAAAATGCATAGAAAAACCTCAGGATGCAGTCACTGAAGTTCACAGTTGGACCACAAAGTGGGGAATAAAATTAAATGAAACCAAATCAATTCATGTTGATTTTACAAACAAAAATATAAATCACATACAAATAACAATTAACAACATTCCCGTACGTAGGTATGACACTTGATGCCAAATTGCGCTGGAAAGCACATGTTAAAAAAAAAAAAGAAGAACTTGAGATAAGGTATAGAAAGATGAACTGGCTAATTGGAAGGAAGTCCAATTTAACAATTCATAATATATAAGTTACTGCTTTACAGACAAATACTGAAACCAGTATGGACATATGGTATTCAACTATGAGGTTGTGCTAAAGAGAGTAACATTCTAGTTTTACAGAGATTTCAAAATAAAGTATTAAGAAACATTGTGAATGCACCTTGGTACGTTCGAAATAGTGACCATCGAGATCTAAAAATCGAAACTGTAGCAGAGACTATAAAAAAGTACGCAAAAAGCTATGAAGATAGACTCCATCGGCATGTGAATGTGGAAGCAATTCAGTTTCTAGACAATACTATGCTAGTTCGAAGACTAAAAAGAGTGAAGCCATTTGAGCTAGTAAACTAAGTGAATTCCATAAAACAAAATAATGCTATAAACACAATACAATTGTGAGTTACACACCAAACAAAGCGGGGAAAACTGTTGAGTGAACCCCTTAGTTTAAATCTGACTTTTCTAGTAAATTAGGTTAAAACAAAATTGCTAATTAGTCTTACTGACTAGATTGTAATACAATAAACACAGTGTGTTTGACAAATAAAAAAATATAAAAAATCAATAATAAAGGCGGCAACCGGATGTTCAAAATATAGTGAATTGCCCTGTACATAGGTACGACATGTTGTTGATATATCAAGTCGTTTTTAAGCTACGGAATGTTTTTAAAAGTCTGCATTTAGGAAGGGGGTCTATTAGGGGGTAAATTGCTTTTTTATGGATTTTTATTTACAGAATCCAACTGTCAAAATGAATTTTACTTGTTATTTTTAATTTTTAAGCTATTATATAAAATTGACATCTCATCATGGAATGGTTCCTTATTTTTTTGTATACTTTTTGTCTTTTTATAAATATACATGGTTGCATGATAAGATTGCGGGTGGTCTGAAACACCCTGTATACAGTCAAACCTTTATAACTCGAACTTAAAGGAACCACCAAAACAGTTCGAGTTATGGAGAGTTTCTAAAATAATATTTAAAAATAAAAACAAATAAGATATACAATTTAACGACAATGGAAAAATATTATACCAAGGGTTGACAGATCCCTTAGTCAAAGAATGTTCTTTTATTTAGGACCAAAAATTTTTAGTAATGTACCTGAACAATTCAAAGTCTTTTCACAAAAATTATTTAATAGGAAAACGAAAATGTTCTTTCTTCATAACAATATGGTTAAGACTTTATTAGCTAGAAACTTTGATGTACCTGTAAATTAATTAATGTGTCTTAATTCTGTCGAAACCCAAATTTTTTATTTAAGTAAATATTTAGCTAAGCTAATAATTTATTTATTTAGATTTTATTTACTTAGTTTAGGTTGTTAGTGTTCTGTGTTACTTCAGTGCCATATATGTGTAGGTAATATTTTCTAATCCTTTTGTTCGTGTTCGTTTTTTGCACACAGGATTTGTTTCCTTGCACAACCCTGCACAAGGAAGAGAAAATAAAAAAAAATTATTGACATAAAAATGTAAAGTGAATGTAATGTATGAAAATAAGAGTTGAATAAATAAATACAAATAAGTTCGAGTTATAGAAATTCGAATACGTGGTTAAAATACATATGAAAATGTGCAGGGACCACTTAAACGGTTCGAGTTATAGAGAGGTTCGAGTTCTAGAGGTTCGAGTTAGAGAAGTTCGACTGTATAAACATTGTCCTTATGATTTATTGCCAACCTTTTTTAGTTATACATAAAAGAAAAGTAGATATTTTAGTAAAAAGCAAAATGGGCCCTCATCAAGGCCTAACTGATCCCCCTTAGTACTATGTTAACAAAAATTAACAAACCTGCTGTGGTTTCTTAAACCGAAAATGGCGATGTGTCTCCAGCCTCATTAATAACCTTAACTTACTTTTTTTAAACATTATTTGTTCATAAAATTATATTAGATCAGTCAACAATCACACAAATTCACAAATACATATTAATATTTTACGAGTTTCCAGACCATCAGACACTGAAACAGTTATCTAATATTAAATATGTTGATGAAATAAACACACTATACAGGGTTGCCAGAAAAATGTTATTTACTTTCCGATTTTGCTAATTTAAGAAAAAATATTAATAAATTATTTAAAACAGTTAAAAGTTAAAAATTCATTAATTCATCACATAGAAAACTAAATTTTATCTAATTTTTATTAGTTTTTTATGCCTACTGATGTTTTGCTATCTTTATCGTTTCTGACATTTGTAGACAGCAAATTTTCATGACAACTTAAGCTATAAAATAAGCTGTTTTTCTGAAATTTCCGAATTTGTGGCAACCTTGCTAAACTATATGCACATGTTATTGTAAATTAAATGTTTATCAGAAAACAAAGCATTAGAACGCATGGAATATGATAAGATTATTATTAAAACAAAATCTTCTTATCCATTACTAATAGGTACTATTATTTATAGAATATTTTGTAGTACTTGATCCATTTTACTGAAAAATGTACTTTAAATATTTTTAAGTTGATTCTGTTTTTTTAAACAGGGGATCAAAAATTTTGACAGCTTTTTATTTTTTTATAGTTATCTAATTACATACAATATAAGTAGAACTAACGATTTTAAAAAAAAAGAAGAATAAATGATTTATTTCAAACAACGCATGCGCCTAAAAGCCTATTTTTTTAATCAAATAGATGTGCTAAGCTTCCTTTATTTGTCACACAAAAATTATTTCAGAGATTGCTCATAACACAGTTATGCATGTTTTTACCCACCCAGGATTTTACTGATTATACTAGAGGAAGCACAGTAGTATTATAATGCCACTAAATCGAAAATTTATCGCGTTTCACCATCTCCAGTAGGATATAGAACCTAAAGGATAGCTTAGTTAGTAAGCTATTGCTATGTATATATTATATAGAGGGTGTCTCAAAAATCTGGAATCACTGGTTTCTCGAAAAAATTGAAAGTTTTTACGGAAAAAGCACGTCGATTATAATTTAAAAAGGCGAGTTCCAAACAAACACGAATATATACACAGGGTGTATTCAAAATGACAAATAATACAAACTTGCATTTTCAATAATCAAAAATTTATGTGCCTTCGAAATAAGAACTGGTACAAACTAGCATTTTAAAAAAATATTATAAAGTATGTATATATGCTCGTATTTGCTTAGAACTCGACTTTTTAAATCAAATTTACGCGGTCAAGCTTTTTCCGTAAAAACTTTCAGTTTTTTCAACAAACCAGTGACTCCAGATTTTTGGAATAGCTTATATATAATATATACATAGCGATAGCTTACTAAGCTATCCTTCAGGTTATCTACTAGAGATGGTCAAATGCGATAAATTCTCGATTTAATGGCATTTTAATACTACTATGTATATGATTTCTCTAATATAATCGGTAGAATCCTGTATGGGTAAAACCCTGCATAACTGTGTTATGTGAAGTTACAAAAATAATTTTTATGGGACAAATACAGAAAGTTTTGCACATCTATCTGATATTTTTTTGAAAGAAATTTAGGTCCTTCGGCGCATGTGCTGTTTAAAATAGGCCTTTTATGCATTTTGCACATCTTTCTGATAATATTTTAGGCCTTTTATGCAACACTTCCTGTATTTGAGTGACCCTGTACAAAAATCGAAATTAAATTAAATCAAAAAAAACTTTATTGTCCATAGTAAAATACTCCGATAACAAAGCAGGCTAAGTAACTATAAATAGATCAGCAAGTAATAAAATCCACAAAAAAAAACATAAAATTATCAAAATCACAGAAGACCTAACACTTAAAAAAAAAGCATCATATATGTTACACTTTAGAGTTTAAAAACAGACAGACTTTTTAAAAAACAACTTCTTTTATTTTAAAATACAATTTTGAGAATTAAGTACAATAATATGTGTATGCAACGAATAATGACTTAAGACCAACTTATCTCTAACAGAGCAAAAGTGCTTATAGACTAAAAAGTGCTGAATTGAGTTTCACATGGGTTGTAATCTTCTTACTAGGAATTCTCAACTGGTAAATATGCTGGGAACAGTAAGTCAGCAGAAATGCACGTGTGCTTCTTGAATGTCTGTGAACATGGGAACAGCAAGTCAGCATAAATGCATATGTGCTTCTTAAATGTCTGTCAACGTTCAAAATGTGGGAAGACATTTTTCATATAACATATATATCTTTCATCCTAAAAAATTATTTAAAAACAAATTTTATGGTAATGAATAATAAATCATGGTAACTAACAAACCTAATCAAATTAAATAACTAGTTTATAAAATAATTAAAATACTAGCAAGTTAAATAAAATTTTAAAAGAGATAAAATAATAAAATATCACATAATCAAAAACGTTGTTTCCTCTATAAAAAGTTTATTTAGAGAAATAATATGATAATACTAATAATATTAAAAGTCTATATTCAGTTTTTTTCTATGATTAAAAAAAAATATATAGGTGTTGCCTATTTCAAATTATTCTAGCTAATAAAATTCAATAATTACCTTAAAAATTGTTATCACAAAATTATATTAAAGCTTGTCAAGTCATTGTCAGAAATAGCCTAGTAGGTACCACCAATATATCAATAAAAACAACAAAACACAGAACAGCCAAACATTAAATAAAAATTATATTGATGATATGATATTAAATTAAACTAAGTAAATGTTCTTGATAGAACTCATCAAGAGAATAAAATGACTTATCCACTAGAATATTTTTCAAATGTCTCCTGAACTTCCTGAGTGTGGAACATCTAATCTCAGCAGGTAGGTGATTTTTCTTTCCTCATAGATTATAGATTTTTTAGTAAAGGTGCTTTTTGGAATCGATAATGGGACTCTGTGACTATGTCTACCTACGCGACCCACTCTTGTTGAATCTTCCATGCTAACACTATTCTTAAACACTAAACTGGCATTTTCCAGATGAAAAATAGATGTTAAGGTAAGTATTTTTAAATCTTTAAAATATGCCCAACACAAAAGCAACTAGAGATATTTTTCGAACTATGTTTAACAGCGGATAAATTGAGAAACCGATTATTGTAGAAAAAGTAAGTGAGAAGCATTTTGTTGCCTCAGAAAAAAATAATAAAAACCGATTTTTGTCAAAATTTTGCTATTAAAATATAAATGTCATATCAAAATAAATCTTGGACAATTAAAAATATTTTACAAATCCTTATTTCTAACCCTACAAGTTACCAAAAAAATAATAAAAATTGTATTCTAATGAGATAACTATAAAAAAAAAGTTACTAAAAACAATGTTTTTGATAAGAAAGATAAAAACCAAATTTTTGATCCCCTGTATAAAATTACAAATGAACTTAAAAATATTTAAAATATATTTTGGAGTTTAGGGGATCAAGTACTACAAAAATACCAAAAAATCTGCAATATAAGAGCAACAAATCTGTATAATTTTCAAAAGAATAACCCTTGATTAATTGAGGTAGCAGAGGTATGAGTTGTTTCTCCATTGGAAAAATATTAATTTTAACTCAGCAAATAGCTGAACCTAAATAATTTGCATTGCATTTGTTTTTAAAAAGACAGAAATTCAAGACAGTAGAAAATGTTTGAACACTGGTTAGGTATTTATGTAGTCACTAAATTTTAGGTTTGTTATAATGTTTCCATCATGTCCAAAAGCTGTACAGTTATTTACCTTTTTATTTACTGATTGGTAAGATTTTAAAGGACTAGTACTTCCTGGTTGATCCTGAGGACTGGTGGTGTTTCTCCTAGTTAATGGAAACCTTTCCATCTTTTCACAAATATCTAAAAAACATTTTTATTTTACTTAGATAGTTGCCACATGTTCAGTTAAATTTAATAACAAAGTTCTTAACCAGTCATACTTTTATAAAAATGTAGGTAATTGAAAACAAGCATTCCAGAACCTTTTTTATCTTCTACATGTTTCCAATAATAGGTCATACCTCTCAATCCAAGTATTTCACATTCAGATTGTAGATGAATCTGCAGTGTACATAAAAACTTACCTTAGAACAAACTTTAGTGTAAATGTTAATTGTTTCTACTTTTTATTGAAGTTTTAGTTTTAAAAATGTTTGTACTGTATGTTAGTTCGTATTTATTTATTTTAACACAGATATATGTTAGACCTATTTTACAAAAAACTTATTTTCTTAATAAATATATTTATCTGTCCTTTGTTTTTGTTAATCCTGTGTGCATTTGCATCAGTAAACAAATGAAATAGTTATTTAAATCAAAACTAACTAAGGAGGTAATTTCTATTTCTTCTAAGACTTAGCTTCTTGAAATGGTTGGTCTGCATACTCCCACAAGAAATTGCAGAAAAAAACAACTGTTTAAAATTGATTTACATCAAACAAAATATGGGATAAATTCACCTCTGAACAGAATGTGCAAATCTGCAAATGATTTGTTACAAAAAAGTGACATTGATTTTTTTAATACTTGTCCTAATGGTTTTTATAATAGAATGAAAAAGATTCTGTTTATCAAGTGAAAAACTGTTAAAATTGTTGAAGTATTTTTTTATGTATGTGTAACTACCTACTATTTTTAGCTGTAGGTTTATTGTCATTGCGCCATTCTGCTCCTAATGTTACATGTTACTTATAATTTTAATAAGAAAATGTTTTTTGATATTTAATGACATTTGTTTTTAAAATATTTTATTTTTCCAATTATTGTAAATGCTATATGTGTAAATAAAGATTTGATTTGATTAGCTTCTCAACAAAATTTGTACATTAAAACTAGACATAATGTATGCCTTTAGATTTTGACAATGAATACATTTTCTATATGGTAGATTTTGAATATTTGGCAGTTTATATATCTTAGGTCCAATAAAGTAGAAAAACATTCTGTGAATTTGTTAGGTTTAGTCTAGGTAGGAAATATTTTGTTGAGTTGTGGTTTAAAGTGAAACCCATGTTGTTCTGATGATTTAGTTTAATAAATTTTCAAATATGAAGACACTTTCTTTATTGTAAAAGTAAACAGTAATAATGAGTTAAAACTAAAACTATGACTATGGCAAGTAGGCATGAATCCAAGTATGAATCACTTTCAATCATCAGTGCAAGAAAAGCTGGGCTGTTTAAAATAGAAGTCAAAATCAGACTTAAATGATAGCTACCAATTGATTGGTAATAAAATGAAAGCTAGATTATGGTGCTGGAAAGTGCTTTCCTAAGTCACTCTAGTTGCTAAGGCCTAACTTTCTTTTCTTTAGACAAGAAATAGTTAAAATTTGTCTTAGATCAAACATTTCTTAACAAACATGCCAAAAAGAATTGTTCAATCATCTTTGAAACTATAGATTTAAACATAACGATGGTTGAAAGGCAAAAGGGCATAAGCAACACATAATTTTTTTTTTAATTTTTTTAATTTTTTTTTTTCTGCGTTGAATGAGCTATTATTCAGGCTTCTATGATGATTCTTTTGTTACTTAAGTCAAATGAAAAAAGAATGAATCCTGGTTTTTTTAAAATTAAGTGACAAATAATACTTTAAGTGGCCCTGGTGTAAAGGTTGAAAATTGTCGCTATGACCTTTTACCTTTTAATCATCGATATATAAAAACAAAAGTGAATAACTAGTAAAAATACCAGTCCTTGAAGAGTGACATCACAAATGAGCCCTTTGTATGTCATCATTTATTACCGGTAATTACCACACTTTTGAGGAAGGTTAGGGTAGGTTTTCTAACCTCACAATCATTTGTTTTGTTTCTTTTTGCGTGAATTTTTGCAATGACTGGAATTTATTGTGTGTGCCTCAATTGTGAAGGAAAATTGTGCAAAGAGATGGCCTCCTCTATATTGTCTTGCTAAAATTTTTTCCATTTTGTCAACCCTTGGCTTCCTCTAATTTTTTCAATGTAGAATAAATGGAATATTATTTTAAAAAAACAGTATCATTGTACTCCTGTAACCACTGTTTATTATATTTAAGCTTTTTTTCCAAATTAAACTAAACTTCTTAAAGAAAAACTCAAAAAGCAACAACAAACAATAAACAGTTATAAAAAAAAGCTATTCAAGTGGTGTTTCTGTGGTAATAGGCTAAGGGCCTAAACAGCTAATTTTAAATGTTAACCAAGGGATAACCAGAGGTATTTACTAGTTATTCACTTGAAAATGGCTAAAGGAAAACTACAAAATCCTGTCATTAGTTATTTGTGCAATATGGGAGTGGGCCTTGCAGCCCTTCCACTGTGACGACCTGTGGGTCTATTGTGGCTCACTTTTGAGTGGTTTCTCACCACTGTAAGCATAGTCCTCCAAAAAGAGGCGGGACCTCTAGATGTTTTTAAGGGCCTAGCAAGAAATAACAGATCTTTAAAATTTTTTACCAAATTTAAATAATCTATATTTAAAAAAAAAGAGCAGTGAAAGGAAAGGTAAAAAAAATGGGAAAATTTCCACTCACCATTTTTGCATTCAATGTGTCAAATATTTTTATCCCTTGTATACGTCGTAAATACTAAAAAAAATACATAAACCAATGATTATAGAATATAAGATAATATAAATATTGCTATAAATCCACCTTGAATGTTCACTATTTGCAGTGTGATGGCAGTCTTTTTAATTTTGAAATAAACAATAAAAATATGTCATTTTCAGACTACTGCTGTCATTTTCAGACTAGTGTCAAAAACAAGTGATCTATGCATTGTTGCCAGTCATTTTCCTTATAGTAAATCGAACAGAAAAATAGGTTTTTTTCTAGCGTATCTTCCAGAAATATAATAAAACTTCTTTCATATTCAAAAAAATTAAAAAGTTATTGTTTTGGACGTTTTGGATTCCCATTCGCAGCGAAATCACTCAATATTCGTAAGGCGAAAGAAAAAGAAACAAGTTAGCTGCCAAAGTTTCAATGAAATTTTGATTCACCCGGCAATAGCGTTAATAGCTTTGAAAAATCGATGTTGCAGGATTTCTGGTCCACATTTGGACACGAATAGCCTGACGCGAATATTTTATTGCCTTTGCCCGATTCATGAGATTCTTTGTGTGTGTCCCCTTTGTCGACATATAACTTGTTGGATCTAAATAAAAAAAAATCCTTTTAATTTTTTTTCAAAAATTTGACTTTATTTTCCAACAACTTTCCCTTCGGCCCATTTCATTTGCCTGTTAATTCTAATTAACATTCCGACTTATTACAGCAAATAAAAAAGTACCCATTCCCTTCCAGAAATTCTGGATTCTTATAAAAGGGATTTCAAAATATCAATGCCAAAATGGAAATCTTTTTTAATTTAGTAGCGATTCTTACGATCTAGAGATATAGGTAAAGGAGTTTCAAAAAAACACAGTGGTACGTCGTGGTACGCACACATAATATAATTACCTACCTATATGGCAAATAAAATATGTTTTCTACAATGAATGCTCGCAAACAATAATAAGCTTCTTTGCGCCACTTTGCACGCACGCACTTTTGTGTACGCAAAGTAGCACTTTCACCGCTCACTGCGGAAATTGCGAACACAAAATCATAGACGCGTTTTTAATTGTGTCAAATCTTAGAGTAAGATAAGAGAATTACTCAAGTGTCAAATGCAGTTTGTTCCCTTAATACCAAATTGTGATACAACGCAAACGCTTTCATGTCAGTTTGGGCATTTAATTAAGTAGTGTTTGTTTGTGTGTTTAGCTTTATTTTTCTTTTAACTCGAAGGAATAATATTTTTCCTGGCACGTGCGCATAGTGGTTTTCCCGCACTTAATGCATCTCCGAAATATGTTTCGCGTAGTTCATCCAACTGCGGAAAACATTACTTTGTGCACTGATCTGGAAACTACTGTTTTCAAAATAAATATTTATTACAAAGGACGCTCTACCCAAAAACACCCCGCCGACAACCGTTCTCACGATCTACACGCTAGTAATTGTTTAAAGCAAGTTAATTTTTGAACAGCCCGTTTGATACAAGACGAGCGGCAACATCGCATAGCGCTCCAAATTTCTGGTTTGTCAACTGTCAACTTGTGTTGGGGTTTTTGTTGTTGGGCAGCTTTCCTGCAAATTTTCCGTGCTGTAAACATGTGTTTATGTAAAGTTTTTTAGGTTTTATTTAGTTTCCAAGATACTTTTTGAGTGTTTTTTCCGTTTAGAAATGGAAACGATCAACAATCTGGAGACCGAGTACAAAGAATTAAACGAGCGAGACCAGTGGCCAAACCATTATCAGGTAAACAAATAGATGCACCCTTTTTCTTGGCCTCATTTTTTTTTCCATTCATTTTTCTTTATTACAAATACGAACAAACATACATTTTACCGAGAATATTTTAATTAGGTTTCTTGCGGTTTTATGAGCTTTTGCCCAGGAAGTTAACTGTAATCACTAATACAAAGGAATCAAGGTGTGATGTGAGTCACAGAACCTTGTGAATGATTTCAATAAATGAGTATAAAATTCCTGCCTACAATGAGCTTGTTTTAATTGCCTCTATTGTCTTCATTTTGCTGATAAACACTTGGAGAAGATTTGGAATAAAATCACTGTTGTATTTACTGTTGGATACTATTATAAATAAAGACAAATGTATCTCTTACATAAATACTTATTTTATGGTATTAGGGACCTTTTGCATGTTCCATTTTTAACTTATGGCTTTATTTGTGGCATGGGCAGTTACATGGTTTAAACTTTATCCCTTACTAAAGGATAGTGTTTGTGTAATGCAGGCTAATAGTTCCTTTATTTAGAGACAGTTTTTGCTGCACATATAACATGACAAAATGTACTGTAAATTTAAGATATTTTTGATACCAGAAAATTATTTCAAGAGCTACCAATGCTGGGTAATCCTTAGATTTAATTTTATGCCAATTATTAAAAATTATTTTGTATAAAAACTGGTAGATACCTATGTGTTGTTTGCAGCAGCAGCACTAACAAAAAGTACACAGTAAACACAGACCTTATCCTATACTCTCCTGGCAGTTTTTCACTGGTATTGGTTTTTCAGTTTTTCTCTAGTTGTTTTTTAAACTTTTTAATTAATTTTGCCCACAAAACACAAAATAGGCTTTTGACAAAAATAAGGGATAACACAAATAACTCAAATAAAAATAGAACACAATACATTGTTTTTTTAAAGGGGTTAAATAAGCTGGTCTTAAGTAGTATGCCATTGAAATGTGGAAGAATGGATTTATTTGAATTATTTAAAATAACTTAGATAGCAATAGAAACTGTCCCTCATTTAAAATGCTTTTCTTACAAGAATTAGGACAGACCTTAACAGATATTTTTTTCGAGAGGAATCTCTCAGTGATTGCTAATTTTTTTAAATAATATTTAGGTGATTCCCAGTGATTTTCAGGTGATTTCTAGTATTTCCAAGTGATTGAACCGAACCATCAGATTCAGACCATAGACACACCCAATTTGAAATCAAATCACAAGAAAGAACAGTAGTCAGCTAGTGAAACCCCAAAAGCACAGACTGGGAGGGCTGCAACCAAAGCTTGGCTGAACACTTGCAGGAGGTTCCTAAATTTATCAAAACCATTAAAGATATAGAAGAGGTGGCAGGACAAATTGAAACTGCTATTCTATCTGCATACCAGGACAACTGTCATGTGAAGACGAAAAAGGACTCTCAGACCACACCTTGGTGGAACTAAAACCTAGACAAATGAAGGAGAAGTGTCAGACAGCTCTATAACAGGGAGAAGGAGAATAACTCATGGGACCTGTATAGAGCTCAAGACTGCTTACAACAAAGAGATTTGGAAGGCGAAAACAGAATCATAGAGGAAATGCTGTGTGGGGTTATTAGATATCCCTGTGGGAGCATGAATCCACAAGATACTGTCTAGAGATAAATCCAAATCCAAAGATAAACCGACCAGATGTGTTTCACCACATTTAGGAAAGAATCCCTTGAATTACTAAGAAACTGTCACTTTTCGGGATGTACAATCATGTCAGACCAGAGTCGGCAGAATCAACCCATGCAGAGGCTGGGCAGAAATATACTGGAGAGGGAAGACTGGAGGCAGGCATATCATATGCAACTCCGGACAAAATAAAATGGGCAGTCAACACCTTTTACCCATGAATGGGACAATTCGCCATTGTCGATTTGCCACAGGCAGATTCGCTGTGGGCCGATTCACTGCAGAACAATTTGCCACAAGAATTTTTGTTTAATTTTAATGTTTTTTGTGTAGTAAACATATTTTTAAACAAATTTTTATAAATTAGTTTTTGAAAAAACTATTTTTTAAAAAAGTATTATTTTCAAAAATAGTACCCTTCACAAGACAGGGGAAGGAATATTCATTCCCTTTTAAAAGAATGCCAAATCCCGGGAACTGATTCTGGGCCAGAAAATAAATTGCAACACCCACCTAGAGAAGGTACTTGGCATTGTGAAAATGGCCTTGTGGACATATATACAAAACAAACCTACTGGCTCTACTTAACAGTAGTGAGACTGATGACATCATATGACTGTTACTGTTACTGAGTAGTTGCGATTTAATGTGTTGGTTTCTATTTTTAAAATTAGGATACCTCGGGTTCCATTATACCTTACAAATAAGTTGACAATTAATCTCGAGATTCATGGATATGTCACTAGACAGACAAACAATTTTTATGTCAATGTAGTAACAAAAAAATGGCAACAAACTCTGTATTTTTTAAAGGTCTTGATGGTTTTAACAGATTTTCAGTTGACTTAAAAAATTGTACTACCCTCGAGAGTTTAAGGAAAAACTTAAAATATTCTTGTTGAAAAGCTGTGATATCTATATGTAGTTATTTTTAAACTTATGTCCTTATTGTTTTGTTGGAACAACTTTAGTATATAATATGTGTTTGTTTTATATTTTTTAACAACTGATTGTTTTCAATTTTTTTAATTTATTGTTTTTATAAATCTCGGTCTTATTTAATTGATTTTATTTACATAAGAATTTTAATTAACTGTTTTGTGAAACTTTCTTAGTTCTTTTATTTTTATCTGCAATAAATCGTCCCATTTTGTTGAAACAATTTTAATATGTTTTAGAATTTTTACCAACAGACTGTTTTTAATTTTTTTATTTTATTGTTTTTTTGTAACTTTTATTAAGTGTTTTGGATAAAGACGCAAAAAAGGTGCAGATGAAAAAAAAGCAAAATCTAGAGAAGGTATGATGGGGATCATGGATCACTTGTTCCTTGTCAGGACATGTTCCGGACGGGGATCATTCGTATCCTTGTGATCGACGTTGGAGAGAGTGAAAACCAGACAGTTTTAACAAGTTCCCAACAAAAGCATCAAACCATCAGTATAATTTAATACTGGTATTTTCCCTCAGAGTAGCTGTTTCTGTTGCTTTCACACAACTTATGCTCTACACGGAGCTATCGCCTACATTCACCTAAGGATGGCCCAAAAGGCTGAAACCGGTCGTGGATTCAATTCAATTCAATTCTTTATTGTACAGTCGGGGACTTAATAAATGGCCGCTGCCGTTTTCAGAAGATCTTGGATGAGAATCCCAATACCGGGCGAGGTTTATGAATCAATGAATTATTGCATTCGTATCGCGCGCTTTTATTCCCTCGACTCCACGTCGATCGGCTTTGGCTGTGCACTTTTGTGCAATGCAATTTTTGCTATTGGAATTAATAAATATTTGGAATATTGGTCGATAAACGGGCGAAGCCATACACGTTTTTTGGATACACACATTTCTTTTTTTAGCTGATTTCTTGTTTATTAGCATAGGATGTGTGTATTCTGGCGGGATTAATACAGACTTTTTATTTAAAGACTAATCAAACCTTGTAGAGATATTTTTAATAAATACCTGCTTTTTTAATTGTTTAACATATAAAGGATGGCCCACCGGAAACGAAAGGTATTACTTTTCGAAAAAATCCAAAAACAAAAAACGGGAAAACAGGAAAAAGGGGAAAGGGAAAACGAAAAACCGGAAAACGGGAAAACATGAAAATGAAAATAAAAATGAAAATGAAAATAAAAATGAAAATGAAAATAATGAAAATGAAAGCGGAAAAAGGGAAATGGACAAACGGGAAAAAGGAAAACGTGTAAACGGGAAAACGGAAAACCGTTACATACATATAAATATTTTTAAAAGTTTAAAGTTAAAAGAATAAAAAACTGAATCAAAGTTAAGACAAAATACATTTATAAAAGGTAAAAACATACATAATATCCTTCAAAGATGCTCGTTTATTCTTATGTTGCGAACATTTTTTAATAATTTTTTTTAATTCCTGAAAAAGCAAATATACATGGAAAAATGTTTTTGTAGGAAATTTTTTGTCTTCAACTTATGTTTAAAACTTTTTTTTTAAACGTACAGTAACCAAGTAATTTTAAAAATACCCTTTTTATGCACACTAAATCCAAAATGGCGGCGGGAGCCGGCCGCCCCCAAGGTCAACAACATATGTCAAAATCGCGACTACACCACCTTATGCAAACTAAAATTCTATAATGACTGGACTATTTAGCTACCCCCAAAAATAGTGTTCTTGTGCATCCAGAAGTCGGGGTAGTTACACATTTAAAACAATTCAAATCTTAAAGTAAAGGCCGTCTTCACAGCTGTTTTCGAATCGCCCATACTCAAATAACCAATTTTAGCTTGTATTTATTTTTTTAGCTTTACACTTTTAAAACTTACCATTTTTAAAATAGCTAGGAATACAAACATGTTGCCTTTGTGTTACTCTATGTAAGTATGTAATAAAAAATATAACAATAAATTAAAATCACTATTATTTGTATTTTTTTAACCGAACATTCAAACGGACTACAGACCAAAGCTAATTTTTTCCGCAATTATGTGTATTTTTTTAACCGAACATTCAAACGGAATACAGACCGAAGCCAAATTTGTCATGATTGAATTTAAGCCAGGAATGCGAATAAATTATATGTGTTAAACGACGCACCACGAAATCCGGTCAATAACCTCGGCCGGTATTGGGATTCTTATCCAAGCTCTTCTGAAAACGGCGGCGGCCATTTATTAAGTCCCCGACTGTACATCGACTTATAAAAGTATATACAATGTCAAATTTTACAGCAGAAAATACTATATAATGTTACATTTAACTCTAGTCAATGATCAAAAAGGTCACTAATGCTATAGAAACATTTATCAATAAGGTAGCTCTGTAGTCTTTTTTTGAACTGTTTTTCTGATGTGACATTATTTATTTCATTAGGAATTTTATTATATACATAACTAGCAAAACATTTTGGACTTCCTAAAAGCTGATAGATGAAAATTTGGAATCAAGATTTTACTTGTTTGCCTAGTATTATAGTTATGACTTGTTGAAACTGTTGGGAATTTGCTTTTGTTTCGCCTTACAAACATAGCCGCCTCAAGTATCAAAATGCCATAAATATTAAGTAGCTTTTGATTTTTAAATATAGGCCTACATGATTCCACAGGGCTCAAGGAAAAAATCTTCCTTAAGATTCGTTTCTGAAGCACAAAAACCCTCCCAATTTCGCATGATTGACCCCAATAAAGAATCATGTATTTCAGATGACTGTATACCAAAGCATAATATACATTTATAAGTTGTTTTGTTGTTAATATGTTTTTCAAATTAACTATTGCGAAGTATGCAGAGTTGAGTTTTCCATCTACATGGTCAATATGACAGGCCCAGGTAAGCTGGCTATCAATATGTAATCCTAAGAACTTATAGCTGTCAACCCTATCAACATTTACACCATTCATGGAGAGGACAAAGTTTGGTACTAACTTTCTCTTGTGAAACACCATGTATTTAGTTTTGCTCTCATTGACTAGCAGTTTGTTACTAGTACACCATTCATGAAACGTATCAAGCATGAGATTGGACTTTTCGATAAGAGTTTGTAGGGATTCACACGATATGACAATGGTGGAATCATCGGCATACAGAACGATTTTTATTTTATCCTCTGGGTACCAACAACTTTCTAGAAAACTTACAAGGTCATTAATAAACAGAATAAACAGGAGTGGGGATAGCACACTACCTTGTGGCACCCCATATCTTTGCTCACAAGTACTAGAGAAATCTGGCATGGATCACTTGTTCCTGATTGTCAGGATGTGTTCCAGACGGGGATCATTCGTATCGTTGTGATCGACGATGGAGAGAGTGAAAACCAAACAGTTTTAACAAGTTCCCAACGAAAGCATCAAACCATCAGTATAATTCAATGCCGGTAGGAGTATTTTCCCTCGGAGTAGTTGTTTCTGTTGGTTTCACACAACTTATGCTCTACACGGAGCTATCGTCTACATTCACCTGAGGGTGGCCCAAAAGGCCGAAACCGGTCGTGGATTGGCATGGATCACTTGTTCCTGATTGTCAGAACGTGTTCCAGACGGGAATCATTCGTATCCTTGTGATCGACGTTGGAGAGAGTGAAAACCAAATAGTTTTAACAACTTCCCAACGAAAGCATCAAACCATCTATCTACCATTATCTGTAGATTAACTTTTTATATTGTTTGCTCATTTAAGATTTAAGTGGTTTAAGAATAGATTAAAAATTTGAAAATAATAGGTTTTAGGTTTTTTGTTCATTATAATTATTTTTGTTTATTTGGTAGTAGTAGTTTTTTAAATTTAGTTATGAGAAATTTAAATACAATAAGCTTTGCAATATATATTTTCTAAGTGATTTATCAGCTTTGTTAACTTGACCTCAGTTTTGTTAATATACTTTTTTTATTTTTTTTTTCTATTTTTGTTGTGTTTTTTGATAAAAAGTAGTTTTTTTTGTTTTGTTATGACTTTTTTATGTAAAATTTGTTCACTACATATATTTTCTGAGTAATTTATCAGCTTTGTTAACATAACCTCAGCTTTGTTAAATCACTTTTTTTTATGTTTACTTTTTCTCCAAAAATATACATTTTTTTTTCTGGGAAACATACTCTATGCAAAATATTAAAGCATTTTCTTTTTAACAGACAATAAAAAGCTTATTTTTCAATATTTTATTTTTCAAAAAAAATGAAAGCTCATTTCACAGGTTTTCTGAAGAACTGCCCATATACAAAACAAACCTACTGGCTCTACTTAACAGTAGTGAGACTGATGACATCATATGACTGTTACTGTTACTGAGTAGTTGCGATTTAATGTGTTGGTTTTTATTTTTAAAATTAGGATACCTCAGGTTCCATTATACCTTAGAAATAAGTTGACAATTAATCTCGAGATTCATGGATATGTCACTAGACAGACAAACAATTTTTATCTCAATGTAGTAACAAAAAAATGGCAACAAACTCTGTATTTTTTAAAGGTCTTGATGGTTTTAACAGATTTTTCAGTTGACTTAAAAAATTGTACTACCCTCGAGAGTTTTAAGAAAAAACTTAAAATATTCTTGTTGAAAAGCTGTGATATCTATATGTAGTTATTTTTAAACTTATGTCCTTATTGTTTTGTTGGAACAACTTTAGTATATAATATGTGTTTGTTTTATATTTTTTAACAACTGATTGTTTTCAATTTTTTTAATTTATTGTTTTTATAAATCTCGGTCTTATTTAATTAATTTTATTTACATAAGAATTTTAATTAACTGTTTTGTGAAACTTTCTTAGTTCTTTTATTTTTATCTGCAATAAATCGTCCCATTTTGTTGAAACAATTTTAATATGTTTTAGAATTTTTACCAACAGACTGTTTTTAATTTTTTGTAACTTTTATTAAGTGTTTTAGGGAATTTTCTTGCCTTTTTTTTTGTTTTTATTTATTTAGGCCCTTTTTTGTTGCTAGCATATTATGGATTATTGCATTTTGTATTATTTACTTTTGTAATTATATAAAAACTACCAGGGATAAACTGGCATGCATGCAAGGCATGACAGAAGAGAGATTACCCGCAGGGGCCTCTTAAACAAAATCAGCTCTAAAAGCATTAAGCTCATACAAATTTCAATCTAGACTAATCTGGAATTGCCTACACAGCCTGAGACAGGCCAGCAGAACAAACAAGATCAGTCCTGTCTGGGTGCCGAGCCATACGAGGGTTCGGTTCGGTTCATCGGGAAATGAAAAAGTAGACGCTTTAGCCAGGGCGGGAGCCGAATCCGCGCTGGTTGGACCGGAGCCTTACTTCGGCGTACCCAATGCCACAGTCGCGAAGAAAATAGAAGAGTAGGTTGTTAGAAAGGGGATTCAAAACTGGCTGGCAACTCTCGGACAACAACACTCCAAAGCCTCTCTAAACAAGCACAGAAGAAACCAACTCCTGCAATTAAACAGGAATAGCCTACGAATAATCATGTGGCTATACACAGGCCAATGCCGACTCAACAAACACATGAACAGACTGGAAGTAACACACCAGGCTGCAAGTTCTGTGTTATTGACGAGTTATCGCTATCAGTATGTTTACATGGGTAGAAATAAAAGCTCTATGAAAAAAAAATGAACGTGGAGTACCCCAGGGCTCTATCCTGGGGCCCACACTCTTATTTATATTAACTCATTGTCTAAAATAAAGTTGAGGGGTAATTTAGTGCTGTATTGTGACGATCAACTAGTAGTTTACAGTGGTAAAAACTTTTTGGAAATAAAAAAATCTGTAATTGCTGAGGTGAAGCTTATTAAAAAATGGCTTAGTGGGCACAAATTGACACTAAATATAGACAAGTCCTGCTATATAATCATATCAAATGGTCAGATGGAGACTGATCCTTTGGCGATTGGCAGTAGTTTGTTGAAGTACAGTAATGTAGTGAAGTACCTCAGTATCTTGATAGATAATAAATTAAATTTTGAAAATCATATTAAAAATATCCGTAAAAAAATAGCAGGTGCTGTTGGCGTGTTGAGGAGGCTATTATGTACCAAGACATCTTATCAGACCTATATATTTTTCACTAGTACATAGTCATTTGCAATACCTGACAGCAGCCTGGTATCCTACCACAATTAGGCATCTAAAGCCCTTAAGAGTTCTGCAAAACAAGGCAATTAAAAATATCTATTTGCTACCTTTCCGTCACCCCTCAAGGGAATTATATAGCCAATATAAAATCCTATCATTGAATAAAATTTATAAAAATCAATTTTACATATGTATATACATGGAGTAATTCGAATGGAAAAATATTCAACTATAGAATTCAAAACAAGGGCTGAGGTGCATGATCATATCACTCGTTCTCACAAAAATCTTGACGTGCCTTTTGTTTCTTCTTTAACAGGAAAAAGATCTTTATTGTGTGAGGATGTGTCTCTGTATAATGGTTTGCCTATTAATATTAGAGTCTTACTTAAAAAATATTTATTAAAGAACAGTACCTCAAATTAAATTAAATGTTCCTAAAAAAAAATGACAAATCTAACCTTTTTCTCTGTTTTTTTTTTCTGTTTGTGTTGTAATTTATATAAAAATCTGTGATTTACATTATGTGATAAACAAAAAGCTATAAAAATAATTTCTTCTTTGGTTTAATAAACATCTTCATCTTAAAAAAAAAAGAAAACGCCACTTCATTTAATCTGTTATTGCGTAGAGTCTGACAGAGAACTAGGGCGAAACTATTCGGACCTGGACAGATAAAGCCTCAGGACCTTGAGGAAATGTCACCAAACAAACTGATCTGCTTTTTAAAAGAGATAAATATTGGTGACATTTATGTTGGGATGAGCCTCAATAGACCACTTGAGTCGCAGTGAAGGGTAGACATTCACACTACTCATAATCAAACCTGACCTAACCTAAGTGATTCTCATGTATGATTCCCAGAAACATGTACAGTGATGACCACCTGTGATTTTCAGTACGCAGGGGGGCTTAGGATTGAAGCCCCCCCCCCCCAGAGTCACTGATTATTGACCCCTAAACATGAGTTTTCTCCAAAAATTAAGATTAAATTGTAACGATCTGCTATCCTGGGAAGGGGATTCATCTCTGCATATCGATCCGCGCTCAAGCCCCCCCCCCCCCCGGTTTCCGTTTTGCATTTGCGCACTGTGTTTTTCCACATGATGGTCCCAAAGTAGGAATAGGGAGAATTATGCATGCAAATTAGATGTTTTGGAAAATATAAATTAATAATTTTGTTGCAGAGGATCAGAGCAAAAAGTTTACGACAAGGCGGAACATGTTCTGAGGCACTAAAACCACAAAACAAGACTCTAAACAGGTATAGGGATGTTCATCCCTACGATCACAGCAGGATCATCCTTCAGCGAGGATCCACCGACTATATAAATGCCAATTTATGTAAAGTAGAAAAAGCTAATAGGTAAGATCTAGAGATAAAATTACTAATACTTAAAATGGTTTAAAAAAAACTGTAGTTTTCAAACTTTTTGAGTGACGATTACATAACTTATTTAGTTTTATTCAATTTTTAAAATCTGCGTCAAATTTCCTTTAAAGTGATGTATCACACTCAATATTTTTTTTAATTTTTTTAAATATTTTTAGTCTTTATTAAGCCCCTGAAGCTTAAAAACGGCTTATATGATTATGCGGTTTTCACAGTTAAACTTCTTTTCAAAATCTTGCTTCGCTCGCTTCAGTCAGTTTTTTCCTCTCTTGCTTGAAAGTACCTTAAACCCCCCAACAAGTGCCCAATTCGGGACACAGTGTACGTTTTTAATCTAGAAATAGAAACATGTATAATATTTTTATCAAAAAAGAGAAAAAAATACTTTGGGAGAGTTTGTGGTTAAATATTTTCTCTACTAATTGTTTAGAACCTTGAATACTAATTGTATTTTGTATTAAACACATTTTTATTAAAATTATATGTTGTTGTTACAGGAAATACATATTAACGCAAGGACCCCTTCCCAATACAGTCAGTCATTTTTGGCTGATGGTGTGGGAGCAGGACACTAGGGCTGTTCTTATGCTGAACAAATTGGTTGAGAAAAAACAGGAAAAGTGTTCACAGTATTGGCCGTCAAAAGTTGGAGAGGTTAGTCATATGAATTTAGCAAAGTTCAGAAAAATACCTTTGTGCTAAAACTCAAATTGCTAAAAATTTTTGAGCATTTCCTATCATATTGCTTTAAAAATTTATACCAGGGCCCTTTTAGGATGAGAAATATTTTTAAATTTTAAACCTAAATCCCACAGGATCTGGATCAATCAGGGATCAATTTGCAGTTGCTTCCACAGAGATATGCGATTTCTGAGCAGTCAAGAGTGAATTAGTAGTGCCATATAAAATACGTGTGAGCTAAAATAACTAAAAACTGAAATATATTTTATTCAACTCCAGACTAAATTACCTTTTGTTTGATACCACACAAGCTATGTTTTGACTTAAACTTAAATTTTTGAAATCTACCTCCACCCTTAAAAAAAACAAAAACTATAATGTATTTTGTTAAACTCCGGACTCAATTACCTTTCGTTTGATATCACACACGCCATATTTTCACTTAAACTCTAATTTTTGAAATATACCCCCACCCTTTTTTAAAATAAATTAAAATGTATTTTGTTTAACTCCAGACTCAATTACCTTTCGTTTGATAGCACACACGCCATATTTTCACATAAACTCTAATTTTTGAAATCTACCCCCACCCTTTTATTTGGTTTGTGTTCGCTGGATTTTGTTCATTTTTAAATGGGACCATCTCGACCCAAGACCCAGCCTAGGTACCAAATTTCATTAAAATCGGCCAAGCGGTTTTTGAGTTATGCGCGTTGGTCGTTACAGACAGACATACAGACAGACAGACATACAGACAGACAGACAGACAGACGGCGCAACAAAAAAGTTTCAAAATCATCTGAAACGCAAAGATATTTAAAAATTTTTGAAATCGGAGCAACTTTTTTTTCTCGAAAAAATTAGGATCACCATAGCTCACACTACTATAGTATAGTATATGTGTGAGCTAAAAATACATTGAGAAAACCTATATTTTAGACATGTATAAGGGCAGTGTAGCTCGCCCTCTAACGGCCACAGTGGGTGTCCATATTCGGGTTTCTCATCCCAAAAACCCCTGGGTACCAATTCTTAAAGTAGACAGTTTAACAATTATTTAATATTTGTTTAGTTTCTAGATGTTAGTTTTTTAGCAGGTATACTTTAAATGGTACTATAAAAACAAATGTGCCAAAAACTAAATTTAATTGATAAAAATTTGACCATATACCAATACAAAAACTTTTTTCTGTGTAGTTTTCTATAAAACTGACCAAAACCATTTGAAAGATGGGATAAATTTTTATCTATCTATCTATTTAGCCTTCTTAGATCCATCTTTGGACATAAGCCTTCCCCAATATTTTCCATTCTTCCCTGTCTGTCGCCGTGTTCATCCATCTAGTTCCCGCATGTTTCTTCAAATCGTCCGCTCATCTCATTTCAGGTCTTCCCCTACTTGTTTTATTTTCCCAAGGTCTCCAGTTTACATACATTTGTTCTTCTTTCTTATCTGTTATTTAAGCGATATCTTCAGCACATCGTAGGTGGTTTAAGTATTGTCCGTTTACTTTTTACGCCTTATGCAAAAATATAAATTTTTAAATTTGGCAAAACTTGCTAAATATAACCAATTTTTCACAAATTTTGCCAAGTTTCATATTTTTCCGGAGGTATAAAATTTTTAACTCTCCTTCAAATGGTGTTAGCCAGTACAGAAATAAGATTTTTTTAAATATTTTGTTTAAATGCGACAAAAAGACACTATTAAATACTATGAAAGAAATCGTCATGACACATGAGCTGAGAAATAGATTCAAGGTTTTAAATATACTATTAGTTTTCTGATTGTTGAAACAACTAAAAATATTTCAAAAAAACATTCTTTGGACCAGTGCAAACAGAAGATGGTTATCGGCGGATACAAAGTGTTACAGGTTCACAACCACAAATAAAACGAGTAAATGTCCAAAAACAATATGTCAATATATTTCGACAACTCAATGTACAAACATTCACTAAAACTCACTAATAACTCACTACTGAAATCGGCTTATTAACTTTGTGTTAATAACTCGCGATTACTACAGTTCGTTATCTCTGACTCACTCTCGTTGCGCGATGTCCGGCCTTTTATAATGTCGTCGATCTTTCGCGAACTATCTATCCTTCTTTGATACGAGTGTTAGTCATAGATAACGCAACTAAAACCTAGACTAATAATACAACCATAAGATAAATCAACGTAATACTATACTAAACCTAAATAAATTTTAACTATAAAATTTTAATAACTTAATTTTGTAATAAAAGGAATTATGAATAAGAACAGTTAAAAGATGGCGCAAACATCCTGAGATTCATTAAAAGTAGAACATTCGCTTGGTTGGGACATGAGCAAAGAATGGATAAGACAAGAATACCTAGAAAAATAATGAACTGGATACCTGCAGGAAGGGATACCTGCAGGCAGACCACCAAAAAGGATAGACAATGTCGAAGATGACATCAAGAATATGGGAATAAGACGCTGGCGAAGAATCGTACCAGATAGGGTAGAATCAAATACGTTAGAGCATAAATACATGTTTAAAAAATCAAAAAGTAAAGCACTCATAGCTTGCTTTGAAAACAATGGCAAATTTAAATTCGCAGACGCGAGTTTTCAAGTGCGCATGCGTGTATTTTGTCACGTAGAAACACAGCTGCTGTGTGAATGGACGCCATATTTGTTGTTTATTTACATTTTGCGGTGTGTTGTGTTTGTCGTGTAAAATTATGTTTTTTTCTGTGAAAAATGGGAAATAATTCACTTCAAACATGTGCGATTTGGGGCAAAATGTTCGGGAGAAGTAGGTGAGTGCCATTCCATAGGTAATTACTTGTATTTTTCTTTATAATTTGTTAATAAAGTTAAGAGTGGTTTATAGATGCCATTAAACACTCTTCATGTCGATAATAAATCTGCACAATTAATTTTAGAAAAACTACAATTTTTATCCACAATTTGATAAAGTTTCACCCAATCAACTAGTTGTTAGACAAAAAAAATAATAGACATATCCCTACATATAGTCAAATAATGTAGTAACGTAACGGAGTATGTTCCAAAACCACCAAAACCGACGCATGCGCAGTAACCGAAATCCTGTCCACCTAAAAAAGAAACATTAAGAGTTAAATGGGGGTCCTGGCTTCAAGCATCGCGTGTAAGAATGCATGGATATGTCCGATATTTATGTTTTAACGTATTTGGGTAGAATGGAGGGCTCTGGTTAATCAGGCTAAAACCCACCATGTGTTGTAATACCACTTGAAAAAGATTAGGTTTTTTGATTGTTAGTGTAGAATCAGATTTTTATACAGTTTTACATGCTTATTAGCTATTGGCTCCACAAATTTAGGTGTTTAGTGTCATCTCTCAACTTGATATGCTTTTTTTTCCAAACCTTAATGATATTTTCTTCGTTTTGTTATTTTCAACACACCACATAATGTTATAAATATTACTTCTCAGAATTAAAAGCTATTATCGCTATGGCACCATGTATTTCGTGGAAATTTGGTCAATATTGGTTAACAAAGATTAACAGGCATATGCTATTAATTTCCAAAAACCATTTACAACGGTTTTAATTGATACACTTTTTTTGGAAATTGTTTTGGTAATAAAAACATAAATTGTTTTTACAGGGCTTAATCAATCGATGTTCAGTATACAGGGCGACTCAAATACCTTAGAACAAAACTACATGGCATACCTATGCATTCTTACACGTGATGCTTGAAGCCAGGACCCCCTTTAATTCCTAATGTTCCCATTTCGGGTAGACAGGATTTCGGTTACTATGCATGCTTCAGTTTTGGTGGTTTTGGCTGTTATGCCACTACATTATTTCACAATTAAGGTTATGTCTGAAGGGGAATTCGCTACTCCAAAAAACATACAGTGATTTCCATTTTTAAAGGTATTCCCAATGATTACCAGTGATTCCCAGCGATTCCCAGGTAATTTCGAGTGATTCCAAGTGATTCCCAGGTGATTCCCAGAAAAATGTACAGTGATTACCATCCGCGAATTCCCCCTCGGTTTAGGAAAAGTTGGGAAAACGCGGTAAATGTTTTGGAAAACTCCAGAAAACTCTGAAAATGTTCAGGAAAACTCCAGACAAGTTCAGGAAATAATCAGGAAAAAATTGGAACATTTTTTTGGAATTGCAAATGTTTAGGAAAAGCCTCAAACACTCGGAAAATCTTCAGAAAGACTATGCTAAAGTTTAGAAAAAGTCTAGAAAACTCATAAAATGTTCTGGAAAACCCTGGAAATATTTAGAATAAGTATGGAAAAACTTGGAAATGAGAGATAATGTCCGGAAATGTTGAGGAAAATTATGGAATACTCAGAAAAAGTTCAGAAAAAGTATGGAAAAGTCTGGAAGTGTCCTAAAAAAGTCTGAAATTTTTAAGGAAAAGTCTGAAATTTTTAAGGAAAAGTCTGAAAATTGTCACGAAATATATGGAAAACTCTGGAAAAGTTCAGGAAATGTCCAGAAAAAGTCAGGAAACCTCTGGAAATGTTTAGGAAATGTATGGAAAAATTTTGAAATGCGCTGGAAAAGTTTAAAGAATTTCAGGAAAAGCAGAAAGTAATCAGGAAAATTCTCAAAATGTTTATGAATACGACCCTGAAGTTTATTTCACAACTTTTTTTATAACTACCAAAAATCTAAAAAATATACAATATTGCGATTAAAATAAAACTTGTTGTTTATTTCTAAGTTGGCCATTAAAGGTGTTGTCCGTTTCCTTTTCCCACAAGCCTGCTGACGGATACCTACATTAAATTGAATTTTGGCATGAAATGGTCGGAAATTATTCCATTACTTACCGTTCACAAAATATTTTATTATGATTATTATATTGTAGCAGTCAAATACAATATGTGTTCATAACCTTAAAATGCCAATGATTTCCAGTGATTCCCAGGTGATTGCCAGCGATTCCCAGGCGATTACCAGCGATTCCCAGGTGATTTCCAGTGATACCCAGGTGATTCCTATATGATTCCCATATGATTCCCAGAAAAATGTACAGTGATTACCTCCCGCGAATTCCCCCTTGGTTATGTGTATAATTTTTTTTCTAAAAACTAGTTGATCGGGTGAAAATTAATCAAATTGCGGATTAAAATTTGCGTCTGCGAATTTAAATTTGCCATTGTTTCCAAAGCAAGCTATGATTGCTTCTCGATTTTTTAAACTAATATTTATGCTCTAATAGACCGGGCAAAAATTTATGATTTTCAAACAATCCTACCTCTTTATCAAATTTTGTACACATATACTGTACCCTTCCACGGTTACAAAAATCTACTTCGTTAAGTTTTTTGTTAACTTTTCTGTGACGCAGAGGCGATTTACTGATATACAAGATTTGTACAAACATAGGTTTCTTATTAATTATATTTCTTGACAACCGGGACCACCCTGTATATACTGCCTACATTTTTTAAAACCTGTTTAGATTTTTAATAAAATGATGTATCACATTATTACAATTTTTTTTTGAAATTAAGGAAAAATCTGAGCAAATATTTAGTTTTTCCAAAAATTTTGCGATTTTTTTTAACACTTCTTTTTTTGTTTTTTAATTTTCAAAAGCAGAAAACAAACAACAAATCATACGGTTTACCACAAAAAGTTTTTGGAATCTCTCTACTACTAAAATATCGTAAAAAAAGTTAAATATGCTACCGGGGAAACACGATAAGTTTTTATGCAGATTAATCAAATTTTCTTTACAACCAAAAACATTCAAACAACCGTTTAAATTATTTAAATGAATTTAGCACCAGTTTATAGCAGGTTTATAGTGCTTTCACAAAAAAAATTTAAAAAAATGATAGGATAAGCCCAATAAATAATCAGAAATAATAAAAATGCCTATTTGGTGTCTTGATTTTATTTCAATTTTGTCCCTTTTTACCTCATAACATTGCCATTTCTGCTGAGGATTTTATTTGGTGATATTTTTTGATTTCTTGTACATTTCGAAATAAAAAAATATCACATTTGTCTATCCGCGCGATGGCGCTCTATATGCAGTTATTTATTCTAGCAGGCCATGTTTTTTAAAAATGAGTACTTTTTTACCGTTTTCAACGTTTCAAAAATAACAATCAAGCTCGCGATAGGGATACATTTATAAAATTTAGTACAATTAACAGAAATATTATGGTTGACGAGCAAACCTATATAAATACCTGAAATTTTGCGAACATGTCAAAATATCGCCATTTTTTCTCGTAGAGATGCCAAAATCGACGTTTTTTTTTAAATACTTATATACAATGTAGCCAAACGCCGAACTTAGCAAAGTATGAATTAAATGAATTTAAAAGAGATCTAAAATTTTTAGTCACTATACTTACGTAGGTATCTGTTATTCTACACTAAAATAAAAGACAGTGTACTTGTAACTTTACACCCGTTAATAATTTTTGCTCACAAATTTTTTTAGCTAAACCCAGAACTTTTTTGCAGGAAGTCACTGGCAGATGTAGTGACTATTTTAAATTTTAATGTCATTTAGCTGGGTAGACATTTTCCTTTTTTGTCTTTTTTCTGGAAAACGGTTAGGGATACAAAAAATTGCAGGGGATCAAAAAGTTTCTAAATAAAACAAAGAATCAATTTTATAAATTTTGAATCTGCCATTAACTTACTGGAAGAAAGTTCTGGGGAAAAAGGGAGATATTTGGCAAGCCTAGATGATGTATACCTTGTAGCTAAATACACGTTCCAAATTTGAGCCAAATATCTCAAAAACTGCACGAGCTTTAAAGAAAAACGAATAAAAAATTGAAACTTTGACACCTTGTATCTCGAAAACTAAGTATTTGCGGAAACAAGTTTTTATCTTAAATCTACGCCAAGTGAAGTGTCGCCATAAGGATTCGTGGAGAAGGTTAAAAGTAGACAAACAGTTAAAAATGGTCGAGACTCAGCTGCTGTTATTTTTGCTGTGTTTTTCTTGAAAAAAAAATCTTGGACTTATAGTTATATTTTTAGACCCTGATCAGTTTTTGACAGTTAGATTTTATCCCAAATTTAATTAAAAAAACTGGCAAAAACACAAATAAACTAAAGCGGCGATTGAAAAGCATTTGACATTTCTAAACAAACACTCAAACATTAGCCAGATGGCGGCCATTTTGAATTTTTCATTTCAACTTTGCTCAAGTCCAATTCGTTCTGTAATCCTTGTACGTACTAGATTTCAAAATGATGGCAGGTTTTTTTTTCTTGCAGGTACTAAACTTCAAAGATGTAGGCTTAAAATTAGAGTATTTAGAACAGCAGGACCATTCCTATTATTTAACTAGAGTATTAAGGTAAGAAAATATTAAGATTTTAGTACAATTAGTTTGTGTATCAAAGAAGTGCGCATAAAGTAGGGTTAACTGTATTATATACAATTAAGTTTGTGCTTCAGTATAAAGATTTTATGATATCAAACAAAAAAAAAACGTTTATCTTACAAATTATAAATGCTTTGACGGCAGGGTCCCTCACGTCAAACTGGACAAAATAGCAAGACGAAAAAAGTAACAGTTAAGAATTAGTAAGCGGCCAATTTTTTTTGTAGACTTAAATGCGTTTGAAAGTAAATAGCAATATTGTCCTACAAACTGTATCTTTGGTCAATTGGTTTAGTCAGTCCGAAGCTTGAAAAATGTCTGTACCTACGTACTCTGTTAGGAATTACTTTCAAACTGAACTGAAGCTATTAAGGCTGTTACTCATCACTGTGTACTATAAAATATATTTTTTTAGTCGGATGTCAACTTATAGTCTGTGGGTTTAGTGAGAAACGCCACATAAATATTTCACTTCTGGTTACCAGTTTAAAATAAGACACAATAAACGCCGGGAGACACTCGATCAAAGCTACTTTCCCCTCCTGCTGTCCCCAAATAATAATCCTAACACGTTACAATTGTATAGGTACGTTTTAAGAAAACTTAAAATATCTTCATTACGGGTGACATTTATGAATGTTTTGATAAATCGTTGGAAGGCTCTAAAAAATCCTAAAAATAAACAACTTTTTTCAGACTTTTTTTTTAAAGAGCCTTCCAACCATCTACTAATCATTACACACATTATTATCTTAAAATATACCTGTACAATGATGGTACAAAAATACTGGTAACTGGAATCGCAATATTTAATATTTGCATTTGTTTGTTACTCTAAGGTCAAGGAGTACTCTAGACTAGAGACCCTGTATGTATGACATATTTTAAAAAAATGGGTGGCGGAACAAAGATCGAAAGACAAAAGATCGAATACAAAAGATCGAAAAACAAAAGATCGAAAAGGCAAAAGATCGAAAATACAAAAGATCGAAAAACAAAAAGATCGAAAGACAAAAGATCGAAAAAGAGAACATCGAAAAGGCAAAAGATCGAAAATACAAAAGATCCAAAAACAAAAGATCGAAAAACAAAAGATCGAAAATACAGAAGATTGAAAGTACAAAAGGTCGAAAGACAAGAGATCGAAAGGCAAAAGATCAAAAAACAAAATATCAGAAGACACAAGATCGAAAAAAAAATAGCAAGTAAATAAGATCGAAATATACAAAATGACGCGTCTCATGTTTGCTTCGGTATATTCACATAAACAGTTTAATCAGGCTCATGAAAGGTAAAATGACCTAACCGTTAAATAAACCAATGGCTTGTCATACTTAACACAAATTATATAGTTTGATAAAGGGGTCTCTTTTTGAATCATATTTTTTCAAAAAAAAACTTTCCTGATTTCTTTCCCGGGATTCTAGAGGGTGTGTAACTAAACCGAACCGAACCGAACCAAAACGAATCGGTTCGGTTTGGTTTTACACCCTGTAGGATCCCGGCAAACATTTCAGGAAAGCTTTTTTTTGAAAATATATGTTAGAAGGAGACCCCATAGTCGAACCGGTTCGCTTCGGTTGAGTTACACACCCTCTAGGACTCCGGAAAAGAAATCAGGAAAGTTTTTTTTTTAAAACTATATAATAGCGATATTTTGAAACGCGCTATTTTCGATCTTTTGTATTTTCGATCTTTTGAACTTTCGATCTTTTGTTTTTCGATCTTTTGTATTTCCGATCTTTTGAATTTTCGATCTTTTGTTTTTTGATCTTTTGTATTCGATCTTTTGTCTTTCGATCTTTTGTCTTTCGATCTTTGGTCCGCCACCCTAAATAGAGACGCGACAAACCCATCAAAGTCACTCAAACTCACAGTTTTTGGTTATGGTATTTTCTTGTCAAGTTTATTGGCGTTTCGATAAAATCATTTATGTTGTCAGCGGTGAGTGACATCAATTATAAAGTAATATAGAACTAAACACGTTTGTCCATCATCCTCTGTAAATGTTTGTCAGAAATCATTTATTTTTATTTTCCGACGCTTATGAATTAATTAATTAAGGACTGAAGGTGTGTCTCTCTCTAAACAAGACTAGAATATAGGGGACCGATATTTCCCTCTTAAATAAATTTGACTTTGATAAGTTTGTCGTGTCTCTATTTATTTAAAATATGTCATACATACAGGGTCTCTACTCTGGACCTTATAGTTATTTAATTATCTTATCTTGTATCAAGGTCCGAAGAGGATAGGTTACCTGGTAACTTTCTGACCAATCAGAGCCAGTTGTTGAAGCGGGTAATGACGTCACCCGGAGTGCCCATTTAAATAAAAAGGATTTAATATAGTAGAAAATCGTCAAGTTTCTTGTGTCCCGTTATTAATTTAAATGTAAATATGTTTTGTTATTTTTCTTCTTCTCTACGTGGATCAACATGCGGAAGTGATCACTATTTTCTGGAGACCAAAATTCTCTTTCCTTATCAAGGCCGAAGCCTCCATCAACAAAATCTTGATGATACAGTGAATGAGGAAATTGATCACTGTCAATATAATCTACTAAGCCTAGAACATGACAGCGTAAAAAACTTATACAAAAAGAGACTGAACGAAAAACTTAATTCAAGTTCAGGTGAAACCCCAGATGAGGAATACGAATGTATCACATTAAGCATCCATCAAGCTGCAAAAGAAGCACTAGGATTAGTGGAAGAAACTCCTAAAAGAACAAAACCATACTGGTGGGATGCTGAGATTGAAAGTGAAATAGAGGAAAAAAGGAAATTATATCACACGTACTTATCCCAAAAGACAGATAGAAGCAGAGAAGAATACAAAATCGCGCAATCAAAGGTGAGAAGAATGATCAGTGATAAGAAGAATGAATCATGGATGGAAAAGTGCCAGAAAATAGATTCTTACTTAGGAGGTAGGAGAAGTACTGAAAGCTGGAAAACTATAAGATCGATCAAAAAAGAAACATGCAGAGATATTATTTCACCAATACCAGACAAAGAATGGGATGAGCATTTTAAAAAACTTTTAACTGAAGATAGAGCAGAATTCAAGGAAGACGAAAGAGACAATATCATTAGAACGATGGGATCTCCAGTACCCCTCACAATATCTGAGGTCAAAAACGTGTGCAAAACCTTAAAAAGCGGTAAATCTGCCGGACCCGGAAATATCCCAGCTGAACTTATTAAATATGGCACTGAAGAATTGTTTTGTAGATTACGGAATCTTTTCCAAAGATATTTAAATGGAGCTGTAGTACCAACTGAGTGGAAAACGTCATATATATCCACAGTACACAAAAAAGGAAGGAAAGATATATGTGACAATTATAGAGGTATATCTGTAACTAGTACGCTAAGCAGAATATATGGCAAAATAATAAGAAATAAAGTGGAGAGCGAATATAAAGATATGGAGGCAGAAGAACAAGCTGGTTTCAGGGCGGGTAGATCGACTTCAGATCATCTCTTTTGTATAACCCAAGTTATTGCAAAGAAAATGGCATACGGACAAGAGCTCCATCTGCTTTACGTAGATTTGCAGAAGGCATATGATAGTATACCACTAAATCTACTTTGGAAAGCGTTGGAAAAGACAAACATAAGCGTACAACTAATTAAGGCCATCAAAGAGTTATACCGCAATAGTAAGGCAAAAGTTAAAATAAAAGCAAAACTAACCAAAGGCTTTCAAGTAAATAAAGGTCTTAAACAAGGTTGCTGTATCTCGCCTACGCTCTTCAAGATATATTTGGAACAGGTCCTTAAAGTCTGGAAGAGAAAATGCCAAAACATGGGAATTCCGTTGAATGAAACCACCTTGTATACTTTATGTTTCGCCGATGATCAGATAGTGGTGGCTCAGGATTATGACGACCTCGAATATATGACACGAAAACTAATAGAAGAGTACAATAAGTGGGGACTAGAGGTTAATATCAATAAGACAGAGTATATGTGTATTGGTGGAACGAAACAGGATCTAATCTTAAATACTGGGCAGCGAATTCAGTCCTGTGATGAGTATAAATACTTGGGTCTGAAAATTACAGCTGACGGAACACTAGACAAAGCTATAAAAGATAGAAACGTACAAGGAAGAAGAGCAATAACTTTATTAAATGGAATAATTTGGGACCAAAGTATATCAAAACATAACAAAAAGCTTATATATAACACAATTGTAAAGAGTATTATTACATACGGCTCAGAGGTGTGGCCAATCAAAGATAGAACAGAAAAAATGCTTTCCGCTACGGAGATGGACTATTGGAGAAGAGCAGCAGGGAAATCAAAAAGAGAAAGAGTTACCAATCAAAGAATAAGAGAAATTATGACAGTGGGTGAACGTACTCTAGTGGATGATATAAGAACAAAACAACTGGTGTGGTACGGACATGTACAAAGAATGGATGATGGAAGACTACCTAAACAAATATTACAATGGAAACCAACTGGCCGAAGAAAACGAGGAAGACCAAGGAGAAGCTGGAGAGAAGGAATGGATAGTGAAATAAGAATAAGAGGCCTAGATGATGAATTATGGGCAAACAGAAACGAGTGGAGATTGGGTATCGGAAGACGTAGAACGTTGTGAAACCGATAAATATATATATATATTTTTCTTAAAGTATCTCTAATAACAATATTCATAAAATACATCAACTAACTCAAATATGAAACTTACCTTATATCAAATATCCCAAAGGCACAATGTCTTGGAAAGCTTTTAGTCCGTTAAAATAACTACAAGTAGAACGTATAAGTAAACTAAAACAAGTATTTACAGTTTTTAAATAAATATAGTCCCAAAAAAACACCACAAATGTAAAAAATAAACCATCGCAGAATAAAAAAAGTTAGAAACATATGTAAATAAAGCGCTAGGCAACCTATCCTCTACAGACCTTGATCTTGTATTTTAGATTGACAGACACAGAAAGTGACAAATCCCGCGACATCCTGCAGTTCCACTACACGACGTGGCCTGACTTCGGAGTGCCGTGTTCGCCTGTAAAATTCCTCGATTTTTTGAGGAGGGTAAGAAAAGCTGGCGTCCTCGAGGAGGAGGTCGGACCGGCTGTAATTCACTGTTCTGCCGGAATCGGAAGATCGGGCACCTTTTGTTTGGTGGACTCATGTTTAGTTTTGGTAAGTCACATAGTCCAGTCATTATTATCAGGTTGCAAAAGGTGGTGTAGTCGCGATTTTGTCCTTTTTTTTTTTGTAATTACTTGGCTCCTGTACATTTTAGAAAAAAAAGTTTTAAACAAAATTTGAAGATTATAAAATTTCCTACAAAAGTCCTATTTTACTTTTTTTCGTCAGACGACTGGTTTTCGAGTTATAAGGCTAATCATTTCGCATTTTTTCTAGTAACCTTTAACTTAGAAACTGCTTATTTTTGAGAAAATTAATAGCCTATAAAATAATATATTATTAAGTTGTTACAAAACCATATACTTAATTTAGCAAGGGTGTCACATTGACCAAGCAGTGTTCTGAGGAGTCCCATAAGGACGAAACAGTTAACTGTCAACACTTATTAGGTGTCCATTAGATCTTGGACCTCCGTGAGGTTAAGCTTTCGAGCTACCCACGGAAAAATATGAAAGAAACAAAAAACCCTTATTTTTACCCGATTAGCCACGAAAACTTGTTTGATTTTTAATTTACGGGTACTAAATTTTAAATTTTTTTAATATTTGGCTTTAAACTCCGTTGACTGACGCGATGCCGACGTCTTGATAGCGGAATAAACGCAATTAGCGTTGATCTGACATAAAAAAGGCAATGTGTGTTGTAGGTCACGTGATGGATTCTTTATTTCAATCGATACTTTCATCGATCGATGATATAGCAGTTTTACTCGCCTGCTGCTGTTTTTTTATTTTCTCTCGTACTTCGGTAGATGGCGCTTCTTGTGGGGTGTATGATTTTGTTTTCTTACTAGAAATGTAAGGTGGAAGACAAAACCGTATACTTAATTTAGCAAGGGTGTCACATAAGGACGAAGCAGTGAACTGTCAACACTTATTAGGTGTCCATTAGATCTTGGACCTCCGTGAGGATAAGCTTTCGAGCTACCCACTAGTGATGGGCATTTCGGAACATTCGAATCGATTCATTTTAATGTTTCGAATCATCTGAATTCTCGCATTTTTAGCTCGGAAACATCTTCGTTTCGTTGTTTCGACTACCGCTACTGCAGTCCGCACGAACACCAAAAGCCTAAGGCCCGACGCACATATATTACACTTTGCCTTATCCTGTTACTAAGTTTGGCAAAGTAGTCCCAAACAGAACTCCTTTTATTACCCGACAATCCAGACATGTTAAAAAATATTTTTTATAAAACTAATACAACAACTAATTCATAAATAAGCTTTAAAAATAATACTTAATATCATTTAAGTGTCAGTTAAACAATCGTGAATAATGTGAACGTGAACCGAAATAGCAAAACAATTCCTACTAGGGATCACGAAACAACACGGCACTGTTTCGAAACAATGTATCGAATCATCGACTCAGGGGCCATCACGAAACAACGGAACTGAACGCGTTACGAAACACTGCACGAACGCCAACCGCACGTTCAGTCGGCTCGGCTGTATCCGGATTCTTTCGAGTTGCAGTGATTCCGGATTTGGTTATCGATTGCTCTCGGCAACGATACATGCAGCAGAATAGTTGCGCTTGGGCTCGATGGGCCCGGGATATTGATGTGTCGAAACACAGGCACTGTGGTTTTTCGAAACAGTGAGACACGACACTGTTTCGAAACAATGTATCGACTCAGGGGCCATCTCTACGACCCACGAAAAAATATGAAAGAAACAAAAACCCTTATTTTTACCCGATTAGCCACGAAAACTTGTTTTGTTGTCTGAGTAGTTTCTTTGCTGAGATACATACCCTGTAGTGTTAGCAGTACACCCGTTTCCCATGTATTTCCATAGTATATGCAAAATAAACCGAAATTATTAAGTTTTATGTAGTTTTCTTAAAAAAATAAGCCTTTTACAGGTAATGTGTAATTAATTTTAAAAAACAACAAAGATTGCGGGCAATTCCTCAAAAAGGGATATTAGTAGCTCGCATACTAGTTTCGGTCTTCTTGGACCTCTTCGGTACGAGCGTAACAAGTGTTAAGGGACGATTAATGGGGATGATGGTGTCTGAAAAGGAAACATGAAATGTGGACATTTACTAAAAACAGACCAACTGCCGAATTGCAATATCAGTCAGGGTAGCCTCAGGTTTGAGGCGAAATTTGACGTCACTACGGAGACAGATATAATCAGTCTCAGTAAATCTCTTAAGCCCAGAGATAAATTAAAAGGAATATTGTGAGGACATACTTAACGAAAAAACCACAAAGATTGCGGGCAATTCCTCAAGAAGGGATATTAGTAGCTCGCATACTAGTTTCGGTCTTCTTGGACCTCTTCGGTACGAGCGTAACAAGTGTTAAGGGACGATTAATGGGGATGATGGTGTCTGAAAAGGAAACATGAAATGTGGACATTTACTGAAAACAGACCAACTGCCGAATTGCAATATCAGTCAGGGTAGCCTCAGGTTTTAGGCGAAATTTGACGTCACTACGGAGACAGATATAATCAGTCTCAGTAAATCTCTTAAGCCCGGAGATAAATTAAAAGGAATATTGTGAGGACATACTTAACGAAAAAACAACAAAGATTGCGGACAATTCCTCAAAAAGGGATATTAGTAGCTCGCATACTAGTTTCGGTCTTCTTGGACCTCTTCGGTACGAGCGTAACAAGTTGTAAGGGACGATTAATGGGGATGATGGTGTCTGAAAAGGAAACATGAAATGTGGACATTTACTGAAAACAGACCAACTGCCGAATTGCAATATCAGTCAGGGTAGCCTCAGGTTTGAGGCGAAATTTGACGTCACTACGGAGACAGATATAATCAGTCTCAGTAAATCTCTTAAGCCCGGAGATAAATTAAAAGGAATATTGTGAGGACATACTTAACGAAAAAACAACAAAGATTGCGGGCAATTCCTCCAAAAAAGGGATATTAACCCCTTTTTGAGGAATTGCCCGCAATCTTTGTTGTTTTTTCGTTAAGTATGTCCTCGCAATATTCCTTGTAATTAATTTTATTGCAGAATTTTTTTAAACTATGTATCACTTAAGCTGGTCAGGCCCATGATTAGCACTTAATTGGTATCCCTAAGTTGGGGGTTAGTTTTTAAGATCACGAAAAAAAATCATGTTTTTTTTTAGGGTTTATTCCGTTTTCAAAAAAACTAAGCATTTTAGGCAGTGAATAAAAAAAAGATGGTAAAGCTATTATTGGCACTACAGGAGCGTCCGCATGTTGAGGTTATTTTATTTCATTACAATTTTTTTAATTTTTTGTTTATTTTATTCAATCTTCTTAAAGACTAAGCATTCCAAAAAGTCTCGGTTTACTCTAAAAATAGAATTATTTTTAAAACGATATGTATCTAGTGGGTTTTCGTTAACGGGGAACACTCAAGGAACATACGCATGTTTGATTATTTTCTTTTTCAATTTTTGGACGCCCCTGGTGTATTAACAGTTACCTAAGGACTTCACCCTGGATAAATCTACAATTGATTAGTTACTTAAATGTTATAAATATACACATCGTTTAAAGGAAAACTTATATATTTATCGGTTTCACAACGTTCTACGTCTTCCGATACCCAATCTCCACTCGTTTCTGTTTGCCCATAATTCATCATCTAGGCCTCTTATTCTTATTTCACTGTCTATTCCTTCTCTCCAGCTTCTCCTTGGCCGTCCTCGTTTTCTTCGGCCAGTTGGTTTCCATTGTAGTATTTGTTTAGGTCTTTCATCATTCATTCTTTGTACATGTCCGTACCACACCAGTTGTTTTGTTCTTATATCATCCACTAAAGTACGTTCACCCACTGTCATAATTTCTCTTATTCTTTGATTTGTAACTCTTTCTCTTTTTGATTTCCCTGCTGCTCTTCTCCAATAGTCCATCTCCGTAGCGGAAAGCATTTTTTCTGTTCTATCCTTGATTGGCCATACTTCTGAGCCGTATGTAATAATACTTTTTATAATGGTGTTATATATAAGCTTTTTGTTGTTTTGATATACTTTGGTCCCAAATTATTCCATTTAATAAAGTTATTGCTTTTCTTCCTTGTACGTTTCGATCTTTTATAGCTTTGTCTAGTGTTCCGTCAGCTGTAATTTTTAGACCTAAGTATTTATACTCATCACAGGAGTGAATTCGCTGCCCGGTATTTAAGATTAGATCCTGTTTCATTCCACCGATACACATATACTCTGTCTTATTGAGATTAACCTCTAGTCCCCACTTATTGTACTCTTCTATTAGTTTTCGTGTCATATATTCGAGGTCGTCATAATCCTGAGCCACTACTATCTGATCATCGGCGAAACATAAAGTATACAAGGTGGTTTCGTCCAACGGAATTCCCATGTTTTGGCATTTTCTCTTCCATACTTTAAGGACTTGTTCCAAGTATATCTTAAAGAGCGTAGGCGAGATACAGCAACCTTGTTTAAGACCTTTATTTACTTGAAAGCCTTTGGTTAGTTTTGCTTTTATTTTAACTTTTGCCTTACTATTGCGGTATAACTCTTGGATGGCCTTAATTAGTTGTACGCTTATGTTTGTGTTTTCCAACGCTTTCCAAAGCAGATTTAGTGGTATACTATCATATGCCTTCTGCAGATCCACGTAAAGCAGATGCAGCTCTTGACCGTATGCCATTTTCTTTTCAATAACTTGGGTTATACAAAAGAGGTGATCTGAAGTCGATCTACCCGCCCTGAAACCAGCTTGTTCTTCTGCCTCCATGTCTTTATATTCGCTCTCTACTTTATTTCTTATTATTTTACCGTATATTCTGCTTAGCGTACTAGTCACAGATATACCTCTATAATTGTCACATATATATTTCCTTCCTTTTTTGTGTATTGTGGATATATATGACGTTTTCCACTCAGTTGGGACTACAGTTCCATTTAAATATTTTTGGAAAAGATTCCGTAATCTCCAAAACAGTTCTTCAGTGCCATATTTAATAAGTTCGGCTGGGATATTTCCGGGTCCGGCAGATTTACCGCTTTTTAAGGTTGTGCACACGTTTTTGACCTCAGAGATTGTGAGGGGTACTGGAGATCCCATCGTTCTAATTATATTGTCTCTTGCGTCTTCCTTGAATTCTGCTCTATCTTCAGTTAAAAGTTTTTTAAAATGCTCATCATAAAGGAAAACTTAATTGTCTATAATATACAGTAAAACAAAACAACAAAGTTGGTTTTTAAAAAAATTGGTGAAACAAATGATAACAATATTTTTTTGTAATTAAAATAAAAATCACCAAATATGTGTATGTTTCTTGAGTGTTTCATGTTAACAAAAACCCACTTGAGACATACTGTTTTCAAGATTATTTTATTTTCAACAAAATAGAGTAAAACGAGATTTTTTGGAAAGCTTAAATAATTGAATATAAAACAAAAATAAAAGCCCCACAATGAGGCACTTGTTTTTCTCTGATCTGGCCCACTTTTTACCAAGCTTCTTTAATATACTTCAGCGTACATTAGTGCAAAATTTCAAGTCGTTACGTTTATTCCTTGGGCACTTATCGCAGATCGCAGAACTATCATTTAACATTAACTGCATGTGAATTTCGCTCTACATGAAGTCACAGAAAGCAAAAAGTGACAATCAATCGTCGTCCCGGTTTACCGCATGGTTAAATGCTATAGAATTCAGGGGAAATTATTACTGTATGTAAGATAAGAACAACTGCATATGTAGTATGTAAGAAAAAGGGATAGAAGTTTACACGGAGTTACGCCCATTGTTTCAGGATAGCCAGACCCACAGCCAATACCTGTCCTCTGTGGGCCCCGGTAAACTAGAGGGAGGAAATTTATGACACCTAGCGCGGCGATCCTTTCTTTTAACAGTTCGTAAAGAAAATCGATCGAGGGTAGTTGTACATAAAATTTTGGAAATTTAGACGATAATTACGTCACGTACAGGGCACCTTCTTGCGTCTTCCTTGAATTCTGCTCTATCTTCAGTTAAAAGTTTTTTAAAATGCTCATCATAAAGGAAAACTTAATTGTCTATAATATACAGTAAAACAAAACAACAAAGTTGGTTTTTAAAAAAATTGGTGAAACAAATGATAACAATATTTTTTTGTAATTAAAATAAAAATCACCAAATATGTGTATGTTTCTTGAGTGTTTCATGTTAACAAAAACCCACTTGAGACATACTGTTTTCAAGATTATTTTATTTTCAACAAAATAGAGTAAAACGAGATTTTTTGGAAAGCTTAAATAATTGAATATAAAACAAAAATAAAAGCCCCACAATGAGGCACTTGTTTTTCTCTGATCTGGCCCACTTTTTACCAAGCTTCTTTAATATACTTCAGCGTACATTAGTGCAAAATTTCAAGTCGTTACGTTTATTCCTTGGGCACTTATCGCAGATCGCAGAACTATCATTTAACATTAACTGCATGTGAATTTCGCTCTACATGAAGTCACAGAAAGCAAAAAGTGACAATCAATCGTCGTCCCGGTTTACCGCATGGTTAAATGCTATAGAATTCAGGGGAAATTATTACTGTATGTAAGATAAGAACAACTGCATATGTAGTATGTAAGAAAAAGGGATAGAAGTTTACACGGAGTTACGCCCATTGTTTCAGGATAGCCAGACCCACAGCCAATACCTGTCCTCTGTGGGCCCCGGTAAACTAGAGGGAGGAAATTTATGACACCTAGCGCGGCGATCCTTTCTTTTAACAGTTCGTAAAGAAAATCGATCGAGGGTAGTTGTACATAAAATTTTGGAAATTTAGACGATAATTACGTCACGTACAGGGCACCTTCATATTTTATGAAAAGGTTCATATTTTTTTTCAGACTTCATAACACTTCATATTTTAAGAAAAACCTTCATATTTTTTATATTTTCCCCAATGAAGATACTTCAGTCATAGAATAAGTGTGGAAATTTTCAATATTTTTCCTAGTCTTGAATTTTGAGTTCTTTTTAGTTTATTATTAGTTTGTTGCCTCTGAAAAAGTCTGAATAAAGTAGGGCTTTTTTGCCTTTAGTTTTATTATTCTTATGTTTGTTGCATTTTTTATGTTAATTAGTTGTTTTGGTCATCCGTGGTTAGTTGTGTCTGAGAAACTCTAATTGAGCAGGGCTTTTTCATGAATTTTATTATTTTACTCTATAATGTTGAGTTTTTTAAAATGTTTGAGCTCGGAATAGATATTTAAAGTATACCAAGTATATCATCGAGTATAGTTAAGTTTTTTCTGTGTTACAAGATGTACAGGGTGTTTTGGTATATTTCTACAAACGTCTACTGCACTTATTTCAAGAGATAAAAATAGGGTACATATTTTCAAAAAATTTAGAGTAGGTCCCAAACCGCTAGAAATTGTAGTTGCTAATATTTTAACAGCGGCTTTACTAAATCTCAGTTTATTTTTGAGTTTAGAAACAAAATATATATTTTTTTAAAGTTTAATCATTAACATATTCATTTATATTATGTTCCGTAAGAGATTTACAATGTTTGTGTTTTTTTATAACTAGCGACATTGATTTGTTTTGTTTGATACCTTTTTTGACGACAGGATAAAGCCTACAACTTTTGCATTTATACTTTTTTCTATTTCTAATTGTAGTAGACCTTGGTTTAAAAATATGGGAACACCTTGTACCTTGTTGTAAAATATACCTTGTTGTAAAATATGCTTTAAAAAATGCGCCTTGTTCTTGTTTGGCCATACCCCATCCAGGCCTTATTCAACCAATGAATTATATAACTTCCACGAATACTAGAGAGCTGAGCTGTAGAAGGCTGATAGGAACTATGATAAAACTATAGGAAAATATAAAAAAAATGTCAAAATTTTTAATAAGGCATTGCAAAACTTTTGAACAATATTCCGGATATTTTACTACTTTAAAACTTAAATATTATTCAAATCGTTCCAAAAAGGAGTGAAATCATAACAAAAACATTTCATGTTTTATATATATATATATATATATATATATATATATATATATAGATCATTGTATTCAACTTAAAACTGTTTGTTAATACTTTTCTTAATAAATAAAATTTTAAAAATATATTTTTGCTTAGTAAATGTGTTTTCTTTAAAAAAAGTTGGGTTTGGCTTAACCAACCATTTGGTAGAGGACCAAAACAAAACTTATTTTTTTATTCATATTTGCTTCATATTTTTATTAAAAAGGTTCATATTTTTCATATTATTTTGCTGTTTATCTGTTGAGAGCCCTGCATGTATAATTCTTTTTTTCAAGCTTATTCTTTTTTATAATCTCTAATGCCGTGTCTACCACAAAGTAAAGCTTATGGCTTCCCCACGGAAATAAATAAGAGAGGGGCCTGTTTTAAAAGCAAATTCTTCAATATTGATTTAAGAACTATCTAACAAATTAAATTCTCAAAAATACCACCGCTCTGTGCTAAACAGTATCCGAGCCTGTTATATAAAATTCAGTTCAGTATTTTTGCCCGAAGTTCATCCAAATTAGTAGCTCTTAAATGGCGATGCGAATAAATTTGGCTTTTAGTATAGCCCCATAAAAAATCTTCTTTATCAGCTAGTTTTTTCGAAACACCATTCCATCTGTCCTTTTTCCTGAACGCTAAATGTAATACCAGCCCAAATACGGGTCTAAAATAGCGAAAAATATTTCAAGACACCGCCCAAAATATATTTGTCTCTCTCTTTTACTTCTTTCTTACACACATCAGGCATAGCAAGCGGTCTATAAATCCTATAGCTTTTAATCTAGCTGTATATGGATGCGCGCTGACATACCTGAACTTTTTTTTGCAGATTGAAAAGTATGGTTCAAATTCGGTCAACATTGAGGAAGTTCTCCTAGAAATGCGAAAATACCGGATAGGACTGATACAAACTCCGGAACAGTTGCGGTTTTCCTATCAAGCAATAATCGAGGGGGCTAAGCAGATACTTAACCCCAATTATGAAGAGGAATCAGAGGTAAAACTAACTATTAGAATCAAACATATTGTAATACTATAGCGGGTATCTCATAAAGCCGGGTACTCATTATACTCATTCTCGGGCCTCGAACAATTCGCTAATGTAGACGTGAAAAAGGTATGATCGCAGCGCGCAACAAGCCATTCGCGACGACCCAATAGGCGGTCGTCGTTCAATGCGCGTCAAATAAAAAAAAATACCATGAATGATGAAAAAGTATTGTCTATTTGAAAATTACCGGAATAGACCTGTTATATGGGATCCAAAAAATAAAGACTATTTAAAAAACATTTAAAAGAAGATGCATGGTTTATATGTTACTAGCCTAAAACAAAATGGCTTTGCCAGTAAGCCCGATCAGTGGCGGATCCAGGATATCCGGGGGGGAGGGGCCAAGGAGGGAAAAAAACACAAAATATTTTGTTTTGCGGGATTTAATAAGAATTAGCTTTAAAGTTTACCACTATGTGCAAATAAAATGTGCCTCAGGCGAAAATTTGAGTAAAATCAGTTAAATTTAATTTAAAAAAAATTGCGGCTTATGCATTGGTTATTTTTTTTCTGGAATTAAAAATTATAAGTTTTATGTCAAGGAGGGGGAGGGCCAGGCCCCTCTGTCCCCCCCTTGATTCGTCACTGAGCCCGACTCGCACAAGCAGCAGCGTAAAAAAATTGCCTGAACCAGACAAAATAACCCAGAGAACATGTATAATGTTACCATCCAAAATTAAATTAGTGTTTAGTATATTAGGTATTTTTCTTGTACAAATAGGTATTTTTCTTGTACAAATAAAATTGCCTCCAATAATTCTCTAAAGTACTACATTTAGTTTGATGCTGAAGTTGCTATTTGTTGTTAACATTTGTGTAAGACTGGCCCAAACGTCATACTCCGTTATCATAACCGGATAGAGGTTTGCAATCACTAAAATAAAAAAACCTAATATATCATATGAATTTCAACAATATATTGCTCTATAAGTCTAGTTTAATGTTTATATATATAAGTATCGCCGTCTGTTAAAAACAAATATTATTTCCTAATTTTTTTTATAAAATAACATTTTAAACGCGTACCTTGGAAGAGCGTCATTACCGTTATCAGTTTGTAATTCCTAATTATCTACCGCTAGAGGCGTCTTAAGCGAGCGCGCGCGAATTGTTCGTATTCCTTCAACATCTCAATACAGAGATCCCAACGCCCGAGTAAAGCCACATCTGTTATATGCAGTTTTTAGCGTTAATACGTGCATTGGTTAAGCTTGTCCGATCATAAGTTGTTAGTATAGTGAAGTAAATAAAATATATTTATTTTTCATTTTATATATATATTTTATGTATAAAATTTCTTGTACAAGTAAAATTGCTTCCAATATTGCTCTAAAGCACTACATCTAGTTTGATGCTAAAGTTGCTATTTATTGCTAATATTTGTGGAAGACTGGCTCAAACGTCGTACTCCGTTATCATAAGTTTGCATCCACTAAAACAAAGTAACCTATTGTATCATACGAATTCAATATTATATTGCGCTATAAGTCTAGTATATATACAGGGTGTTTCAGACCACCCGCACAGGCCGAATATTTTAAAAGGGATAATTATTTTTAAACATTAAATCACTATCAAGGTAGTGAAATGGGCTCTTTCTGATGATGTAGGTTTTAAGGTCCTAGCCTCACATTAAGTGTCAAAATTCCGCTCAACGTTGATTTTTTTAAATGGAACATGCTATTTCTGATTGCGGATTTCAATTCTACGCGGAAAAAACGTTTTATTCGAAAACTTTTTTCCAAAAATGCTTTTTTAAACCTCAAAACTAATATTAAATTATTTCGCAGTTATAACCAAGAAAATAACGGAAAGGAACAAAGTGTATTTATGTCTCAAATTTACTGGGTACTTTCTTTTAATTTAAGGTTTCGATATCGCGCTGCGAGCCCCGAACAATGCCGTCCACATTAGCGAATAAATCCCGTTCGTTGATCGATGCTCGTGGTTCGTTAATGAGTACCCAGCTTAACGCAATGAGAAATTTTTTAACCTGAGAAATTTTTTAACCTAAGAAAGAGAAGAAAATATTTAATCTCCCATAAGTCTATCGCAACTTCTTTGAAAATGTTTTGCTATTGGTTGAATTTTAAGCAGACAGACTTACTTGCAGGACCAATGAATGACTTATGTGAGGTTCACATACATCTATCTCACTATGTTAGCTAAAGGTATTGGCCGAAACACGATATGTATTCTTATAATATATTTGGTTCTACAGTATGTCCCCCTAGGTTGGAATCATATGGAAAACTTTTTTGTTATTAATTTTAGAAAAAAAAGTTATTCTTTATAAAAAGTTCTGCATTATCTAAAACCTAGAATACAGTCATCAAATATCAATTTTTTTCAGTGGTATGAGGTTTGTCAAAAAATATGAATTTTTGTTCAAGAGTAAAGTACCTTTAAATTTGACTTTATCGAAAAATATTACTAAAAAAAGTTGATCAGAATTGTCCATTTAAATTAAAACTTCAGATTATTTTATTTTTTTACTAATACTTCTATTTTGAATGAACATGTATCTCTTGTGATTACGAAACACATGATAACCTTTTAGTTTTCGATGTTTTCTAATAATTTTGCAATTAAAACGCGTAATAAGACTACATGTACTTGCATATTTGAATGCAATTTTTAATTCTGATCAACTTTTTTTAGTAATATTTTTCGATAATGTCAAATTTAAAGGTACTTTACTCTTGTGCAAAACACATATTTTTTGACAAACCTCGTATACCACTGAAAAAATTTGATATTTGATGACTGTATTCTAGGTTTTAGATAATGCAGAACTTTTTAAGAAGAATAACTTTTTTTCCTAAAATTAATAATAAAAATGTTTTCCATATGATTCCAACCCAGGCGGACATACTGTATATTGCTTTGAAATACGTTAGAGGTCGCTCTTTGCTGCTCTGTGACTTTCGAACAAATTTAATTTTTATACACAGATTCACGCTTTCTTGCAAGTTTAAAAAAAACAACTAAAATAAACAATATAAAACATATGAGGTAAAGAATATAGAATATAATATATATTAAGGGGGCAAACTTGGCCCGAATACTTACCATCTGAAAACACTGATATCCCAGTTTTTGGCCAAATCTTTGTTCTAATAGGAAATAGAAAATGAGAAGGCGTCAAAATTTTACGAAGCGGGTTTGAAAGGATTTTTAACAAACGTGTAGTTTTTCGCTAATTCATCTTACTCAAAAAGTAAAAAAAAAGTTATGGCTAAAACAACCAATATTTGGCATTTCAGTAGCCTGGTTGTGTTATAGAAAACTGTAGCGAAATTGTTTCGTTTTTTATATTTTTTGGTAATATACAAAAAAAATTCAAAAATCTAACGAGATACCCGAGGTTCGTTCACCGCGGTTTGTGACCGCACCAAAACACTGAGTAATCTGATATGAATTTTTTAGCCTTAGAGATGTCCTTGGTACAAACAAACAAAACCGTTGACTTTTGATTATTTTTCTGTAGCTACTTGAAAAAAAAAGTAGTAGTACTATTACTGCACTTCCATTCAATGTCCAGGTAGCTCATTTGGCCTTCCTGTTCTCTTTATAAAGTCCAGCATGTCGGCCAATTTAAGCAAGTACAGCTCTTTCCCGCTCAGGGTTGTTGCCCCGCGTGCCTGTTTTTCATCCTTGCGTAGGCCTCACATTCTTTTACGAGTGCCATCTAGGAAATGCTTACCGAAAGTGCACAGGCCGTGATATGAGATTAAGCTGTCAAATATCCCAGTCAGTTGTTTAAAATATGCGCCTGCGCTTGGATTTTAATCACTCCGAGGTGCGTTCACCGAGGTTTTTGACCGCGCCAAAACATTATGTGATCTGATATGAATTTTTTAGCCTTTAGAAAAATAAAACAAATATATTTCCAAATATCCTTGAGTAACATCCAGTCCCTTCCCTTTCCTGTTTTGTAATCCTCTTCAAGGACTTCAGAAAAATTTAAGCAGGTAAAAAAATTGGTATTTTTTTCTGACTTAGTGAGTAAAGGTTAAAAATTCAGAAAATTTTACGATTATAAAATAAGCAACTTTTTATCCCGATTATAAAAAGTGATGGAAAGTGCAAAAATTGTCGATAAACCTTGTGATGTAAGTGTCTTTTTATCATATACTACTCAAAAAATTTGATAAAAATAATGTTATTATTAGTAATATTTTTTAGTTTAGCAAGCGGCAAAAGTCAGTATTAATAACAATATCCTAAAAATTACTTAACTGATTATGACGATTGGTAATTATTATTAAAAATTTAAATTTAATAAAATGTTTGGTCAAAGGTCTATTTATGTCAAACTGTGGATTGCGAAGAAAACCGTTGACTTTCGATTATTTTTCTGTGGCTACTAGAAAAAAAAAGTTGTAGTTGTACTAGTAAGGGGACTGCCCGTCAAGTAGGCCCTTTTTGCTCTTAACCCACACTCTGCACTTCCATTTAATGTTTAGGTAGCCATTTGGCCTTCCTGTTTTCTTTATAAAGTCCAGTATGTCGGTCCGGGGCAGTGGCGGCTTCTCCATAAGACAATTTGGTCATTGACCTCTCAGAATAAATGTCTGTAATAATTAATTGAATAATCTATGATCAAAACTAATATTTTCGATATAGGTATTTAAAATAAACAGCTATAATTTTCGATTTTCGATCGTCTCTCATATTGCACACTCAAGCTTAATCTTGTTAGATAGGCGCGTTAATTCGTGTCGCTTTACAGATCAGGTTCAGAATCTGTGTACTGTCGAATTCCATAGACATATCATCCTTTCTTTCTATTTTTCGCAATTAGTAGGCGACATAACATATTACTAGTAAATTATACAGTGCACAGAATGTGAACCCAAACGCGCGTTTTTTATGTCGTCTTCTCGGTCAGAGCCGACCGACGCCCAATGCGGATTACGATTAGCCCTCTCTTATAAAATATTCGAAAATCAAGCACGTAAGAAAATGACAACTAAGCACCGATTAGTCGAGGGTCGCCATAATTATGTTATGGCTCGTGACAGCATCAACACATATATGTTTTATTTGTACGCTGTTGGCATTTCTGATCTTAGGGAATATATGAAATATAAAAAAAATAAACTTCACTAAGTTTAGGTTGAACAATGCACTAAATTTTAAAAAAATTGAAAATCATTTATTGTACAAGAGAAAAATTGCAAATCTAGACTTAAAATATACCTAAACTAGAGTTTTTGTGTAGATTTTTCAAATAAATGTTTCTATAAATAAATTAATATTTTTTAGTTAAATATTTAATTAGTACCGATTTAAGAGCAAAAATAAATAAATTAAATGCTACGTAGTTTTGAGCCGTTTTTTGCGTATAGTTTAGACCTAAGCTTAAGATGACCGAGAATGACCCTGTAGTAAAATTCACGAGCCGCTACTGGTCCGGGGCCCATTTGTTGAGTACACTCAGCACTTGTCTTTTAGGTCATCCGCCCTCTCGTTGTCTGGTATCCCCGTCTGCCCCTTAACCCAAACAAGCTTCACCCAAAAAGTAAATTTGTTTTAATTGTTGTTTGTATTGTTTCTAGACAAATCACGTAGAAAATAATTCAATAGCAGAACTACATCCAGAATCGCCTTTCTCTGGCTCATCCGATGACGAGACGCCGCCCAAACCGCCTCCCAGGGATACCAGTAGCGTAGGTAAGTCACACCTATTGTAAACCAAATTATGCGGCAAAAACTGTAGCGAAGCAGCAACTATCCTGGAAAAAATTATTGTTTCTTGATTGTTTCGCTTCGTATGCGAGTACGTATGTAGTTTGCCACTTTATTGGGTATTCTAAAACGCAGAGCACTTATTATGTATTAATCACTTAACTATATTAAGATCCAAAACAGTCAAAACGACAACAAAAAGAAACTTGACAACAAGATAAGTGTACATCAAATATAATAATCAAAGGTAGTTTTCAGCTTTTTTGGACCTTTATTTTAAATTACGACTTCAACAGCCAACGTTTAGACGCCTTCCGCGTCATCGTCGGGAAAATGCGATACATTTTACAAAATTGTTAAAACAGCGTTATTTCAAAACTATAAAACAACAAAAAAGTACAAAAGCCCAAACCCGCACCTCCCAAAACGCAACTCCAAGAAAAATTCAAAAACAAAAATTGAAAACGACAAATGAGCTTTTATCCACATTTCTACATTCAAACCAAGCACCAAAGAAAAATTATTTAGCAAAGTTCACATCTTTAAAATTAAACAAATAAATAAATATTTTAATAAAAATTTTTTTTAGTTAAACACTTTTTAATTTTTGTTTAGTTAAAACTTCTTTTAAAAACAACACTTAAACTATTATACTACTATTTTTTTCATCCAAGCCCAGCCCACAACCCACGAAATCAAAGGAAGTAGAGTAATGTCATGAAGTTTTATTTTTTTTATTATTTTTTTTTTTAAGTTCGTGGGTATACAAATGGTACCTCGGAGCCGTTCGAACATCGACCTTTACCTCCTATACCTACCAGCGTGTCGGATGAGGATTTGACGTACAATCAAACTAGCAGCGAAGAGGTAAACTATTAGGGACCTTTTGCATGTCCCATTTTTTACATTATCCTTTATTTGAGGCATGCGCAGTTACCTGGTTTGAACTTTATCCCTTACTAAAGGATAATGTTTGACTTAACTTGTGGCCGAATAACGCAGACTTGAGTTCCTTTATTTAGACAGTGTTGCCGCGCATATAACGTTATGACAATTTGTAAGGTAAATTTAAAATATTGTTGATACCAGATAATTATTTCAAGAGCTATCAATGCGGGGTAATCGGCAGATTTAATTTAATGCCAATTATTGATTTTTTTAAATAAAAACTCCAGTAGATTTCTGTTGTTTGGCAACAGTGTTCATCAACCAACCAAAAGTCATCAATGTTCTGTAAAACGTGTAAAAAAAGTAGTACACAGATCTAATTCTATATTCTATATTTTCCTGGCGTTTTTTTACTGGTATTGGTTTTTCAGTTTTTCCCTAGTTGTTTTGGGAACTTTTAATTCATTTTGCCTACAGAGCACAAAACAGGATTTTGACAGATAAATAAAGGATAAAATAAATAACTCAAATCAAAATTGTATCAGCAAAAGGTAAAAATCGGACTTCTAAATATCACGTGACATCTGTCGTTTAATGTCGCATGAATAACGGATAAAGTTAGCTAATGGAGTGCGTGCAAAAGGTCCCTATTAGGGTGTTTTTGGTCAGGCACTTAAATCGAACATTTTGTTACTCTTATGGTTACCTTTACCGTAAATGAAGGTAACTTCAAGTCGTTAAAAAATAGTTTTTGACAATTGTAGTTTGTTTTGGTCTTGCAAGCCAAAAGAAAATAGAACTAAAAGCTTATTTTAATTTTTTTAATTTAATTTGGATTTTATTTTTTTTTTCAAACTTTCTAACCTTTATATCTCCTATCACCGAATCACTATCAAGATTGGTTTGATGACTCTTTAACGGTATAGGTAGCCGTTATCTGCCGCTGATTAGCGCCTTCCATTACATTTAATAAAAGTAACAGCGTGACGCAGCGCTACTGCACCCGCGCAGAATAAAGGTAACAGATCCTGACCTGACCCAAAACACCCTATTGTCTATACAAGGTTTTTATCATTGCTTGCTCAATTTTAAGACAAAAGTCCATCTAATATGTCATTCCCGTTAATGAGCGTATCAAAAAGTTTTTTTATAATGGAAGTTGCTTGAATTTTTAAAATCAAGAACGCACAAGCTGTCAAATGTCATTAAAAAATGTCAAATTTTGACATTAGGTTTCTTATTTTAAACGAATAAAGGGTATTCTTTTACATTTGCACTAAATATGGAATTTTAAAAATCTTTCTGATTAAGTAGGTATACAATATTGATCAAAAGTATATGAACTTCCTAAAATTGTTTATTAATCTGATCCTGTAACCACTACAAATGGTGCATTTAAAAAAATAATGATAATAATTCTTTGTAATTTTAGACAAAAACGGCAAGTATAGTCTAACATATACGTATTTGTAATGACGTCACCAGTTGAGAAAAATACGTATGGCGTAGATATTTTTGCCAATCAATGTTTTTTGATTGACAGTGACGGATACTTCACAGAACCAATTACCTACCTATTTGAATCATAGACACTACTTTTTTTAAAAAGTTTATTGTCACCGCTGTTTATAATATACTAAACAAAGATAAACAAAAATGGGTATAAGTTGGACTATACCACTCGAAAGAGTCGTAAAAATTATGTAGTTGCTGAAAATTGTATAATAATTAACCAAAGAATAGTCTACATATAAATTTTTAAAATTGACAAAAATGATCAATATGGGTCACTTGTTCTATGGTAGTTGTTATAGAATCAGATTTATTTGTAAATCAGTTTTTTTTTGTAAATTATGCCATTGAATTTCGTTATAGTTTGGGAAAGGGTTTTAAAGAAGTTTCTTTTTCTACAGAAAAGTCTTACAAATCGTCCTTTGCCCGCCCTTCCCGCCGACGAAGAACTAAGCGAAGAAGACGAGTTGCTAGAGGGCAGCAGCGAAGACTCGCTGGAGGAGGAAGACGAGGCCGACGACGAGGCGGCCGAGGACCGGGAGGAGGACGGGCAGAGTCCTCTGTCGGAGAGCCTGGGATCGGAAAAGTCTGATACATCTAAAGCTAGGTAAGTTAGCTGATGTCTACTGAGTTCATAAGGAGCCTTAAAAATAATGTCCATACTCTAATAGTAAACTAATATAATTTTTACTTCGCGATTGGAGCACTATCTAAATTTTTCAAAACCGCTTGATACATCAAGTTTCGGTTTTTACCTTTAATCATTTACATCAAGGCTTGTAACTGGGGGTCAGTTTTTTTTCTATCCCCTTCAAAATACTATACATACCTTCAATTCCCCAAAAACATCGAATTGGGGACACCCTGTACAATTTCTATGGGCGGCTTAAAGTATGTTTATAGTGATATTTAATACAGCAAATGCAAGCGAAACTAAACACTTAAGAGGGCAATAAGTACAGTTTTCTGTTTTGTTTTAGTGCGGAGTTGAGACACAGACGTCGCGTCGAGCGCAAGCAACACATGGAACAGCAAGTTCGGGACATGAAGCGCCGCCAGGAGGCCAACGAGCAATGGACGCAACTAAAAAGGTCACTTTACTTACCATTTATTTTGGGGGGTTCGTTGCTCCTAGGGGGCGGGGTATTGGCCTATTTTTATTTTAAGCAGTAAGAGTTATGTGGAATTGAAACTTCACTGATATAAAGAAGAGTCATCGGTAGCAGGTTACGGGGTGTGATAATTGATCTACGAGACGGCGTAATTTCTGAAATAAAGCCGCCATGGTCACGTACTTAATAGATGTACTACTAAAGCGTATTAAAACCATTAATAGAAAATTACTGCTACAAGCGTTCCAGCATGTTGGATTCAAATTAACTCGCTTTTAATAAAATTTGATTGGGACTGCTTTCAAATGACGTTGACAATTTGTCAATGCGGTGATTTAATGTTAAAATTGGGGTAAATTTTTATTTTTGATTTAAATTTAAGAAAAATCTTTAGATTCTGGAACTTTTGGAAGACAAAGCCAGTATTTGGAGTTTATGTAGCAGCTTGGCATTTTTTGAAACTAATTAAAAGGTATTAATCCTAAGGTATCTGTCAATGGATGTTTTTAAGCTTACAAAAGAGATGGCTATTATCCGTAGCCTTAATTTATCCAAGCTATACGTTGGGGTTCATTTGAAATCCAACATCCCGGCACGCTTGTAGGACATTTCCCAGTACAGATGTATATAAGTACTTGATTCAGCTGTAACAAAAACTAGAAAATAATAATGATACAAGCCAAAAGCCGGACTAAAACCAAAGCGCCTCAGACTTTTATTTTAGGATGTTAAAAATCAAGTTTGTGTCCGTATTATTTTCTAGTATTTGGTACAGCTGATTATTTAAAATAAAACAGTTTAACTTAAAAGTTTATTTTTACTCATTTTTATTTATATTTTATCATTTACGGTTGTTTTTAAGCTTAGAAAAGAGATGGCGCTGAGAGCGCGGCATCAATTATTAGTAGCCTTAATTTATCTAAGCCATACGTTGGGGTTCATTTGAAATTTAACATGTCGGCACGCTTGTGTCACTTTTAGAATTATTTTCTCAGTATAAATGTATACAAGTACGTAGCCATGGTCTTGTATTTTAATTGTTACACCTCGTAGAAGTCAGCCTTATGGACCTTGTCTGAGCTACATGGGATTTTGGATATCCCTGCGTAAATTTATGTGTTATGTCAAGTTAATAAGCCTCAGAATATATTTTAGTTTTTTTCTGAGGTTTTAAGCTTTTTGTTTATTTTATTACTACGCGTGGTTTAGTTGAAAAAAGTTGAGAACATCTGCACAGGATGATATTTTATTTGTTATGCTAGAAGAACTATTTAAAAATAAACATTAAATATTTGATACGCGAAAACTTAAAACTTAGTTTTCCCTTTGCTATTAAACTAAATAGAACAAGAAAAAATTGATTGCGTAGACGCTTTGTATTCTTAGACTATCAAATGACATTTCAAATGCAAAGGAAAAATAAATAAAGCATTCATAAAAGGTTTATTGACTTTATCTTTTTAACAATAAATGAACACCCTGTGCGGTCGTTTTAAAAAGATCTAAATTTTAAAAAGAATTGAAATAGTGTGATATGTTGTTTTTGAGCAACTTGTTTTAAAAAAGTAATTTGTTGTCTGTATTTTTAGAACGTAATTTGTCTGTTTAAAACCGCGTTAACAATAAATTTTTGATTTTTGTAGAAATTTATAATACGTTTTTAAATTTTTTCGCAGTTTTATCTGTTTACAATGGCGTAACTAGGAGAAGTGCCGCTCGGGGCTGGCAATGGCTAGATTCTAGGTCTAGGTTTATCGTTTACAATTTTAATCTAAATTTTGACAAAGATTTTCTTTGGCTTTTTGCCAAACCCGAAAACTTGCCGTGCCGCCCGGGGCGGATGGCCCTCTTCAGTTACGCCGCTGTTTTGTTAGCTAGAAATTGCGCCATTATAGTTAGTTTGAATTTCACACAATGGTCTGACTGCAAAAATAGGTCATTACCTGTGAAATATTACAGCGTATAGTTGAGTTTGGCTAAGATTTTACCTAACGTCAATCATAATAAATATAAATGAGATTGGTATACGAATTTATTATTTATTTTAATAGAAATTCTTGGCTGGTCTCAACTCTATGCAAATTTTATCAATATTTTTATATTTTATTGCTTTAGATATTGCTAAAAAGCAATTAATGTATTTATTAAATTTTATATATATAAATTTATTTAAGTTTATTGCATTTTCAAGACCTAATTATATTAAAAAGCATTCGCCATAAGAGAGAGAGGGTTGAACAAAAAAGTGCTTGGGTCTCTCTTCCGTAAATTTGATATCTCTTTTATAAAACACATAAATACCCCTATTTTTTTATGAATCAATTCTCTGGATTAAAATGTGTTTGTTTTCGTATTATTTTAAAAAATCTTTTATTTTTTTTAACTGTAAAAAAGCGTATTTTTATATAAATTTCATACGAAACTTTTTTTCTAATGTCAAAACAATGACTTTAAAAACTGAAGACTTAGCAAGGTTAAATGTACAGAGTGGTTTTCGTTAAACTACTTTTATTTACTGTATTACTCCAAAAAAAGGTTTTGTGTCATATATTAAAGGTGCGTTCGGCTAATGCACTCCATTTACTCTTTTTGACTCTTTTCACTGCAAACCGTTCGGGTATTTAAACCGTTCGGGTATTAGGAGTGAAGCAAAAAGAACTCACCTCGCGAAGGTAGGGTGCGTGCAATCGTGCGCAGTAACTCTGTTTGGGACACATAACCTTATTTTGTATTATTTTTTTTCGTAATTAGGATTTGGAGCCACCATGTCAATGTGGCAACCCTTAAAATGCCGTCTATTATATAATTTTTTTAATATTTTTTTAACAATCTTTAACATTCTGTATCTCAAGAGTTAAGACATTTAGGACATATCTAAAAAATTTTTCTAAAAAGTAGATCCACCTCCTTTAATATAAGCATCTTATTCAATAACCCCCAGTATATATTTTTTGCTCTCTTGTAAAATTTAGAGACCCTGTATATTTTAAAAAAATAGAGACACGACAAACCCATCAAAGTCACTTAAACTGACATTTTTTGGTTGTTATTTTCTTGCCAAATATATTGGCGTTTCACTAAAATAATTTATGTTGTCAACGGTGAGTGACATTAATCATTATGGAACCAAAGCCAACACAAAAATAGAGGCCACGACCCTGAAAAAATCAGCTGTTCTCCCGGGGCTGAATTTTACATTGGGTCTTATGGGAGGTCAGACGTTTTTTTATGATATTTTCAAAATGGCACTACAGATTTCCGCCAAATTTCAGTAAAATATTCTCAGACACCATCCCGATATTCCACCAAAGGTTTGTAAGGAAGTAACATGATTAAAAGGTTAAAATCTTCAAGATTTAGCATTCCTTATTTTGAATTCAAATTACCCGCCATGTACCACATGCCAACTGTTATATTTGACATGTATTTGACTTTGTCATATGTGATTGTCACATTCGCTTCTGCTTTAAACTTAATTTTTGTGTGAGCTAATGAAGCGGCTATGAAAAATTAGGGCTTACTATACATTTAAAAAAAATTGTTCTGCCAGAATAAAGTAAAAACAATCTCAAAAACGGCTTTATTTTTAAAAAAATCAGATATCCATGAACCGTCATTCCAACTTCAATATTTTAAAGACAATCAGCTGTGTCGTAACGTGACCATCAAAAAAAAATCAGCCCCGGATGTGACGTCAACAAAGTGGAGGATCGTGGCCCGTCCATTTTGATAGCCCTGATGGAACATATAATAACAAACACTTTTGTCCGTCACCCCCTGTAAATGTTCGTTAAAAATCGTTTATTTTTATTTTCCGACGATCTCTAAACAAGAGTATAGAGGACCGATATTTCCCTGCTTTGATTTTGACTTAAATAGATTTGACTTTGATAAGTTTGTCGCGTCTCTATTTCTTTGGAATATGTCATACAGTAAAGTTCTTCAAAACGGAGTTAGGCACTTTTCGATTTGCACTGTCGATATTACAAATTTCTGTACATTTAACCCCATTTTTTTTATTCAAGTACGTTTTAAGCATTCCTTCATAAAGTGCCTTCTAAAATATTTTACCCTTAGGCAGAAATTCACCTCTGTATCTATTCTTCAAATTAGGAAAAAAGAGAACTCTCTCGAATGCACACACCTGATTGGTCGCAGCAGTTAATTCCTCTCCCTATTGACACAGGTGGTATTGTTTTCGATGAAAGTTGCTCGACTGTGAGTGGACCTTGCAGCCCTTCCACTGCAACAATCAGTGGGTCTATTGTGGCTCACTTTTGAGTGGTTTCTCACCACTGTATGCCTAATCCTCCAAAAAGGTGAGCTATCAGTTAAGGTGAGACACTGTTCAGATCTTCTGAATCAATCTTAGGTTTACCTCCCTGACTTGACATATTTGGATGTATTACATCCAAATATGTCAACATACAGGGACTCTAGGTTTACCGAAAGTATTGTGATGTAAACGTGCAATAGCCGGACATTCGCACAGTACATGTCTAACTGTTTCGTCATCCTCCATACAGAGTCTACATTCGGTCTCTTCTGTTTGTCCCATTCTATGCATGGGTACTCTTAGTGGACAATGGCCCGTAAAAAGTCCAGTCACTATACGGATCGCTCAATGATGTTCCTGGCTCTCCTTCTACAAAGTCCTTTAATGAACTCTTTTGAGTGAGCCAGTTTTGGTATATTTATCCAATGTTGTTGGAAGCTGTTTTCCATCGATTTTTATGATATCCCCCAGGCTGGTTCGGGGCCAAAAAATTCGGAAGATGCCGCTTTCCTCGCTGCTGGATCTGCGGCCTCATTTCCTTCGTGCCTAGACTACCCTGGTATCCTATACTAATGACACATTGTTAGCGCTACCAAGCGCATTCAGCGAATCCCTGCAGCTCCTCACGGTTCTCGATAAGGCCCTATAGGAATCAAGCGCTCTTGAGGCTGCTTGACTGTTGCAAAAGATTTTTATTGTCCTGTTGGTCCGTTCGTGGTCAGTAATCCACCGGGCATACAGTTCAATGGCTACGAGTTCGGCCTGAAATATTGTAGCCAATTGGCCGAGACTATGTTTAATCTCGACTTTTTCTTGGATACTTAATAATGAAGTCCAGATCCAACGCCTTATGGCATTTTGGATCCGTCGGTATAACAGAAGCTATCGTTATTTGAAAAATTGGTCCTGTTCTTTAACTAGTCCTCCCTTTCCGGGAGGATATTGTTGTATAGCTTTCTGCTGTACACCCTGTTGGGCATGACGTCGGATATTATTCCTAGAGTTTCGTCCAACTCTTGTTCACTAATTAGGGCTGTTGATGTTACTTTGTTTGCCCTGCTATCCTGGTGCTTGGCCTTTATTCTGTATCTTGCTCTTCGTGCCTCCGCCTCGAAGAAAATGTGAAGCGGAGATAAGTTTAGTAACCATTTAAGCGCAATCGATGGGCTAGAGCTCATTTGGCCTGTCGTTGTAAGCTGCTTAGTTTCCCTTGAGGTTCTTTGATGTTCCGTCTCGAACCAGACTTTTGCGCCGTACCCAATCATTGGTCTGATGACTGTTATATACAGCCAATATATTTGTTTGGGGCTAGTGCCCCAGGTTTTTCCGCAAATTCTTTTGCATGTCCATAAGGACAGTGTGGCTTTGCGGGTTACCCTTTCTAAATGGTCATTCCAGGTGAGAGTTTTATCTACGGTGACCCCTAGGTATTTTCCCTCTGACACAAATAAAAGAATTTCACCGTTAAGCTCCGGTGGAGTCAGGAATTCTAGCTTCCTTTTACGGGTGAACGGTATACTTACTGTTTTGCTGGGATTACCAATTAGTTGTTAGTAAGAGAATTGAAAACAAACATTTTCCATCAAAAATCATGCCATTAGTGTCAAAAGATAGTGTAATTATATGCATAGGCCAATCAAATGCGCGTACTCAAGGGAGATTTCTAATTTTTAGAATTAGAATAATGCTACTGAAAACTATTTAAGGTCATCCAAATTGGATGTAGTTAACTTTGTTACTATTAAAGATACAAAATTCTTTTAATTTGCAAACATTTAGTATTTTTAAAACTCTTTAAGATGAAATAATAACAAAATATTTTTTTATATAAAAATCCCTAAAACATTTTGGCTATAAAGAGTCTGATTTTTTGATAATTTAAAAATTTTGTATTTGTTATAGTAACAAAGTTTGGGTAACTCTGTAGTTTTTGATAGAAAAATCGCATTAATATAAAATTCAACGACCCATTATGCGATTTTTTTTTAAAAACTTCTTCAAATAAATTATAAAAAATATTAAGTTATATAACTTATAGAGAATAGTTGATAATAATATTTAACCGTGTAACCAAAAATAACAAGCAACTTTTTTAAATTTCTTCGCAACCGCAATGCTTTTTGTCAAACTAGCTTTGGAACAACGAATATCAAGTGTAATATACTGTATTCAACTTAAAACTGACCTAACTTTTACAGGTGCATTTGTTTTTTATGACAACTGTCAATAGTGTCACGAGAGTTGGATGAAAAATAATTAAAGAGATGCTTGGTTACAGATCTCATCTCTCATGAAAAGGCTAGTATTAGACTATTGGAGATCTGTGAGTAAAAAGTTTTATAAAAATTATTTGATAGTCCAATAGCCCATCTTCTACAATAAAAGACAATATATGTTTTTTAAGAGTTGTGTTATTACGCTCTCAAATATTTTATAAATTGTTTTTGTTAAAGATCTTTAATAGTGTAATACCAACGTTAAGATAGTCAATCTTGCCATGCGCAATGAATTTCTCTTATGTTTGCTCCGCCTCTGGCAGCGCATAAGACAAAGAGAGAGCCATAAGGGGACATAAACGGAGTCACAGCAAGGGTTGCATACACATATCTTGTAGAGCTTATTATGTGTATGTTGGCTGGTGGACTATTGCGATGATACAGGGTGTCCCAGATAAAAGTAACTATATGGGAATTTCCGAATTCGTTTCTAACCTCATTCGATTGGCCGTAGGCGCTAATATAAAACTATCAAATTTTATTAAATTTGTTTACAAAATGTCGCCGATATATCATTTGTGTTTTTAAAATATCGAAAAAAAACTACAAATAGTTTTTTTCTGAAAAATTGAAATATTGTCACCATCTTGTAAACAAATTTAATAATTTTGTATTAGTGCTCATCGAATGAGGTTACAAATTTTTTCTAAGCCATCTACTTTTTTTTTGGAAACCGTTTCCGAAATCTTGATGTTGTTGCTTTTATCTGGGATACCTTGTATAAAATATTTATTTTCCTACCATTTTGTAATACAATGGCCGCATGTTTCTACATATTTACCGGTACGTGTCGTTCTTATTAGATATCTTTTAATGGATAATAATACATCCACACCACGTACAGGGTTTTCCCGTATATTTTTCCACCATATCTAAAACGTTTATTTGAATAGATTTCAAAATATGATAAAAACAAAAGTTTCATAATTTTTTATAAGATTTAGGAATCTTTTGGTCAGAATGTCAAAAACAAATTCTAAATGTCAAACTTTGACAGTTGATAGTTTTTTTTAAATGGAACACCCTGTATATTAATTTAGATTTTTTAGACCTTTTTTTCCTGATTTCAAAAATATATGTTTGGATTATTTCGTTTATTCGTTTTGGAGATATATGCGTTAAAAAGTTTTAAAAAATTAAATTGATACTCTTTAAAAGATTAAGGCAGCCATGAAAAAGACAATCGTATTGACACAAAAGGTGATGCTGTTGCTTTTGTAAGGTATATAGTTTTAGCTCACACATATACTATACTATAGTAGTGTGAGCTATGATGATCCTAATTTTTCGAGAAAAAAAAAAGTTGCTCCGATTTCAAAATTTTTTATATATCTTTGCGTTTCAGATTATTTTGAAACTTTTTTGTCGCGCCGTCTGTCTGTCTGTCTGTATGTATGTCTGTCTGTATGTCTGTCTGTAACGACCAACGCGCATAACTCAAAAACCGCTTGGCCGATTTTAATAAAATTTGGTACCTAGGCTGGGTCTTGGGTCGAGATGGTCCCGTTTAAAAAAGAACAAAATCCACCGAACACAAGCCAAATAAAAAGGTGGGGGAAGATTTCAAAAATTAGAGTTTACGTGAAAATATGGTTCGGTTCGGTGTGTGATATCAAACGAAAGGTAATTGAGTCCGGAGTTAAACAAAATATATTTTAGTTTTTGTCTTTTTAAAACTGGGGGGGGGGGGTAGATTTCAAAAATTTGAGTTTAAGTCAAAACATGGCTTGTGTGGTATCAAACAAAAGGTAATTTTGTCTGGAGTTGAATACGTACACCATAACTATAGTACCTAGTGTGAGCTTAGGGGCCCATATATTGGCAGAGTATTTTTAATATTTACCATCCGCGGTGATTCTGCGCAGTAATGTGGGGCGCAGCAAGCCAGTAAAAATAAAAAATAATACAATTTTTTTAGAAAATAATAAATATTTAATACTTTATTTTCAACGTAGCCTCCTTGATTATTAATACAATTTTGAATAATTCTTATAAATTTTCTGTGAATAGCTTGATACATAGAGTGCTCAGAGTTTTCATTATTTGAGTAAAACAATCTAATCATATCCAGTTTTTCTTCCTCAGAAAAAACCATCTTTAACTGCTCTTAAAACTAAATTTTACAAGTTGACAAAACAATAGCATCACTTTTTGTGTCAAGGCTATTGTCTTGTTCATTGATGTTTTAAAGAGTTTCAGTTTAAGTTTTTAAAACATTTAAACGCATATATCTCCAAAAGTAATACACGAAATAATCAGGGTAAAAAGTTCTATAAAAATCTAAAATAATATACAGGGTATTCCATTTAAAAAAACCATCGACCTGTCCAATTTTGACATTTATAGGTTTTTTTTGACATTCTTACAAAATTATGAAACTTTTGTATTTATCATATTTTCAAAAATATACGGAAAAGACCTGTACATATATACAGGGTGATTCAAATAGGATACGTTTGGGGGTTTTAAGGTACTTCCAAGGAAGATCGGGAAGACAAGCCATTTTCGACCTTAAACTTTCCAAAAGTGCCCAATTCGAATCACCCTGTACAGATATACAGGGTCGCTGATTAATATGGATTATTATTTAAAATATACAAGATATCGAAAACAAATTAATTCAAAACTTTTAAGTATTTAGTAATAATAAATATAATTATACAAGGTATGTCATCAAATCGCGGCACATCAAATTTGCATTTTGTTTTTAAATGGATTACCATGACGTATATTCGATACTTTGTATATATTTTATTTATTTCGTTCAATTGTTTAAAAAATCTAGGTGGATTAAAATATATTGGTCTAATAAATATCTTATCGATAGATACGTTAGAGATAAATAAAATGTGATTTTTTTATACAACAAAGTTCTTTTTTTGACAAATGTACATACACCCTGTTCAAGAAGGTGGCAACTTTACCTAGCTTAATTTTTTTACAGGTGAATAAAAAAGTTCGAAATTTCTTTTCCCCGCAAAAACTTGTTGCAATCACCATACACTAAGAGACGGTATGTCAGCGCATATTTATATATACCGGGGATGGACGCTTGATTGTCACTTCTCGCTTTCCGTGACGTCATGTAGATGACAAAATGGCGAAATTAGCATGTAGCTAAAGTTAAATAATGCGTCCGCGTTAAATAATGCTACAGGTGTCCAAGGAATTAACATATCAATTTGAAATTTTGCACAAATCTTCGTTTAAGAATATTCAAGAAGTCAGATCAGAAAAATTGAACTGCCTTATTTTGAGGCTTTTCTAAACTTACACGGTGCCCCATATTTAACAACGTTTCAATTTATTACTTTAAAACTAGCCAATAGATTTAATCAAAATTTGGGGCTCCCCATGAGTTCTGAAAACCACTGTCTTTTAAGTTTGACATATACAGCTGGAATATAACAGTAGATAACTTTTAAAGACTCTATTGTTTCTTGAAGTATTCTCCACGAAAATTAATGCACTTTTGCGTGTGCTCAAACCAGTTGTCAAAGCTGTAATTCCACTCGTTTGTTGGTACTGTCAAAATTGCATTTTTAAAGGCGTCGACTGCTTCCTCTGGCGACTGAAATCTTTGACCAGGCAGTCCATTCTTGATTTTCGGAAAAGTATCGAAATCATTGGGACTTAGGTCGGGACTGTATGAAGGATGGTCCAACAATTCGACGTTTTGTTGGGTTAAAAATTCAATATTTTTTTGTGCTTTGTGCGAAGTTGCATTCTTTGGTGGAGGATGATTCGTCGTTCGCGGTTCGTTTTTCAAAGCTTAGCGATGACTTTTGGCAAACAAATAGTGATGTACCAATCGGCAGTAACAGTCCTTTAATCTTCCAGAGGAATTGTTGCTGCATGACCTGCTTTTGAGACAAATGTGGCGACCATCTCTTTGGATACACTTCAAGAACAGATGACTTGTTGGCTTTTGTTCATCTTGGAACGACCAAACAGACGACTGATGTTTATTTTCGGCTTTATATGAGTAAATCCACGATTCATCACCACTGATAACAATGAACTGGTCTAGAGTTTTTTCTTCTTTGTGTTCTTCGGTGAACAGATGCGGTATCGAGTAAGAAACAAATATTCTTACCCCTGATTCTTAATGCAACATTTTTTGAATTGATGTCTTTGAAATCCCCAATGAAGCCTCAATCTTGCGATATGTCACATGTAGATCTTCCGTGATGGGCATGCGCACAGCATCGAAGTTTTCCTGGGTGACAGCCGTTTTTGGTATACCTGGCAGAATTATATTTATATTTCCAAAGATATTGTACTTTTATCTTACCAAGTAAACTTTCAGTAACAATATCAAAGGGAAAACTTATGTTTATTTGTGGCAGAATAAGTCATAAATTATAATTTTGCGTTTACGCATCAACGGCCTAAAGGGTTAAGTGAAATTGCCGAAAACAGTTGGCGTGCAGATATACTGTGCAACGCTCACAAATGTAAATCGTTTGACTTTTGCACACCCGAGACCTTCTGGAGTCAGTTTTGCTTATGACGTGTCCCATCAGATCACCTCTCATATCAGTGGGCGACTTTATCGGAAGTGCTCTAGCAACAAAATTCTTTGTTTTGAGCATTCGCAATGCAATAAGTGATTTGAAATCCAGCTGCGACATCTTCTGGTTTACGGTATTGTAAAGTTTCCAAGCGTTCACAAGCGAACTGTCAATAACATTTATAAAAAGTGGCCACCACCATTTTTTACCCATTACTTTGATTCTACAGTTTGCAACTCCATTATCGTGTAAATTTACGCCTCCCATATATTTATTATATCCTAATATTACCGCTGGTTGGGGAATTGAAACTTTTTTTTATATTTTAATTCCCCAACCAGCGGTAATATCAGCATATAATACATATACATCGGTTAAGTAAACAGCAATGCTGCCCTTCGCCGAGATTAAAATAAAGGCCTTTTTATTTATTTATTTATTTATTATTATTTATATATGGGAGGCTTAGATTTACACCATAATGGAGTTGCAACCCATAGAATCAAAGTAATGGGTAAAAATGGTGGTGGCCACTTTTTATAAATGTTATTGACAGTTCGCTTTATTGCATTACGAATGCTCAAAACAAAGAATTTTGTTTGCTAGAGCACTTCCGATATATCCGCCCACTGATATGAGAGGTGACCTGATGGGACACGTCATAAGCAAAACTGACTCCAGAAGAAGATGTCGGGTGTGCAAAAGTCAAACAATTTACATTTGTAAGCGTTGCACAGTATATCTGTACGCCGACTGTTTTCGGCAATTTCACTTAAGCCTTTAGGCCATTGATGCGTTAACGCAACATCCCATATTTTGTTAAGTTAATATTCTATATTTTTTTACGGTACTTATTAGTTACATTTATGTATATTGATAATACAAAAATACTTTTTTTTTTAAATATTGTTCTCTTTCAATCCTTGGCCCAAAATGGGTTAAGTTTTAGTAAAGACATTCGATCAGTGTCGCCCTCTATGTTCCTATATGCAAAATATAAAAGATAGCCCTCGTACTCATGCGTACATTTGTGCAAAATTTCAAAGTAATATGTTATGACACTTATCGTTGATCGATGAAACAACATTGAACATTACCTGCATGCCAATTACGTAATCCGGTAATGCGCGGTAAAAACGCATTTTGCTCCGCGTTGCTGACATACCGTTAGTATATGTGACACTATTCTATTAAATTGTACGCTAGCTTTTTTTTTTAATTTTATGGGAAAACTAAATTTTGTATTTAGCGCTTACTAATAATACACCTTAGTTTCCTTTTGCAGGCCAAAAACTACACTTCAAGACTGACATTTCAAATTTTTTTGGAGAAGGCTGGACTATGATACATTCAGACTAGTAGAAGACAAGTTCTGTGGTTTGACATTTTAAGAAAAATGACACACCCACTGACCCAAGCTTCCCCTTCTACCTCTGCCTCCTAGTCAAAACTCACTAGGTATGTGTTAACACTTCACTTCTACACTGTTCCTATCGTATTAGCATTTTCCCTTTAGTCAAGGGGGACCCATTCTTGATTTTCGACAAGAAAAACTTGCTAGAGAAGTTAGTAGAGCAGTACAAATAATTTTTGGAACGAAATAACATTAATAACAGCTTAAAAATTGTTGGAAATGAAAGGAAATATATCGCAGCCAATGGGATAAATAAATTAGACTCGATCGGAGTTTATTGGGTGAAAGTTTTAGGGGTGAATAATGTTTTTTTACGATTTTCAGTGAAACTGGGCTCCCTATCGGAAAAAGTTAAATATAATAGTTATAGATAATAAAAAGGTCTACAACTTTTGTATATATCGTTTTTCTACATAACTTAAAAGTTTCCGAGAAAAATGGGAAAACTATTTTTTTGCCTTTTACGATATTTATATCTTTACTTTTTATATTTTAAGCGAGTTGTAATTTTCTTTAAATCAAAATATTTTTATTTTTTTATATTTATTAAAAGATGAACCTTTTTTTTACTGCTTCCAGAACTTAGGCATTTTAGGTGGAAAACGAGATCTCTTTTTAAGTTTAAAATTAAAATGAAACGTAAATCTTTTATAAACCAACTTGTTTAAGACATAAAAGTGTAAATTTCTATCCAATTTTCTAAAAAATCTAAAAAATTGTGAAATATATAAATCGAAAACGAAAAAAACTTTTTATTTTAATTTTTCTCTGAGAAATGTAGGTTATGTAAAAAAAATGTTTTTACACATTTTAATTACGCATAATTTTTATATTTAGCTTTTTTAGTGGATAATAGTTTTACTAAAAATCGTTAAAAACCATTCCATCGCTAAAAGTTCACCCCATTTTCTCAGATCGCATCGAGTCTTATTTATTTTTCCTGTTTGTTGCGCTATAATTCCTTTGCTTTCATATACATTTTTCATGCTGCTATTATTTTCCATTTTTTGCTTTTTTAAAAGGTACTTTCATATTAACTGCACTCGTCTATTGTGTGACTAAGAAAATTAATTGTATTTATTCTTTTTTTATTTTCAGAAAAATAATTTAACTATTATCGATATAGGGCTTAAAACACATAGACAGCACACCCCCTTGACTATCACCAATAATTTAAAAAATATTTTTTACAAAATTTAGTTAGTTGGGAAATATGATTATTAAATATGATTTACCTACTAGTTAATAACTTTTCCGTTTTGTTGGGAAATATTATGGCTTGGTTTGTTATACCATTTATTCTGTCCTCTAATGACTGGTTCTAATTTTTTGAAAACACCAAGTGTAAAATATTTATACTTTTGTATAAGTTTTGTTGTTCTAGAACTAAATTGTTAAAATAATAAGTTTTTTATGTAAATAATGCCGCAAACATTATATTAGGTATTTAAAATATAAATATTGACGTTTTCCGTTAGTTCCCATTCATTAGAGGAAATGATTTCTTTTGTAAAAAAATGTTTTCCCAAATTAAAAAAAAAATATGTCACATTTCTAAAAAAATAGAGACTTTTTGCAATTTTTTAACAATTTTCAAAATATACTATTATATAATATAGTATCAGACAAAATTAAACCAATTCTCTAAAATAAGTGACGTTAAAAATATCGAAATACATAAATTAATTAAATATCAAATTCTTGAACATTTTATATCCAAAATCAAAATCTCGAATAATTAAAAAATTCATAATAAAAATGTCGAAAATCACAGATGTTAATAAATATCGAATAAATTCTTAACTGTTACTTTTTTGATCGCATAAATTACGACGTGAAAAAGTAACAGTAGAGAATTAGTAACCGGCAATTTGTTTTTCTGTAGCTTGAAAAAGGTGTAAATAACATTGTCCTCAAAATTGCATGCTTGGTTTAGTCAGTCCGGAGCTCTAAATACATCTGCGCCGCGCATTCTGTTGGGAATTACTTTCAAGAATTTCTGCAGAGGAAGTAGAAATCGTCTCAGCAAAATATAGCTAAAGTGGACTAAAACCACCGAAAATCAAAATATCGAAAAATTAAAAAATGTCTATAAATTATCATAAATTAAAATATTGAAATAGGTTGATTGGCTAGGTTAGTTGGTTAGATCCATTGGGTAGTTTAGCTGGTTGGTTTTGTTAGGTCCGTTGGTTAGTTGGTTGTTTAGGATATTTAATTATATATTATTAGGTTGTTTTGTTGCATTCTTTGGTTAGGTTAGTTAGGCTGGTTAGTTAGTTTGGGTGGTTGGGTGTGTTGGTTAGTTAATAAGGTTGGAACCTTAGAATGGATGTTGGATGGCTTTGAGGTAATTGAAGTTAGATGACTTGGGTTGAGTATGTTTAAACAGGATTACAATTGGACACTTCAAAAATATTTTTTTCTATATTTGGTATTTTCGATATTTTGATTATTGATTTATTTGACAGTTTCATTTTCCATTTTTGGTTTGATTTTATTGATATTATTTTCGGTAAAATATATTTCGATATTGTGAACGTCAATTCCTAAAATTGTACATAAATCTGATCATTTAATCCATTTCTCAGTTCATATGCCCCTACAGCCCCACAAAAGCCCATGGTGCCTTTTTGTCACGTTAAAAAAAAAACTAAAACAAAAAGTTTTTACATATATTTTTGCATTAAAGTGAAAATTTTTAAAGATTTTTTTGTAATGAACGACAAACAAGTCTCAATATAAAACAGGTAATTTTTTAGGGTCAAAATACTAAAATTCCTCCAAAAAAAACCCATCTTTATCAAAGCAACATCTGCTTGCAAATATGTCAAAAAAAGCATTAAAATAAATACAATTTTATTAAAAGTTCTAGTATGGAACAAAAATTGCAAAAGGTCTTCATGTAAAAAATATTTAATTTTGTGGCTTTGTAGTTCATCCCTCAGGCTTTACTTAAAAACTAAAACAATTTAGAATATTAACCATCCAAGTATTAAAAAATCTAGAAATAATGTTGTATATAATTGTGGTTGAGCAATCCGAAAACATAAAATCTGGGTTCGATTTCATACATAGCAGCAAATTTGACTGACCTTTTAAGGTGTTGTGGTATTAATATTAAGGCGATACTCATTGTAAAGGCAAGCTTTATAGGAAGCGAAATGTGACATTGATTTTCTATTTTATGGTTATTTTTGTCATGTTTTATAATTATAAACAAAAAATAAATGGATCCATGACGGATCTGATACCTTCCTAACCCATTAGCACACTCCAAGTAAACTCCATGCTATATCAACCGTAAAAACAGTTTTTTGTAAATATCTTCGAAACGAAAGCTCCTACCAAGTTTTTGGTTAGAACACAAATTTTTTTCAAAAATGTGCGCTACTATATTTTGAAAACCGCATATTGATGCGATGCTCCGTTAAAAAGTTATCATTTTTTAAAATTTTCAACTGTCCTAAAACCGTCATTAGCATTAATGAATTTCGACCAAAATCTAATCAGCTCGTTACAGTATCGAATACTATTTTACCTAAAAATTTTATGAAAATCTCGGTTGGGCGGTTTAGGAGCTATCACGTTACGGACAGAGTTACACACCCACACACAGAAAGAAGTCACGACGATACTGCTAGGGTAGGTTCGGTTTGGTTCATTCACCCAAATAACACCCAAATTACACATTTTTGGCGTTATGTAAAAATAAATTCGTCGAAAACAATACCTTCTCTAGCCATTGCTGTGCGGGCTAGGAAGGTAAAAAATTTATGTCAGGCTTCGCTACCTATAAAGATTCTTTTACAATAAGTGACCTTAATTCTTATAACTAGAGGTCCGTGATACATTTTGACAGTTGTGTTAGACAAATAAAAAACAATTGGTATCTCCAGGTTGCCTCAATAATTTAATGTCAAAATTTGACATTGGCACTTTGCCGCAACTTCCACAGTTAACCAATATCAGTAAGGACAAATTGTAAAAATACTCTGCCAATATATGGGTACCTAAGCTCACACTATAGTTATAGTGTACGTGTGAGCTAATATAACTAAAAACTAAAATATGTTTTATTCAACTCCAGACTCAATTACCATTCGTTTGATACCACACATAACTTTTGAAATCTACCCCCACCCTTTTTTTAACTAAAATTTATTTTATTGAACTCTAGACTCAATTGCCTTTCGTTTGATATCACACACGCCATATTTTTACATAAACTCTAATTTTTGAAATCTACCCCCACCCTTTTATTTGGCTTGTGATCGGTGGATTTTGTTCATTTTTAAAAGGGACCATCCCGACCCAAGGCCCAGCCTAGGTGCCAAATTTCATTAAAATTGGGCAAGCGGTTTTTGAGTTATGCGCGTTGGTCGTTAAAGACAGACATACAGACAGGCGAGACAAAAAAGTTTCAAAATCATCTGAAACGCAAAGATATATAAAAATTTTTGAAATCGGAGCAACTTTTTTTTTTCTCGAAAAAATTAGGATCACCATAGCTCACACTACTATAGTATAGTAGTAGTGTGAGCTAAAAGTGTGTAAATAAATAAATAATAAAAGTTTACTAATTCACCTGTCAATCAAGAAATTATTAACAAACAAAGCTTATAAAAATTAAGAACGCGCAGAGCGCCAGAAACAGTTCTTAAATGTCAAATTGTTTTAAAAGCTTGACTTGTACGTGTCCCATCTATTTCTGTAGCTAGTACTCCTTTTTGTTGTCAAAATTTTATGTATTTCCTGACCTAAAATAATAAAAACGCCAAATTTGTTTTGTTTTTGTTTTCAAAATTATAAGTATTTCCCCCAAGTTTTTTTCTGACCAGTCATGTGACTGTAACTGGACGACTGTAGCTTTAAGGCACGACGTGGATTTTTTAATCTAATTACAGTTGACCTTTCAGGTCTCCTCTAAAATCGGTTTTACATATAAAACTTTGAGGAAACAGATCCGTCAAATATATCCAGGCCCTCTACTTATAACTATCGACCGAAAATATACTTTATTTTCGACTTTTTTGACAGTCATGACAAAAATGTTGTATGTTGCAGACCCTAGAATTACGTATTTTATTGTAAAAAATTTAGCAGACATGAAATCTAACCTAGATTTTAGATTATACGTGGTTTTTTACAATTGTGGCACATAGAGGTTGTACAGAGGTTTAAAATAAGCAAGTTTGCCCTATAAACTAGGTTTACCATTCGTCCTGTATTAGGCGGAACCGTCCTGTATTTGCAGGTTCTCTCCTGTTTTATAGTTCCACAAAATTCCGATTGTCTGTTGTATTTTTTTTCGGAAGTTATTACAAAAAATTGATTTTTTTTACCCTATATCTAAAAAACAAAGATGTTTGATGCAAAATGTAATAAGATGTACTTTTTCTACATTAGACCTTGTTTACCATTAATTAAATTTGGCGCATCATTTAAATTACTCCCTGTATAAAATAAACTTGCTTATTTTAATGCCCTCTAGATCTCCTAATCGGTTTAGCAGAACAATTGTGAATCACTCTGTAGAACACTCGAAACCGACGGTATTTCTAATCAAACTTAGGGAAATATGCTAGTTTTGTATAATAAAATAAATTATTTAAGTAACTTGGCAATAAGTCCACTAGGTAATAATATTTTTGCTAAAAACTGCTAATTGGCAAAAATCATCCCTTTGTTATTCTTGAAGTGTAGTTTTGGTTCTTGAGATATATAATGCTTTTTTCTTCCAGTTGCCAAAATACTTATTTTTATTATTGGTTGACAGGACGTACGTTATAAATTATGTCTCTACAAAGTTTCCCAGCCTTCTCTGTGTTTGGCTTTTTTGAAAACTACAATTATTTTTTTAAATCTACGGGACAAGTCAAGAAATAAAAAAGTTTATGAACAGTTTTTCAAAATTTGTCAATTTTAAAAGGTGTGATTTCACTAAAGGCCCTTGATACACTTTGACAGTTGTTTTCCACATCAGTCAAATGTATCCAGGGCCTCCACATTTCACAAAAGAAGAAGGCTGGGGCACCCTGTATAGAAAAATACTGATATATATGAGTACTTATATAATAGATGTACAGCGTGTCCCGTTTTCGATGGGATTAAATGGGAAACTCGGTTCGGTTCACCATTTTCGATGGGATTAAATGGGAAACTTGGTTATTATTACAGATATCGATTTTCTGATTGCACCTTACCGTGCTCTTTTTTTGAACTCTTAAAAATGGTGGAATCAGATTTTTGCTATACCTTGTAGTTTTGCTAATACAGGAAGTTTTTCAAAAAATTACATTTTTAATAATCCCTTATATCTCGCTTATTTTGCGAGATATTTTTATTCTTTAAAAACTTTTAAAGAAAAATAACGACGTCAGTTTTTTAAAATATTGTTTAGTTTTTGAGATATGGTATTTATCATAAAAAAATTAAATACGGACCTTTTTTTTATCGCTATTTTGATTGGTTTCATGGTAATATTATCACAAAATAATAAAAATCTAATATTTTTTTTGTTTCAAGATTTTAAAAAAATATTTACATTAAAAAAAATATTATTCCGAACTTGGAAATTTCCAACATAAATATAAATTAAAAATTGCTAGTTGAACGATTTTTAGTTTAACTGTTTTGATTCTTAGCAAATTAAAATGGTTTTACGTTAATTAAAGGATTTATTTGAAACAAAGTCTATGACAAATACAAAAAAAATAACAGATTACAAAAAATAATAACTAATTTTTCTTTAATGGTATAAATGTTCAAACTGATTGCCATTATGTGTGAGACATTGTTGGTATTTTTGAGCAATTTTTCTTAACGCATTTTGCTTAATAATATTTCTGCCGTTTAAATATTGGGATTTTGTTGTTTGAATAAAGCACCAAAAAATATTACATTTTTCAAAGTCTGGATATGGTCGATTTCTAGCCATTTTAGAATTATTTTGAGTGAGCTATTCACAAAAATGACACGTAAAATGACAATGTCAATTCCACGCTTTTGTTTTTCCATGTTGAAGTAAATTTCATGAGTTGCTGTGCTACCATCAAATAATTTGGTTTTTACTTCATTTATAAATATTTTAACTAACGTTTCAAAACAGATAAACTAAAAATCGTCCAACTAGTGTGTCTTGCAATTTTTAATTTATATTTACGTTGGAAATTTCCAGGATTGGACTAAATTTTTTTTTAAAATATTAAATATTTTTTTTGTAAAAACAAAAAAAATTTCAAGTTTTATCATTTTAAGATAATAATAGCATGAAACCACACAAAATAGTAATTTAAAAAATCCAGGTCCGTATTTAATTTTTTTATGATAAATACCATATCTCACAAACTAAACAATATTTAAAAAAATTGACGTCATTATTTTGCTCTAAAAAAGTTGCTATAGAAAGGTTTTTACAGAATAAAAATATCTTGCAAAACAAGCGAGAAACAAGGAATTATTAAAAATGCAATTTTTTCAAAAACTCCCTGTATTAGCGAAACCATGGGGTATAGCAAAAATGTGATTACACCATTTTTAAGGGCTCAAAAAAAGAGCACGGTAAGGTGCAATAGAAAATCGATATCTGTAATAATAACCGAGTTTCCCATTTAATCCCATCGAAAATGGGACACGTTGTACTACTAAAGCGTATTACAAACATTAATAAAAAAATTACTGCTACAAACGTTCGCATATTGGCTTCAAACGAACCCCAACAGATGGCTTGTATTAAAAAAGTTCACGCTTTTAATAAAGTTTGAAAGAGACACCTTTCATGATGGTCGGGGCGCGCGTTCCCTTTACGATCAGAGTGTAACGGGTGCGATCCTCATGCCCGCCAGTACAAACTGGAGCCTACTATCCGTTTGTGAATACAGATTTCCCGGAGGTCGGTGTAAAGTCTGTCTTGGGCGACGTTTGAGTTTCAACGAAGTAGGCAAAGTTGATGATCAATACAAGGCGGTGGTTCGGAAGTCACGTTAAGCCGGTGGTCCCGTATCATTATCCTAAGGTAACTGATAATGAGTGTTTTTAAGCTTAGAAAAGAGATGGCGCTGAGAGCGAGGGACCCATTATCAGTAGCCTTAATTTATCCAAGGCATACGTTGGGGTTAATTTAAAAACCAAAATGCCGGCACGCTTGTAGCAGTTCTTTTTAGAGACCCTTTCCCAGTACAGATATATATAAGTAAGTGCACTGATCGTGTTTTTGTTTTTTGACATTTTCTAAAAGTGACATTGATAGCTAAGAACAAGAAAGTTTTTTAAATGTCAGTTTGGGTTTGTATCATCTGGTTCAGAGATCAAAATTTGTGTTGACAATACAAGAATAGTAGAATAATATCTGTTTATTTAATTCTTAATTTATGATAATAGTAAGTATGAGATTAATTTTTTCTTTGGCCAATTAAATCATTTATTAAAAAAATTAAACTAATTTATTTTCGATCCCAAAAAAATTTAAAAAAAAACACTCAAAAGCTGCGTTTGTTTGTAAGTTTATTATTCGTTATAGAGCAAAACTGTTTACTTATTATTATTTGTAGAAAAAATCAGCGAGTTCTTTGGTAATTATAAAATATTGATTAATGGTAGGTATGCCAAAATAATTAATAAAAATAAAAACCCGCAGATTAAATCAAAAGTAAAAGACCGAGAAGGCCCAGATTTTTAATAAGAACTTTTTTAAAACCAATTGCGCAAAAATGGCATTCTTAACATAATTGAGATAAAAGTATAGCCAAGTTCTAAGGCGGCAGGGTAGTGCCGTGGTATGGTCATCGGCTTCACATGCAGAATATAAGTTGACCTTGAATATCGAGAATATACGCAGGTGTAGTCCAGGAGCCGATACACAGCCAGCCGAGGAACCAGGAATAACCCAGGAACCTGCTATAAGTGCTATATAGTCGGTACCAGGATGGCGCCAGCATAAATGTCCTAGTCAACTCACGACGACCACGACTGTTGCAATGAAAGGGAGACAGAAGTCTGTCGTCTATAACCAAGTTCTGCTGAGACGATAGCGACGTTAGATAGATGCAAGTTTAACATGTAGCAGGACCACCTTTCGGAAGGGGTGTAAAAGCGTGGGTTCACTGTGTATACTTGCTACGCAAGATCCCTGCCCTCGACAAAGAGGTGCCAGGCAAAACTAACCCCACTTTAGAGAAAGAAAGCATCCTAACGGGCACGTGCATCAGTTTGGTATATGGTGTACGGAAAAATCAGGGTTTGCGAAAAGGGCGCGTCGTGTGCCTAGTTGCTAGACCAAAAATGGTCTCCCCACCACTATTAAGCCGAATTCTCCAATACGCATTCCAAATTAAAGGTTCTTACCAGTTTGGAAATGTTTTGTTAAACTTTGCCATTACATCCAAACTTGTTTATGTTCAAAAGTGTTCAATTTAGCACTGTGGCTAAGAGTCAATTTGCGACCGTAACAGCCAAGTTAAAAAAAAAACATTGCCAAACTAGTAAGAACCTTTCATTTTGAAATGTGTATTGAAGAATTTGGCAATACTTTTATCTCAATTATTTTTACGGAATGCTCACACAACTAATTGCACATTTTGAATATGGACTCTTTCCTGAGTTCAGAGCCTTATTCATATAAATCCTAGCTGATCCTCTTCTCGAAATTTTTGACATTTTTCTAGTTAGTCTAGGCGCTGGCTCCTGTCACGTGTGACCTAATATGTGCGCTCAGTTTGTATAAAAAAAGTTTAGTCACGTGGTCGAACTCATGGTCGTTTGACCGCCATCTTTGAAAATGGCCGCCAAATTAATAGATTTTTTTGTTTAAGCGTATCTCCCTAGCCAGTGGTCCGATTTTAAATTCTTAAGGCCTGATTAACTCCTTTTTTAAAGACAAACAAATTATGTCATTACATATTTTTTTGATAAATGAAGTGGTTTTTGAGATATTTAGATTATTAGTATTTCCGCTCGCAAAAGAATTAAAATAATACCCATGCTGATTTTATTGTAGCTACAATATTATTGACATTTCTTTTTTTTACATAGAAGGCTTTAAACCTTTCACAGAGGAGGATATTGACTTTATGTTTTTAAAGTTCGATGGGTGGTACCCCTAAAGACTGCCTTAAAGAGGGTGTTTTCTAAAACTGTTCACAAGATTATAGAATAAATGAATTTGCAGCGAAACGATGTATTCTAGCGAAAAACGATAAAATTAATTTTGTACAGTACTTTTAATTCTGCTTCTTTTGATGTATCACTTAGCATTCTAGCTTTAATAGTTAGCTAGACAAGCCAGCTAAAATATACAATTTTGTAAAAATTTCATGTTATCGCTCCATAATCGATTTTTTTCTTAAAAAGATCAGAAGAAGCGGAATTAAAAGTACTATAAAAAATTATTCTTAATGTTTTTCGCTAGGATGCATCGTTTTGCTGCAAATTCACTTTTTCTATAAACTTGTGAACGGTTTTAGAAACCACCCTCTTTAAGGCAGTCTTTAGGGGTACCATTCGTCGAACCTTAAAAACATAAAGTTAATATCCTCTTCTGTGAAAAGTTTAAAGCCTTCTCTGTAACAAAAAAAAAACAAATGTCAATAATATTGAAGCTAAAATAAAATAAAATGGGTATTATTTTAATTCTTTTGAGAGCGGAAATACTAATAACTTGGTATATCTCAAGAACTACTTGATTTATCAAAAAATGTGTAATAGCAAAATTTATTTGCCTTTAAAAAAGGAGTATAACAGGCTTTAAAAAATTAAAATCGGTCGACTGGGTAGGGAGATACGCTTAAACAAAAAAATCTATCCATTTGGCGGCCAGTTTCAAAGATGGCGGCCAAACGGCCATGAGTTCGACCACGTGACCAAACTTTTTTTTATACTCCTGTGGGTGCTTAACAAAGGCCCGTAGTCAAACTGAGCGCACATGTTAGGTCACACGTGACAGGAGCCAGCGCCTAGACTAACTAGAAAAATGTCAAAAATTTCGAGAAGAGGATCAGCTAGGATTTATATGAATATGGCTCTGAAGTCAGGAAAGAGTCCATATTCAAAATGTGCAATTAGTTTTTGGACCCATTTTTATGTAACCTATACTTCATTCAGGCACACTGTGAGCATTCCGTAAAAATAATTGAGATAAAAGTATTGCCAAATTCTTCAATACACATTTCAAAATGATCACGTGACCAAACTTTTTTATATACTCCTATGGGTGCTTAACAATGCCCCGCAGTCAAACTGAGCGCAGATATTAGGTCACATGTGACAGGAGTCAGCGCCTAGACTAACTAGAAAAATGGCAAAAAATTGATAAAATTTCCAGAAGAGGATCAGCTAGGATTTATATGAATATGGCTCTGAACTCAGGAAAGAGTCCATCTTCAAAATATGCAATTAGTTTTTGGAACCATTTTTATGTAACCTATACTTCATTCAGGCACACTGTGTGCTATTTTCGCGCACTTGGCTTTTTTAAATGTTTTTGTTATGATTTCACTCCTTTTTTTAAAGGAATTAAAATATGCGGAATATGTTCAAAACTTTTGCAATGCCTTATTCCGATAGATTTTACCTTTTTGAATTTTCCCTTTGAAATAAATATATTTCTATCAATTCTATCAATTTGTGCTTGGTTCATTTTCTTTCTTTTTAAATAATTGTTGATCATTTCTGTCAGTTTGCCAAATTCCAGCTTTTCTGGAAGTAAATAAAAATTTTGGTGTTTTTTACTTTTTTCTCTAGTTTTATCATAGTTCCTCCAGCAACTTTACATGTATAGGGGAGGGGAGTAAATAAAAATGTTGGGAAACTACTTTACTGCTTTGTGGAATTCCATGAAACTTCATGGAGGGGGGATCATTAGAGTAATAAATATTTTTCATTGAATTTCATAAATAATTCCGAAGTAGAGTTATAGATGTTTCATGAAAAGGTGGTACAGCAGTGTGCGCGAACTTGGCGTGGCATTACCGTGCCCCCAGATGAAATTTCAGCATTTTCTACCCATGTCAAAATTTAGGGGGGTAGTTTATAAAAAATCACCCTCTAACAAAAAAGAAATAACTATGTCATGTTATTGATTTAAAATTAAAAAAATGATTTGATATAAAATGTTCGTTTTTGTTAGTTATTCAAATCTAAAGACTCTGTATATTATACATATAGGGTCTCTAGTCAAATCTAGAGACCCTGTATGTATGACAAATTTCTTATGTAAAAATATGTCATACATATAGGGTCTCTAGTCAAATACCGCCATAACTGTGGAAAATAATAAAATCATATAAACTTCAAATAAGATGACACAAGAATGTTTGTCATCAAAATGTTGTTTGTAATCACAACAATAACATTACTTCTTTTTGTCCAACCAGGAAATTTTGTAGAAAAACCATCAGGTATTTTATTGCAACTATTTTTTACCTTTCTAGCCCGCAAGGCAATTGCTAGGAAAGGTATAATATTGGTTTGAAAAAAAATTAGACAAAAAAGTATAATATTTAGGTGTTTTTACCGAAGAAAACAATACAAAACATAGAAGATTTCTCCTTTCAGTGACAGTATATCTTTCTCGTTCACAGTTGCGGTGCGTCGGGATGTCTTTTTTTAAAGCCCATAATATTCTTTCAAAACACACGTTTGTTTGTAAAATTTTCTTTAGTTCAGAAGATATACGCCCCCCCCACCCTTTAAGGGCACGCGCCACCGTTGCTCGTTTGCAATGGTCTAGCATGAGAAAAACAATACGGCTCCGGGTGTCTAGGGACCGATATACAGGGTGTCCCAGATAAGAGTAACGACATAAGGGTAAGTCCACATCAATTCAATTTAAAAATATTTTTGAACCTTGAGTTTTTTGATGGTGGTGAGTTTTTGTGTAGTTATTCTTCGCCTAATAAAAAGTAAAAATGCAAATTTTTAAATTTTTTGGTTGCATATTTTTTGAGTTATGCGTTTCCAAAAATAAAAATATTGACCCATTTTTAGCCTGCATCGGTTTCTTTAAACTTCTATAATTTTTAAACCGTTTAAGATAATTGGCTGAAACTCGCTATCTGTAGAGAACGATTCACAAGCCAAACTTTGATGTGTTGATAGCCTCATTTCCTAAAAAAAAGGACAAAGGGTCTATGCCAAAATTATATTTAAGTGCCAAAAAGCGTTTTTGTGGGAAACTAAAAAAAACTGTACAATACATGCACGCGGACTTACGGATGACGTGATTTTAAACATGTTTGTTAGGGCATAAGGTGGGGAAATTGCACTTAGTTTTTATAGCCCCGTATTGGCCTTGACACATACATCATTTTGGGTGGAAAATCTAAAATTTGTATATTTTGGCACTTAGAGCATTTAGCCCGGCCACTCTACAAATCTCAAAAACGGATTTTTTGTTTTTCTTAATTTTTATAATTTTTTTTTCTTAGACTATTTGTTTACATGTGTGCTAAATTTTACCTTGGGATAATAATGGGATCATAGTTAAAAAAATTATTTATATCTTGATGCATATATTGTTTGATATTTTTATTATTATAAAAATTAATATCTAAAGTGCACATATTGTTATGAGGCATCTTATTTATGTAGCATGTATATTAGAAAAACGTGGACACCATGGGCATCTGGTTTCACTACATTGACATTTAAATAAAGAAACAATTAAAAAACGTACTTACATAATAACGGGCACCAAAAGAATAATTGAGAACCTGTACATAAATGCCCCCTTTTCGCCCTTTCTCGCTGCAATGTTTGAGATTGATGAAAATAGTTACATTATTTATCTCTTAAACAGTGGTTGCGCGTGGAGTAAAACTTTAAACAAAAGTTGCGTAAACATGGCGTTTCGTAGCGTGTTTTCTCAGTCTGTTTGGCTTTGCGACGTATCCGTTCTGGAAATTAATTTGATTTTACGTAGTTATCGAAATGGTAGATTGAAAATCGATAAAAAATTGGTTGGTATTTCCCACATGATGTTGCAACCCCTATGATGCCCAAAATCATCCCACGATAGTGAGAAATTCCAGAAATGTGACAGAGTGGATGTGTGATCTTAACTTAGTCGTCGAAATAAGTAAGTGAAAAAAAAACTTTTGAAATAGTATAATTCCAGTCACGGCCAATTTATAGGTAAAATATTAAAGTAGAGGAATTGTCAAATAGTTATATTTAAGGTAAAATAAAAAAATTTTAAACAACATCAATTTACAAAAATAAATTTTTAAATAGGAACCCACTGTCATCCCATGACAAAACTTGGCCTACATGTAAATAAATACTCTAAAAAACAAATATAAAAAAATTGAACAAAATAAAAAATCAGTTTTTAAACTGTATCAAAAATAAATTTTGTGGTGAGACCCTTGCATTTTTTTTACAAGAAGGATGCCACTAGGCATACCATAATTAAGCTTGTAGACCTATAAGATTACACAGCAACTTTTACCTCGATATGCCCAAGACTTTATGAATAACAAGGGTTTAAAGAAATCAAGTCAGTGCTAAAAAATACGATATTAAGCATTAAAAAAAATTAACTCAAAAACTAGACTGCTAACAAATCTAAAATTTTGCATTTTCAATTCTTTCTACTTAGTAAAGAATTTGACCAAAAATTATGAAAATAAAAAGTGACAAGGTCCAAACCATTGGTTGATTTGATATGGACTTACCCATAAGGAACTGGTATGCGGTAAGATACAATTTAGGTTAAATGAGAAAAAAGTTGTGCTAAAAACTAATAAATTAAAGTAAGTGTTCACAACTAGAGCTCATCAATCAAGTATATATATATATATATATATATATATATATATATATATATATATATATATGTTGAGCTCCAGCGTTCTTGTGGAAAAATATGAAACACAAGTCCAATTTTTCCAGTTCGGAAACCTTTCCATGTTAAATTTAATTAGCAGCACATGTAACTCAATAACTATCAAAATTAATTGAGATACTTTACAACTCTTAACGGATAAATTCATTTCCGAAATCCTCATGTAGTTACTTTTATCTGGGACACGTGTATATCGGCCAAAAGTAGGGCGATTCTCTAAAATTGTATAAAAATTGGATCCTGTACCATCTATCGCTAAGTGGTCCATTTGAAAACTTCAATCCAGCAAGTACCATTTAACAGAAAAGTAAAAGTTATGTAAGTCCTGAAAATTTAGCAATAATTGGATAAAGGACGATCTACATAAAAAATGTAATATTAGCAAAAATGATAAATTTTGCCAAAATGCTTGAAATATCAGTTATTTTTAAAAAATTTTAAATTTTGTTTCTAGACTATCCTTTGTTTAATTGTTGTAAAACGTTAATAAAATGTTACAGTTAGTTTAAAACTAAAGTTACACAGTTTACATATAATAGCAAATAGAAAAATGTTTAATAGTAAAACAGGTAAAAATAGAGTCTTTCGGCAATAAAGTTTAACAATTTTCAAAAATTCTTCCTTTTGAACAAAGACTCCAATTTAACAAAAAAACTTTTTTCATATATTTTAACTTTAAAACTTTATTTAGCAAGAATATGCTACAATTTATCAGTAGTAAAGTAAATTAAACTCTAATCTAATTATTAATTATGTAAATATTTATAACATCAGTAATATGTCCAACCGTAAATTTACAATAATTTATTCTACATCCAAATGAAAAATACTATAATCAAACAAACTGAAATGAAAACAAATATTTTTTAGACCTTTTTTGAATGTGTTTAGTTTCTTTTTATTTTTTATTGAGTTTTTTAATTTATTAAATTCTGACAAACCTTTACCAAAAATTGATTTTTGAACAATTAATTTTTGGAAATTATTTTAATGAAAATCGTCATTGTATCTAGTATAATGTGAATGGAAATTTGAATTTTTGAACGAAATCTTTCAGTTGTTCTGGTAGTAGGTTATGTTGAATTTTGTAAATAAATATACAAACATAGAAAATGACACTTTTTACATTTTTGCAACAAAATTTAGTTGGAAGAATTTTTAAAATACCAAAAATTTACACTAGCGAGACAATGGGATTCACAGGGCAAAAATAAAAATTGTTTTAAACATAAAATAGACATTTCGCATTTCTATAATTTTCTGTGAATACCATTTCGCAGGGTAACGAGATTAGATCTCCCAGCAATGAAGATGGCCTTCGAAATAAAAATACATTTTTAGAATATGAATTTTATTTAACTGATTCCACAATTTTGTACAATTTCCTGTCTGAGTTTATAACCATTGTTAAAGGAGAAGAAACGAAAAGTCCTGCTTACTTCACAAATACTTTATTGTCTAATCACGACGCGTTTCGGTTTTTAAAAAACCATTATCAAGTGGTCTGGTCTGTAAGAATAATGAAAAAATATAATTAAATTATAATATTTAAAATTATTATTCTTACAGACCAGACCACTTGATAATGGTTTTTTAAAAACCGAAACGCGTCGTGATTAGACAATAAAATATTTGTGAAGTAAGCAGGACTTTTCGTTTCTTCTCCTTTAACAATGGTTCAAGGACTTCACCCTGGAGAAATCTACAATTCATTGAGTTTATAACATTTAACATTTCGGACAGAACATTATGCCACTTGTGAGTAGCTAGCTAAATTTCAGCAAGCTTTTTAGCAAATATTTAATTTTAAAACAGCAAGTCCTGGGTAATATTTCATCAAATTTTACCCATAAAGACCTGCTATCAGAAAGATTCTATAGCTAAAATAATTTCTAAACCACTGCTAGCTGCTTCACAGCCAAAACTAAGCTATGACAACACTTTCACAGCAGACTTTTTGCTTTTTAACTATATTTTCCAGTTTGTGTTACTTGAGCCTGTATACAATATCGGCCAAAAGTAGGGAAATTCCGTAAAATTGTATAAAAATCGGATCCTGGACCATCTATCGATCACAGAACAAGTGGTCCATTTGAAAACTTCAATCCAGTAAATACCATTTAACAGAAAAGTAAAAGCTATGTAAGTCCTGAAACTTTAACAATAATTGAATAAAGGATGATCTACATACATAAAAAAGTTTAATATTAGCAAAAATGATAAATTTTGACAAAAATCTTGAAATATTGGTTATTTTTGGAAATGTTAAAATTTTGTATCTAGACTATCCTTGTTTAATTGTTGCAAAATTTTAATAAAATCTTACAGTTAGTTTAAAACTAAAATTACATATGTAGTTTACATATAATAGCCAATCCGTCGGCAATAAAGTTTACAATTTTTAAAAATTCTTGCTTTTGAACAAAGACTCCAATTTAACAAAAAAACTTTTTTCATATATTTTATTTTAAAACTTGATTTAGCAAGAATATATGCTACAATTTTATCAATAGTAAAGTAAATTAAAATATAATCTATAACTATGTAAATATTTATAGCCTAAGTAATATGTTCAACCCTAAATTTACAATAATTTATTCTACATCCAAAATTAAAACTTTTTTGAATATGTTTTTTATTGAGTTTTTTAATTTATTAAATTCTGACAAACCTTTACCAAAAATTGATTTTTGAACAATAAATTTTTGGGAATTATTTAAGTGAAAATCGTCTTTGTGTCTTATATAATGTGAATGGAAATTTGAATTTTGGGAACCAAATCTTTCAGTTGTTCTGGTAGTAGGTTATGTTGAATTTTGTAAATAAATATACAAACATTATAGAAAATGAAACTTTTTACATTTTTGCAACAAAAAGTTGGAAGAATTTTTAAAATACCAAAAATTTACACTAGCGAGACGATGGAATTCACAGGGCAAAAGACAAAATTGTTTTAAACATAAAATAGACATTTCGCATTTTTATAATTTTCTGTAAATACCATTTCGCACGGTAACGAGATTAGATATCCTGGGAGCAATGAAAATGGCCTTCGAAATAAAAATAAATTTTTAGAATATGAATATAACATTATTCCACTTGAGTTCTTTAAACCAGAGTAGTGGGTTACAAAATATTAAGTCAATTTCACGATAACTACAATAAGTCACAGGCTCGTTACATTGTAAGGATTTACTAAAATTGTCACTATTAGAATCAACACGTAACACTGGCACTTTAACTATTGTTGTTGGACGTTCTGCAAAACATTTGTTGTTTTTGGAACTACGTTTTGCACATTTGTTGTTGTTGAAGTCATGTGTAAATTAATTTACTTGTACTGCTTAAAAATTAACTCGAACCTGTGATTTATACAGAAATGACTGCGTGTGAGATACGCGAAGGGAGCTCTGCCTAGTTGCGTTGGCAAGTTTGAACCTTGTTTACGTCAGTGTTGCCAACTATTGGAAAGCGAAAATCCGTAGCGTGAACGCGAAAAATCAGTAGAAATCCGTAGTTTCAAAGAAGACTAAAAACAAAAAAAGGTGCTTTTTTTACAATTAAAAAGTTTATATTGGTTTGATTTTTTTCTTTTTTTGACAGTGACAGGAGTGCACAACTTTTTTGGTTCGTAATTGCACGAGAACGGTACGGTACCTACTGCTCCGTTCCAAAGGATCCAAATAAACTTTTTTGCAGTGCCGCCAATTTTTTTTACGGATAAACCGTTATAATTAGAAGAAATAAAAAGTACGTACTTTTTTAACCTTTTTTATTTAGTTAAGGTACATAACATACATAACGTAAAACATAGTTTAACTTTCGTGGCGCGAAGCGTTGTTTGACTCCCCATCAAATAACGCGCGAAGTAATACAATTCGTTCTAAATAATGTTGCAACGACCGTCCGCTAGATGTCTAGAAAAATAACGTCACTGATCCAAGCAAAACCTTTTTACAAAATGATTAAAATGCAGGAAAAAAAATTAGGGTCCTATTGCAATAGTGCCAGGTACAAATTGTGCCGGGCACTATATTAACAATTTCGCATTACCAACTGACAGTTGATTTTTAAAAACTGACATACCAAATTCGAATTTATAAATCCCGTCGTTTATTTTCCAATAATAGTGGCGTCACTATTAAATCCGGCTCGTTATAATACACAAAGGCCTAATTTTGAAAGGGCACAGCTGTTCTTATAATGAGAAACTGTCAATATAGTGCCCGGCACAATTTGTGCCTGGCACTATTGCAATAGGTCCCTACTGAGGACTGATAAGGAGGAATGAGGCGCGGCCGCCGTTGTGCTTCGATGTTTATCGTTTTTTAGTAAAATTGCCAAAAATCTGTAGGTTTGGATCCAAAATCGGATATCGGAGATCGAAATCCAAAATCCGTAGATCTACAGATAAATCCGTAGGGTTGGCAACACTGGTTTACGTACCCATAGATAAAGGATTTGCGACGCGGTTCAGTACGTACCTACCGCCTCAGAAGAGTTATCCCTACCGCCATGGAATAAATACCAGTTATTTCTTCGATGATACCGCGTATGTCCGGCCAGAATAAAATGAGGCGCAAAAGAGATGGCTGTCCAGTGGCGTGCTATAATTTTTTTAAAATATTTTATTGCACTCCTGAATGAAAAATATTTCTTTCTTCCATTTTGTCCTCTTTCTCATTAGTGTATGTAACTATACGAGAGTATTAAAATAATGATAAGTGTTTTTAAAAAACGGTTGTTAAAAAAGTAATTAAAAAAACACTTTATAGGTTCGGTTCATTGTTATGTTAACTTTTGTTACACCTTTATAGATATTTTCCTAACAAGTTCAAGAAGTGATACTTTCCATAACGCAAAAGCAGTTAAGAAAGAGCTTTGCCCACGTTAACGTTAACGCAAAACTGATATATGGGACACTTTTTGTTGTGCATGTTGTATTTTTTTTTTAAACGCCATTACAACAATTAGGTACAAATAAAATATCGTTTGCAAATGAAATTTGTGGGTTTTCGTGCGAAAAATTCTATTTCTCGCATGCAAATGAGCAAAATCACTGAAGGCTTAACGCTTTGATTGGTTTGAAAAAACATGTATTTGTCAAATATAAATATGTTTACATAATACCGGGTTGGCCAAAAAAAAATAGGACAATTTTTTTTCATTATAACCATCTTAAATTTTAGGATTTTAATAAATGTTGATCATGATCTTTAAAAAGCAATCAATTTCCAGCAGGATGTTTTTTATTTCATCAAAATCGGTTTAGTAGTAATGAGTTTATAAGGAAATAAATGCAGACCTGATTGGCATGGCAATCGTATAATATTCAAAACAATGGTTAAAACAAAAATATTTTTTTTAGAACCACCGAACCGATTTTGCTGACTCATACTTTGTTGCGTGTGGCAAGTATGCTGCTTTATTAGTGATTGAAAAAAATTATTAAAACATGTTCGCAACACAAGAATAAACAAGCATCTTTGAAGGGTACAATTTTATTTCGTCCGCCATCTTGGATTTTGAAATGGCGGACAAAGACTTTTTTTTCTTCAAAACTCTGATTAATTCTCTGCCAAGTGCAGTTTGTCCCATTAAAATCGATGCTATAGTTCAAAAGTTATAATGAAAAAAAAATTGTCCGGTTTTTTTTGGCCCACCCGGTATATCAGGAAACAAAATAAGTAGGTATAAGTACGTATATAAAATTTAATATTACACCCTAGCTTACAAAATTAATAGTACAACCCAAGTAATACAAGTAAAGTTAACAAAAATATTACAAAATAAGTACTTGATATTTTACACATTTGTTGCAACATCTTCACAAAGTGGGAACAACTTTATATTCCGTGTAAAATTTGGTATGGTGGAATTGGTTGAAAGTCTCCATCGTCAAATATGCCCGCAACCGAAGACATTCCTAGTTCTCTTGGGCGATATTTAATTTGATGCGAAGGGTTTTCTTTGATTTCCTTTTTTATTCCGCCTATAGTGGCATGGCTATATCCGGTGTGGCTTGCTGCTCGAGAGGCTAAGGATGTTTTAATTCTTTGCTTTTCGCTTCTTCTTCTAAAGCTTTTATTACATCTTCAATAATTGTCTTTGAAGTTGTATTCAAATGCTTAGACATCCATAATATTGTCGTTTTTTACCCCACTTTTAATCTAAGATGAAAGTTCACTTTTAATCAAAATTACCCTAGTCACATCCAGTAGACATTACTTATATCAACTAGATCCGCCTACCCTTTAAAACGGTGTATTTTGTCTCTGGTGTAATGCGGGAATAAAGTTCTGTAATGTATAAGCCATAGCAGGTTAAAGATTGTAAAAATTGAACATGAAATTTTTATCCATGTTTGTTTTTTTAGTCTCTACCAAAACAGAGAAATTATAGATGTTATATTTTCGAACCAAACGTTTTTTAGATCCGTTCTTTTGTAGAATCAGACAAAACTTTAAGTAAACAAGAACGTTCTTTTTTAAAGCAGACAAAAGAGAACCTTGAATTAACAACAATTTGCAGTCAACAGCCAGAGAACCTTGAATTAACATCGACTCGCACACGGCACAAGTGGTTTTGCAATAACCTTTAGCAAACAAAAATTATTTATTTGAGCGTCGTTTTAAATTGTTCTTTTGTTGAAATTTCAGGGGACCAGCTCTTTTACGCTAACCAGACCGAAACAGAAAGTTTTAAAACAACATTTACCTACTTTTCGTTACTGTCTTTCTCTGGGTGATACACCTTGATGGAAACATATGGTTCAAATTTCGGTTCTGTACTGATTTTTTATCACTTATAAATTAAGCCTAGCAGTTTAAACAAATTAAAATTTTAATTTTAGGTTTTTTGTAGGTTCTGTGATTTTGAAAACCTCCTTTGTAATGTAACAAAATATGGAGACCATTTTTTCCTTTTGTCAGATTCGAAAAATTGGTGGCTAATTGGTGATACGTTTACCTACAGCAATTATATAGTTCAATGAATAGAGGCATTGAGTAAATAACCCATATAGAGGAGCCACCGGCGAGCTTTACCATATTGAGGGGCAGATGGCGCTGAAATAAATTCGTCTGGTACGCAATATTCAGAGACAACTACTATGATCTAATGGCACTTGTATGATAGGTATGAGCCTCGGAATTTGCACATTAAACTAAATCGTACTAGCAGTCCCTGAATATTGCGTACCAGACATCAATATGGTAAAGCTCACCGGTGGCTCCTCTATATGGGTTATTTACTTAATGATAGAGGCCAAAATAGGGGGTTACCCAACAAAAGGTCCGATAGTTCTGAATTTTGGATATGTTGTTAAGCTCAGGAGGGTAGTAAAAAATCTGAGTTTTCGCTACCCCCACCCCTGTGCTCCCTCCGCCATCTTGAAAAAACCATCAAAAATTGGCATGTTTTTTAGTTTTTTGCCTTTAATTTCGTTCCAGTACACTAAATCGAGAGTTATATGAAGTTTTTTAGAGGACATAATTATCTAAAATCGGGTGGTACCATTGTTGTTCTACGGTTAGTAGTAACGGAGCTAGGTAATTTTTAAAAATGACTACAATCACGTGCTTGGGCAAATTTTCATTTTTTTTCTACTTTACACGGTAATAACTCCGTAACACTTTTATTGTAACGTAAAAGTTCAAAGAACATATCTTGTAGCGAATTTAATTATCTACAAAACACTGTATTTAAGTAATTTTTATAATTATATTGAAGGGGTGGAAGTAACATTAAACAATGTTGTGCAAGTCAGTACAGCAGTTAAAGATCCGAGCTTATACAATTATCATCACTGTCGACGTTTCGTAAAAAAATAACGCTAAAAAATTTTTTTCAATTTCTTACCCAAATCTTTTGTTTTGAAAAATTTAGAATTAAAAAAATAATAAAAAACGTGCCGTTTAAAGCAGTAAATTTTTTGGTAATTTTTGATATTTATGGATGCTTCTGGAGTGTTACCCATAACATTTATTACGTTTTGTGATACATCGTTTAAAAGGAAATTTTATTGTCCACCAAGTAGAAGAGAAAATTTTATCGTAAGAAGCTTAGTTTTGAAGAAAATTTAATAAAAAATGTAACAAAATTAATTTGTTTGTTGATTTAAAAAAATTGTTTTAAATTAAGGACACCACTGGAACGGACATACAGCCAAGTAGCAGCAACAGCTACTATACCTGATATTAATATCAGTAGTCAAAATACTATGGAACAAACACTACAATTAATTTTGGAGAAATTGAACAAACTTGATGAGCGATTAACTAAACTAGAAAGTAGCAATAACGGAGCTACCAATATGCCTCAAAATGGTCAGTAATCTTAGAATCCTAGCTTGGAATGCCAATGGTCTCTTGCAACATCACCAAGACTTGCAAGTTATTCTAGACATAGAAAAAATTGACGTCTGTCTTGTGTCAGAAACGCATTTCACTAACCAGTCTCACATTAAATTTAAAGGTTATATATTAAGTGCTGTAATAATTAAAGAAAATATATCACACTATGAGGAGATGGGATATAAAACCATAGAGATTCAAGCTACATTAGTAAGTGTAAAAACCAAAACATATACATTAGTCATAAGTGCTGTCTATATACCACCAAGGCACTTACTAAAGAAAAATCAATATCTTAATTTTCTCAGAAAATTAGGAAACCGTTTTATAATTGGAGGTGACTTTAATGCAAAAAATACCTACTGGGGATCTAGACTGACGAACTCTAAAGGAAAAGAACTTTTGCAAGCTATTAGTGAATATCAATGTGAGCCGATATCAACTGGTAAGCCCACATACTATCCAACAGATCCAGGAAAAATTCCAGATCTAATTGATTTTTTTATAGTAAAAAATATATCTTTAAGTTTTGTAGATATAGAAGAAAGTTTTGATTTACACTCAGATCATTCACCTATTATTCTAACTCTTAGTAAAAACATAATAAAGAAGCAAATATCTCACTAGTTAATAAACTGACTGACTGGATTAGTTTTAAACAAAGTCTGTCAGAAAAAATAAACCTATCAGTACCATTGTAAACGCCAGAACAAATCGATAAAGAAGTTAATTATTTTGTTACAAATATTCAACAAGCAGCTTGGGAAAACAGTCCAAAACCAAAGAGAATTTTTAAGGGAAAAAACTATCCAAAGGAAATTAGAGACCTTATATTGGAAAAAAGGAAACTAAGAAGAAAGTGGCAACAAAGCCGTGATCCTCGGGACAAAACAAATCTCAACAACATGACGCAGCGCATTAGGCGAGAAATTCTAGTAATAAAAAATGAATCTATTAACCATTTTCTTAATGAGCTTACAGATGATAAAAATACCGACTATTCCCTTTGGAAAGCAACCAAAGATTTTAAAAGACCAATTATCCAAATTCCACCCATACGAAAATCTAACAACCAGTGGGCAAGGAGTAACGAAGAAAAAGCAGATATTTTTGCAAGTCATTTAGAAAAAACATTTCAGCTCCACGAAGCACCAGATGAACACTTTCATTTAAATGAACCCCATCAAATCGAGGACCATATTAAGCTTACATGACCAAAAGAAATATTAACAGAAATCAAAAATATTAATTCGAAAAAAGCCCCAGGGTATGATCTTATTAACGGGGTAGTCATAAAACAACTCTCCAGAAAAGATATCGTAAAACTATGCAACCTAATTAATGCGTCTTTTAGGCTTAGGTACGTACCTAAACTGTGGAAAGTTGCAGAAGTTATCATGATTCCAAAACCGGGAAAACCACTCCATGACGTGTCATCTTACAGGCCAATATCTTTGCTGCCAATTATATCCAAGCTCTATGAAAAATTATTGCTTAAAAGAATAAAACCCATCATAGAAAGACAAGAAATTATTCCATCTCATCAATTTGGTTTTCGAGACAAGCATTCCACGATAGATCAAGTACACAGAATTACTAATATAATAGAAAAAGCACTAGAAGAGGGAAAAGTTTGTTCTGCAGTTTTTCTAGATGTAGCACAAGCATTTGACAAAGTGTGGCATGAAGGCCTTAATTTTAAACTAAAAAGGTTTCTGCCAAAACAGTATTCGGATATTTTGGAATCATACATATCTGATAGACATTTTAGAGTAAAACAGGAAGACTCATACTCAAATTTAAGAGAAATTCAAGCAGGCGTGCCCCAGGGTAGCGTACTAGGCCCTTATCTATACTTATTATTCACTTGTGATATCCCAAAGCTAGAAAATTGTCACTTAGCAACATTTGCCGATGATACTGGTTTATTGACGGTAGAAAAATCTTTTGAAAAATGCATAGAGAAACTTCAGGATGCAGTCACCCAAATTCACAGTTGGACCACAAAGTGGCGAATAAAATTAAATGAAACCAAATCAATTCATGTTGATTTTACAAACAAAAATATAAATCACATACAAATAACAATTAACAACATTCCAGTACCATATTCGAATCAGGCAAAATATCTAGGTATGACACTTGATACCAAATTGCGCTGGAAAGCACATGTTAAGAAAAAAAAAGAAGAACTTGAGATAAGGTATAGAAAAATGAACTGGCTAATTGGAAGGAAGTCCAATTTAACAATTCATAATAAGTTACTGCTTTATAGACAAATACTGAAACCAGTATGGACATATGGTATTCAACTATGGGGTTGTGCTAAAGAGAGTAACATTCTAGTTGTACAGAGATTTCAAAATAAAGTATTAAGAAACATTGTGAATGCACCTTGGTACGTTCGAAATAGTGACCTTCATCGAGATCTAAAAATCGAAACTGTAGCAGAGACTATAAAAAAGTACGCAAAAAGCCATGAAGATAGACTCCATCGGCATGTGAATGTGGAAGCAATTCAGCTTCTAGACAATACTATGCTAGTTCGACGACTAAAAAGAGTGAAGCCGTTTGAGCTAGTAAACTAAGTGAATTACACATAAAACAAAATAATGCTATAAACACAACACAATTGTGACTTACAGACTAAACAAAGCTGGGAGAACTGTTGAGTGAACCCTAAGTTTAAATCTGACTTTTCTAGTAAATTAAGTTAAAACAAAATTGCTAATTAGTCTTACTGACTAGATTGTAATAAAAAAAAAACACAGTGTGTTTGACAAATAAAAAAAAAAAAACCACTGGAACGGTAAATATAAAATATTTTTTAACATGTTATACACCGTTTGAAAGGAAATTTTATTATCTACAATGAAGTAAAAAATACTTTTTTGATAAAGGGCTTGGTTTTTAAGAAAATCAAATAAAACCTGTGCAAAACATAATTACAAAAAAAAAATTAAATGACCCCCATGTACGGACCTCGCTGGCGGGTTCGTTGTAAGTCAAACCCCATCGAGTTGTACAGTGATAAAAAGGGAATTTCATTGTCAATAAAGTGCAGTACAGCAATTTTTCACATTCAGCTTAGTTTTTAAAAAAATTAGATGAAACTTGTAACAAAAATATTTTAATTTGTGATTTTTTAAAATTGGTTTAATTTATGGGCGCCTGTAAAGTTATTACCATGAAACCAATCCGACTTTGTTATACACCATTTAAAAGTAAATTTTATTATCTACAATAAAGTATAAAACACATTTTTTGATAAAGGGTTTGGTTTTTAAGAAAATCGAATAAAATATGTAACAGAATTAATTTTTTTGGTGATTTAAAAAAAATTGTTTTAAATTAAGCACACCACTGGAGCGGTAAATATGAAATATTTTTTACCATGTTACAAAACGTTTAAAAGGAAATTTTATTGTCTACGATGAAGTAAAAAACAATTTTTTTGATAAAGGGCATGGTTTTCAGAAAATCAAATAAAACCTGTGCAAAACATAATTTAAAAAAAAATAATTAAATGGCCCCCATTTACGGACGTCGCTGGCGGGTTCGTTGTAAGTCAGACCCCATCGAGTTATACACCGTTGAAAAGAGAATTTTACTGTCAATAAAGTGCATCATAGCATTTTTTTTTAAGTTAGGCTTAGTTTTTGAAAAAATTAGATAAAACTTGTAACAAAAATATTTAAATTTGTGATTTTTCAAAATTGGTTAAATTTACGGGCGCCTCTGAATTTATAACCATAAAACCAATCCGACTTTCTTCTACAGCATTTTAAAGGAAATTTTATTTACGACAATAATTTATAACACATTTTGTTCTATAAACCTTGGTTTAAAAAAAATCGAATAAATCATGGAAGAAACATGGATATTTTTTTACTTTTTTAAATTACTTCAATTAACGGACGCCGCTGAAGAGTTTATAAATAGTTGACCCCCATCGAGTTGTACCTTTTTCAAAAGGAAATTTTATTGTCTACAATAAATTATATTACACATTTTTCTCTTAGAAGCGTATTTTTTGAGAAAACCTAAATATGTTAGATTTTGGGGGGTCTGGGGGGTTTTTGAAGAGGTGGTTAGTTTAAGGAGGTGTTTGACCCCTAAGCTCTCTTACCTTTTTGTATGTCACTAAATTTACACAAAAAAATAAAAATAAATAGAAAACGTGCCGTTTAAAGCACTAAATTTAAAAAAATTATTATTTCTAACTTACTTACTTTAAGTTAAAAGTTACTCCCATTCCATTACAATATTTAAAAATACATTTAAAGAATGGATTTTGAAGTTGATAAAATTCTCTACAAGATATGTTCTTAGAACTTTTACCATAGAAAAAAGTATTTCGGAGCTTATGCCGTCTAAAGTAGAAAAAATCTGAAAATTTGCCCAAGCACGTGATTTTAGTAATTTTTGGAAATTACCTAGCTCCGTTACTACTGCTCGCAGAACAACCACAGTACCAACCATAGTACCACCCAATAGTAGATAATTATATCCTCTAAAAAATTTCATATAACTCTTTTTGTGATTTAGTGTACTGTAACGAAGTTACAGGCAAAAAACTACAAAAAGTGCCAATTTTTGATTGTTTTTTTCAAGATGGCGGAGGAAGCACAGGGGTGGGGGTGACGAAAACTCAGATTTTTAACTACCCTTTCGACCTTAATAACATATCCAAAATTCAGAAGTACCAGACCTTTTGTAGGGTAAAACTCCTCTATTCATTGTACTAATAAACCAGTTGCCAATTTGGATTTAAATAGGTTTTACCATTGACCTTCGAACTTTTGAACAAGATTTTTTATAGGTAACGAATAATGAGTGTTCCTCATTCATGAGGAGCGCACGACTCGTCATCAGGTACCTTAGTTTTTCTAACTTTAGGACATATATAACTTTTACGTCTCTTTCGAATGGTGCTTGTCATTTTTGCTTAAAATTACACAGAAAAGTTTTTTTTAGCTTTTTTCTAAGCGTGAAAAAAGGCACTACATGATTTTGTGTGGAAAATCGCCGAAATACGTGAGAAGTGGATTGAAGTTTTCAAATGCCAAGTGGAGCATTGAATTTCTTGATAGCACAGGAATAAATTTATATGTAACTTTAGGGAGTTGCTCTACTTTCGGTCAATACTGTAAACGTATCTACAACAGATAGGATAGGAGTAAGTCTTTTATTGCAGAGTTTTGTACATCCAGCAGAACCAATAAATGCTCATATCGTATGAGTCCTTAGCAGAATTCTCAAAATACTTGTAGATTTAAATGGAGTTTTTCCAAGTTATGAGAGTGCACTGCAAAAGAAACGTGGCGTTATGGAAACTACTACACATAAGAGGAATTTAATGGAAATTAAAACTATTCTGTCCAAGTTTCTCAGTAAATGGAGAAAAAGGGGAAGAAGATCTGCCAATAAATCAGGTAAAAGCATTTTTTTTTTCAATTCGATTGCAAGCGGATGGCACAATGAAAGCACTCGATCGGCTCTTTAGATCTTCTTCATCTTATTTACACTTGATCCATGGCTCACAACCAGTGGCGGATCCAGGATTTTCCGCGGGGTAGGGGGGGTAAAGTGGCTCCCCGCTGGGTGCGTCCATGCCTGTAGTCACTTGTTTGTACCTTATTTAAGGCCAAAACAAATCAAAACATATTCAAAAGGGCAGTCCGAAGGAAGAAGATTCTGTGAAATGGCATTCTTGGACCAACTGGTCGACATGCAGTGTAACTTGTGGAAAAGGTAAAATAATGTCTAATGCTCTTTCATTGAACCAACCCTGCGTACTGATCATAGATAAACGACCGCGGTCACAGAAGACCACGGTTCGGTCCGCTTTGCAGCAATATGTTATGACCGCGGTTCAGTCCGGTTGTACTGATCAATAATTACAGCAGTGGCCAACCATTCATAAATCATTAACAATGAGTATATGAGCCATATAGAGGTGCAACCGGCGAGCTCAATCATATTGAGAGGCAGATGGCGCTGAAATAAATTCGTCTAGTATGCAATATTCAGGGACTACTAATACGATTTAGTTGCATGTGCGAGTTGCGAGGTTCATGCCTATCATCGTTGTTTGATGGTACTCTCCATCAAACAACGCTATCATGCAAATGCCATTAGATTATAGTAGTTGTCTCTGAATGTTGCGTACTAGACGAATTTATTTCAGCGCCATCTGCCCCTCAATATGGTAAAGCTGGCGGGTGACAACTCTATATGGGTTATTTACTCAATGACATAACATAAAAACTAAATGTGAACATGCTGTTAAAGACTAAAAGTAAAATATATAAGCACTGGGAGAATTCTGGTGTATTTTTGCATTTTTCGCCACAAAATACTTTTTCTTGAAGCCATATCAATGACAGAATGAAATTAACAGTATGGAGAATCACGCACACAACTCAAAAAGCACTACTTGTTGCTTGCTATAAAAAATACAAGAAAAACAATCCAAGACGGAATTCGGGACTTCCCCGAATAGTCAGAGCATATTATTTTAAAAGGCTTTCCGTTTTCGGTCTAGAAGCAAATCATATTACTTTTTGGCAACAGACCATTTCCCCCTAATTTAACCCCGCTGAATCCGAATATCTCTGTTGCCAACTAGAAAAATCGACAGGGACGGAGAAAATCCCTCCCAAAAACCTGTTTTTTTTTCAGTTTTATGCAATTTTCTCGAAAACTAACCTTTTTATCAAAAATTGCAAAGAACAGTTTTTTGTGAAGAATAAAATTCCCTTTCCAACGATGTATTGGTCAATAAGGTTAGGAAAAGCAAGTAGCTCTTCAGTGGCGTACGTAAATTGGGATTATTTAGAAAAACATGTTTATTATAGGTTTTTCAAAATTTTCTCAAAAACTACACATTTTAGGAAAAAATATGTAGTATACTTTATTGTAGAACATAACATTTTCTTTTAAAAACTTTAATAAAATGTCGGGTTGTTGCCATATTTAAGGCTTCAGGGGCGTATTAATATAAACTTATTTTCAAAAATAACTGAACTCATCATCATCATCATCATTATCATCAAATCATAGTTTCTCTTGCATATTTAAATATCTTTTACTAAGATTTTCAGAAAAAAATGTGCCTTTATTCTTTATTGAGGATAAGACAATTTCTTTTTAAATGATATATTACAAAGTGAGGTTAATGTTATAATAATTACTTCAAAAAGGTTCGTAATTTATATCTACTAAAATAAACTGTATTTTGATTAGATTAGATATTTTGATTTATCTAAATAAGTTCTTTAAAGCAAAAAAACACCGGTACTTATAAGGGGAGGGGGCATAGGGGCCATGGCCCCCCCCCCCATGCAATATTTTTGTGCAGAAAGTAACAGTAGTAACTTGAATTGACCTGTCCAGTCGATGTGGACCCGCGGCCGTACGTTCGACCTTTTGAACTTTCGACCTTTTGTTTTTTGATCTTTTGTACTTTCGACCTTTTGTACTTTAGACCTTTTGTATTTTCGACCTTTTGTACTTTTGACCTTTTGTACTTTCGACCTTTTATCCGCCGCTCTTTATTATCCACCGAAAAGCTAATAACACACAAAATTGATTAGTTTGGATTGATCTTAAATAATTTCTTTAAATTAAGAACAACACTATAAACATAAAATAACTTCCACTTTGTTAGACATCGTTTGAAAGGAAATTTTATTGGCTATGACGAAGTATAGAACACATTTTTTGATAAAGAGCTTGGTTTTTAAGAAAATTGACTAAAACGTATGAAAAACATGTTTTTTTTTAGTGATTTGTTGAAATCACCCCGATTGACGGACGTCGCTGGAGAGTTTGCTATAAGTCAAACCCCACCGAGTTTCACATTTTTAAAAAGGGAATTTCCCTGTCTACAAAAAAGTGTAGAACAAGTTTTTTCATGTTAAGCTTAGTTTTTGAGAAAATTAGATAAAACCTGTAACAAAAATGGGTTATTTTCTGTTTTTTCAAAATTAATTTAATTTACGGATGCCCCTGAAGTTTTATTTATAAAGCCGATTTAATGATGTTATACGTCATTTTGAAGGAAATTTTATTGAGTATACCAAAATTAAATAAATCTTGGAAAAAACATAGGTATTTTTTCAACTTTTTTTAATGATTTCAATTAACGGACGCTGCTGGAAAGCTTGTGATTAGTCTAACTTTATTAAGTTATACCATGTTGAAAAGGGAATTTTATTGTCTACAATCAAGTATATTATACATTTTTCTCTTAGAAGCTTAGTTTTTAAGAAAATTTGAAAAAACCTTTAACTTTCAGATTTTGGGGGGTCTGGGGGGGTTTTTGGAGGTTTTTGCAGCCATTTAAAAAGAAATAAAATGTTATTATTTTTTTAATTATACAAATATATATTTTGAATGTACACCTGTGACAATTTGGGCTTTCCAGCGGCAATTTAAAATTCCGCCGCCATTTTGACCGCCATCTTGAATATCTCAGCCCTTGTCAATATTTTGAGTTGGCAACAGGGATATTCGGATTCAGCGGGGTCAAAATAGGGGGAATTGCCCATTTGCCAAAAAGTAATATAAAATGCTACTAGAAAGTGGATTTTCCCGAATCTTGCCTGAACTAGAAACAATAATCAATAAAAATCTAGAACAATATTTTCTGCTGCAAAGCGCGTTGCGGAGTCGCTAAGTTTCTTTTTTTGTGTACTTTAATTTGTAATTAAGTAATTAAGATTTTCAGCAAAACATCGACGCAAATTCTTCAAAATATCGATGTTTCCATCGATGGTTGAAGTTAACAACATCGATGTTAAAAACATCGAACGTAAAATATCGATGTTTTACAAACATCGATAAATTATCGCCCACCCCATCTTCACCTCCTTCTCACATTTATTTAGGTAACCTACTTTTAAATTGCATAGTAAAGTTAGTTAATTGAATTGAATACCAATGGGTCTCTGATATCTAATATCTTTTTTAATTAAACAATAAAGGAAAAGTGAATTTTAAGGCATTTTTGATAAAAAAATCACCTCCGTTCCAAATTTTAAAAAAAAGTTTGACCCGTTAAGGGGTCTACAAGTAAAAGGAAATCATTCACTAATTTTTATATTAATATCTTATACTAAGGTTGGTTTCAAAATTGACCAAGTGTTCTGTGGATTTGGTGAAAATGACTCATATAACATTTCAGCTTATGAAGATCAGAGATATGGGCTCCTCCCATTACTCTGATAAAGATCCTACCCCTACATCCAATTTTCCCTGTGTAACAGATAATCAATTGTAGGTAGAGTGATAAGATGGCGCCACTGCAAAGAAAACTGTAATGAACTTGAAACAGAAATGGAAGAAAAGTCTTGTCAACTCCCGGCATGCGAACATAAGCTTTTCGGTGTTATTAAATTATGATTAAATAGTTATTGTTGGGTTGAGTCTTTTTAGGAGTTTCATAGCGTTCAATTAATCCTCCAAATATAGCCATAATTTTAAATAAAATAAATACCGTCCAATATATGATATCTTGATCTTGAACAACTTTAATCTCATTAGAACTGGGAGTCTGTTCATCTGTCTTATTAACTTTTTCTTTATCATTACTATTTTGACAATCTAAAAACTGCTGTTCATTTAAAGCTTTTTCTGTAATTACACTCGCTTCCTTTGCAGAAAGTATATCCTTGAAAGTTTCCTTTTTGACTAGATTTAGCTCTAAATATGCTGCTTGAGCAATTTTAGTTACTTTAGGACTGGGAACCACTATATCTAGTTTATTATTAACATTTTCATTATCAGCGCTATTTTGAGAACCTAAGAAAGTCTTTTGAGCATCTAAAGTTTCTTTTGTGGTTACACTGGCTTGGGATACTGAAGGAATAAAATAATTTTTCATCTTCAGTTTCAAATATTCAACTGTCTTAACCTTATTTTCCTTAGTTAAATTTGTGTGTGTTTGATCAACTTTCGTCTCTTCAGGGCCTGGAATCATTTTAACTATTTTATTATTACCTTTTCTTGCATTGTTATCAATTTGAGGAGTTAAAGTCCGCTGCAAAATTAGTAATTGACCACAAAGTGATGTATCCAACTTAATTTCACAGATTAATATATCAATGTCTTGTTTGTCATCTAAATGAACAGTTGTATCTGAATAAGAGCCATACTTGGAACAATATTTTGGTTTAGTTGAATATTCTTGTTAGGAATAGTTTCCGAAAATCCAAACTGTATTTTAAAAGTTGATCATTAACACTGATGTACGAACAACTGAAAAACAATCTGCTTGAAATTTTTTCAAAGTATACGTCCATCATAACTAAAAAATTATCTTGCATGCGTAAAAAACTGTGTGCCGTATTATCTATGTATATAAAGTTAGCAGAACAACTTTGGAAGATGAAATAAATTATATGCTCAAAATTTGCCGTTAATTATCCGTAAATTAGTTGTGAAAAAAAATATGGTGTTTTATTGCTAACTTTATATAAAGTTAGCAGAACACCTATAGAAACAATGGATTTATCTAAAAAAAAATTAGTTCACAATTTGCCGTTAATTATTCGTAAATTAGTTGTGAAAACAAAAAATTTGCCGTGCCCGTTTTTTATTTTTTAAATATGGTGTTCTGCTAACTTTATATAAAGTTAGCAGGTCAAGCTCCCAAACACCAAAACTTATAGAGATCAGATTCAACAGACCATTAGTGCGGCCAACCTTTCCTCCAGCTTACGGGACAAAAAGCTTTAATATCTTATATTTAGTTACTCTTATTTATTACTGACACTGTGTCAAACAAAACAAATGGCTTTGGACCATAAACAAAAAATAAAAAAGTAAAAAACACAAAAAAATGCCTGTTTAATTGAAAAAGAAACAGGCATGGAAGGTTTATGGCCCCTAGAAAGAAAAAAAATTACTTATTAAAAATATGACACAGTCTTATAGATACAAAGTGTGTCTACGTAAAGGGATGCTAAGGGTAAGGGTAAGCAACACAAAATCTGGAGCGGTGTTAACACATACGTACCTCGTTACATGTTAACTCTACCCTTGCGCTCTTAACGCCTTTGGTATGGCTCGATCCAAGGATGAAACCATAGGCAACCCTCAAACGTGTGGCCACTCGGGTAGCATCCCAGCATGCATTTTTACCCCGTCACCAACACCCACCGGTGTTCAGTGACCCCGGCTGAAAGTCCGAATTGGCGATGCACCCGGTGCAAGTCCGATCAGCGTACTTGCCAACGATACGCCCAATGAGCATAAAGTCGCGGCATGATACCATTAAATCTGCCCTTGATACTTAGGGGTATAAGTAAAGGCATTTGACAACTGCAGGGATTTTCCCTTCCAGACTCGTAGTCCCCATCCATTCCACTTCTAGACATTGCGAGGGAATCATCCTGCATTGCCAAATCAAGATTAACGAAAAGAAACCTAGAGGCGACTAAGTGTTGTTGCTCAAGCATTATACGAAAGCCAACATTATACAAACTATCGGTATATAAATAGACTGCACTCTGAAGGAATCCGTAAAATAACTTGGGTAACCCATCAGTAACCTCGCTATCCACAAAACTTATGGCTAATAGCGCAGGCAAAAAAAAGTTCAAACTGATTCGCCTTTTAATTAAAAAAAATTATTAAATCTTGAATTTAATGTTAATTTATCGCCGCAGTCGAGAAAATATTTTAAAAAATTTGAGAGATTTAGCGCAGCCAAACGTTGTTTGTTGTTGTTTAAATTAAGAAGATATTTGATAAAAAGACATAACTAGCTGCACTAGTGAAAATTAATACGAAGGCGAATCTCAAAAAAACAAAAAAAACATTTTATGTTATTGCTGCGCAGTAAAAAATAGTGACTTGAAATTTCGCTGGCGAATAAAAGGCAAAAGCAAAAAAAATAATTTTTCGCCGCGTGGAGAAAAACTTCAGAACACTTAAAACTACCTAGGAGATAACTTATAACTAATTGTTGTGAAGAAATATTCAGATATCTTCTTTCATGCTGTTTCTGAAAGAACAAAAAATTGTTTAAAAAATTAATTTGAGCAAAACATTATATTAAAATGTAATTTTTTTAATTACTCATATTAAAATCATTTAAAACTCCCGTAAGTAACATTTCTTTTTTGTTAGTCTTTATTAAATTGTCTGTATTAAAATCGGTTTAAGGTTCTCTTACTTTTAAGTTTGTATGTGCTACGCGCTATACCAATTTAATAAAACAAAAGAGGTTTTGAAAATTTGTACTAACTTTTTTTTGTTTGATAATATGATTATTTTATCACAATACCCCTTTTAAAAATATATATTTCAAATTGCCCTCTCTTTCTAGCATTGTTTTTATTTCCCTGGACATCTGTTTGATGTCTTTAATTTTTTAGATTATCACATTTTGACTACATAAACAAAAGAAATTACTAACACAGAAATACATGGCACACCTACAAGTTAAGCTCTGAAAGCAATTCATCGCTAGGGTCACTGCATCACGAAGACGTAGTGTCGCCAGGCTTCCAGGATGCAGTGACCCTATTCATCGCATTTAAGCAGCGCCATTTATCGCGTAGCTCGACAGTTGAACCACGGATCACCTAACAAACAGATAGGGAACTCAGGTGGTGGGGGGTGCTACGCGCATCTTTCACGCAGCCTGCCATGTTGGGGTCAACCACTCCAGAGGTGCATTCTGTATTTCAATATTTTTTAAACTTTTAGTACGTGTTGAGCATTAGTGGTGTGTAGATGTGATTTTTGTATTTGATATATGTTATTTTTGATTTTAAACAATGGGAACGGTTTGTGCCGTAAGAGACTGTAAATCCACGCGACGGTATACTTTTAATCGAAGTAATTTTCGATTTCCGCAGGATCCTATAAGGCAAACTTATACATTATTTTATCTTTCGATTTTTTAAAAACTTTTGCCATATCCTATACAAGGTGTTCAATAATTAAATGTCCTATGAGATGAATCTGTAAATGATTTAAGTACAAAGAGTTCTTAAGCACATATAGATCTGCAACCCCTTTGATTTTGTTTCTTTATTTTTTTAATACTTTTGCAGGGTTTGTTATATTTATCTCAAATTTAAAAATGCGCCGCCATTAGATCCTAAAAAACAAGATATAAACTATGCTTTGTTTAGAAAGTTTTTGGTGTTTTGTATGAAACAGCGGCATAAGCTCAGTTTGTAGAAAAGGGAAATTTGTAGATTGGTATTTTGATCCTTAAATTAAGCAGAGGTTCACAAATTAAAAGGGTAGGGGACAATTCGCCGCGGCCGATTAACGGCAACCGATTCGCCGCGGCTGGCTGATTGGCCGCGGGAACAATTCGCCGCGAGATTTTTGTTTCATGATATTACCATTGTTTTATTTACTTTTGACTTTAAATAATATTTTTTTATAAAAATAATGTTTTCAAACTTTCCAACTATTTCTTTGGTGGTAACTATACAATCCAGCATTTTTTAATTGGAAATAATAAATAAAATGGATGTAGAATGGCGGTTTTTGCCATTCATGAACCGATATGCATCAAACTTGAAACTTTAGGATCTTTCAGGGCGCTGATTATTATTTTTAACTTAAACTAAAAAAAATCAAAATGGGAACCGACCTGAAACACCCAAAGTTCTGAATTTGATGCATATCGGTTCAAAAATGGAAAAATCCGCCATGTTGTATCGCCATTTTGATTTTTTTAAATTCAAGTTAAAAATAATGATCAGCGACCTTAAAAATCTCATCAGTCCGAGTTAGATACAAATCCGTCCATAAACAGAAAAATCCGCCATTTTGGATCCGCCACTTTGGATCCGCCATTTTATTTATATTCCTAATTAAAAAAATGTTGGAAAGGTTTGAAAAAAGTTATAATCAAACAAATATATATGAAGTCAGCTAAATACAACTGTTTAAACAATTCCCAATGGTAACATCATAAAACAAAAAAATCTCACGGTGAATTGTCCCCGCGGCGAATTGGACCACAGCGAATTGGCCGCGGCGAATTGTCCCCTATCCATCTAAAGGGCCCTTAATAAAAAGAGAAAATAGTCATTTTAGCAGTAAATTTATTAACATTTTTAAAACAGATTTTTGGGTAATAGGTTTCAATATTTTTAGATATTTTTGAAACTTAATTATTACCGTTTTGGTAATGCATAATTCCACAAAATTTTAATGGTCTGTTATAATTTTTAAGAAACAAACAATAAATCGAAAAAAAAATGCTAACTTTACCACCCTGTAAAAACAAAGAGCCCTAAATGTAATGCGAAAAAAATCTTTGTTTTGACCATTTCCAAAACCCCTTAAAGTTTCATGTATCATTTAAATTAAACCCTGTATAATACACTATTATATAACATTTGGTCAAGAGTTTTTGACACAAAGTTGTTATAATTTTTGATTATGCTACTATTTACACTTTTAAGAATACATATAAAACAACAATTTTTTTTTTAAATATTGGATTTTACTAAATTTTAAAATATTAATTTACCGTGAAGCAATTTTGTGCTAATTGTAAAGATTATTTGGTCACCCTGTATCTCCTTAAACTTTCAATTTTTCGAAAAAACTAATAAATAATATATGATTCCAGTAAATTAAGAAATTACTCTACAATGTCAAACTTCTTATATTTAAAATTCACAATTTTACTCCTCTTGAAACTTAATAAATGTTATCCCAATACAACAAAAAAAGCAATCAATTTTTTTCTTTTTGTGTTTGGCTGTATGCTGGAAACATTATTTCATAGTCCCCTACAGAGGACAAGATACAATATTTTTACGCGGCCGAGACTCTAAAATTCATTTTAGTTCCCATTTTTAGCAGAACTAAACTATTTTAATGTTTTTATTGTTTCTGGCAGTAAAAATATTTTTTCGCATCAACAATCTGAAACATTCATATTTTATGATAAATTTATTTTAGTCCGGCTCTGAGTTTGATTCCCAATGCTCAGCCATCGTTGAATTCTCCGAGATCAAAGACGGCCAGCCGGCTTATTTATCTGTTTGTTAGGTGATCCGTGGTTGAACTGTTTTTGGTGCTCAATCAGTACACTTTTGTTATTGCCGCAAGCGAAAATCAATCTCTTGCGCCCTTAACGCGGTCGTTTTATATTTTTATTTTTTCACTCAACTCGTTCTTTTCTTCAGTATTCTTTCTTCTTCAATGTGGTGACAAATAAGGGCTTCCAATTCGTATAAAAATTTGTATATTTTTAATGATAAAAAAATTAGCAACAGGCTTAAGCTATTTTTTTACATATTTTTTACACAGAAGAAATAGTTTTTGGTTATGGATTAAGATAAAGATTATCTTCTAGCTAACAAAATCTAAGACAAATTAATAAAAACCTATTTAAAAATTCAGATCACATGTAGCTGAAGGACGTTTTTCTTTGACTAGATAATTCCGTATTACATTTGTATTTTTATAGATGTTATATAACTACGATGGTAACATTTCATAATCAGATTATACTGAGCTGAGAGAGGTTTTTCTTTGACTAAATAATTCTGTATTACATTTGTATCTTTATTGATCTTTTATAACTACAATGGTAACATTTAGACTTATTGTTCTGTAAGGACATTGATCGCACTTAATGTAAGACTGTTATAACAGCATTGCTCGCACTTATATTTTTCAAAGGTTTATAATCGCAATTGTAGCTTGTGTATATTTAAAACCACATTGTTTGCACTTATATTTTATTAATTTTTTGTAATAGTAATTGCATTTTTATGTTTGTAACAACATTGTAGACATTTATGCATTTTTGTCATACAAGTTAATAATAATATTCTTTGCATATTAACATTTATAATAGCACTTGTGCCATTTATATTTACAGATATATATTTTTTTATCATTTTTCAAAATGTGTTTATATTATAAACGCAATAATTGCTGCTTTTACTGACAAAGCACTAGTTATCTTTTGGTTAACCAAAGTTTAACAGTAGTGTAATTTCCTTTCAGGGTAGTTAAGGAATTGTGTTATTTTTATAGTTATTGATAAAGGTTCTCCAACAAAATTAGTAAAACTCACCAAATTTGTCTCCATCCATGATCCAGCATTCTTTCCTCTTCAATGTGTTGACAAATTAGGGGTTCCAGATCGTATTTGGCATAGTGCTGAAGGTCTCAATCTGAGTTGCATCAACTTCTTTCTAAAAATAAAAGTTTGTATATTTTAAAAGACAAAAAAGTTGGCTACAGGCTTTCACTTTTTGTTTACATATTTCTTAAATATAAAAAGAAATAGTTTTGAATTATTGATTAAGATAAAGATTCTCTTCCAACTAACAAAATCTAAAACAAATTAATCATTTGAATAATTGGCAAAACTAGTCGTTAATTGGAGCTGAAGCACGTTTTTCTTTGACTAAATAATTCCGTATTACATTTGTATTTTTATCGATGTTTTATAACTACCGGTAATATTTTGACTTGTTATTGTTCTGTAAGAACATTGATTGCATTTTTGACTTATTTCATAACAACATTTTTCGCACTTAAGTCAGATTGTTATAACCACATTGCTCGCACTTATTTTTTTCACAGGTTTATAATCGCAATTGTAGCATTTGTATGTTTGTAACAACATTGTATGTGATACAAGTTATTAATAATATTTTTTGCGTATTAACAATTAGGAACATTTGTGCCATTAATATTTATAGATATATATTTTTTTCTCTATTTACAAAATGTGTTTATAAACTTTGTAAAATTTCGATTGTTTTTGACAACGCAATATTTGTTGCTTTTACTAATAAAGCACTCTTTATCTTTTGGTTTGCCAAAGTTTAACAAGTTTTATTTCATTTCAGGGTAGTTAAGAAATTGTTTGTGAAATTCGACTATTACTTTGTAACACAAGTTATTTTATAGTTATTGATAAAGGTTCTCCAACAAAATTAGTAAAACTCACCAAAGTTTTCTCTATCTAAGATCCAGCATTCTTTCTCCTTCAATGTGTAACAAATCAGGGCTTCCAGTTCGTATTTGGCATAGTGCTGAAGGTTTCAATCTGAGTTGGATCACCTTCGTTCTAAAAATAAAAGTTTGTATATTTTTAAAGATAAAAAAATTAGCAACAGGCTTTAACTATTTTTTTAACATATTTTTTAAACAGAAGAAGAAATAGTTTTAGGTTATTAAGATAAAGATTCTCTTCCAACTAACAAAATCTAAGACAAATTAACTAGTCATGTCGGACGTATTAATAAAAACCTATTTAAAAATTCAGATTACATGGAGCTGAAGGCTATCGATGACTTAATTTAATTAATTGATTTTCGTATTTCTTTGACTAAATAATTCTGTATTACATTTGTATTTTTATCGATGTTTTATAACTACAATAGTAACCATTTGACTTGTTATTGTTCTGTAAGAACATTGATCGAATTTTGCTAATTACTTAATTCATAACATTTATCGCACTTAATATAAGACTATTATAACAACATTGCTCACACTTTTTTTTAAACAAAAGGAGAAATACCTTTTGGTTTTTGATAAAGATTGTTTTCCAACTAAAATAAGACAAATAAATAATTTGAATTGGTAACAACTTCTTCAATGTGGTGACAAATAAGGGCTTCCAGTTTCTATTTGGCATAATGCTGAAGGTTTTAATCTGAGTTGCATTATCTTCATTCTAAAAATAAAACTTTGTATGTTTTTAAAGAGAAAAAAATTAGCAACAGGCTTTAACTATTTTTCCACATATTTTTTAAACAGAAGAAGAGATAGTTTCTGGTTATTAATATACAAATTCTCTTCCAACTTACAAAATCTAAGACAAATTAATCATTTAAATAATCGGCCAAACTAATCGTGTCGGACATATTAATAAAAACTTTTTAAAATTCAGATTAATAGATTACATGGAGCTGAAGGATGTTTTTCTCTGACTAAATAATTCCGTATTACATTTATATTTTTATCGATATTTTATGAGTACAATAGTAACATTTTGACTTGTTATTGTTCTGTAAGAACCTTGATCGCATTTTGTTATTACTTATTTCATAACAACATTTATCACACTTAATGTAAGACTGCTATAACAACTTTGCTTGCACTTATTTCTTCACAGGTTTATAATCGCAATTGTAGCATGTGTATGTTTAAAACCAAATTGTTCGCACTTATATTTTTATTACATTTTTGTAATATCAATAATTGTTGCCTTTGTATGTTTGTAACAAATTTGTACACATTTATGAATTTTTGTGATACAAGTTAATAATAATATTCTTTGCATATTAACATTTATATTAGCATTTGTGCCATTAATATTTGAAGACCACAGGCGAAGAAGGCGCTATGTCAATTTTTAAGGAAATTGAGTTATTAGTGCCATCTATTAGAAAAATTTCAAAAGTTTCACCATATCCTATCGTTCAGGCTATAAATGCGCACAGTCAGGAGTAATTTCAATTTGTAATATTGACGAATAGGCTAAAAAGGCGCCATGTTCAATGCTTTAGAACGGGTTTTCTCAATATCCCGTTTTTTGACATAGCGCCTTCTTTGCCTGTGGTCTTCATTCATAGATATATTTTTTTTTCTCATTTTTCAAAATGTGTTTATAAACTTTGTACAATTTCGATTGTTTTTGACAACGCAATAATTGCTACTTGTACTAATAAAGCACTCGTTATCTTTTGGTTAGCCAAAGTTTAACAAGTTTTATTTCCATTCAGGATAGTTAAGATAAGATAAGATAAGATAAGATACATTTATTTCCTTTAAGACAATTAACAAGTTATATAGGATACGTCAAAATTTTTACAATCTCTTCTAAACACAATGTATTTTAAAGAAGAGAAGTTTGACTCTCGGAGAGTCGGAAAAAAGATAATAATAAAAATATTAATACGAACAATAAAAATTAGGATGCCCATTGCACAAAGTCCTTAACATCATACAATGTTTTTTCACACAAATAGCACTTTAAAACCCTTTTAAAACTATTTATACTATCACATTTTTTAATTTTCTTTGGGAAACTGTTATACATTTTAACACTTAAATAATTTGGACTTTTTTTAGTTATTTCAAGCCGAAACGATTTCTCGCGCAGATTTCCTTTTTGACGTGTGCTTACACTATGGACACATTCGTTAGACATAAATTTATTCTGATTACTAAAAACGTACACACATAGTTCAAATACAAAGAGGCCAGGCAGGGTTAAAATGCCCAATCTTTGAAAATGTGCTCTACTTGAGTCGGTGTAACTTAATCCTAACATACTTTTTAGAACATTCTTTTGTGAGATAAAGACATCCTGTGACTTGGTAGACCACCCCCAAAGTCCCACACCATACCTCAGACGAGATTCACAGTTTGCATAATACACTGAAAGCAATTCTTTTTCATTTAGAACTTGCCTCAAGTTTCTAAACTGATATGCAACAGAGTTTAATTTAGATATGAGACTCTGACAGTGATCCCTCCAATTCAAAGTCTCATCAAAGGTTACCCCCAAAATTTTTACATTTCTTCCTTTAGGAACATCCACACCATTAAGTTTAATACTTATTGATTTGCCTTATTTTGATAAGAGTGAAATCGAATTATTTGCGTTTTTTCCGCATTTAAGTACAAAGAATGTTCACTTTAATTCTAGAACATTTTCAGTTCTGTCAGATGTCGTTAATGTCGTAACTACTGCAGTCCACAGGCAGTATTTTAACAATGTCATGAATATACAGAATAAATAATGTTGGTCCTAAGATTGACCCTTGAGGAACACCTGTATTAATACCGGTTAGCTCAGAATTATATGTTTTGCTGTATTTTTCATCAGAATGAGTTATTGTAACATATTGCTTTCTGTAGGAAAAAAATTACTTCACCCAAAGAAGAGAAATATTCCTAACTCCTAATAAGTCAAGCTTTTTTGTCAAGACCCCATGGGACACACAGTCGAATGCCCTGCTTAGATCACAAAATATTCCGGCAGGACACTCTCCAGCCTCCATGTATTGTATAATTTTTTCATAAAATGAATATATTGCTGTGGTGGTTGATCTCCCTTTTACATACCCATGTTGGTTTTTCGGAAAAAGATTTAAATAATTATCAGGTCTATCCAGAAAGCAATATTCTAATATTTTGGAAAATGTAGATGGCACTGTGACTGGCCTATAATTTGTAAGATTTGTCCTATCAGATTTTTTGTAAATGGGAGTTACTTTTCCTATTCTAAGTTTTTGAGGAAAGACACCACTGCAAAATGACAAATTAATAATATAAACTAGAGGTTTTGTAATAATATGTAAAATTTTTCTTCCCAAGAAACTAGGTACTGCTCCTGTAGAAGATTTATTTGACAATTTTCTTAATATTAAATTATAAAAGTCCTCTTCTAAAAAAGGGTAAAGTGACATCTGCTCCTCACTGGCACTACTGCTCGATATAGGAAAATTGTTATTTACTGATCTAATTTTTTCTAAAATTTCTAAAGGAGCTTCTTTAAAAAAATTATTGGACATGTTTGAAATCTGACTAGGATCTTCAATCGTAGTCTCCTCGTCCATTAAAACAATATTTTTGAGAGATTAGTTAATGAATTGTTTATGAAATTCGACTATTACTTTATAGCACACGTTATTGTATAGTTATTGATAAAGGTTCTCTAACAAAATTAGTAAAACTCACCAAAGTGTTCTTCATCCAAGTTCCAGCATTCTTTGTTCTACAATGTGGTGACAAATAAAGGCTTAGTGCTAAAGGTTTCAATCTGAGTTGCATCATCTTCATTCTAAAAATAAAAGTTTGTATATTTTTAAAGAAAAAAAAAACAGTCTTTAACTAAACTGTTCCACAAGAGTTAAGGATATTGTATAAATATATAAAATTATTATAATATATATAATATTTTTGATACTTATTAAAAGGCACGAATCTCTGACGCTCCACTGTGTCTAAATCTTTACAAATAAATAGGTTTTTCTGATAGTTTTTTGCTGTTTGGGAATGTTAGGTTTTTTGTTCAGATTAAAAATATTGTTTAAGACACCATACATTTATTTATTCTGTAGTTGTTGATAAAGCTGTGCATTTAAAAATAAAAATGAGACGTAAATTAACAAGCGCAGAAGCCAATAGAGCAATTGGAATGTTACAAAGTGGTCGTACCCAGCAAAATGTGGCCCAAGAGTTTAGTGTGTCTCAAAGTCTTATTAGTAGACTGCATACACGGTTTAATGCAGAAGATCGATATGTAACACTTAACGCTAGAAGAAACCCTCGGTCTATTTGCAGGCATCTGTCTCAAGCTCTTTTTAATGCCACTAGGACTCAAGTTTCAATCGAAACAATCAGGAGATGCCTAAATAATGCGAACTTAAGATCCCGTCGTCTTTTGAGGCGAGTTCCACTCACTCCACATCACATGAGAATCAGATTACAGTTGGCAAGGGATCACGTTAATTGGGTAAATGAATGGAGGTCTGTATTATTCACCGATGAGTCCCGATATTCAAGATTCTCAGATAGTCGAAGAGTAAGAGTCTGGACCTTACCTAGAGTACCCAGAAATCGCCGTCTTGTTCAGAACGTTTATCCGTACAGAGGTACCATAATGGTTTGGGGAGGTATATGTTTCAATGGCCGTACAGACCTTCACATATGTAATAAAAATGTTCATGCTGCTATTGGTCCGAATTTTCAGTTTTTGGACGATAATGCAAGACCACAGCATTCTTTAATTTTCTTTGGTAAACTGTTATACATTTTAACACTTAAATAATTTGGACTTTTTTTAGTTATTTCAAGCCGAAACGATTTCTCGCGCAGATTTCCTTTTTGACGTGTATTTACACTATGGACACATTCGTTAGACATAAATTTATTCTTATTAGTAAAAACGTACACACATAGTTCAAATACAAAGAGGCCAGGCAGGGTTAAAATGCCCAATCTTTGAAAATGTGCTCTACATGAGTCGGTGTAACTTAATCCTAACATACTTTTTAGAACATTCTTTTGTGAGATAAAGACATCCTGTGACTTGGTAGACCACCCCCAAAGTAATAATTTAAAACAAAAAAAATAGTAACTTGGTTACACCATCAACATAATAGCTCAATGACGTCCATACCAGGCTTATGAAACTCAATGGAATGCCTATAAGCAAGCACTTATAGGCACTAATTTCCATAAATTAATAAAAATCAAAAATATACAGGGTGTTCCCCTTAACTTAAGAAAGTTGCTGATAAAAATTTGACATAAGGAATGACATCTGACTCTTCTGTGTCTGAGGCTTCTCAAATAGTCAATAAGATTTTCCAAAAAAAATTGGGGGTCACAGGTCTTGTTTTCGAGCTATACTAACTTTTTTTAGTTTGTTTGCTATAACTTATCGTCAAATAAAAATAAAAAATAGATATTAGCATTATTTTATTGCAAAAAGAGTCCTTTTACGAATTTGATCAATTTTGGACATATAGCTTGCGTCACATACCTACAGAGTGGCTCAAAATATTTTTAAAAAAATACAGGAAAAATACCTGAGATTTATTAAATATAAAGAAAATGCATGGTCAAAATTAACTTTACTTGTTTTCATGTGAGTCGTTTTAACTATTCTTAAGTGATGTTTGCATAACGGGTTATGTGATAAACCTACAGGGTATTTAAAAAAAAAATTAATTCAATGCATGACATGTTTACTAATTATCTACGGCGTGTTTAGCGGGATGCGTCAAATGAGGTGAATTTATGATATCTTAGGGCCCAAACTGTCATGATACATGTTTTAAAAAGATTGGAGGGTTAGCGGCTTCGTTTTCGAGTTATAATTATTTAAATGCGCGCTACTGGAATATTTAAAAAAATGTGAGTTTTTGTAGTTTTTTTCTATAACTTCTCGTCAGATAGAAATAAAAAACCAATGTTTATTTTATTTACTAAAAAGAAAGATTCCAAGTATGTTATCTACAGAGTGGCTCAAAATATGAATAATAGAAATACAGGAATAATAACTGGAATTCGTTAAATATACCTAAAGGGATGAAATTAAAAATGCATAGTCAAAATAAATTAATTTGCTTCAATCTGAGTCCTTGGGGCTATTATAAAGTAATATTTACATACATAATGGTTTATGCAGTAAACTTACATGGCATATCAAACAATTTTTCAATTAAAAAAATAATAGGTGTGTTTACCGGAATATGTCAGATCAGGTAAATTTGAGATATGTTAGAGCTCAAGCCATCCAGAAACTTGTTTAAAAAAAAATTGGGGGGTTATCGCTTTCGTTTCCGAGCTATAATCTTATGGATTTTTGCCAAAACTTCTGTTGCCTTCTAGAAATAAAAATTCGATATTTAAAGTTTTGTCAATTAAGTTTTTTCACAGGCTCTCTTTCTGATTTTTTTTGTAGCCCCCGGAAATGGGTCTACTTACACTAAACTTTTCTTTTCAGTTTGTGTATGTGAGTAGACCCCTCTTTATCCCCTACAGAAAGTCACATTTCCTATATTCCAGCATTTAAATTAGTATAAGTATATTACGACGGGTTAGGCTCTAACATATCTTAAATTCACGGCATCTGACGCACAGACGGGCCGGGACCCATAAAAATTACCAAAAATATGAAACTCAGGATATGAAATTTAAGTGAAAAAAACGCTTAAAAATTATCCTCCTTGCATCTCTTTCTTTATTTGAGGCATCCATGAAAAAGTGCGTACAACAAAACAATTGATGGCGCTTGTCAAAGGTAACGTCATTTTAATTGCGTTACATATGCATTTTTTAAAGTAAAATATTTGGTACTTTCAAAGGTCATTTTCTCTGTGACGGAATTTCTTAGAACTAAAAAGTAAATGGCTGGAACTAACTACGGTAAGTATAGATTTGTTTAGTATACATTTATTTAGTTTATTTTTTAATGTTATTTAGATAATTAAATTCTAATCAAAACGTAACAGAAATTGAGTTTTGTTTTAAAACTGTAGTTTCAGCTGGTTCAAAAGTTAAGGATCCATTCGAATCCATCACACACTTTTATGACTTCCTTTTCTACAAAACCTCATCTTTAATGTGGTATAAGCATTTTTTGCGGTATTTTGCGGTTTAAATCAAGAAAACGATTTCCAGAGTTTCAAGCATTTGCATATTGTGTGACATTTTAACAAGCCACATTTTCGTCCAAATGTCCCACACACTATAATTTAAATTTAATAAAAAATATCACTCTGTTTTGGTTTATTAACAACTTTGCCTAGTTAAAAAAGGGACTAAACAAATTTTAGAATCATTGCCTGCCAATTCTTGGTCATTTAAGGTTAAAAGATTAAAATCAGAATTGGAATAAAAAATAAGTACTTATTTTCTCCGCAACTATTTATTAATTTCTTAAAAAAATTGAATAAATATTTTTGAGTTATAAGCTTTTGTGACAGTTATATAAACATATAGGCATACATACAGACAAAAAGGCAAAATCCAAAAATGCTTCAAATTATTTTTCACAAAAGCAAAGATATATAAATTTGGTAAAATAATCGCACTTATAATAATTAATTATAGTTATAATTAATTATAGTTTGGTATATTGTGCGCTAAAAATGACAGGAGAAAATAAGTTTGTTATATTTTAATAAAGACAGAATTTAGAAATATTAGGGTCGAAAAATTTTTATTTAAATAAAAAAAAATAATATGTGGATTATTTTGAAATCAGTCGTTATGATATTTCGATAAAAGTAAAAGAATGTCCGTCTTTAAATTCAGACCAAAAGTGTCAAAATTATATTATAGTTTAAAAAGAAGTGGAAAAAAGCTGCTAGAAATGAGTCAACTTTTATTTGAACAAACAGAAATTGGTTGGAAAGTAATTTAACTTCCAAAATTTGTCTATTACAAAGTATGTCGTCTGCTAACAGAGTTTACAGAATGCAGTGAAAACAGTAGACGTCAGAAAACTGCACATTTGCGAAAAAAAACACAATTTTTTTATTACATATTTAAGCTTCCAAACTATTAAAAGAATTATCTTTAAATCCCGATTGAGCTTCTGAATACATAAACTTTTTAATAAAAGTAGTAAAAGAAACGACTAACAATCAATTGTCACAAAATGAGGCGCTCTTGGTTCTTGTAGAAGTTGGCTTATCAAGGAATCAGTACAATCTCATCCGAGAAAAAGACAGAAGTAAATTTCCTTGCGTAAATTTGCTTTCGTTACCTGGCTGATTCTATTAAAATTGGTGGTCGGGAATCCGCAATCAAAAGCCCCCAAAAAATTATAATGGCAAAATCCATCTCCATCGTCTCCCCGCTACTTCAGATTGTGATAATTATAGCGTAGGTTAATTTTGTTTGGTTGTTTTTTTTGTTCCTTTAAATATACTTTTTTTAAATAGATCATTTTTAAATTTATTCATTTTATTAACATGGGTTGTGGGCTATCAAATTAAAGGTTATTTTACCTAGATAATGAAATTACAATCAGGAAACATAATGGTTGTTGTTTTTTTTTAATTACTTTAAGTTTTAATATTAAATTTTGTTGCTATATGTAAGTACTGCATTAGCGTACCGCACACCTCGGCTAACTGCTCGTGCGGCAATAATTTTGCATTAAATTATTCATTTTAAGAATAAAAAATGCGTTTATAGACAATTTCAATAAACATTATATGCATATAGAATTTTCGGTAACTTTTATGTGTCCCGGCCCCACTGTGTGACGCATCCCAGTAAACAAACTATTCCATAGATAATAATTAGTATACATGTCATGCGAATTCAAAAAATGTTTGAAATACCCTTTAATTTTATTATTATTCCTGTATTTCTAATATTAATACTTTGAGCCACTCTGTAGATATGTGATGAAAACTATATGTCAAAAATTGAGAACATACTTAAAAAGACTCTTCTTTTCAAACAAAATAAAATTAATTTATAGCAAAAAAAATACAAAGTCACATTTTTTTTCAAACATTATAGCTCGAAAACGAAACCGATGACCCCACAATATTGTTGTGTAAATATCAGGACGGTTCGGGCTCTAACATATCTTGAATTCACCTCACCAGTTGATGCATCCCAGTAAACACACTATTCTGTAGACAATTAGTAAACATGTCATGCGTTGAATTAAAAAAATGTTTGAAATACGCTGTAAGTTTATCAGATAACCCATTATGCAAACATCACTTTAGAATAGTAAAAACGACTCACATGAAAGTCACCCTGTAGGTATGTGATGCAAACTATATGTCAAAAATTGATAAAATTCTTAAAAGGACTCTTTTTTCAATAAAAAATGAGTACTATCGATTTTTTATATTTATTTGACGATAAGTTATTACAACAAAACTTCAAAAAGTCACGTTTTTCCATATTTCAGTGGCGCGCATTTAAATAAGTATAGCTCGAAAATAAATCCTAAGACCCCCCAATTTTATTTGGAAAAAATTTCAGGAAGGTTTGGCCTTCAACATATCTCAAATTCAGCTCATCTGACGCATCCCCGTAAACAATGTATTTAGTGCCTCCTCCTTTGTTTGTTTTTTTGGTTTTTTGGTACTATTTTAGGCAATCCAACTTTAAAATATTTTCACTGTTTTTTGAAGGGGGGGGTCGCGAGTCTTGGGGGGCTGAGACCCCATGTAATGCTATATTTTGCTACTGTATTCATGAAATGTGACCAAAATATTTAAAAAATTGTGGCTTGGAACGGGGGGGGGGGGCCTCCTAGTTTCTTTATCTACGGGTATATATTTTTCATATTTTCGACCAATTTTGCCATGGAAATTCCTACTCCAACTATACAAAATCTCCTTTAAAAAAAAGCTATTTTCCAGAACTAAAGCAATCTAAACATGAAAATAGTGGAAAACATTACATCAAATATATTATTTGATTCTCTATTTACAGTAAAATATTTTTCGTCAATTTTCCAGATCTTTTTAGAACCTGTATGCGCCACCATGTCTCACAAAAAAGGACGCCAAGTTTTCAGAGGCAACAAAACCATTTAAAACATGAAAATACCGAAGAAAATTACCTTCAGCATATTCCTTGGTTCTTTATTTACATCCTAAACAACATTTTGCATTAATTTTCCAGTTTTTTAAAGGAAAATTTCCTAAATATGTGCCAAACCTCACCTTTATTTGTCCTCGCCCACCACTTTAAAGCCTAAATGGCGCGAAAAGCGATAATCGACGTGGCCCAATGTCACCAACCGTTAAAAACCAAAAATGAAAAGGGAACGTTCAGAAATTGTGGAGCGAAGCTGCACTGGACAAGATTCGCGGGTAAAACGTGCGAAAACATTTTTTATGAAATTATTAATTAACGAAAGCTTTGTTTGGCTGAGCATGTAAGCACCGATTTTGATCGTTTTTGTTTATTTATTCTACACATGAAAATTTCTTCTGTTCAGAAGTTTTTCTTACATCAATATTTAGAAGAAAAAAATGTATTTTGCTTGAACATGTACTGAAAGAAATAACGATATAGAAACAAAACTTCGGACTTCCATTGTCTTTATTAATATTAAACATGACGTTTCGGTTACGAAGTATTTCTAAACGTTTTCAAGTGTAAACTTGAACCGGACCGAACCAAAACGTCGTGTTTAAAATAAAGACAATGGAAATCCGAAGTTTTGTTTCTACTCTATCATTGTCTACGAGTTTCAAACAAAAAATCTTTCGATATCTTATGAAGTAATGTATATAAACCGAAATTAGTTGTTTTTGCGGGATTTCAGCATGGGGACACCCAGGTGGGGGGGCTACAATATATCTTTTTTTGTCTTTTTCCTCAAAAACGGTTAGAGGTACAAAAAATTGCGATTGATCAAAAAGTTTCTGTGTAAAACAAGAACTTAATTTTTCTTTTGAATCTGCTAGTGACGTACTGCAAAAAAGTTCTAGGGGAAAAGGGGGGCATGACCGCGGAAAAAATATCACCCTGTAGTTATTTCCTAATATTTGGCATGCTTAAAAGTTCCAGTTTTATAAAAAAAAAATTCTTAGAAACACTCAAAGAATAATCCTCTGAAGTTTGGCGACATACTTTATTAACACCCTGTATTTTGGAGAGGAAAAGTTGGTCTAGTGATACGTTGTTTTGATGGTCTGGTGAATGTCTTTACAACTCTGTAAAAAATTCAAAAAATAAATAAATAATTTGTTTTTTCAGAAACTATTTGGCGAGCTATTTGGTTTCTTGTAGTTTTTCAAACCTGCTACCATTATCCAGCAAAAAAATAAAAAATTATGTGCTAAATGAATAAAAAATTTAGCAAATTACTTTTTTTTTCCTCCAGAACGCTAACAGATACAAAAAGTACTAGAAATCATCAAAAAGTTTCTTATCTAGCCAGGATTTGTTTTTAAATTTTAAAATCCACCAATATAAATCTGAGGCACAAAATATTCTAATGCCATATGTATGTAGCTTGTTAAAGAATTGTTTTTGCTAAAATTTTCAAGAGACAGAAACTCTTAAAATGATGTGTAAATGTTTCACCAATGTTTTTCTATATTCTTTCATTTTTAATCTAGATAGGTAGATATAAACATTATTTTTTCGTACCTAATATAATATTTGCAAAACCTGGTTGGTCTCCACAGATTGGTCTTAAAAAACGCCCATATTTAATCTTATTTTAAAATAGCATTGCATTTTTCTGATTCCAAAAAACCCATCCTCCTCTATGTTTAATTCAGTTGTTTTTTCAGACATGAATAAGAAAAATTTGATTTATGTCTGTTCAGTGGCAGATCACTTAATCCTTATTGTCTGAGTCTAAGTTTCAACTCATATACCTATGTTATTATCATACTTTCAAAATCAAGTATTTTTTACTTTTATTTCATGTATATAAAGTTAGCAGAACAACTTTGGAAATTGAAAAAAATGGTATGCTAATAATTTGCCGTTAATTATCTGTAAATTAGTTGTGAAAACAAAAAATTTGCAGTGCCCGTTTTTAAAAAAAAAATATGGTGTTTTGCTAACTTTATATAAAGTTAGCAGAACACCTATAGAAATAATGGATTTATCTAAAAAAAATTTAGTGCACAATTTGCCGTTAATTATCCGTAAATTAGTTGTGAAAACAAAAAATCAACAAAACCAATTTGTACTTGTTTGTATTATATTTTTTTTTTAAATTCAAAGATCTATCTAAGTAGTTTTTTTAAAAAATCTGAATTTAATCATGTTTTGATTTTTAATAGTTTCTTGTATTTTCTTGTAAATTGTTAATCATCACAAAAAATGGATTTTTGCCAAAGTTACTAAACGCTCTGTTGGGAATTAAATTATTGTTATTTCTTATCTTTGCTTATTTTTATATCCTATAAAAATTGATAGATACTTTAATAATTTAAGCAAAAAATATTTTAGAAAAAATCCATTTTAACCAAAAATTTATTTTCTATTGCATCTATTTTTTATTCATTTTTATACAATGAACAGACAATTTTGTTTTAAATGTTTTGTTATGCCATTTGACATAAGTGAAAGACAGATAAACAAAAATAATAATGTTACCAATGGGTGCAAATTTAATCTACAGTTTATAATGTTTGAGATAACATTTTTTTCACTTGGATGTGCTGTTTATTATGATAACTGTCAAAATGTTATATTAAAAATTATGAATTAAACTGTAGTATGTCAATATCAGGCTTTCTATTTTTTGGTTATTTTTTATGACATGTTTTCCTCAGTTTCGCATTGACAGTTCAGTTTTATTTTAAAGATGTTGTTTTACACGGTATGAAGGTACCTAAACTATATATATTTATGTAATTAGAATTAAAAAGTTATGGTGCAAACTATCTTGAAACTGTATCATTATTAAATAGATCTTTAGACTGTGTTAAAAAACCACATTTTTAAAGTAAGAACGAGCCGCCAATGCGAAACCGAGGAAAACATGTCAAAAATTATAATCCAAAAATAGAAAATCAGTCAGCTTGCTGTACGATGAGTGACCTTAGTAGCACCTACATTACTGAAAATGTCTATATAACAATTTTCAATTTCAATCTCCCATAGCTACAGATTAAGTAGTTTTCAAAATCGACCAATTTTTCAATTTTTAAAAATCTACTTATAAAACAAAAATGTTTTTTAGATTTCTTAGTTTTTTATGTGTAGCATAAATATCTAACAAAAAATTCTCAAAATCAGGGGCTGGTAAAAATAAAAATCACCTTTTTTGTGGTTGATTTAATATGGTTTGACTCTTAGAGTTACAGTCAGAGTTACCTGTTAACACAAGGAAACAATCCATTATTCATGATGGTTCCATAGATGTGATTCAATCCCTTCATCTGCTTTGTCTACACATCTTGCACATTTGATATTGTTACAAATTTAAGTATTTAAATTTTATAGTTAGAATTTATTGAGGTTTAGTGTAGTATTAGGTTGACGTATTTTATGGTTGTATTCTTAATCTAGGTTTTAGTTATCTGTGACAAACTGGTCTGCGAAAGTCTAGAAAAGGGCTGGAATGATTTCGAATCGAACAAGGATGGAAGGGTTCTCGAATAGTAGGCAGCCCTCATATATAAGGCCGGACGTCCTGCAGCAGTCAGTCAGTCACAGATAACGTACTGTAGTGGTCGTGAGATATTAACACGAAGTTAATAGACCGATTATAGTAGTGAATTATTAGCAAGTTATTAGTAAGTTTAAGTGCGTGTTTTTGTACATAATTTGTGGAAATAAATTGACGTATCGTTTTCAACAATTGCGAGTTTTAATTTGTCGTGGTGAACCCGTAACAATTGGTGTCAGAAGTGGGATTAAAAGAAATAAATAGTGGAAAGACTATCCTTACACAGTACCACCGGCTAGGACAATTAAAAAGAAGAACAGTAAGTGATTTTGCCAGAATATTCGGAACTGAATAGTGCAAAGACTACCCTTACATATTACCACCGGATAGGACAATTGGACAGAAAAACAGTAAGTGATTTTTCCAGAATATTCGAAGAAGTTCGATATTGTTTTATTCAAAAACTAAAAGAGATATTTAAGAACCGACTTCGACATTAACTTTACAGTCCAAAAATTGATAATTAGAGCGATTTTCTAGAATATTCTATAACATTCTACGACGTTCTATTCAAAAACTAGAAGAGATATACAAATACCGACTTCGACAGTAGCTTAGTTATTTTAAAAGTAAGAATTAGAAATTATTTCTAGAATATTCCATAATATTCTACGACGGTCTATTCGAGAACCAAAAGAGATAATCAAAAAGTGACTTCTACATTTGCCTAGTAGCAGAAAGAGTAGCATTTACCAGTATATTCCAGAACATTCCATTAGGTTCTATTTAAGAATTGGAAGAGATATTGAAAAACCGACTTCGACATTCGCTTTATAGCCCTAAAATAAACGTTTTAAGTGATTATCAGGAAGTTGATGCTTACTAGACAAGGATCGGCAAAGATGGAAGATCTAACTAAAATGATGCAGGCTCTAGCAGCTCAAATGGCTCAAAACCAGAACGATATAAGACAGACCATTGAGCAAAATCAGGACAATAAGAGACAGACCATTGAACAAAACCAGAGCGATATGAAACGGACCATGGACGACATGAAGCAGACCATGGAACAAAACCAGAACGACATGAAACAGACATTTCAGCAAAGATTAGATGGCATTCAAGAAAACTTCGATCAAATAAAGAGCAACTCTGAACAGCTGAGAGAGGAGTTCAAGACAGCAACCGAAGACCTTAAGGAAGACATAACTCATAGAATGCAGAATGTAGAAGAAAAAGTGGAGACCAAACTACAGAATGTTAGAGAAGAAGTTTTTCAAACCATGGAAGAAAAATTCCAGGACGTGTCAAAACAGCTTATACAGCTCCAAAAAGAACACAACAAAATGAAAGCTCAGGGATGTGTTGTGAATTCCAACCAAAACATTAATCCTCCAAATTTTGATGGTACGTCTTCCTGGTCTACCTACAAACAACAATTTGAAGCTGCCGCCGCTGCAAATAGTTGGAACGATGACGAAAAAGCTAGAGCTTTGTTAGTAGCTCTACGAGAACCTGCTCTTGGACTTTTACGGTCTATTCCAGCGGAACAAAAACAGAGTTATAATGCTTTAGTGGCAGCTTTAGAAAGAAGATATGGAGATGAACATTTACGAAATTTGCATTGGTCAGAATTAAATATTCGCCAACAAAGAGCAGGGGAGTCATTACAAGAGTATGAAGCGGATATCAGGAGGCTGATGTACTTGGCTTACCCAGAAATGCCAGAAAATTACAGAGATGCCTTTACGGTAGATCGCTTTATTAACGGCTTGCGAGACACGGACTTAGCAAAGTTACTTCGTCGAGAACGCTTCCATAACAGCAGTGAAGTGTTGATTCGAGCCCTTGAAATTGAATCATCAAATAATATGTCCAGGCCAAAAGTAAGAGCTGTTTCAATTCAGGAGGGAGAAGAAATGAGCACTGGAGAGGAGGTCAACTTAAAAACGCTAAACCAACTGCTTCAGTCACTGATAGAGAAGATTGATTCTTTGAAAGAAAGCAGACGATCCCCTCCAAATGTAAAGTGTTTCAGATGCGGACGTACAGGGCATATTCAACGCGATTGTCGTGTCCAAATGAGGTCTCGCTCACCATATACTGGGACAGAGTACCGAAGAAGAGATCAGGAAAACTAAAACTAAACGCAGAGGGGCGGGTGTTGGCTAATGGGAATTTAGCCCCCAAAATTTACTCTATCAAGAGCTTAAAACATACTGCTGACAGTCTTAACATCGACGGACTTATTAATGGAAGAAAAGTTAATATAACCGTAGACACTGGTGCTGCCATATCATTGCTTAAGTTCAAAATTGCAACGAGATATAAAATTCGACCAACAGAAAAGAAAATAACACTTAAGACTGTGACTGAAGAATCCGCCGACGTGTTGGGGCAGACAGATATAGACCTACAGCTGGGTAGGTTGAAGATTCGCCACTCGGTATTAGTTGCAGACATAGAAGACGAATTTATTTTGGGAATGGACCTGATAAGTAAACATGGATTTGCGTTTGATAATAAACTTAATACCCTAAGATTTGGAAACGAAGAGTTCATTTTGTCAAATAGTCACATCAATAAAGAACCAATAAAGGTGGTGGCAGTATGCACAACAAGACTAGTCGGTAACAGTGAGACCATAATTTTTGGGAGGCTAGAAAGTAAAACATCAAGCTGCGTCGGACTCATAAGCCAACAAAACACACCCAACACCTACCTCGTTGCAAAATCACTAGTTAAAACCGATAAAGACATCCCGATTAGAGTCGCCAATATTTTCCCAAATAGTGTCAAAATTAATAAGGGGGAGGTGGTAGCATTATTTGAACCAGTACAGAAAGTAACAAGATGTGAAGAGCCAACTTCCGAGGATACAAGCAAGTTACCAATGGAGGTACTTCAGCAATTTGAGTCAACTTGGCAACATCTCACTCCAGAAGAATTTAGTAAAGCGAGAGAGTTTATAGAAGAACAAAGTAATATCTTCGAAACTAGGAGTAGTTCGGGACGCACAAACCTTATTCAACATGCTATCAACACTGGCGATGCCCAACCGATAAGACAGCCCCCAAGAAGACTACCAATGGCCAAGCAAGAAGAAGTTCACAATCTCATTAATAAAATGGTCAGCGACGGTATTATTGAAGAGTCATCAAGTCCTTGGTCATCTCCTGTGGTGTTGGTCTCTAAAAAGGATGGAAGTACTAGATTTTGTGTCGACTACAGGAAGCTTAACGATGTGACCAAGAAAGATAGTTACTCACTGCCAAGAATAGACGACACATTAACAACGTTGGCAGGATCATATTGGTTTTCTACTCTTGACCTGAAAAGTGGGTATTGGCAAGTAGGAATCTTTGAAAGAGATAAAGAGAAGACTGCATTCTCTGCTGGAAGTGGACTTTATCAGTTTAATGTGATGCCATTTGGCCTGTGCAATGCCCCAGCTACATTTGAAAGACTAATGGAAGTCGTTCTACGAGGCCTTACTTGGAAAACCTGCCTAGTCTATTTGGATGATGTCATAGTAATGGGGAAATCATTTCAAGATCATCTAGATAATTTACGAGAAGTATTCTCAAGAATCAGGAACGCAAATCTTAAATTGAACTCAAAGAAATGTTTTCTGTTCCAAGAAAAAGTTGAGTTCCTGGGTCACGTCGTTTCCCGAGAAGGCATCCATACCGACGAAAAGAAGTTACAAGCAATAAAAGAATGGCCTCAACCTCGTGACAAATATGAATTGAGAAGCTTTTTGGGTCTGTGTACATACTACAGACGATTTGTAGAAGGATTCGCCAAAATAGCGTCTCCATTACATAGACTTACAGAAGATAAAGCTTCTTACAGATGGAATACTGAATGTGACATGAGCATTTAGAAGACTGAAGGCAGCATTATGTTCTAGTCCGATTCTCGCATATCCTATTCCAAAAGGTAAATTCATATTAGATACTGATGCGAGCAACGATGGCATAGGAGCAGTACTCTCCCAAGTACAAGATGGAGAAGAACGGGTCATCGAATTTTTCAGCAAAAAGCTATCCAAACCAGAGAGAAATTATTGTGTTACCAGAAAGGAGCTCCTAGCCATCATTAAATCCGTAGATCACTTTCACAAATATCTCTATGGACAAGAGTTTCTGATTAGAACGGATCATGCTGCGTTACAGTGGCTCATGAAAATGAGACAACCTGAGGGGCAAGTCGCGAGATGGATAGAAAAGCTACAACAATACCATTATCAAATTAAGCACCGAGCGGGAAGGGTGCATAATAATGCGGATGCATTGTCCAGAAGACCTTGCCCTGAGGATTGTAAAGATTGCAGGAAAATTGACCAGAAAGAAGGAATTACCTACGTGCGCCAGATAAAGTTAGAACCAGATGAAGAATGGATGTCGGCTTCGATTAGAACCACACAACTTAACGACAAAGATGTAGGACCTATCTTACGATTGAAAGAAGATAACAAGCCACGACCATCATGGCAAGATATCGCAAACCAAGGGGTGATATTCAAATCACTGTGGGCACAATGGGATTCACTGATAGTAGAGGAAAACATCCTTAAACGTGCCTGGGAAAGTGCCGATGGCCTTACTGTGGTTAATCAAGTAGTGGTTCCTAGGAGCATGGTAGACAATATAGTGGCCGAATGCCTTGGTGGAAAATCAGGCGCGCACCTAGGCATAAATAAAACCATGGACAAAATTCGAAACCGATTTTATTGGGTCAATTACTTTCAAGATGTGAAAAACTGGTGCCGCCGATGTTCGACCTGTGCAGCCAGCCAAGGTCCCAAAACAAGGTCCAGAGGTCAAATGAAACAATATAACGTAGGTCTGCCATTCGAACGCATTGCTATTGATGTGGCCGGACCGTTTCCAGAAACTAAAAAGGGCAACAAATACATCCTTGTTGTCATGGATTACTTTAGCAAATGGCCAGAAGTTTTTGCTTTGCCTAACTAAGAGGCCGCTACAGTTGCAGAAGTTCTGGTAAATGATGTTTTCAGCCGATTTGGCATTCCTTTGGAACTACATTCAGATCAAGGAAGAAACTTTGAATCAAAGCTCTTCCAGAATCTCTGTGACCTTTTAGGAATACATAAAACACGGACTACGGCTTTACATCCGCAGTCAGATGGCATGGTTGAAAGATTTAATAAAACAATAGAAGAACATCTGTGCAAAGTTGTTGATGAGCACCAAACAGATTGGGACCAATATATTCCATTGTTTTTGATGGCCTATAGAACCGCCATTCACAATACGACAGGAGCTACTCCATCTAGTATCCTGTTTGGTAGAGAACTGCGTTTACCATGTGATATCATGTTTGGTTCACCTGAAGAAGAACACTTAGAGGTTAATGACTATGTCGAACGTTTAAGGCAAAAGCTGCACGATATCCATGAAGTGGTTAGAGAGTGAATAGAAAAAGCCAGTAACCGCATGAAAGCGAGATATGACCTGAAAGCAAACTCTTCAGGGTTCAAAGAGAATGATCAAGTCTAGCTATACAATCCTCAACGCAAGAAAGGAAGATCACCTAAGTTGACACCACCATGGGAAGGGCCTTATAAAGTTGTTAAGAGAATTAATGATGTAGTCTACCGAATCCAGAAAAGCCCGAAGTGCAAGATGAAGGTTGTTCATCTAGACAGACTAAAACCTTACCTGGGAAATGTTGATCGAGGCGATCAAACCTGAAGAGGAGGATAGTGTTACAAATTTAAGTATTTAAATTTTATAGTTAGAATTTATTGAGGTTTAGTGTAGTATTAGGTTGACGTATTTTATGGTTGTATTCTTAATCTAGGTTTTAGTTGCGTTATCTGTGACAAACTGGTATGCGAAAGTCTAGAAAAGGGCTGGAATGATTCCGAATCGACCAAGGATGGAAGGGTTCTCGAATAGTAGGCAGCCCTCATATATAAGGCCGGACGTCGTGCAGCAGTCAGTCAGTCACAGATAACGTACTGTAGTGGTCGTGAGATATTAACACGAAGTTAATAGACCGATTATAGTAGTGAATTTAGTAAGTTTAAGTGCGTGTTTTTGTACATAATTTGTGGAAATAAATTGACGTATCGATTTCAACAATTGCGAGTTTTAATTTGTCGTGGTGAACCCGTAACAATATGATGATTTGGGTACACCCGTACAGGTTTGACAGATAGATATTTTCTGCAGACTGAGCAGCGTAGTCTTTTCAAAACTTCATCGGGGATGATAAAGGACATATCTTGACCTGAATAAAAAGGCGGAACTGTAAAAAAAACCTGTATATTTATTAAAATACTTAAATATGGGATAAAAAACAGTTTAAGACCTTTTACAGAACTTGTCAAGCCTATTTGATTTAAAATGAAGGTTTCTTATTCTTCCATTATCATTTTTTTAATTAGATTTAGTATGATATTTCAGTAGTTTAATAAATTAAATATGAGGCAATACCAAGGGTCTTGCATGAGCCCTGCTTTATAAACTTAAACAACATTAAGTTTATAAAGTTAAAGATCAGTGATTATTATTAATAAACTAACCGTTTGAACCTTGAGTTTTAAAGATTATTGCAAGTGTGTGTTGTTTTTTTTAACTCTCCTAGGATGTAAAAACTTTGATAAACATACACCAAACCATTGAAAATTTAATATAAATATACAAGTACTAATTTATTTAAAAGAAAAGAAAAATAACACACAATACTAAATTGAAAATCAACAGCAAAGATTATAGATTATGATCAACAGGCCCGAGAACAGCAAACTCTCCAAGCGTCGCTTCCTATAAACAGAAACGAGTATAATATTAGTTTATGGTAAGAAGGCCATAAATAGAATAAAGGATTTGGGGCGCGGTTCAGTGATAAGAAGGCTGCGGTCAAAGCGCGTTGGGCGTTTTCGTTTGCTCTTCTTGGATCCCGTGTTCCCACGGATATTAGAACAATAACGGATTGGATTTGACCAAAGTAAAGCCGGCAAATCCAAAATGGCTGCGACCAAACCTAAAAAACCCAAGAAACGAAAGACGAAATGTCAAATGCTTGTCAACCGCTGTTTTTGTTTATTTTTTAAAAAAAATTTTTTAACAGTTTTTGCGAGTTTTCCTAATCGAATTTGGATAAATTGGAGAAATATCAGTTCAGTATTGTACCTATCGAGTTATATTAAAAGCCTGTAAGTATTGTTTTAAAGATGGACAGATAGCTTTATTGGTGTTTATCCTGGAACTTGGTTCAATGTTGGAAGGTTACATACATAGAGCATTTTATTAGGTTATGCTGCCCACAAGTTTTACTTTTTCGTAGATGACTGCAGATAGCTTGGTGATCTTGCAGAATGATCTGTTTGTTACCAAGCTTAAGGCATTCAACTATATCTACCATGATGACAATGATACCATATACTTAGGAATATTATGTATATGAATGATACCTACAAGCTGGAGTGGCATGTATTAAAGTAACATTGGTGAGTAAAAGGAAGATAAAAATTTTATATAAAAATAATATATATATATATATATATATATATATATAGAAATAATAATAAGTGAAGTTTATATCATATATACCTACCTAAAATTGGCAAAATTTGCCTTAGTTTTAAATCATGTTGACCAGTTTGTAGATACATTTTAATAGTTAAATTTACATTAAATTAGAAATATTAACGCTTTTAAAATCTTTTACATCAACTTGTTTTTAAATATATAATACCCAGGATTATTTTCATTGAATTTTTAGCATGGTTTAAAGGTTTACCAAACAAAATAAGGAAGATAGATGACAAACAGAAGAAAGGTTGGTGTATGTTTATGTTGCCATTTAGGTAAGTTTTTTACAACTTTAAAATCTCTTACTTAATCTAAAATTATAATTGGGCACTATGTATAAATAAATCTTTATTAGCTATTATCTGCCTCCTAATGCATTTTCAAGTGAAAACCCACACACCCCTCTGAGTGTTACATAATTTAAGAATGGTCCCTTAGTCAAAGCTCTCACTATTATTTACATAACCACCCTAAGGTCCCTACAGACAGACATGGGTGAATTAAGACATGAATGTGCATGCATGAAGACATAATCAAAAATGTGAATGTGTATGCGAAACAATGTTACATTTCTAAATATGCATGAAGTGGAATGTGCTGATAAATTTTGAAACGTCATTTTATTTCTGTGTTTAGTGTCTGTTCTTAAATTATGTAAAGCCCTAAAGGGGGGGGGGGGTTGGCCTTGCATTACACTCAATGTGTTTCTACTGTGTTTTTTCTTGAAAATGCATTACGAGGGGAGCTCAAAAATCCTGAATTTATGTGTTACATAATTTCGTATGTACATTAATGTCTTAATTTATTTAAGTCCATCTAGGAGCCTCTAGAATCCTGGTGTAGAAAAACAAATATTAATTAAATAGCTGTTGAAATATTTAAAGATTTGTTTTTTTTAGTATAATTTTAAGCTTTGTTAAACACCAAAAGCAATGCAGGCCTGCAAATGCTTAGGGACCTTATATTAGACAGAAAATGATAACTGTCACAATAGGTGACAATTGAATATACCTATTGGTAGGTTAAAAAGAGGTCTGTCCAAATTATTCTGCAATTCTGTAAGACTTTACAAAATGAGTCTTGAAGTCAGATAATGACTTTGTGTCTTTAAGTACACCTTCTTATCCAAATTATTTTGTTAAAAAAGGGGTTATCCATAAATTGCATAAACATAAATTGGGAGAGGAAGTGTATCATGGGTGTGTTAGATTTGATGGAACCACAGATTGAACTTAAGTTTCTGCTGGGAATAATATCCTAGCAAAGTGAGATTTGTGCAGTTATCTCATTTTTACATATCCAGTTATGAATTTGTTAGTTTTTGATTGTTAAAACAATGATGCACTAGTGAAAAATTTACAAAAATGGTTTTTTTTAGCATACTTTTAAGCTTTGCCAAATACCATCAAAAGCCACACAGGCCAGCAAATACTTACACAGAAAATGAACAAAAGGTGACAATTAATGAAGTTGGTAGGTTAAAAATAGGTAACTGTCCAAATTATTTTGCAAAACTATAAAAAATAAGTCAAAGAAAAATAGTGACTTTTTGACTTTTACAATAATTGATTTGTTTTTTAGCATAATTTTTAAGCCTTGCAAAATACCTATCAAAACAAATGCAGGCCTGCAGCAAATACTTAGGTACAGACCTTATGAGAAAATGATAACTGAACAAAATATGTGACAATTAAAGATATAGGTAGGTTAAAAAGAGGTCATGTGTATTTTGTTGTGTTGTGTAACAAAAATAGAATTTTTACCTTTCTATCCTGCAAAGCACTGCTTAGGTCTGATTTATAGTTTGACTTTTATTTTTGCCCTTGGTATGTATTTCCCTCCTTTTCAAAATGAAAGACAGCAAAGAACTTTAGTATTTCTTTCTGATTTAAAAAAATAGTTTATGGTTTTATAGTCTTGTAGGTAATAAGCTAGGAAGGTGCCAGACCTGTCACATTTAGTTTTTTAGACAACAAATGTATCAATGCAATTTTTTTCGCTAGTGTTGCAAAAGTTATGCATATGGGGTAAAGCTGAGAAAAAAAATAGGTTTTAGAAACAATCTATTTCTAGTATTATTCGTTTTGACAAAATCCTTCCTAGCCTGCACAGCAATGGCTAGAAAAGGTATTGTTTTAGTTAGATGAATTTTTTTTTGAATAACGCCGAAAATCTATTATGTTACTGTATTTCAACCAATCTTAGCAATCTCCTCGTGACATCTGTCCATGTATGTCTGTATGATAGCTCCTAAAATGCTGAACCAATTTTCATGAACTTTTTAAATAAAATGGTGTACCATACTCTAGAGCTGTTTAGATTTCATTCAAAATCCCTTACCAAATGCTGGGCACAGTCAAATTTTTTTTCAACATACATTTTAACAGAGCATCACATAAATATGTGGGTTTTCATGATAATTTGTGTTATAACCAAAAACTTTGTAGGAGTACACTTGGAGTTGTGCTAATGGACTAGGCATAGAACATTTCTAAAAACTCAACTGTATTTATTGCATGATGATACAGAATTATTCATTTTTAGGAAAATGTGCAAATTTTCTTCAGTCAGTAGCTGGGATGTAAGATTCACCTAATCAGTTTCATTTATCGAGGTTTTGGTAGTGATGAATGTGAAAAAAGGCAAGAATTACAAAGATTAATAGTTTATATTAAAAAAAAAAAATAAACACATATACAAAACTTTTTTTATAATTAATTTAAAACATATATTTTTTTAAAGAGGCCTTAAGCAACCAATTTTGAAATTTTAACCATAAAAAAATACTGACGGCATAAAAGGCAATTAGATCATTTTTCTCAGGTACACTGAAAAAAAACTGTTTTCAAATCAACCATAAAAAATTGGTTACTTCCATACTAACGATAAACAGATATTTTGTTAATATAGTGTAGTTTTACTTAATAAAATTCATAACTAGACTAAAATAGTGCACTTCCTAATTTTAAAAAAAGTTATTTGCTTTTTAACTAAAATTGTATTGTATATTGAACACTTTTTTCGTTGTTTCGCTAGCTAATGAAAATTTTAGTACCCAATCAAATTTCAATATATTAATGGATTTTATATTCCCAGCAAATATCTTTACATCTATCTTTTGTTTGTCCATTTTTTTTTGTAAAAGTTAAAGCTGTACTCCAACTATTAGGGTCACATAATTTTTGACTTTTTGGAGTTTTGAAAGCTGTAGAAAAAACAAGAATAAAGGTCTAAAATTCGCTTTACTGATATGTCTCTAACTGGTGGGTGAATCATTTATTTTGCTCTATTTCGTTTCTTTTATGTTTAAGAGATGTCGGTGATTGGGTGGTTAAATAAAATACAAAATTAGAATGCCACATTATAATGAGTCACAATTTAGTACATTTTTAATCACTAGTGCAATGGCGGACACAAGGGAGAATGTTATCTAGGAGCAAGAGGGAGACCAACACGTTGGTACATTTGGCGATTTCAACTTTAAAAATATATAAACTCTGAAACATTTTTTTTTTGAAATACATATATTTTTAGCTTTTGTTTGCAATAAAAATTAAAATCGCGTATGTAGCACTTTTGAAGAAATACTATAAAATGTCTTTTTTATGTAAATTAATGTTCAGTTTGCCTTATTAATGTTCTTAGAGTATGTTCTGGTTAAAATATCAATCCAACATTATACATATACATATATTTAAAAAAAAAGATAACCTAAAGTTTTAACAAATTTATATTAATTAAACATAACCTTTATTTTGAAGTTAATCTAACTATAACAAAAATTCAAAACTAAAAGAAAAAGATTTATAATTCTGGTGGTACTAAACAAAATATTCTTGTGACCATAAAATATAGATTACTAAAAAGCTATATATGTTGTGCCTTGTATGAATAAGCGCAGCGTATTAGTTTCTTCTTACAATCATCATAATTGTTCTTATTTGACTTAAACGTTTTGTCAAACATACCTAATGATTGATGGATCTGCTCAGAGGCCTATTCGGAAAAAAATCGTCATTGTCTTTGATACTGCTCTATAAATTCTGGTACGTGATATACTAGAGCATGAATTTTTGGTGTAGGAAGAATTTGACCTTGTGAAACGCAGAAAAAAGAGCCACATATTTGTTTCCTGTAAGAAAATAATCATAATTATAGCTTGAACGGTTTTATTTTTTCGAAATTAACCTTATCGTTTGAAGTTTTTATTTAAACAACTTTCAAGTGGTATGGTAAAAGACGAAAAAACGAAACAAGGAATATTTATAATTATTTTCTTACAGGAAACAAAAATGTGGCTGTTTTTTTGCGTTTTACAAGGTGGATGGCAGTTGTTTTGGACGAGTTGTAGATGCAAAATACAAAATATTCATTAAGCACTACAGTTCAATATAGAGCTGGACAAAGTCAAAATTCTTCCTACAGTGAAAATGCATGCTCTAGTATATCACATACCAGAATTTATAGAGCAGTATCAAACAGCAGGATTTTTTAGCAGATCCATCATTCATTCTATATGTTTGAAAAAACGTTTGAAAATTCGCGAGTTTGTTCATACAATACACAACATATATACTCCTCTTTTTATAGCTTTTAAGTAACCTATATTTTATTTTTACAAGGATATTTTATTTAACAGCACCAGAATAGACATTTTTCTTTTAGTTTTGCATTTTTTAATTAATAATATTTTTTTAATTTTCATCTTATCTTGTATAATATACCGGGTGGGCCAAAAATAACCGAACAATTTTTTTTTCATTATCACTTTTGAACTATACAATCGATTTGAATGGGACAAACTGGACTTGGCAGATAATTAATCAGAGTTTTGACTGAATGTATTTTTTTGTCCATCATCTCAAAATCCAAGATGGCGGACGAAACTAAAATGTACCCTTCAAAGATGATCGTTTATTCTCGTGTTGCGAACATGTTTTATTAATTTTTTTAAATCACAAGGTATGAATCAGCAAAATCGGTTCGGTGGTTCTAAAAAAATATATTTTTTTTAACCATTGTTTTAAACATTATACAATTGCCTTGCCAATCATGTCTGCGCCTATTTCCCTATAAATTCATTACTACTGAATCGATTTTAATGAAATAAAAAACATCCTGGTGAGAATTGATTGCTTTTTAAAGATCATGATCAAAGTTTATCGCCATCTTTAAATTTAAGATGGCGGTCGGAATTATATTTGATTCTTCTAAATGGCGTGTTTATTCTTAGTTTCCGAATATGTTTTAGACTTTTTTTAATTTATAGAAAGGCACTGCTTTTCCCCCACACAACGAGGTGCAAGTTAGTAAAATCGGTGTGGTGGTTCTCAAAAAATCTATTTTTGTTTCAGCCATTGTTTTACAGATTATACGATTGCATTACCAATCCTGTCTGCATTTATTCGCTTATAAATTCGTTATTACTAAACCGATGTTAGTGAAGTAAAACAAATCATGTTGAGAATTTATTGCTCTTTAAAGATTATAATCGAAATTTGCCGCCATCTTAAAATTTAAGATGTCGGACAGAATCATACTTGATTCTTCAAAATGGCGTGCGTATTCTTATTTTCCCAAAATGTTTGTTTTTTTTTAATTTATAGAAAACCATTACTTTTTTCCTGCATAAGGAGATAAAAATTAATTAAGTGCTTTTCTATAACGTAAAACATTTTTTGAAAATAAGAATAAACGTGCCTCTTTGAAGGGTCAAGTATGATTATTTCCGACCTCCTAACTTTCAAGGTTCAGTAATAATGAGTTTATAAAGAAATGAATGCGGACAGGATTGGCAATGCAATCGTATAATCTGTAAAACAGTGGCTGAAACAAAAAAATATTTTTTGAGAACCACCGAACCGATTTTACTAATTTATACCTTGTTGTGCGGGGGAAGGGAAAAATAGTGCTTTTCTAGAAATTAAAAAAAACTAAAATATTTTCATAAAATAAGACTTAACACGCCATTTTGAAAAATCAATTATGATTCTGTCCACCATCTTAAATTTTAAGATGTTATTAAATTTTGATCATGATCTCTAAAAAGCAATCAATTCTCACAAAGATATTTTTTATTTAATCAAAATCGGTTCAGTAGTAATGAATTTATGGCAAGGCAATCGTATAATATTCAAAACAATGGTTAAAACAAACATATATATTTTTTAAAACCACCGAACCGATTTTGCTGACTCATACCTTGTTGTGCGTGGCAAGAATGCAGCTTATTTAGTGATTTAAAAAAATTAATAAAACATGTTCGCAACACAAGAATAAACGATCATCTTTGAAGGGTACATTTTATTTCGTCTGCTATCTTGGATTTTAAAATGGCGGACAAAAAAAAAATATTTAAAATCCTCTGTCAGCTGCAGTTTGTCCCATTAAAATCAATGGTATAGTTCAAAAGTTATAATGAAAAAAAATTGTCCGTTTTTTTTGGCCCACCCGGTTCATATTGGAGTGAGATTTTTACCAGAAGATACTCCAAGAACATTAATAAGGCACATTGAGCATTAATTTACCTAAAAAAAGTAATTTTATATTATTTCTGGAAAACGGCTAAATGCGCGATTTCAATTTTCATTGCAAATAAAAGCTAAACATATATGTATTTCAAAAAAAAATGTTTCAGAGTTTATATATTTTTAAAGTTGAAATCGCCAAATGTACCAACGTGCCAACAACTTCCTGTAAGTTAAGATTATGTTTCAAAAGCGTTTCTGTAGAAACTAATGAGTTGGAAGCATATTTGTGTGAAACTTTATGTAACCTACATGTAACCCTAACTTTTCTTACTACAATATTAAGCAATTGTCCTTATTTTTAATAGAATAAGCAAACATTTATTTCCTGTAAAATACATTTGTCTACAGATATAAAATAAAATTGGTTATAGAATTATTATTCTTTTTATTTTTGCCACAAAAGAAAACAGTTTTAAAGTTTCCGAAAATAATCAATTGATCGAGCTGCCCAATCAACATTTTCAACCATTTTCATTATTTTTAGGAAGCTACAAATTTGTTTAACGATTGTTTACAATAACTAAATTTACTTTTAAAAATTAAAGTCTGGATCAATTCTAACCCCCTTAAGTCTACAAGAGTCTCGCTTATAAGTTACTATACAGGGTGTTTCCTAATTGAATGTGAAATGATTTATTTTTGAAAACTTTACCACCCTGTATCTCAAAAGGTAAGACGTTTAGAACATATGTTTAAATGAAGTTTTTTTCTTAAAATGGGTCCAAAAATCACCCCCATAAATATTGACATTCAATTAGGAAACACCCTGTATATAACTCCATCCTCCCTTCTTAAGTGCTAAGCCCTCAGCCCTTGCCACCATTGCAAAAAAAATCTACAAAAGTTTGAAATCAATCTAGATTACTACCTTAATTTACTACATGGTATTCTTACATATAAACCTACAAAAAAAAATAAAAAATATATTATATTTTATTTTTTTTTTATTAAAATTATTTATCACAGATTTGATTTATTAATAATAATTTCAAACTCGATTTATTTAGGAATTATTTTTAGGTCTAAAAACAAAAAACCTTTCTATCAGACATTGGGTTTTAAAATATTTAAAATTTGATCTCCAGCAAAATATACTTTCCTACCACATATAAAATTTTTTCTGCTGTTAATTTTTGAGTTTTGTTCAAGATTTTACATGCTGCTGAATGTTACAAGATCATTATTAAAAGACTGAAAAAAACTTTAAAAAAAAGAAAAATAGTTCATCGCTAATTGTTTGGATGAAATTTGGAAAGTTAATTAATGTTTGTATATGTCTGTGACCCAAAAATATATATTTTTTAAGAATAAGAGTTTTATGACTAAATTTTTCTATGTAGGTAAAAATAAGTAACAATCTCCAAATTGTATCCAAACTAATAGCAATTAACTATTTTTTACTATCAACTTATACTTCATTGAAAAATAGTTAGATTTAAGATTTTACCCATTCCATTTTCCTTACTGGCTTTGGAGCTGATAGTCTGCTAATTTCTCTGGGGGTTTTTCTCTGGTTCTAGCACTGTGCAAAGTTTGAGTTTGCCATAGGACTAATTTGTCTTCTTTCACCAGGTGATGATAATGCAGTGGTAGAACCATTGGAACCTGCTGTAAGAAAGCTGTTAAAAGAGCCATTTTGACTATTAGTGTCACTTTCCTTTTGATGAAATTCTGGAAGGTCTTGTAGTGACTCTACTGCTCCAGAGCTATTAAAAGAATTGTTATTCGATTGTAAAATGGGGGATTGCTTGTTTTAGAGGTTGCTTAATATGAGGGGAAGTTGGTGCAATAGCTTTGGTCTGGGTCACAGTTGTTTGTTGATTTTTATGTATGAGTAGTCTTCTTCTGGTTTCTCTGTTGCTTTTCACCAGATATTCTGTATGTGTGATATATTTTAAGGAAATAGAGACGCCACAAACTTATCAAACTCAAATTTATATGTGAAAATCAAAGAAGGAAAATATCAGTACTGTATACTCTAGCATTGTTTAGAGAGACTCACCTCCGCCATTGCTAATTCATAAGCACAGGGAAATAAAAATAAACGATTTTTGACAAAAATATACCATGTGGCGGACAAATTGTTTATATGTTGCATGATTATAGATGTCATTCACCGCTGACGACTTAAATTATTTTAGTGAAACGCCAATGAACTTGACAAGAAAATAACAACCAAAAAATATGAATTTCAGTGACTTTGATGGGTTTGTCGCGTCTCTATTTGTTTAAAATATGTCATACTACAGGGTCTCTTGTTTTTACCCGTTATTTCTTGATACTAGTCTGTGTTGCAAAGATATGTTGTTTTACCTATTATTTTTTTTATTGCAATTTAGCAAAAAACGATGTAATATAATGTATGTAGTGATACCTGACTGTTTCTTGGATCATCTAGAGCAGCTTTCATTTTGTTTTTAAAGTGCCCTACAGCCCTTCTCCTCAACTACAAGAAATTTACAATCCATTTAGTCTCTTTGATCTGTGGTGGGTCTTTTTGAGTTTTTTTGTGTGTTGCCTCCAAGTGGTTCAATGATTCTGGCCATTTAGTTTCTTTAATCTGTGCTGGGTCTTAAATCACAAAAATCTATGTGTATATGTCCCATGACCTTTTCTTTGATCTGTGGTGGATCTTTTTTGTGTGTTGCCTCCAGTGGTTCAATGATTCTGGCCATTTACTCTCTTTGATCTGTAGTGGGTCTTTTTGAGTTTTTTTGTGTGTTGTTTTCAAGTGGTTCATCACATAACGGATCGAATCTAAACCCTGCTTTAGTATTGGGTTTACCTATAACAATAAGAAAATACAGGGTTTTACTAAATTAAACAACCTTATTTTAAGAGGTGAAACTATATATGATTTTTTAAGACAGAAATTGATAACAAAAGGTTTGCAGAAATATGTTTATAAGAACTTTTAATAAGAGGGTTATGCTGAAAATTTTAAGATGCTCTGATAATAGGTAATAATTTTTTTGGAAAAAAAAAATAATTGAATGTAGTGGCGAATAATTTAGCTATCACCCAAAACTGTATAAAAATCTAATCCTACACTAACTATAGTTTTTTTTTTTATTTTGGCGGTTAAATCATGACATATTTCCATTAGTTTAAATATTTATTTATTTATTTAGTAGTGAAAATGTGAAAATGGTTTACATTTACAATTGTTTACATTTACAATTAATAATCATCATTTAAATAAAATGTTATAATGATTTTTGGTCAAAGGCAAACGTTTCATACCAAGTTAAAAACAATTTTGAAATCTCCAAATATTTTTAAAACATTTTAATTAAAAAGACACTCACCAGGATTTTTGCTATTGTTTTTTTGAAGATGATGATGAACATGTAGCTATGATAGCTAATCCAGCTGTAAACACTGACCATAACAACAGTGTTGCTTCCAAGTGGTTCACCACATAATGGATCAAATTTAAACCCTGCATTAGTATTGGGTTCACCTATAACAATAAGAAAATACAGGGTGTGACATAATTAAATAACCATATTTTAACAAGTGAATCTGTATATACTTTTTGAAGACAGAAATTGGTACCTAACAAAATGTTTGCGGAAATATGTTTATAGGAACTTTTTAAATGAGGGTTATGATCTGATCCTACACTCACTATGAAAAAAGTAAATGTGTATTGAAAAGATACATATTTCTCAACTCACAAGCTACAGCGATTTTTTTTGTACAATTTTATAATGCCCTTTTGTCACATTTAAAAAAAAGCTTACAAAATACTTTTTTGTGTAGTTTTAGGCAAAACTGGCCGACACCATTCGAAAGAAAGGTACAAATTTTATAGCTCCTTACAATTTCGTATCTATTGGACAAAGGATGGTCAAGAAATAATTTTGAAATTTAGCAATTTCAATTGTAAATAAAATTTTCAAGTGCAAAATTTTTACATCTTTTTCGAATGTTGAAAGTCAGTTTTGAAGCTTTTTTTAAATGTGACAAAAAGGTTCTATAAAATTATATGAAAGACATCTCTGACCTGCAGGTTCATTGCATATTGGCTGTGAAACAGAGTGAAGGTTTCAAATCTACTCTTGTGATAGTTACTGTAGGATCAGATTTTCATACAGTTTTAGGTGGTTGCAATGAATACACAACTATAGAGTTGTGTATTCATTGGTGGTTGCTAAATTATTGGCCACTACTGTATAGTATTATATAATTATACAAGTGACTCTTTTTGATTCTAAGAAGAAAAGTATGTAGGCTATCTTACCTTTTGCTAGGTGTGGGTAGCAACTTTCAGGCTTTCAAAAAGTAAACTTGAGCTAGTGAGTCCTTGGTGTAGGCTGGGAAGTACTCTGATACTTTCGTTCTCACCTGCCAGGCCAATTGTGACCTGTAAATAATTTTTTTATTTAATTTTACCTGATTTAAAGACTGTTAAAATGACAAGTTTGATATGCTAAGATGAAGTTTTAATTTACTGTCATCAGAAAATATCTGTTCCTTCAGGGTAATTTCATATCAAATCAACCAGAGGTTTGGCAGACCATTTCACCGATTTTGAAAAAATTTGTTACACAGTATCTATATATGGGTGGGATAAAATATCCAAAATATTTTTTTTTCTGATCAGTTGTTTTTTTTAATTAATTTTCAAAAATCGAAAAATTGACCCATTTTGGTTCAACACAGCTTCACAAAAATTAACATATCTTGAGGACAACTTATCGCAGATTGATAAGATATAGCTCTAAAGGCAATTTAAATACCTTTCCAACGATGTGTCACATGACCTATTATATTTTCATCCCTTTTTTTTTGAATTTTGGAAAAAAAATTGATTTTTTGCAAAAAAGTCATTTTTGATATTTTTGAAAAAAATTTCTAAATGGAGACATTATGGGTTCATGGTCAAAAAAAACAAACATTTGGCAAGTCTGAAATAAATCATGTTTATTTTTTGTGAACTTTTTCATTGACCAACTATATACAGGGAGTTTCAAAATTCATTAACATAATTTTAGTGTTGAATTCTCTGAGTGATTCTAAGACAAAATTTTCATATAAATATAGGTCCTCAAACCCGTTGTTTTGAGATACAGGGTGTAATTTTTTTTGTAGTTTTTTGTCTATAGCTAGTCCAGTTTTTCAGATATTTAGCTCAAATTTGGCACATATATTAAGCTATAGGCACTCACTACACTATTAGACATGCCAACTAATAGTAAAAATCTACAGAGTGATTCTTTTTTAGGGGTCTTGTTGCCTTTTCCCCCTGATTTTTTTTTGTTGTAAGCCACTGGTAGATTTTAAAACAAGAAATAAAATAGCTGTTTCATTTGAAAAATTTTTTGTTTTTTGCAATATATCTCTAACTGTTTTAGAAAAAATCACTGTTGAACCAAACACCTCTAAGTATCAGAAAATAAAAAAAATGTTCCAGTATTATATGGGAACTATATCAAAACAAACAAATTAATTAAAACACATTTGGTTCATCTCAAAACTGCAGAAAATATAAAAAAAAACTAAATTTTAACACCCTGTAGGTATCTCTGAAACTAAGTGTTTGTGGACCTATGCTTATATAAACTTTTTGTTTTGAAATCACTCAAGGAATTTAGCATTAAAATTATGTTATTGAATTTTGAAACACACTTCATGTTGCACCAGTGTGGCTGTCCCAAGGAAAAACACACTAATTGACATAAGGAAAAGATCATGGTATAAATTTTTCATTGTCCATTTACTCAATGCAAAATGTTTATTAAGGCATAGAGCAAGTAATTTTCAAACAAGGATGACATAGATATTTAGTAGGTATACTTGGTCTATCAAATCAAAATCAGAATCTTTATTAATGCATATAGCAGTTACAAATCAAATAGTACGTACTAACACTATTGTCACATCAAATTTTTTTTATAATAATGCCATTTTATAAATAAAATTACTAAAGTGCAAGTTATCATAATTCACACAATCGGAATATCACTTTTTATCACAACTTATAACTTATTTATTTATTTATTCATATATACCTATATATAGGACCCTTGCAAGTTAGTCTAGTAGGTAGATAGGTAGTTATTAGGTTAGATAATATAAATCTGTATCTTTTATTCACTTGTATGCTGTTGATACATTAAATAAATAAAATACAATTTCAATATCTCACTAGTTAATTTCTTTATAGCAAGAAATAACCATCCTCTCCCACTCTTCTTAAAAATTTTCTCTGCACTTTCTCTAAGCACTCTTTATGACCACTATAAAAAACCTTCCAAACTGAAATGGAACACCAAACGAACAAGTGCACAGTATACATTGTTGAATCATAATGCCTCAATAAAAATTTTACATTTGTCATGACAATGGAAAGGTAATACCATGATTTTCTTGGGACAGTCCAGTGCACTTTATTAAATTATTGAAATGAAGGGGGTAACAACTGACCCAAAATTTGTACATATGTTGCAAGTAATGCCCTGTAAATATTTGAATAATGCCAAGAAATTCACACAAATTACTGTAATGCCATGCTAATATATATTGTTAATGCATGGTAAACAGTTGTTTCCCCCTTGATCGAAACTGCACTGACCCAATTTTTAACAGCACCAAAACAGTGTTTGTCACTTACTTTCACAAAAGAATTTGGCATAAGTAATAAACTGTCTTACCAAGCCATATATTTTTGTTCCTGTAAATATGTAAACGAACATACAAGTAGAATAATTCATTGTGAGGTACATCCTGTACCTTTATGATGTTTGAAGATAAAAGTTGGGTTTAAACATATCTCAAATTTCCAACTGCTTTACATTGGTTCCTAAAAATTTTAATGTAAGACCACAGAAAATCACATCAACCCCAAATACATTTTACCTTTACTAATCCCAGTGTCCGGTGGGATTCTGCTCCAAAAATCCTTAACAAACACACAAAACTTATAGATTATAATTATATCTACTGTATTCATAAAATAGAAGTCTGTAAATATATCAAACACGGTTTTCTTTTCGACAAAAATTCAAAAAACCCAACAAAAACAAGACATCGTGCGCCATGATAAAATCAAAGTATAAAAGAGTTTGGTTTGGGCTGCCGGCAGGGTGCCATGACCCACAGAACACAGTGCCCAACTTTTAGTAGCCACTTGCTTTCGATATGTCAAACGCATGGCGTCCCCACTTTTTCTATTTTGGTTGGTTGTGAAATCCAATCCGTTATTGTTCTAATATCCGTGCGTGTTCCGCGTCTTCCATTGAAACTGCACTCGGTGCAACAGCGAACGTGACTGTGCTGCACTTATTTTCCCAATGGAATACGTCAGAATTAAAATGTTCCAGCCAAGAATCAGCTGATTGTCAAAAAACGTCAACAAATCCGGAATGCGTGTAATTTTTTTTATAAAGATTTATTTTTTTAAATTAATTTACTGAACATTTAAGACCTAAAACAAAAAAACTGATTCAAGATGATGCAAGACGATACTCTGCCTTTTGGGGATGAAGAGTTGAGTGTAGGACAACGTCAGAGTGTCTTAACGTAAGTATTTTATCCTTTTATTTAAAAATAGTCTTGGAAGATCACCAAACACTTGCACTGTTTTAATTTACAATTAAGAAAAATTGCCATAAATAATTTGGATAAATAAGTCTTTTTCATTGTTCAAGACTGTGTTTCAATTCAAATGTTTGCACACTTCTGTCACTTTTTTCCATTGTAATAGAGAGGACAAGTTTATAAACATAGTGTAAATCAGGGCTATCAAAATGGACGGGCCACGATCCTCCACTTTGTTGACGTCACATCCGGGGCTGATTTTTTTTTGATGGTCACCTTACGACACAGCTGATTGTCTTTAAAATATTGAAGTTGGAATGATGGTTCATGGATATTTGATTTTTTTTTAAATAAAGCCGTTTTTGAGATTGTTTTTACTTTATTCTGGCAGAACAATTTTTTTTAAATGTATAGTAAGCCCTAATTTTTCATAGCCGCTTCATTAGCTCACACAAAAATTAAGTTTAAAGCAGAAGCGAATGTGACAATCACACATGACAAAGTCAAATACATGTCAAATATAACAGTTGGCATGTGGTACATGGCGGGTAATTTGAATTCAAAATAAGGAATGCTAAATCTTGAAGATTTTAACCTTTTAATCATGTTGCTTCCTTAAAAACCTTTGGTGGAATATCGGGATGGTGTCTGAGAATATTTCACTGAAATTTTGCGGAAATCTGTAGTGCCATTTTGAAAATATTATAAAAAAACGTCTGACCTCCCATAAGACCCAATGTAAAATTCAGCCCCGGGAGAACAGCTGATTTTTTCAGGGTCGTGGCCTCTATTTTTGTGTTGGCCTTGTGTAAATATGTTATTTTAAAACAGGAACAATTTCAAAAAGTTTCTTAAAAATTATTCCTGGATTTTGGATTTCTCCCTTTATTTTGATAGTTTTCTATTTTATACATTTTAGGCACCCTTATGTCACTCTATTTCACTTAGCCTTCAAAGGAGCAGCCATAGTCTCTTATCTCCTCTGTGGTTGGTTTAGTGATAGTTTTATAACCAGCTTTGTAGTAATTGTAATATTTCTATCTATGGACTTTTGGACTGTTAAGAATATTACTGGACGATTAATGGTGGGGCTCAGATGGTGGAACTATGTGGATGATGATGGAAAATCCCATTGGGTGTATGAATCTAGAAAGGTGAGGTAGACCAATATTTTTTATATTATTTTAAAGTTTATAGTCAAATATTTCTGAGGGGTGAACAGCTAACCCAAAATGTGTACACTGATTGTGAAAATCCACAATCTTTTGCTAAGATTGTGAAGGATTGTGGTAAGATTGAGAGGGATTGTGGAGGACTGTGAGTGGTGTAGCATGCCTGAATGGGCGGGGGGCCACAGCCCATCAAAAATTCTTGTGACCAAAAAAAAAAAGGTCATCACATCTATAGTTTCCTTTGCAAGAGATTGAACATTGTGAGGGGTTGTGGTAAGATTGTGAGTGATTGGGACAGACTGTGTAAAGATTGTGGAGGATTGCAGGATGAAGGATTGTGAGTGATTGGGATGGATTGTGTAAAGATTGTGAGGGATTGTGGTAAGATTGTGAGGGATTGTGAAGAATTGTGGTAAGATTGTGAGTGATTGTGAGAAATGTGTACACCGATTGTGAGAGCTGTTCACCCCTCGGGTAAACAGCTTTGAAAATTGGTGTATACATTTCTCACAATCTTTACATGATTCCTCCCAATCACTCACAATCTGTCACAATCTTACCACAGTCCTTCACAATCCCTCACAATCTTACCACAGTCCTTCACAATCTTTACACAAATCTCTCAATCTTAGCAAAAATTGTGGATTTTCACAATTGGTGTACACATTTTGGCTTTGGCTGTTGGTACATTTTAGTTCACACTACTACTATACTATAGTAGTGTGAGCTATGGTGATCCTAATTTTTTTGAGAAAAAAAAAGTTGCTCCGATTTTAAATTTTTTTATATATCTTTGTTTTTCAGATGATTTTGAAACTTTTTTTTTGCGCCGTCTGTCTGTCTGTCTGTAACAACGCGCATAACTCAAAAACCGCTTGCCCGATTTTATTGAAATTTGGTGCCTAGGCTAGGTTTTGGGTCGAGATGGTCCCATTTAAAAATGAACAAAATTCACTGAACACCAGCCAAATAAAAGGGTGGGGGAAGATTTTAAAAATTAGACTTTATGTAGAAGTATGGCGCGTGTGCTATCAAACGAAAGGTAATTGAGTCTGGAGTTAAACAAAATACATTTTAGCTTATTAAAAAAAAAGGTGGGGGTAAATTTTAAAAATTAGAGTTTAAGTGGAAATATGGCGTGTGTGATATCCAATGAAAGGTAATTGAGTCTGGAGTGAAATAAAATACATTTTAGTTAAAAAAAAGGGTGGGGGTAAATTTCAAAAATTAGAGTTTAAGTCAAAACATGGCTTGTGTGATATCAAACGAAAGGAAATTGAGTCTGGAATTGAATAAAATATATTTCAGTTTTTAGTAATATTAGCTCACACATACACTATAACTATAGTATGTAGTGTGAGCTTAAGTGCCCATAAATTGGCAGAGTATTTTGTTTGCAATAGAACAGCAATTAAGATAGTAAATAAACTATCTTTAAATCTTAAAAACTATCATGACATGATTTTTTTTTAAATACAAAAATAGTAACTTGTTTTTACCCAAAACAAAAAGATAAAAGTTCAGGATTGATCAAGAAAATTTAAAACTACCCTCAGTGGATTGGTGCTGGATTACTTAATTTTAAGTTTCCAGCTCTTTGCCTCAAATTTGAGTAGGAGGGCCTATATGAGTTCATAAATCCAAAATGGCAGCATTTCAGCAATTTTTTTACAAACATTGGCTTATAACTTATCCTAAATTAGTTTTGCAATAAAACTGAAAATGCAGATTTTGCTTGCAACAGAACAATTAATATAGTAAAGAACTTGGCTTTATATTCTAAAAACTAACAATGATATAATTTTTTTTTCAAAATTAAAAAAATTGTAATTTTTTTTACCCAATTTTTTTTTTATCTTTATATTTTTTAAGCCAATTTCTTTACCATAATAATTGGTGTCCTCTTGTAAACACACAGTTTTTCTGTAAAACTAATTTAGCAAAAGTTATAAGCCAAAGTTTGTGAAAAAATATGAAAAAAGCCGCCATCTTGGATTTATGACATCACATACTTAGGCCCAAGGGGGATTTCACACTTGACAATACATGTACAATTATTAATTTCACATTTTTTGGAATTTTATAGCATTATTTGAGAATTTCGATTTTTTTTTCTTTATTAGCCTTTTGTTTAGAAATTAATTATGTTTGAGAAATTGTCTAATTAGGAAATTTAAAGCACATCAAAAGACCAATTAAACGAGATGTCTCTGTGCTTCCCAGGTACTACCATTGGAAAGAAACCCTTAAGGTATGACACACATCCTCTTTTCTTTAAAACTTTGCGAAAAAAAAGTACAAAATAGTTTTTGGTAGACAACAAAATTTACATTTAAATGATGTATCACTCAGTCCAGTTTGGATTGTAGGTAACTTTTTGAATGCTGAATGTGTTTGTTTCCTAAACACAAGTTTCTTGTCTCTCCACAATATTTGAAAAAACACTTTGTGTCCGAACTACAGGGCATTAAAATTTTCCCTGCCTCTAAATTTTTTATGGTGCACTGTTGATTTCAAAGTAAAAAAAAATAAACCTGCTTGGTTAGGTACAAAATAAAGACAATTTTTTTTATGTGCTTTATTTTTTAAAATATTTATTTAGCAAATCATTTTTTTGTTTGCTCAATAACCAGGGGCGGCCGCTCTTTAAAGCCACCACCCCTTAAAAAATACAAAAAAATAAAACCCTGATTAAGTAGGTCTCTCCTCAGTAAACACCATATTTCACATTTCTTTTTCAGATACCCAAATCATAATTTCAACTCCTTCCATTTTATGGTTATGCTCGGGCTGAATGAGGCCTAATCAGGCCGAAACACGTCCCCGAGCTACCTTTACCTCCGAGGATTTGCCCGTGAAACTTTTTCGTTAAGACTTTTTACCTCATGAACTTCCTTAAAAAAAAATTCTAAAATTTTGTGCTTATTCCCTAATTTTTCCTTTCGCCTCGGCGCATACCATGAATAAAGTTCATCTCCGACTGTCGATACGATTAAGTACGAATCGATAGTCGCTCAGGTCAAACGATTATACACTAGACAGGAATGCTCAGTTTGCCGAATCTGTCTGCAATTGATGTTCAAGGTCAAACTCGCTGTTCCGTCACCACTTGTGCTGGGCAGAAAGCGCGCCTATCGTTATATTGGATTTTATGTGCTTTTAGAGCTATTTTCTTTATGCAAATTAAATTTTATGCAAAATTGAGGCATTGTACATTTAAAAATATTGTCTTTACAGGGATGATAAATGATTTTATATTTGAAATATCTGTTAAATAAATTAAATTTAAATACTTAAAGTGAAAAAAAAGTTACACATAATGTCGTAGTACCTATACAGGGTGTCCCATAACTTAGGGGCCATAGCCATCGGGTGATAGAGGAAGTCATGTCTGATAAAAAAGTTCCTATAATGCAAGGGTCAAAACTCTTTCTTTATAGAGATACAGAGCATCAAAGTTGGCAATTTTTTAAACTTTTTTGATAATAACTTTTTCAAAAAAGCAGTAAAAACATGAAATTGGGTAAAGTCGTGTATCAGAACAAGAGCAATAAATTGAAATAAAACTTATTTTAAAAAAAAATTAGTCAGTCAATTTTTTTTTAGAAAAAACTATTTTTTTGGTATAAACTTTTGTAAATGCCATATTAAACGCAATGTTTTTTTTTTAATATTTTTTGTTAATAGAAACAAGCCTTTAGCGACACATAATAATAAATAAAATATTATTGATATTTTTTAAAAGAATAAGTAAGCAAAAATTAATTTTAAAAAAATGATTATTTTTTATACATTTTTGGAGGTAATTTTGACAGCCTGTATCTTCTTAACGTGTAATTTTATTAAAAAAAGGAGTATCACATTTTTGAATCACAATTAGCTGAGTATTCAGCTGTCGGTGATAGATTTTCTTTTTTTTGCAAAACCCTTTTTCCCCCACTCCTCTAACATTAAAAATTCTATATCCTAAAAACAGATGTGTGTTGACCACATGTTATATGAACTTTTTTTTCGGAAATAACCTCTATCACCTGCTGCACTATGGCCCCCAAGTTATGGGACACCCTGTATAATTTGTCCAATTGTTTTAAAAGTATGTAAAGAAATTATTTTGCGATAATAATTAAAAACGAAAATATAGGTAGACGAAAAATTTATTGATTTATTTAAAAAAGGAAAAGCACAAATATTGTTCTTAACAAATAGACAAAAAACAAAGAGAAAAAAATGCACATAATGTATAGTTTATTACAACCGCTTTTTCAAGCATGTTCAAAGAATATTAATTAGAAATTAAAAAACGGGAATAAAGAACATAAAAAAAGTATTTATTATTACATTTTTACAAAAAAACAGAAAAGTACAGATACATACAATAAATTAAAAATATTAATATAAATAATAATATTTAATTAAGAAAAATATTCCTTTTCAATTCACAATCTTTTGTAATTTTCTTGATACATATTATTAAACAAGAAGAAGCCCATTTGCTGAGAAAATCGTGGCCATTTTTTTTACCCAGTAAACAAACGTTCTTCTCTGTCCTGAATCGAATTTTTACACACTGTTAACAAACCAAACGTGGAAATGTTTATTTATGTCTTTTCTTAGTAGCACTGCACATCCAAAAAACACAAACTATTTAGCGAAATATCAACAAAACTCTCTTGAAAATACGAATAACATCATATACAACGAACGTAAACATAGAATTTAGCACAAGTGGTGGTCACGCCGCTCTCCTCACCCCGCAAAATTTGTTAAGACAGGTTAAATGGAACTAAGCAGTCCTTTATGTCTATAGTCCTTGGCTCGGGTCTCCTTTGGGCGCAAGCGGCCCGGGTTACCATGAAAACAAGGTAGGGGCATAGGGATTGCAGACCACTGTTTTAATGCAAAGAAGGGCGCAGTTATTTTGCAGCCAGTCTGATTAATATAAGTGTGTTTCATCAGACCTATGATTGCGTATGGCGCACTAGTCTGGTTCGAGAAGGGACATTAAAGAACCTCAAGGGTCAACCTAACCACCTTACAACGACAAGCCAGTCTTGTCATATGTGGTGCAATGAGCTCTAGCCCATCGACTGCGCTTGAATGCTTACTAAACTTACCTCCGCTTCACATTTTCTTAGAGGCGGAGGCACGAAGAGCAACATACAGAATAAGCCAACCACCAGGATGGCAAGGCAAACAAAGTGATATCAACGGCCCTAATAAGGGATGGATGCAACTCTAGGAATGATATCCGACGTCATGTCCAATACGGTGTAAAGCAGAGGGAGGACTGGTTAAAGAACAGGACCAATTTTTCAAGTAACGATAGCTTCTGGTATACCGACGGATCCAAAATGCCTTATGGCGTTGGATCTGGAGTTGTTAGTATTCAAGAAAAAGTCGAGATTAAACATAGTCTCGGCCAATTGGCTACTATATTTCAGGCCGAACTCGTAGCCATTGAACTGTGTGCCCGGTGGATTACTGACCACCAATGGACCAACAGGTCAATAAAAATCTTCTCCGACAGTCAAGCAGCCTTAAGAGCGCTTGATTCCTATACGGTCTCATCGAGAACCGTAAGGAGCTGTAAGGAGTCGCTGAATGCGCTTGGTAGCGCTAACAATGTATCAGTATGGATACCAGGGCATTCTGGGCACGAGGGAAATGAGGCCGCAGACCTAGCAGCGAGGAAAGCGGCATCTGCCGAATTTTTCGGCCCCGAGCCAGCCCTGGGGATATCATACAATGCTGCTAAATCAACCATATTAAAATGGATGGAGAATAGCTTGCAACAATACTGTATAAATATATTAGAACTGGCTCACTCTAAAGAGTTCATTAAAGGACCTTGTAGAAACAGAGCCAGGAACATTATTGGACTTACCAGACAGGAGATACGTATAGTGACTGGTCTTTTTACGGGTGACTGTCGACTGAGAGTACCCATGCATAGAATGGGACTAATAGAAGAGACCAAATGTAGACTCTGTATGGAGGATGACGAAACAGTCAGACATGTACTGTGCGAATGTCCGGCTATTGCACGTTTACGTCAGAATACTTTCGGTAAATCTCAGATCGACTCAGAAGATCTGAACAGTGTCTCACCCAAACTGAGAGCCGGCCGTTTTGGAGGATTAGGCATACAGTGGTGAGAAACCACTAAAAAGTAAGTTACAATAGACCCACTGGTGGTCGCAGTGGAAGGGCTGCAAGGCCCACTCACATATGAATCATCATCAATCAATATAAGATGTTAGGACATTCGTTTTATACCTTATTCATATCTGTTTTGGTTAAAGTGTATACAAAAGTGAAAAGGAAAATTAAAAACAATATAGGTCAGGAGAGGTTCGGTTTGGTTTGGTCCCAATAAATACCTAGGTTTATTTTCATTTCTGTTTTTTTTTAAATAATTTTGTTATGGCAAAAAATTCATCTCAGTTTTTTTCAAGGAGCAGTGCCATTTTATGCTATTTTTTTGTATGTTAACAAACAATTTATTTTGTATTTGGTAATACATCAGTAGCGCACCGCAAAAAGTTCAGGGGATGAAAAAAGGGGAAGAGACCCCTGAAAAAATACTCTGCCAATATATGGGCCCCTAAGCTCACACTAGGTACTATAGTTATAGTGTACGTGTGAGCTAATATAACTAAAAACTGAAATATATTTTATTCAACTCCAGACTAAATTACCTTTTGTTTGATACCACACAAGCCATGTTTTGACTTAAACTCAAATTTTTGAAATCTACCCCCACCCTTACAAAAAAACAAAGACTAAAATGTATTTTGTTAAAGTCCGGACTCAATTACCTTTCGTTTGATATCACACATGCCATATTTTCACTTAAACTCTAATTTTTAAAATATACCCCCACCCTTTTTTTTTAAATAAATTAAAATGTATTTTGTTTAACTGCAGACTCAATTACCTTTCGTTTAATATCACACACGCCATATTTTCACATAAATTCCAATTTTTGAAATCTACCCCCACCCTTTTATTTGGTTTGTGTTCGGTGGATTTTGTTCATTTTTAAATGGGACCATCTCGACCCAAGACCCAGCCTAGGTACCAAATTTCATTAAAATCGGCCAAGCGGTTTTTGAGTTATGCGCGTTGGTCGTTACAGACAGACATACAGACACACAGACAGACAGACAGACGGCGCAACAAAAAAGTTTGAAAATCATCTGAAACGCAAAGATATATAAAAAATTTTGAAATCGGAGCAACTTTTTTTTTCTCGAAAAAATTAGGATCACCATAGCTCACACTACTATAGTATAGTATATGTGTGAGCTAATATCACCGTTTAGATTTTTGGGAGTAGTTGGCTTGTTTCATAATGTATACCCTATAGCATAATCTACCTATATGTCAAATTTCCCTGATTTATAAAGTGCCGTTCACCGTTGATGTTAACTGTTCACAGTTCGTAGACGGCATTTTAGCATTTATGGGCTGCCGTCGTCTGACCGCAATCGTTCGGTAATAACAACCTCAAAAATTAATTTTTTTTCTAACTTTACTCAACCCAACTTTACGGAACGGCAAGGTATAAATCGGCAGTTAAGCTGAATATCTCAAATACTTTTAAAAAAACTAAAAAATTTCAACCCCATATCTCAATAACAAAGCGTTTTTTCACAAATGGTCAAAACGTAAAAGTAATGAAATGATGCAAGGAATCATACCGTAATTTTTACCAACGTTTAGGTAACAAATTTTATAAAAAAATTGAAGATAATATTTGTTTTGTTTCTTTTTTTCTTAATTTTGTATGGAAAGTGTTTACCATTTTTTAGAAGAGATACAGAAGAAAATAAGTAGTGAAATCAAGACTACAGAATTTTTTAACCATTTATAAAAATTAATTTTTTTATATGTGTTTTTTTCTTTTGTTTTTTGTTTACTTTATCCAACATGTGGCCCTTTTTAGGGACAACAGAATCGGATAAACGAAAGCGAGTCAAGAATTTTCTGGGTGGCATTGGTGCTCACTCCTGTGGTTTGGAGTTTGTTCTTCTTGGTAGCACTTTTTGGGCTCAAGATCAAATGGATGGTAAGTTATGTACTAAAGTTTTTGTAAAAGTTTGAGCTTGTTTTCAGTCATGTAGTACAGACATTGATCAAATAAATTCGCGAATTTCTTCACGCAATTACATGCTCTAATTTTTCCCAAGTTTAAAGTCCAATTTTCGCAGAATACAAGATCGACTTGTGTGCCAAACCGTTTTTTTTCTACAAAAGCAGCAACATTTCGTTTGTGTTTTGGTTTATTTTTAGTAACAGAACAGCAAAATTTCAATTTATGAAAAATTTCAAACATATTACTGCCAGTAAAAAATTAGTAAACATAAACAAATCTTCTGATATAAATTCACAAAAAGCCACGGGAATTGTGAGCTCCATTCATGAAAATGGCCTTGAATAAATTTATGAGTTAATGCCAAATACGTTAGAGCATAAGTATGGGGCATACTTATGCATTCACACACGCGTTGCGTGAACCCAGGACCCGCATTTAATTCATAATGTTCCCTTTTTGGGTAGACAGAATTTAGGTTACTGCGCATGCGTCAGTTTTGGAACAGACTCCCTTACGTCACTACATTATTTGACAATTGTCAAAAATTTTGGGTTATGTCTATTTTTTTTTTTTTCTAAAAGCTAGGTGATTGGGTAAAAGTATCAATTTGTGGATTAAAATTATTGTAGTTTTTCTAAAATTAATTATGCACATTTATTGTGGTTTAACAAATTAGAAATAAAGATACAAGTACTTACCCATGGAATGGATAGTAGTACGATCTTAATAGCCTTCTACACCTGTTAGTATTGGACGGCTCATAAATAAAATCGATTTGATATATCTGACATATTTCAGGTGATCGTCCTAATAGCCTTATCCCTAAACAGTGCCAACCTTCACGGCTATATCCGATGTAAAGTAGGCAACCAGCAAAGCCTCGGTGCGGTTACGCAGGACTTTTTCAAGAAACAAGTGCTACAAGGAGCTGTCAATATGGTCACTAGACAAGCTACCAGTGCAGCCACGCCGCAGACGAATCCCATGGGTCCCACGCATACAGTTTAAGAGAGCTAGATTTCTCAGTGTGAATAATTTTTGACATTTATTGTGAGTATGTAATCTATTATCTCAAATGATATGCAGTTTATAGAAAATGTACCACTTGAAAACAAAAGATTTCTACCCTGTAAATAATTGGTAATACAAACGCATTCGCCAAAGGTTTAGCGTAGTTCAAAATGACACATTTTCTTCCATTTATTTGGGCCAGGTTTAACAAGTGTTCAGTATATTTCGATCTTTTTAAAATAGTTTAATGCTCAGAAATATGTGCTTTGCAAAACCTGTTTCTCTACAAAGAAAAATGTCAAAATGTATGACGCCGAATTGTTGAACATTTTTCCCAAAAGAAGTTATAGGCACATAGCTAGAAGCTAGGATAATTGTAAATTTTTTTTTTATTTCTTAACATTTTCCAAACTAAAATTGTGATATTTCATTTATTCATAATAGGAGAGTATTATTTTATTTATTTGTAAATATACATAATATGTTGCATTTTATAAAAGTAATAAAATAGTTCGATACATACATATGCCGACCATATTTTTTCAGCACCAGCGAAAATATGTTCTCCGAGTGCACATCTTTGGACATCGTCCGCGCTTTGTGGTCTTCCCCTACTTCTCATTTGTGGTCTTCCTCTACTTCTTTTATTTTTTCAAGATCTCCAGTTTACAATGCATTTGATCCATCGATCGTCTGACTGATATGTTTGCTTTGTAACATTTGTCCATCTATTTATCTTTGGGCTTTTGTTACCTTATCCATTTTTGATTCTGTAAGTATTCAGGTCTGGGATCCATAGGTTATACACTTTCGTTTTGGGGTACTGGGGATATTTTTTATTATGTAGCTAATTTTACCGAATGCTGCGCAGACCAATTTTCTTGTGTAGAATAATGGTTATGGATTCTTATCAGTTGTTTGGGATTATTTTTTCTTTTAGTATTTTATTCAGGAGAATATGGAGTGTATTAACTACAGCTTTACCAACGTACTTAAGCATTTCTGCCGTTACTCCGTCTTTTATGTTTTCAGAAGATAAATAAATGGAGTATTTTTGATAAAAGTTTCATTCTGCTGAGAACTTTTTCCTCTGAATAAATTCTTGAAAGTGATTCCTAATAGAATGCACAAAATACGTTAATCAATTAAATGTCTGAAAACTTCATTAAGTAGTAACAATTATTTTTTACTTAAATTTTATATCAAACGTAAAAAAAAAACGTTGACTTACAGATAAGATGCTTTGACGGCCGTGTGCCCCACCCCAAACATGTTAAAATAATGAGATGAAAAAGTAACAGTAAATAATAATTGGTCGGCAATAAAAAGTTCTGTGGCTTAAAGAATGGGTCTGAAAGTAAATCGCAACATTGTAGCTACAAATTTTATGCTAGGTTTAGTCCGTCCGACAGTCGAAAGATGTCGGCGCTTGCGCACTTTGTAGGGAATCACTTTCAAGAATTTTCGCAGAGACAAAAATTAGGTGTCTAACTTTTGTCTCTGTCTCTCTCTAACGTCAAAAATGTGCTCTACTATATTCTGAAAACTGCAATTCTTAAACTGTCATTAGTATTAATGGATTTTGATGAAAAAAATTTTTTCATGAAAATCGGTTCAGCGTTTATTTTAGGAGCTATCGTGTTACGGACAGACACTTGCAGCTCGTAAAAACAGCGGAGCTTAACAAAGATTGATGAAAGTGGTATACTGCCGTGCAAAGCAAAAACCTAGTAACTCGATTTACTCGAAAATGAGATTTTTATATCATTGAAATCGCCGTAAAAAAGGGCGCCAGTCAGTTTTTCTAGAATGTGGCTATCTTGAAAAACAAGGAAGTTATGTAGTTAGTATGTAGTTAAATAAACTCTATTTCCCAAAACACTAATTTTTGACTTACCAGGTTTCTGCCTTGCATGGCAGTATAGTCCTTGCTAGAGTCCCTGTATGTTGACATATTTGGATAAATATGTCAACATACTGGGACTCTAGTCCTTGCCATACGCAGTACACCTTTGTGACTTTGACATGAAATAAACATTTTTCCTAACCAGAAATATATAAAAAAGTAAATATGTCATGTTGGTATAAAATTAAAGGTTAAACTCTCATTGTCTCTGGATAAAAAGCTTAGATAAAAACAACTCAAAGACATGCCATTTTTCAGCTTTTTTTTTGTTGCTGTCAGTATGTATATCAATTTAAATATCATAAATAAAAAGATTGGAAATGTCACAAAAGTATAACTGCCTATGGCTAAGGTCACTGTATAACGAAGTGAGGAACTTCGTTATATAGTGACTTTACCTATGGCAAGGACTATAGTACTTGCCGAATTGCTCGATGTTTGTTTGGATGTGCACAGAGTGTGCCATTTTAATAGAAAACTCTGTTATTATAAGAAATAAAGACATAGACCAGGTAAAAATTTAGGATTTCCAAACAATCGTTCTTCTTTACCAAATTTTGTACACATATACAGTACCCTTCCACGGTTCCAGGAACATACTTCGTTAAGTTTTTTGTTAACTTTTCTGTGGCGCAGATGCCATTTACTGATGTACGAGATTCGTACAAACATAAGTTTCTTATTTATTAAATTTTTTCACAATCGGGACCACCATGTATATCCCGAATATATTTTTTAAAAGCTGTTAAAATTTGTAATAAAATGATGTATTACAACATGACAATTTTTTTTGAAATTAAGTAAAAATATGAGCAAGCATTTAGTTTTTCTAAAAAATTTGCGATTTTATTAAAAAATTATTTTTTTGTTTTTTAATTCTCAAAAGCAGGAAACAAAAAACAAATAATACGGTTTACCCAAAAAAGTTTTTGGGATATCTCTGCTACTAAAAAATCATAAAAAAAAATTCAATATGCTACAGGGGAAATACGATAAGTTTTTATGGTGACAAAAACAGAGCAAAATCGCATTTTCATAAAGATATTGTATTAACTCCGATTAATCAAATTTTTTTAAAAACCGTTTGAAATAAGAAGAAATGCGATTTTGGTCTGTTTTTGTCACCATAAAAACTTATCGTATTTCCCCTGTAGCATATTTATTTTTTTTATGATTTTTTAGTACTAGGGAGATCCCAAAAACTTTTTCTGGTAAACCGTATTATTTGTTTTTTTGTTTTCTGCTTTTGAGAATTAGAAAACAAAAAAGAATTTTTTAATAAAATCGCAAATTTTTTAGAAAAACTAAATACTTGCTTATATTTTTCCTTAATTAAAAAAAATTGTCATGCTGTAATACATCATTTTATTAGAAATTTTAACAGCTTTTAAAAAATATATTCAAGATATACAGGGTGGTCCCGGTTGTGAAGCAATTTAATAAATAAGAAACTTATGTTTGTACGAATCTCGTACATCAGTAAATGTCCTCTGCGCCACATAAAAGTTAACAAAAAACTTAACGAAGTATGTTCTTGGAACCGTGGAAGGGTACTGTATATGTGTGCGAAATTTGGTAAAGAAGGACGATTGTTTGGAAATCCAAAATTTTTGCCTGGTCTAACATGGGCTGTTTTCACATTGATTGTCAAGAAAAAAATATTACAAGCAACTTTATCTGGGTATTATGCCACTATTATAGAATTTTTTTAAATTATGAAACCACTGCGTTTCTCCTGGAAAAAGAAAAAGTCACTAGGTTTTGTTTGTAAATATAAACATAGATTTAAAAAAATATATATGCTAAAAGTTTATTTTTAGCAGCCGTAGTTTTTGAGCTACGAGGGAAAAATAAAAAATTGGTGAATGCAGAAATTGTTTTGTGTCCTTAGCTAACCTTAAAAAAAGTTAGTATTATACTTTTGTTAGTATTTAGTAATTCTCTCGTCTTGAAGACTGATGGAAGTAATGTGAAAACCCCAGCTCTCTATTTCAGTAACGAAATTTTCCAAATAATAAATACGCCAGCAAGAAGATTGTTCTCTAAAAAAAAGTTCTGGGTAACATAACACTATAATTTAAAAATGACATTCCAATATCAACAAACAGAATTACAATATTTTTTTTTAGATAGTAGGTAGGTAGATTAATAATTATTAATCGTATGATTTTTAAGTATTAAGTATTTAAAATTTAGCAAAATCTATATCACAGATTAAACATTAATTTAATTTAAATCTAATAAAATAAAACTCAATAATTATCTTAAAGAAAAAAGTGACGGTACTATAATACGCCATTTAATTTTTTGCTATTTACATAAACCGCTCACCAACTGTGTAACCAATAATAAGTGGGACAAGAGTATACAGGGTGTCCCAGATAAATTTCGAAAAGGGTAAGAGATACAATTTTGGTTAAAATCGAACTTTAAAATATCTACAGGGGCTTTCAAAATATCGAGTAAAAATTTTTGAAAAATTTTAATACGTCCGCCATCTTGTAAACAAATTTTACATTTTACATAGCCAACTTTCTTGTTTCATATGGCCATCATATTTGATTTACATGTCATTAAGTAGAGCATAAAAAGAGCTTTTGTACAACAAGCCTATCATTGAATCATGAAATTTTGTCATGGTTTCCAAAAAACTAGAAGGCCTAGAAAAAAGTTGATGACGTCATTCGATTGGTCGTATTCGCTAATACAAATTTACCATTACATTTGTATATAAGATGGCGAAGATATTTAAAGTTTTCCAAAAACATAAGTTTTAGATTTTGCTCGATATTTTTAAAGCCTTTGTAGATATTTTTAACTTTGATACAGCATCTGATTGGACTCGGAAAAGCGCAACTTTTTTCTCATTTAACCAAAATACTTGTCTTATCCTTTCCAAAATACACATGTAGTTACTTTTATCTGGTACACCCCGTATATTCCGTCTTTTTTATACTGGAGCTTTCGATTCACACTACGTTCAAATATATACAGAGGTTTTAAAATCGAGCAAGAAAGAACTGCCAATCGAATGACGTTAACGAATTTTTTCTAGGCCTTTTAATTTTTTTAGAAAGTATATTAAAATCCCTATATGATTACTTTTATCTGGGCCACCCTGTAAAGCTATTTAGCTTAAAATCAAGTTAATATTTAGCCAAACCAAAAATTGAAAATACACATAAGCTGAGCTGTCTGCTCAACTCAAAGCCTAGAAGTTTAGACAAAGAACTGTAGTCTTTTAAGTAGTACATATATGTATGTACAGGGTGTTTCCGTATATTTCAACCAAGGTATTATAAAAGATAGCAAAAAAATTTAAATGCAACATTTGAAGGGTTTATTCCAAGAAATTTATACGTATTATATATTTTTAAATTACGGAAAAAAAGATCTATTCATTCTAAGTTTAAGTTTAATATATAGAACGTGCCGTAAGAGTTTTACTATCTGTTTGTGTTTTCCTATAACTTTGCGACATTCATTTATTTAGTAAGATACGATTTCCTGGCAGTTTAGGATAAACCCTACAACTTCTGTATCTACACTTTTTTTTCTATCTCTTATATTAAGCGCAGTGTGTAGGCCTTAGTTGAAATATACACAAACACCCTGTACTTGTTTGCAAAAATGATTATCACATTTTGTGACCCGATCACCATTCGTGTCTTACATGTGTATCTTACTAGAAAATTAACCTAGACCTTTTATACATATTATTTTATTGCAGAAATATTTCTACGATTTTTTTATAGCTTCTCTTTGTTGTCTCAGCAACTCGTCAATCTGGCTTTTGTACATTTCTTTGACATCAAGTAGATCCAGTTTCAACTCCTCGTTCTCCTCCACCTTTTCTCCAAACAGCTGACAGAGCGTGTCATATTGTTGCTGTACACCTAAGTAATGAATTTGGAATAAATGTTAACACTAAATAACCTAAATGTATGGCGATTCCTGAAAACTAAAGACCCTGGATACATCTTGGCAGTTGATTTACAGAGGTGGACAACCTTTGAGAACTTTTGTTTTAAATAAAAAAATTATCGGTACCTGCATTTTGCAGCAACTTCCACAGTAAACCAATTTTAGTAAGGTGTATAAAATACTCTGCCAATATATGGGCCCCTAAGCTCACACTGGGTACTATAGTTATAGTGTACGTGTGAGCTAATATAACTAAAAACAAATTACCTTTTGTTTGATACCACACAAGCCATGTTTTGACTTAAACTCAAATTTTTGAAATCCGCCCCCACCCTTAAAAAAAACAAAAACTAAAATGTATTTTGTTGAACTCCTGACTTAATTACCTTTCGTTTGATATCACACACGCCATATTTTCACTTAAACTCTAATTTTTGAAATATACCCCCACCCTTTTTTTAAAATAAATTAAAATGTATTTTGTTTAACTCCAGACTCAATTACCTTTCGTTTGATATCACACACGCCATATTTTCACATAAACTCTAATTTTTGAAATCTATCCCCACCCTTTTATTTGGTTTGTGTTCGGTGGATTTTGTTCATTAAATAGGACCATCTCGACCGAAGACCCAGCCTAGGTACCAAATTTCATTGAAATCGGTCAAGCGGTTTTTGAGTTATGCGCGTTGGTGGTTACAGACAGACAGACATACAGACAGACGGCGCAACAAAAAAGTTTCAAAATCATCTGAAACGCAAAGATATATAAAAATTTTTGAAATCGGAACAACTTTTTTTTTCTCGAAAAAATTAGGATCACCATAGCTCACACTACTATAGTATAGTATATGTGTGAGCTAAAATGTAATAAAAGTGTACTAATTGACATGCCAATTAGAAAATTAAAAACAAACTAAGACACAGCCTCCTCAAATTAACAAGTCTGATTCTTCTTTAAATTGCAACAGTGTCGTAGGTTGACAGATCTAAAATTTTCATTAAAATGACATTATTTTAAAAGTGATTTTGGCATTCTGTTCTTTAAAGTGTTGCAATTTAAAGAAGGATCAGGCCTGTTAATTTGAGGAGGCTGTGACTAAGAAACTAAAAGAATATACAACGTGCAGAGCGCCAAAACAGTTTAACTCGCGAGCTACGCGATAGATGGCGCTGCCTAAATGTCATGAATTGTTTTAAGAGCTTGACGTACGTGTCCCATCTATTTCTGTGGTTAGAAAGTATATTCTATACTGAAGAGCTACTTCCTTCTCCTAATCTTATCGACAAATACATTGTTGGCAAGAGAATTTCGTTCTTCACAAAAAAAGGATTTTTGCTAAAAAGGTTAGTTTCCGAAAAAATTCAAAAAAACTAAAATAATTAACCTTGGGTTTGATCCGCGGGCATTCACCCTACGTTTAGTTCCAGCCCCCCAATGAACCCTTTTAGGGTGAAGGCCAAACTTTAACACGCACCATTTTTATATGGAAATTAATACCCTAGTAACGACCAAGAGCGACCAGACTTGGATGGTTGCTGCTGGGAAGGACACGACTGCTGACAGATATTCTAACTAGACATAACCGGTTAAGGAAGAATGAAAATAGGAGTTGAGAACGTCTGCCCAGCATGTTGACAGGAAGAAGAAACATCAAGACACCTCGTGTCAGAATGTGAGGCCTACGTAAGGATGAGCAATGAGTATATGGCCCATATAGAATGGCAACCGGCGAGCTTTGCAACATTGAGGGGCAGATGGCGCTAATAAATTCGTCTAGTACACAATATTCAGAGACAACTAGTACGATTTAGTTGCATGTGCCGGTTCCTAGGTTCATGCCTATCATACAAATGCCATTAGATCATAGTAGTTGTCTCTGACTATTGCGTACTAGACGAATTTGTTACAGCGCCATCTGCCCCTAAATATTGCAAGGCTCGCCGGTTGCCACTCTATATGGGTCATATACGAATTGAGATCAAACATGCACTCGAATGGGCCGACAGACGGGAGTTTGTATACAGGAAATCCCAATGAGCCACCAATGACATGGCAAAAAGACCTGTGGGTCACCCCCGCCCCAACTACTACTACTACATTATTGGTTTACTGTGGAGATTACGGCAGAATGACTACTTAAAATTTAGACAATAATTAATGATTCTGATTTGATGTTAATTAGGTAATGCCAACCTGTAGTTTTTAGTTCCAACCAAAGTTTTTATTTAAAGCAAACTTTTCTAACAACTGTCAAATAGACTTTCATTTCTAGTGTAAAACAACAAAATAATCGATGGCCTTTAGTAAAAATTAGCTTTGAGGAGAGTGTTTTAGTTGGACTTGCATAAGACCCCAAGTTTTATTCAACTTACTTTCAAATTGTGTTTTCAATTCAGCGTGCTGGCCAACCAGTCCCTCTAAACTTTCAACTTTGGTGAGTAACGATGAAATTTCAGAATTCAGAAGTGACCTTTCTTGCTCCCTCCTATAAAAAAATCAAACTATTTTGGTATGTTTTTTTTTGTCGTGCGGTTAAACCAACTTTTCTCACTTATTGCCTTTATAGATACAATTTATCACAAGGAGCAGAAAAGTACTGGCTAAGTCTAGCGTGAATATTTATGTTATAGTCAAGGGTACGAAACTGACCTGTTAAGCTCCCACTGAAGTTGCTGGACCTCGCCTTCGCGTTGTTTAAGGTTTGACTGCAGCATCTGCATTTCGAACATGTTTGTATATCGGGGAGTGTGGCTTACTTCAAATGGTTCCTCCTGAAATAAATCTTATTTTTAGTCAACATTTATACCGTTTTCGAGATCAATTTAAACAGATTGGTCTGTTCGATTTAAGCGTCACGTCGCTTCCGCTAAGATGTCTTTGTTCGAATAGGCAAAACACTTGTTCCTAAATCTCGTAAGGATCGATCTCGCTTGCTCTCAGTTCTGAGACAGATCAACGGGCTTGGATCAAAATAATAAACATAACCTTACTTGTTCAATTGTGTTTTGGCGTGTTTTTTATTTGTTTGGTTTCTTTTAGTGCAACAATATAAATAGAAAACCTCGTAAAAATCCTAAAATAATGGCGTTGGAAAAGTTTTTAACGCTTAGGTCAAGTTCTAAGGACAGAGATATTAGAACAGCCAGAAATCGAATTTCACAACCAACCAAAATATACATTATGGGCACATCATGCGTTTGACATTACCATTAAAACGTGGTAAAAATAGTTGGGCACTGGTAAGCAGACTAACCAAACATACTTATACTTTGATTTTATTCGCCGCCCTGTCAAAATGGCGGAGACTGTCAGATGTTGTTATTTTTGTTGAGTTTTCGTTGAAAAATAAATAAATTCTCCGACTTTTCCTACTCTAATAGAAAAAGTAATGTTTTCAGAACCTGAACACTTTTTGACAGATAGATTTGATCCCAAATTTAATTAAAAAAACTGGCAAATAAACAAAAACAGCGGTTGACAAGCCCGTGACATTTCAAACCAGAGAACGAAATGTCAAAAGTTAAAAAGGCCGTGACGGCGGCCATTTTTGATTTGCCGCTTTTACTTTGGTCAAATCCAAGCCGTCAATGTTCTATTATCCGTGTCTAAAAACGAACAAAAATATTTATAGAATTTCTTGTTGTTGAATCAAGAAATGGAAGTTCAAGTTCAGGTTTTAGTTCTTGGCACGGTCTCTTCTAGGGGCCATCTGCCAGCTCTCAACGGTAGACTCCAAGAATGTCTGAGAAATGGAGGTATTGGCTGTGCACAAACGTCATCTCAATTCACATTACAATTCCTTGTTTTGCTTGTTTAAAAATGGTTTTAAAACTAAAAACAAAAATTTTGAGGGTTTGTGATAATACCGCGTTTGATTCGAGATCCCGCTGGGAGCGCCCCATTTGGGATTTGATTCAATCAGGGATCAGTTTGCAGTTGCTCTCACAGAGATCCGCTCCAGCAAGGAGCGATTTCTAAGCGGTCATAACAGCAAATTTGACATGGATAAAGGTAACTTCCAGGATAAATCAAGAGATTTTCAAACAATAAAAAGACGCATAGTTAGTTAGTTAAGTTAGTAGCTTCACACACGCACAACTTTTAATATTTGAAGTATAGTCGAATTTTTTTGATATTCAGTAGTTTTGTGAAAAATCATAAATCTTATACATATGACAAAAACAAACATAAACAAAAAGTCAAGGTTATATAGAAATACCAACTTGACATTTGTGTTATGCTTATTTTTCGCGTTTCAAAATCTCTTTTTACCGTGGAAGTTTTATATAATAACGATAACAAATGTTAAATTTGGTGTTAAGTATGGGTTTTTGCCCCAGCGTGGTACAGATTTGGGGTAACAAAATTTAGAAACGAAATAACTTTATATATGTAAGTATGAGGAGGATATACCTTGCAAAACCTTGAACATAATTAACCATTTTGATAAATTTGGGTGCGTTAAGCTCTGCAGAAAATGACCCATGTCGGAACATAGGCAACAGCGAGAAACTGCCGTTGCCTTGTTCAAGTTTAGCCATTGCGAAAGAGATACCTGATGATGATGAAACATTTTTAAAAAGACACGAATACAAAGCCTACAAGTTAAAAAATCTCAGGAACTGTTTCATGAGAACAATATTTTAAGGATGGAATTTTGTGAAGTAATATTTTATTTACTGACGAAAGTACTTTCTCCCTGCACAATCCATCACCTACTCGCTTCTGGGAAAAATAATTCAAAAATTAATTGGTACCCCCGACCAATTAATTTTTTTATTGAGATAATATCATTGGACTATTTTTTATTAATGGTAACTTAAATGGGGCGGCTTATTTAAACTTGTTGCAAAATCATTTTCAACAATTGCCAGATGTTGATTTTCAACAAGTTTTGTGTCAGCTGGAGAGGTGTCCGGCACATCACGTTTTACCCTCCAGGGAACTCCGACGAGTAATAAGCAGACGCAGTATTACCAGATGGCCTCCTAGATCGCCTAACCTGACTGTATGTGATTTTTTATATGGCCTTATGTCAATAATAACTGACCACATGCAAGCTCATAACCTCACACACCTGAGATGCTAAGCAATGTACGGCAGGGATTTTAAAACCGTTTAGGTTATTGTTTAGCACAACAGGGTGGCAAGTTTGAGCATTTAATTTTATTAATTTTGGTAGGTTTTTAAAATCAGATATTCTTACTTTTTTTTAAGCTGTGGAAAAAATCAATTTTATTCGTAGGATATGGCAGCCTAATTGCCGATGTTTAGAGATAATAATTAATAAAAAATGGGTATATTCCTTTTCGAAAATTTCCGAGTAACTGAATCATAGACCAAACTAGGCAATTAAATATCTTTATCCCTGCCAAAAACAATGCAATAAAATTCATTCGACGTGGCTTATGGAAGGCGGAGTATGACTCAAGAGGAATGAAGCGGGGAAATGGTTTCTATTTTTATCCAAACACCTGCTAAATTAGTTTTTCTCTTTCTAAGCAGAATTTTCATGGTCAGTATAGCTTTTATCCTAACGGTATAAGGTGTTCCGTATCGTTATATGTTTAAATTTTGGTAGCATAAAGTACACTTATTTTTAAGTATACAGTAGACTGCCGAAAAACTACGACAAAACAAGCGCGATAATACGTTGGCTTACGGACACAAGCCTCCATTTTAAAAATATTCTTAATTAAACTTTTCGTAAATAAAATCATTATTTATTTACTTTATGAATTTTTTTTAAATGATGTTCATAGGCGTGTAACTTTGAAACAAATAAAAATGAATATACAAATTTTGCGTTTTTTTTTTAACTTAAAAAGAAGTCTACTTTATGCCCGCAAAATTTGGAGATAACGAATGGAATACCTTGTATACACAGAGTTTAGTTAGAGTTCCTGTATGTAACACATATTGGCGGAATCCAATATCTGTCCCATACAGGGACTCAACGTTTAGTTTGCCACTTACCTGTCCCCAAAATGACCCATTCATAGAATCCGTTATAGACATTTTCCCCAAACTCAAAGTAGGGGAGTTGCTGCCTGCATTCGAAGATCTATCGCCGCTGATCTGATGTTCAAGCTTCAGGTTGCAGTCCTACGGGATAACTATACTTAATTTAGAGACTCTATATGACACATTTTATTCTTCAAAAGACGCTTCTTAGTTACTTTTCAATGGCAACCTTGAAGTTATGAATTTTTTTAAACTTTATACATTGCCGTATTAAAAAAAATTGTGGGAGAAAACTTTTGACACCACAACAAAAAATTGATTTATAATCTACAGCTCCACTTACTACTTCTGGGATTTTTGTTCTTTCTTATGTCAAATTAAATCTAAAATGATTGGCCTACTAGCAGCTTGTTATGCCGGTTCCACACTCTCGCCGAGGCACAGCGAGACAGGCCAAGACAGAGAGTGTAGATGGGACCTCTCGCTTCGCCTCGACTCGCTGGGTCTTCATCGGAGTCGATTTTCTGTACACGAGTTAAAAGGTCTCGCGAACATTACTGAGGTTGAGCGAGCGCGACAGTGTACACTCTCGCTCACATTCCCGCGAGCTCTCGTACCGTAGTTATGGAAGTTTATTGTGATCGTCAAATTTTTTTTTATTTTAACTCAAAATAAGTTATTTGGGTGAAAAAAGGCCTACCATGTCTGTCTGGGACACGATAACCGATTTTAACAAAAAAAAATCATAATGCGAGAACCACAGTATCAAAAATAAGAAAAAAAAGTTGCTCCGATTTCAATTTTTTTGTACATCTTTGCGTTTCAGATGATTTTGAGACTTTTTTGTCGCGCCGTCTGTCTGTAACAACTAACGATTTCAAAAATTAGAGTTCTGGCAAAAATATTACTTGTGTGGTACTATATTAAAGGTAACTGGGTATGAAGATAGAAAAATACATTATAGTTTGTTCGGACGCGTCTCCGGGTAGCGGATAGGGGTTATTTTCGCGGATCAAAATGGGTAAAAATTACATAAAACATTAATCGTGTGAGCTGAGGCGCCCATAAATTGGCAGAGTATTTTCTGGGCCTTCTACATTTTTTTAGAAAACGTTTCCAAAATCTCCATGAAGTGACCTTTATCTGGGATTCTGGGATACATATCTGTTGTCATTCAAAGTTGGTTTAAATTTTATTTAGTTAAGATTACACACCTGTAAACTGCATAATCTTCTCCTCTCAAGCTCTAAAGCCGTTTTTTCCACTTTCAGTTGGTGTCGCAAGCTGTCTATTTCTTTTTCCCTGTTTTGAATTGTTTTATTTTGTTGTTTTATGCATTCTTGAGCAATATCCAGTTCTCTAAATAAAAGAAAAAATATTGAGAATACTAACTTCTTTATCGGCTTAAAATACAAGGTGTTCTTAACAATAATGTACAAACGAAGAATGGTGCTACCAGACAACTGAGGGAGAGTTTAGAAAATCACAACCAACCAAAATAAAAAGAGTGGGCACACCATGCGTATGACATTACTATCATAGAGTAATATACAGGGTGTTTCCTAATTGAATGTCAATATTTATGGGGGTGATTTTTGGGCCCATTTTAAGAAAAAAACTTCATATGAACATATGTCCTAAACGTCTTACCTTTTGAGATACAGGGTGTTAAAGTTTTCAAAAATAAATCATTTATTAGTAATATCTACAATACCACTTCAGATATTGTAATGAAATTTGTCATACATTAGAGATCTGAGCCCTGAAGGGGAGAAAAATTAGAGATATCCCAAAAAAAATAACCCCAAAAATTAAATTCGCCCCGCCTGGGAAAACAGAGTCTATTAAACTAAAAAACTATGGAAAAAATCGGCAGCACGCTAGAAGCTTACCTTCTGTGATTCTGCAACATTCTCTGGCGGCGCCGCCCGTTTCTTGCGTCTGGAATTTCGGTCTTCAACCCGAAAACACATGTGACTTCTTCTAGTTTTTTGGCGGAAGTGATCTCTTCATTCCCCTGTCACACACAGGGTGGCGCTTCAAACACCGAGCGTGAGCAAAAAAACGCGAATGATTTCAATAAAAATGATCAGGTGATCAAAAAGAAAATAGCTTTCAACAAAGCGAGAATTTATCACGTGATCGGAATTTTTCCCAAAACAGGACTTTCCTTTTCTGAAGGTTTTTGCAGAAAGCCCAAAATATCAAAACAAACTTTAAGGTTAGGTTTTCCCAAAAATTCAAAATAAAACAATAAAGAAAAAATAACTGGCAGTATTAAACATTCCGCCCACCATAAAAATTCCCAATTTTTATAGAAAAACCCAAAAAAAAAAAAAAAAAAAGGTTATTCAATTGCCCAAAGGGTCTAAACAATAAATTAGCATTTTTGCAACAATAATTTTATCGCAATAACTATGGACGTCATACTTAAGTTAATTCAAATAAGCACGATTCACGCTACACAAGGTTTTGAAGGTTGGTTACTGGCTGGGTAACGGACATACCTTCACCAAACTACGGTCAAGTAATCCTTTCGCGGTTTTTACTTGCACGACACGGGGGATTCTATCTGGACTCGAGTAAATTTTTTCAATTCTACCGAGTGACCACTTCAATGGGGGTAGGTTATTTGCCCCAACAAAATTAGTGCCCTGGTCACTGTAGAGGGCAGCACATCTGCCACGTCTACCAACAAATCGGCGGAGGGCAGCCAAAAATGCATCAGTGGACAAATCAGAAACAGCCTCCAGGTGAATGGCCTTTGTTGGGAAACAAACAAAAATACACCCATAAGCCTTTTGACTTTTTACACCACGACGCTTGGTTAACGTGATGGAGAATGGACCCATAAAATCTACACTAACATGGGAAAAGGGCTTCACCTGGGACACTCTAAATTTAGGAAGGTCACCCATGAATGGGTGCAATGGTTTGGGATTTACCCTGGCACAACAAAAACACTTGGAAACAACACTGTGAATGGCACTTTTCACCGACAAAATCCAAAACTGTTGATTTAGGAGGTACTCCAATAAGCGAGGACCTGGATGTCCATGCTCATTATGGAATTTTTCAATAATCAAAGTGGTAAGCCTATGACTACGAGGCAACAACATGGGGTGTTTCACCTCATATGCTAAATCAGTGTGACGTAATCTACCGCCCACCCTGAAAACACCATGGGAATCAAGAAAAGGAGCTAACTTTCGAAGAGGCTTAGCACAACTCTCCCCCTTACGTATCCTTTTCAAATCTTCAAAAAAAACTTCTTGTTGTACAACTCGCACAACAACTAAAGTAGCATAATAAAGATCTGCCTCATTGAGGGCTTTAGTAGGAAAAGATAAAGAAGGATCTTTTTTCACTCGAAAAGGTCTCAAACAAAAGGCAACAATGCCCAAGATTTTACGTAAAGAGGAGTACTTAGTGAGTAACAGCTGTACTTCATCAAGGGGTATTTCTGTTGTCACAAAAACAAAACGATTTTCCTCAGGGGGTAGATCAGCATCAAACGCATCAATTTTATGGTTCATAGGCCATGTTTCACTAGACTGGGCCAACCAGGATGGTCCAGTAAACCAAAGAGGATGGTCTATCAATTGACCAGGAAGTAAGCTCCGGGATAAGCAATCAGCTGGGTTCTCCTTACCATTTAAATGGTACCAACAGCTGGGGGGAACTTTCTCTTGAATAGCCGTTACACGATTGGCTACAAAAACCTTTCGTTTTGATGGACACGATTTTATCCAAGCAAGGGTAACGCTGGAGTCAGACCACGCAAAAATCTTATCAATCGGGATGCAATCAAGATGATTGCCAACAAACTCCAATAGCTCTGCCAACAATACAGCAGCACACAATTCTAAGCGTGGAATAGAAATACTTTTCAAAGGGCACACCCTACTTTTCCCACACAAAAAGGAGATAGAAATATTTCCATCCAACTCAATTTGTCGAATATATACTGCACCACCATATGCACACATTGAGGCGTCACAAAAGCCATGCAATTCAGTGGTAACAGCATTTTGCTTCACAACATAACGAGGTATTGATATCGAAGATAATAATGGTAGTTGCGATACATAGAGTTGCCACTGTGCAACAATATCACTGGAGGGGGTATCATCCCATGAAAGACCCTGGACCCACAAACGTTGCATTAAACATTTAGCAACCAAAACAACTGGGGCTAGAAACCCGAGTAGATCATATTTCCTTGCAATCTCAGAAATAATGTTTCTCTTGGTACAAGGTCTTTCCATGGGCATCACATCATAACAAAACGAATCCAATTTTGGACACCACTTTAGTCCAAGGATTTTTAAACCAGCAGATTCATCATCAAAGGAAATGGGTTGCTGATGACTGGCTGGAACCGATTCTAGTAACTCAGGAGTGTTGCTAGTCCACTTACGAAGTTCAAAACAACCCAATTTTAACAACGCAATTAGCTGTTTCTGGCTTTCTAAAGCTTCAGCTATAGAATTAGCTAATCCGATGGCATCGTCCACATAAGTAGTATGCATCAACACCTTGCTCGCTAGTGGAAAGCCACTGCCATGATCTTTAACGAGCTGGTGAAGAGTACGAATAGCTAGGTATGGGCTCGAATTCACACCATAAGTTACTGTTTGAAGAGAGTACTCTTGAATCTCCTCGGTTGGGTCGAACCGCCACAATATCTGTTGATAACACACATCAGCCTGATGCATATCAATCTGCCTGAACATTTGACGTATGTCACTAGAATATACAACACTATAAAGGCGAAAAGTAAGCAATATTGACACAATATCTCTTTGGAGTTTAGGTCCTACCAATAAAATAGAATTTAAGCTACGACTATTTGAGGTTTTGGCAGATGCATCAAAAACAATTCGAATTTTTGACAAGTCACCATCTGCCTTCACAACTGGGTGGTGTGGAATAAAATATGAATGGAAGTCAGGGCTAGAATTGGCCAATTTCATATGCCCCTGGTCTAGGTAATCCTGAACAAAGTCTTTGTACCCACTATACAAGGCAGGATTTTTCAACAATCGGTTTTCCATCATATTAAATCTACACAATGCTTGACCTTTAGAGTTACCAAGTTCTTGTCGAGGCTCTCTGAAAGGCAAGCGAACAACATATCTGCCGGACTCAGTTCTTGAATGAGTGGTAGCAAATATTTTTTCACACAAATCCTCATCAGAGGAAAGAGGGATTTTTTGAGGGGTCGATTCTAGTTCCCAAAACTTTTGTAAGGTACTATCCAATCGAGATTCTATAGGGGAAGACACTGAGGTCAACAAACTAATGGGTTTTTGAGTTTTACGAGGACCATCAATACCACCAAGGAGTATCCAACCAAATATTGAATTAATGGCACAAGGTCCTCCATTTTCTCCTTTTTTAAAGCCAGGCACAAGCATCTGACCAAACAAATCAACAACAATTAAAAGGTCTACACTACTAGGTTGTCCAAAATTAGGATCAGCAAAATCTAAATTTTTTAGGTATGGCCACTGAATAGAATCATATTCTACAACAGTCACAGGTATGGTTCCACAAATTTTAGGAATAAGAATGGCATCACAGGAAAACAAACTATCAGGAAACTTGGACGAGCTTATCTGCAATGTTACATTGCGATCTGATGTACTAGAAATCATGCCATTTATTCCTTCAATAGGAGTTTTATTCGGAGCTACTTTAAGTCCTAACCTCTCAGCCAAAGAGACGGTTACAAAGGATGCTTCACTAGCGGAATCTAAAATTGCCCGACAAGACACAAACTTTTTGTTGGCATCTACCACTAAAACTTCGGCAGTTGCAAAAAGCACAGGTCTCCTCTTACGAGGTTCAAAATGGTTGCTACTGGGTGTAGCGGTACACAATGCCTGTTGGGCACCTTCACTATTAAGTATAGGGGGGGTCTCCCCTGGACGATCAACTTGGGGGCTCGGAGAGCTTTTCACAAAGTGCAACAGGGAATGGTGAAGACCCTGGCACTGACGACACGTGGCATTTGTAGGGCATTGAGATACACCATGTTTGCCAAAGCAGTTAAAACACAATCGTTCACGCTTAACAAATTGATGGCGCTGACCTACTTCTAATTTCAGAAATCTGGTACACTTCACAAGGGGATGGTAGGGCTGTTGCTGGCAATAAACACAACCTTTATTACCAGACTGGCCTGTTCCAGTCAATAACACAGGATAGGGTGGTTTGCCACCCTTCCTAGGGGGTAGAGAAGGTGAGACCTCCTTCGGCTTATTCAAAAGAGAACTATTTTCCAAAGCCCGACAATTTTCCTCTAAGAATTTAAACAAATCTTTATAGGACGGGATTTCCTTATCACTATACTCAATCTCAAACTGAGTTTTCAATGGGGTATCAACTTTTTGCAAAAGAAGAATCATTTTAGCAAAATCTAAAAGGTCTACATCATCATAGTTTGACAATGCTTCCAAATTTTCCCGGAAAGTGGACAACAATAACCTCAAATCATGTGGGTTGCTCGATTTTGCAGAAGGGGCTTGACAAATAGACGTCCAATAATTTGTTACCAAAAGTCTTTTATTATTAAAGCGTCTAATCATTGCATCGAAGGCTACTCGATAATTATCAGAGGTTAGCGGTATGTTCCTAATTACAGATGCAGCCTCTCCCACCAGAGCGGTATTCAAGGCTTGAAATTTAGCTATTTCACTCATGTCAGCTTTTTCGTGCACAAGTGACTTAAACATATCAAAAAAGGTGAGCCATTTTTTAAGATTACCGTCAAAATGGGGTACCTCTATTCTTTTAATTTCAAGACCCCTGTCCATATTTACCAGGGAATGGTTCAAAATTGTCTGTGAGGCATCTTGGTAATCCTCTGGATAGAACTCACGACAAATCGATCTAATTGTGTACTTCATTTCATCAAATTCTTGGACTAAAATTTCCTGACTTTCTTGTATCTGATCACTACTATCCAAGCTTATAATTTCAAAATGCAATGCATCGAAGTGACTTACCAAAGAAGGCACATCTTCCCATCTGGGTTTCAACTTTTTTGCCTTCTCTGCATTGCCTTGGGCTTCGACGGCTCTATTATAAGTTGTTTTTAATTTATTAAAAACGCTATTTTGTTGTTTTTTCAAAACTTTTATGTCAGACATGACAAAGCGGTTTTTATCAGATACAAAAAGGTAGGTTTTTTCGCTATCAACACCCGGGTACGATTCGCTAAGAACGCGGCAACAATCTCGCGCTTAGCGAAAGCAAAAAACGAAGGTAAATTTCGACGGATTTCACACAAACAAATTCGAAACCCGACGAAAAATCAACAATTTTCTAACCTCGGAGGTAAACAAAACAACACGTGAAGTGAGGTTAGAACACACAAACGTCAATGAAATGTCAGCCAGCAAGAAAAAAAACGGGCGCCCGGGTATCTGCCAAATGTCGAACGGGGGTTTTCTTTTATCGTCGCACGAGGTCAAACCAAACTCAGGGCAACCTTTAAAACCATGCGGACTCTAAAAAAAAACCGGTACAAAAACAACAATGTCCGAATCTGGCAAAAAAACGATAAAATATGGTTGCTGCAAAAAAACTATAGAATTACCAATTTTTTAACAAAAAAAAACTGTAAAATCCAAAGGGCTTTTTCAAAACATCCGGTTCGAAGGACCAAATAGAGATCTGAGCCCTGAAGGGGAGAAAAATTAGAGATATCCCAAAAAAAATAACCCCAAAAATTAAATTCGCCCCGCCTGGGAAAACAGAGTCTATTAAACTAAAAAACAATGGAAAAAATCGGCAACACGCTAGAAGCTTACCTTCTGTGATTCTGCAACATTCTCTGGCGGCGCCGCCCGTTTCTTGCGTCTGGAATTTCGGTCTTCAACCCGAAAACACATGTGACTTCTTCTAGTTTTTTGGCGGAAGTGATCTCTTCATTCCCCTGTCACACACAGGGTGGCGCTTCAAACTCCGAGCGTGAGCAAAAAAACGCGAATGATTTCAATAAAAATGATCAGGTGATCAAAAAGAAAATAGCTTTCAACAAAGCGAGAATTTATCACGTGATCGGAATTTTTCCCAAAACAGGACTTTCCTTTTCTGAAGGTTTTTGCAGAAAGCCCAAAATATCAAAACAAACTTTAAGGTTAGGTTTTCCCAAAAATTCAAAATAAAACAATAAAGAAAAAATAACTGGCAGTATTAAACATACATGTACTATGAATCAAGAGGCATTTTTTAATGTATCACTTTTTTTTTTAATTTCCATCAGTGGCGTTCGTACGTAATTTGACCTGCCACTGATTTTTCCTGAAATAAAAATTATTTTTGAAATCCCCAATCATTTCTAACCAAATTTGATCACTTGATTTTTTTCAATCCGATGCACGGTTTTCGCTTAAAAAAATAAAAACCGTTTCTCTGCATGATCATAACAATATTGTTAATATGACAATATCATAAAAGGGAAGACGTTTGTTCATATGAAGGTTTTTTTCTTAAAATGGGCCCAATAATCACCACCATAAATATTGACATTCAATTAGGAAACACCCTGTATACTAACGTAGTGTATATTACTCTGTTACTATTGAAAAAGCGAAAAATTGGTTTAGGTAGCCCAAGCCCAACCAAACGAGCTAAACTTTGATTTCAGTCAGTGGTTGTTATTTTTGTTATGTATTTGTTGGAAAATAAGGTAAATCTTGGACTTTCCTTACTCTAATCGAAATAGTAATGTTTTAAAAACCTGAACAGTTTTTGTCAGTTAGATTTTGTCCCAAATTTAATTAAAATAACTAGCAAAAACACAAATAAACAAAAACAACGGTATACAAGAACTTAACATCTCTAAACCAAAGAATGAAATATCAATAGTTAAAAAGGACGGGACGGCGGCCATTTTGGAATTGCCGCCAAGTCAAATCCAATCCATCAATGTTCTATAATCCGTGACTGAGTGTGGTACGTGATTTTTAAGGAATTTTAACTTTAAATACCCACTTTATGTAATATCTCAAAAAACTAAAAGCGACAGATAAAATTCAATTCGACCGTTAGATTCTTTATAAAAAAAAACACTTTCAGCAGGACGTACCTCTTGATTTCCTGCGCATCCAACTGCCTCTCGGTCTTCTGCTGTTCAAGTTGCACCGACAGCATTTGAATTTCGTGTTTGGCGTTTGTCAACTGACCTTGAACGTCGGCCATTTTTGATTTTAAAGCGATCGACTCTTCCTTGGCCGTTCTTTCGAGGGTTGTGGCCGTTTGCAGTCTACTTTTTAGGTCGTCTACAAAAAGTTTATATTGTCAGTAGGGAGATTAAGCCATATTAAAACGCCATAGAGTATTTAGTTGGTGATTCTATGTAACATATAATGATAATGTGGAAGGGGTAGCGGGAAATAAGGTCAACGTTAGAGATTTAACCCTCTTTATTTTCTGGCGACGTTTCGACGGTTGTTTTCCGTCTTTTTCAAGCCTTAAAATTAATAGGTTATTATTGTCATTGCTATTTTAAGGCTTAAAAAAGACGGAAAACAACCGTCGAAACGTCGCCAGAAAATAAATAGGGTTAAATCGCTAACCCTTCCTCACTGTAAAATCGAAGGACGTCAACTTTCTTCAAATATAATGATAATTTTGCATACAAAAAACCCTTGTCTCAACAAGGAGGCGTGGAAAATTCAATCCTGGGTGCCCAAAGACCTGTATTGGATGCGGGTTGATTTTGGACACCAAGTGCCTTCGAGTAAGACTATCTTGGTGGCCATCGATAATAATAAGCGTACATGGTAATTTTAATGCACTAATAAATTGGATTTTTATCTCTAATCCATAGGCCGTATAGCAGAAAAATCTGGGGTTAAAATGGGTGCCGGCCGCATTAAAATTTTAGGTGTTTTGAATTAGGTTTGTGTTGATTTAATTATGCGTGTAGTGCGTACTTACTTATTTTAACAGTCATTTCTTGCTCGACCTTTTCAAAACTGGCAACTTTCAAATTATGGACAGATTGCAGAGATTCCAATTGCCTAACCTATTAAAATGAAAAATGTTAAATTTAAGTATAGATACACGAAGTCCACTAATTTCGGGCCAAACAAATTTTCACCAGTAGAGAAAATAATATGGACATCAGTTAAAATTAAAATTAAGAAAATAAAGTCAAAACTTATTTAAATTTATTTTTTTTTAATGAGGGATGTAACAACCGCGCACTTGCCGCTTCTCGAGCGTGATAGGGATCTCCTTGCGAGTGCGCATACCCGTAAAAAAAAACTCTGTTATTATAAGGAGTCGAAGTTTCAAACAAAAACTGGTCTTTTTAGTAAATTATGGGATGCTCAAGCGCGGTTTTTCTACAATTTTCTAGTTGCAGCGTGCATCAATAACGACAGTTTTTTTTAAATTAAACATTATTTATTGATATTAATATATTTTGACATTTCTGAATTCGTCTTTTCGTTTTTCATTTAAAATATATAATATGCCTGGTTCGTTTCCACGCCGTTAGTTACATTTTTTGAACTACAAACATTTTTTTTATTTTTTGAAATTTAATTTCAACTCAAAGTTAAGAATAAATAACATTCGGTACATTGAGGATCAAAAAACCACATATGTTATTTGCACATTCAAATTGTAAATATTAAGATTGAAACTGGAGCAGTTCCAAATCACATCTATCTCGATGTGTCCTTGTTTAACACACCTGATATTCCGTTTACATATTTTCTCTAAACTGATCCATTTAAAATATCTACCTTTAATGGAGTCAACAAGCGAGAAACTGATCGTTGTTTTGGTCCAGTCAAACGCATACTCAATTTCCAAAACTACGCACGCCAAGACGTGTTACAAGAGGGTTGATCTTTGCCTCCATGTGGCATCAACCTACAGCTCTTGCCGAACTAAAACTACTTGCTAATTAGTGTTAAACTAAACCTAATTAAAAACTAAGTCATTATGCCGCGATCGCGCAAAACTTCACAGTTCCTTAAAAATACCAAAGTGCCGTTAAAACATAAAACCTAAGTGAAGGTAAAAAGGAGTTACGCCCGTCCCAAAGACGATAAACCACAATCGGAATACTCCATGGTACCCATTTCCTTGTAAAGATCGAGGTAAGTCTCTTTAGCTCATTTTCTGTCGTTTTATATTACCCATTAAGAGTCGTTTTTCCACCTCACTGCGTCAGCTTGAATTACGTTCTGCTGCTCTCGCGCTCCCTAATATTTACAGTAGGTTCCCGATTGACTGGTAGCTTCATAGATCCTTAGCAAAGCAGTTATTATGCACTCAGCATATTTCATGCCTATGCTGTAATAAACATTTTGTGAAATACAACGCATTATTTTTCCATAAAGATCCTATGCACCTTACCTTACATTTTTTTAGTGTTACCATTCTGTACACACAAGTTTTACCATATGAGTATTTACAAAGTTAAATGAGCTATATCTCAGAAAATGTATATCGCAGCATATATATATTATACAGGGTGTTTCAAAATTCAATAACCTAATTTTAATGTTAAATTCCAAAAAGTTCATATAAACATAGGTCCGTAAACGCTTAGTTTTCGAGATAATATTTTTTTTTTCTTTATTTTCATATACTTTGCCATATACCATACTGTATCTTGTTTTTTTTTGATGAGAGTAGCCTTAGAGTGCGAAAAAATCGCAGGAGACAAAAAAGGTTGCAAAAAAAAACAAGGATGTTACTTGTTGTTTTAGAATCAACCAGTGGCTTACCACAAAAAAAATCCAGGTGAAAAGTCGACAAAACCCCTGAAAAAGTATCACCCTGCAGATTTTTACTATTATTTGGCATGTCTAATAGTGTAGCGCCTGTAGCTAAATATATGCGCCAAATCGCATCTAAATAGCTCAAAAACGGCATAAGCAATAAACAAAAAGCTAAAAAAAAAAAAGATTTTAACACCTTGTATCTCAAAACTAAGCGTTTGCGGGCCTGTTTATATGAACTTTTTGTCTTAGAATCACTTCAGGAATTCAGCCCAAAAATTATGTTATTGAATTTTGAAACACCCTGTATATTTTTTTGAATGAAAGACGAATTCAAAAATCTATTAATATATAGGGAGTCAACAAAAAAATTGACCTTATTGACGCACCCTGCAACTAGTAAGGTAGCAAAAAAACTATTGAAGAGCTTGAAGTGGCCGTAATTTACCAAATTGACCAGTGTTTGTTTGAACTTTCTAGTCCCAATAATAACCGAGTTAGAGGGAATTTACAATCATAAAAATCACCCTGTACAGTAAACTATTGTGCATAAAGTGCAAAAAACATATTTTGCTCTCTAATGCACTATATTACATAACCAAATTATGTAATTTTTATTTTTGAGATACGGCGGGCTACTAAATAAAATCAGTATTAAATTAACAATTAAATTAAGCAAGAAATTAAGGACGATTATAAACAAGTATTTATTGGGTTACAAAATTACGATTTGAATTTTTTTGTAAAGATTAAGTAAAACAGGTTTTAGAAAAAACTCACCAGAGGTTTGCTGACTTCCAAAACTGACTGACTCAACTCCTCGTTACGCGCCTTGGCTTCTTCCAATCTACTAAGCAGATCATGATTCTCCTGCTTTAGTTTTTGCTCCTTCTGCGCGTATTCTTCTTCCGAGCTGCGCAGCTTGTAGCGTAAATCGTCTAGCTGACTTAGTACCTATTCGTATTGAATAAGGAGCTAATATTTGGGAAGGTAATTTTTGGGTCCATTTTGAAGCAAAAACTGATATGAACATATGTCAACAACTTTTAAGATAGAGATTTTTTAAAAATCTTTATTTTATTAATATTTGCTAGATATCTTTGTATGAAATTATCATTCTTTGCTGATTAAATGTCCTCTCTTTTTCGTTAAAAATGAGTTTTTTTAGATCTTTAACACCAGTTAAGTTTAAGACATATATTCCTACGAACTTTCTTCAAAATATAACTATGTTATTTAATAAAACCGTGTATAACATAAAATAATTTGTTACCAGTATTAGCAGTCTATACACTAGATAAAGTTTGTTTCATACAAAAAAAATCGTATTTTTTTTTATCTTCTTACGCGGCTTTACTTACTTCTTCATTTTGCGATTCCGTCATCTTTTTCTGGTTCTCCAAATTCTGCAGCAGTTGCTCTCGGGCTACAAGTTCCGAACTCGCCCGACTTTTCTCGATCAACCCCTTCTTGGCCGCATCTAGTGACTTTTTTGTTGTGTCATATTTTTGAGTCAGGTCGTCCAGCTGACTTTTTAGTTTTGCAACCTGGAGATATAAATAGAAAGTTTCATATCTGAGGGCACGGTAGTGCCCGGCCAAGTTCGCTGTACCATGTTTTCTTGAAACATTTTACCCCATATTTGACCTATCTAAAAATCTACTTTGGAATGAAACTTTGCGCAGTCGTAGATCTTCATAGAGTTAACAAACCCTTCAAGTTTCATGAACTTTCAAAAAGTAGTTACGAAATTTCAAAAAACGTCGAATTTGCCACTCACTCATGTATAGATGATCAAAATTCTACCTTAGTTCCAGACATACAATAGCTGAAATTTGGCAGACTAATAAAAATTATGACCAAAACCTTGGAAAAAATTAAAAAACCCCAAAATTCTAATTTACTTGCCTCTCCAATACATGTAAATTTATGTGCCCACTTCTAGAAACGCTAGAGAGCTGAGCTTTGGCAGACTGATAGGAACTATAGAAAAAACTTTAAAAACCCCAAAATTTTAATTTGCTTCGCTCTTATAAATGTGAAGTTATGGAAAAGTAACATTGCCCACTTCCAGAAACGCTAGAGTGTTGAGCTTTGGAAGGCCGAAGGAACTATGATAAAACTATAGGAAAAAAATAAAAAACTTCAAAATTTTAAACAAGGCATTGCAGAAGTTTTGAACAATATTCCGCTTACTACTTCAAAACTTAAATATTATCCAAATCCCTTAAAAAAGTAATGAACTCCCAACAAAAACATTTTATCGAGCATTTATATAAAAAAAGCCAAGTACGCGAAAATGATATTCCGTAAAAAGAATTGAGAGAGATAAAAGTAAAGCCAAGTTCTCCAATACAAATTTTAAAATAAAAGGTTCTTACTAGCCTGGAAAAGTTTTTCTAATTGACCCTTGTGTTTTGTAGAATAATAAGAATAACTAATGGAAGAATAACTATGGGAAAATAAACATTTACCTCATTTTCTAATTTCTTATTTTTGTTTGTTAGCTGATGAACAGCTTCTATTTGTGTCCTTTCCACCTCTTCTTTGGCCGATAACGATTTTTTCAGTCTCTCAGTTTCAGATGACAGACTTTCGTTGTTGTCTCTAAAAAAATATGATTGTCATTGTTTGCTCTGTTAGCACAAATCATTAAGAAATAATGACATTTTAAGGTTTAATCAATGTAGGTAAAAAAATTAAGTAAAGGACACAAACCTGAATTTTGACAGACGAAAATAAAAACCTGCGAAATTTAAATAATTTTTTGGTGAGCTTGAAAACACATTGTTCTAGACAAGTCAATCCTGTTGGATTATGCAGCTTTCTATGCGTTTAGACTTTTATTTTAGGCTATTTTTGTCCGTATTATTTTCGAATTTTTGGTCAAGTTGATGATTTTAAATAAAACAGTTTAAATTAATTTTTTTTGTCATATCATCGGTCCAATGCCAAAGTCACGAATGTGCAAATTTGGCAATTTTTGACTAAGTGCAGCAGTATGTACAATTTTATTCATTCATTTAGTCATTCAATGCCAAAAGCGCAAAAGTGTGCTCTCTCTCTCTCCCTCCTTTAAAATTTTAAAAAATGAAATCTCTATTTCTCGCAGTGTATCTTCAATGTTTAAAACGCATTTTTCTCAAAACATTAATTATGCACAATCGTGACTTTGGCATTGGACCGACGATATGGCTTAATAAATGCGAAATCTACTATTTTAGATCTGCCATTTTGATTTTTTTAGATTTACATCAAAAATTGGATTGAGTGACCTTAATCTCAGTAAAATTTTAAGTTTAATAAATCGTTTTATTAAAAAAGAAATTCTGCAATTTTGATTTATTTTATTAATTTATTTTTAATGCCATATATTTGACAAATTTTATGTCTCTAGCTCATCGGGAAGTACCTAAAATACCTATTGCAAGATTTAAAACAAAGATAACAAAATATACGGAGTTAAGTTAAATAAAACCGTATAAAAATGGTGACCATTTGGCGTGTGTCAGACCTCTCGGTCCTCTCTCTCTAAATTGTTTTGTTGAAATTTATTGTAATCTTACTTTAAATGCTTAATTGTAGTTTCGTGTTCCTTTTCTTTTGCTCTTAGCTTCTTGATAATGTTGGAATGCTTTAGCTGTTGCTGACTCAGCTTCTCGCCCTCTTCCCTTAGCTCTTTGATCAGCTGATCTTTTTCGTACATCTTTGATTCCAGCTCGCCCTTGCTAAGTCTTGTTGCCGCTTCTACTTTCGCTTGGTCCAGCTGTTTGTGCAGCGAGTCCTTTTCTCTTATTGCCTGAAAACCAGTAAATACTTAAGATGCTAAAAGGAAACGTTGGCATTTGCGATTGTGGTGACTGTTTGGCCTTCTGTGATTGTTGCTTTGAACCACGGTGAATAGAATAGACCGGTGTTCGGATCTTATAAATATATGTCGAATTTTCACGTCACTGGTGGTCCAGCTGATTTTTATAAACAAAAGTTAGATATGATATGAACAACTAAGGATTTTTGAATTTTTTGAAAACTAAGGCAATTTTTCTACTATTTTTTAGTATATTCTTATAAAATAATACTTTTCCGACATACCAGTCGTTATTTTTTTTGCCCGCTTCATTTCTCTTTACACAAAAATTAAAATTCGAAGAAAATAATGTGTTCGTTTCAACTTCAAAAATCATCCGCTGACCTACATCTTTGTTTACTACCATGCAATAGTCCTCGGTTCACCTTTGATACTAAACGATCACATTCAGTTTGACTTGTAGTTTTGTGTAATAAACAATAAACAATAAAGCGGGCTAAAAAAAGAATAACGACAATACGTCTAGAAAATTACATTTTATAAGGATGTACTAGAAAACAGTAGGAAAATTGCCTTAGTTTTCGAAAAATTCAAAAAATATTAGTTGTTCCGTTATTCATATCAGATCTAACTTTTGTTTACAAAAATCAGCTAGACTACCAGTGACGTGGAAAATTCGACATATATATATATATATATATATATATATATATATATATATATAAGATCCGAACACCGGTCTATTCTATCCACCGTGGCTTTGAACTACGTGACCTAACCTTATTTTTTATTTATGTTTGGTTGCTGAAAACTGACTTAACGTGACCTAACTTTATTAAAACCTCCTATAACTTAGATAAAACCCAACCTGACCTTACCTTAATCCAACCTAACTTTCTGGTGTCTGTAACCAAATATATGAAAAAACATATGTAAGATCACCTGATTCAAAGCAGGCGAAAAAGAGACAACTTTGCCCTTTTAGTCCACATTTTTCTGCGACGCTTACATTTTCCTCTGCGAAAATTATTAAAATTGATTCCTAATAGAGTGCGCAGATGCTAATCGTAAATGTCAATTTAGTGGCTCTGAAAAATTCATTAAGTAGTAATAATAAATTGTGTTGTTTAAAATTAAAGATTTTATGATATCAAACAATGGCGGCTCCTGAGTTTCAATACAGGTGAGTTATTCTCGGTCATCTTAAGCTTCGGTCAAAACTATACGCAAAAACCGCTTAAAACTACGTAAAATTATACTTTTTAGGATGTAACATTCTATTTATTTATTTTTGTTATTAAATGGGTACTGAAAATATTTAACTACAACAACTAACAATTATAAATAATAAATATTTCTCAAATTTTTACAAATTTAGTCTACTTTCCAACCTAAACTTAGTGAAGTTTATTATTTTTTATAGTTCAAAAAGTTGATGTGGAGGGGGGGGGGGGGCTAAGATCAGAAATGCCAAGAGCGTGCAAAGAAAACATCTATACGTTCTGCCGTGCAAAGCAGAAACCTAGTAAGTCAAAAACTAGTATTTTGGGAAATAGAGTTTGAAGTTTATTTAACTACATACTAACTATAGTTTATTTAACTGCATACTAACTACATAACTTCCATGTTTTTCAAGTTAGCCATTTCACATTCTAGAAAAACTGGCTGGTGCCGTTTTTTACGGCGATTTCAATGATATAAAAATCTCATTTTCGAGTAAGTCGATTTACTAGCTTTTTGCTTTGCACGGCAGCGTTGATGGTGCCATGGGCCATAGCAGCCATTCCAGGCTTATAGCCCAAATAAATCGAAAATTTCGCCAACGTTGCCGTTCTTTTACGTGCTTGATTTCCGTATGTTTTATAGACAGAGAGGGATAATAGTAATCCGCAATGTGCGGCGGTCGGCTCTGACCGGGAAGACAGTATCAGAAACGCGCGTGTTGATCCACATTCTGTGCACTGTATAATTTAACAGCGATATTTTATGTCGCCTACTAATTGCGAAAAATAGAAAGAAAGGACGTGATGTCTATAGAATTCTACAGTACACAGAATCTGGGCTCTGATTGTGACGCGACGCGAATTACTGGTGGCCTATCTAACAAGATGTACGCTTAAGCGGGCAATACGAGGGACGATCCAAAAGATGCTGCCAATGGAGAACAATAGAACATATTTGTTTATCTTGAATACCTAAATATATAGAAAATAATAGTTTCGATCGTACATTATTAATTATTATTATTATACATTTATTCTGGGAGATCATTGACCAAGTGACCTTATTGAGAAGCCGCCACTGATACCAAACATAAAAAAACATTTCTCCTATTAGATGCTTTGACGGCCGTGTTCCCCATCCCAAACATGTTAAAATAACTAGATGAAAAAATTTGTAACCGGCAGTTTTCTTTCTGTCTTAAAAAAATGGCATGCTTGGCTTATTCAGTTCGACAGTCGAAAAATATTTTAGCCTACGCAGTCTGTTAGGAATCCAGCCTGTTACTCATCACTTAAACAATAGGCCAGCGTACTGTGGACTACTTTTATTATTTGACGAAAACTTGTCATGGGCAACGGAAAACTAGCTATACTCGGCTATAGTTTTTCTGTGCTTAGAGTGTCATCTATACAAACTTTCTTTATTACTGCATTTAGTGTTCTATAATCAACACAAAATCTAAAGAAACAATTTGACTACATGTTAAACAAGTTTAACCAAGATATTTTAAAACTTGGCATTCTTATCAAATTTTGTGCTTGTTTTACCTGTTGGAACTTTTTTTCCAACGCCGATAATCGTTTAGTATATTCATCCGTAACTTGTGCCAGGTCAGCCGACTGTAACTGCTGAGTGAGAACGTAATCTAACTGTCTTTTGAGGTCAGAATTTTGTTCTTGAAGTTCAGCATTTCTCCTTTAAAAAAAAAACAGATATTAGAATAAATCTCAATCCTTTTTTCAAAGAGGGCAAATCTTTCTAAAAAATATGTATCAGTCACACAATTATACTTAAGGAAAAGTATACATACCTTGTTATATCAATTAGCTTAGATTCTCTTGATTCCAAAATTTCGGTCATTTCAGAAATTCGTTTTAATAGCCTATCTATTTCACCATTGGGATGCGAATCATCGCTAAAAATAAAATAACAAATTGCTTATGGCTTAAAAAATGCAAATTTATAAATTCTTATTTATAACCTCTAATCATGGGTAATATCAATAATTACACAACTGAACAAGATAAGCAATCCAACGTACAAATATCAAGCCCTGGCCATAACAGCAGAGAATAGATGACCTGAAAATTCTTCTGTGCAATCACAGCACAGAAGCGTAATCAAGGGTTCATAAGTCAATCCAATAAATAACATAAACATATTTTTAGACAGCTAAAAAAAATCGAAAGGACTAATTTTCACAAATAAAAGTAGAAAACTGAAATATTTTGTTAATTTATATAAATAGGTAGGAGGAGGGAATCGACATGTATCTATCTATCTATCTATCTACCTGACACTAGAAGCTTCCGATAACTCTCTATTATGTCCTTTGGCTTTTTTGATGGTGAGCTTGTGTAGTAAAGAGTCCACAGTCGATTCTTCTACTTTAGTCTTTGGAATACTGTCCTTTTTGGCCGGACTCTGACGACTTTGGGTGCTGCTAGAGTCCCCATTCGGACTGGAAATAATCTCGATGTCGGAGGAGGTGGTTGTTTCAAGTTCATCACCTAGTCAAATATTTTGGAAATTAAGCTAGTTTAAAATAGAGGCTACTGATGTGTTTCCCAGAGGTAGGGGAACGCGATTTTAAACGCCAGTTGTCTAATGACACAGCTGATTCCGATTTATTTTGTTTTTACTTATTGGCTATGTTCGCTTATTGCAGACAATTTGCCAGCTCTATTTGGTGGACGCCAAGATACCCTGACTCGAAGTCACTTGGTGTCTCTTACATTCATACTACATGAAGATCCAAACCAATTTCCTTTTTCCCAAGGAGGATTTAATTTTGCGTGATACTTTGTCAAGCACAGGGGTCTATCGTGCTAGTGCCATCTACGCTTTTAACACCAGAAGTGCGCTACTCCTACCTCCGGTGAATCTGTCTGCACAAATTGATCGTCGGTTCCAGTTTGTACTGGCAGAGATGGGAATCGATCGTAAAGCGGATGGGCGCCGACTGAACCATCAGTGCCACAGCAGTCATTTTAAAGAGCGTCAGTCTAACTTATTCACGACGGCGATCTCTAGGGGTGATGGCCTATACTATGTTAACTAAAGTGACCTCGAGGAGTGGCGGCTTGTAGGTCGGGGACTTTTTCAATTGCCGTTGTATTTCTTTTCTGTCAAAATTAATAATTTAAAGAAATAAAAAAATTTATTTTTTTAAATATGTATGTATACAGACAAAGGTAAGGTTCACACTTTTTTGTTTTGGTTTAAACTACTTTTCCGAATTTCAAATAGGAATATTTTTTATTTTCGAGGGCGGCAATTTAAAAAGTCCCCGACTCTATCCTATGTCTGTTCTGTCGTCCCTATTTGTCTGTCGTCCCTATTAATAGATGCGCACTGACCGATGCGAGTTGCATTAATTTTCACACTTCCGTTTTCTTACCCTAGCTGTAAAATGTAAGAAAAAACAAATGACGTACACACAAAAGCCCACTGTCACACAACTGCTTGAATGTTTCTTGCACGCAGTTTGAAAAATCTTCGTCTCAAAATTTTATGTTTTCAGGGTAAACTATTGTAAACGCAGTATGATCTTAAAAGCCTTTAGGGCACTAATTCCCTGTCGCCTTTCAAGACCTTACGAGCTTTCTCATTTTCTTTATCCAGTATTTTGGATTATTAGGTAAATCACGTACCACGTTTATGATGATAGTGTACCTAAATGAATAATTTGAATCGAGGCGACTTGATGCTCAAAATAATGCCTATTCCATACGAACCGTCCTGTTAGGTCACCCTCCAAAGGACGATAGTCTCAAATTTCATTGTTTCACCTCAGAAGTTTTAAAAATAAACGATGCTAGAACAAACCAACGTCCCATGTGTAACTAAAGCGGTCTACTTACAAGCAGCCATTTTGCTGGTTCAGTTTAGAGTCCCTGCATGTGCAAATTAGTTGGTGAGTAGGCCGCTTCAGATAGCAGAAAATACGAAACTATGAAGAAGGTACTTACATGAAGTATGGCAAGAAGTGTGGTCCGAACCAATTTTGACTAGATCTGACTTTTCTGAGCTCAACGGTGATGTCTCCCTGGGTATGACTTCAATATGGGACGCGGTGCTGCTACTAGTGACACTGCGCTTGTCAGAAAACTTTTCAGAATGCTCGTCTTCCAGTTTTTCTGAGAAACTCTTTTCGTTCTGAAAGTATATTTGCGTTTAGATAAGTCACTTGGTAGTCGTTATAAGCACGAATTATTAAATATTAACGGATTGGATTTGAGCAAAGTTAAAGTGGAAAATCCAAAATTGCCGCCGCCCGGCAGTTTCCGTGTGACATTTAGTTGTCTGGTTTAGAAATGTCAACTGCTTGTCAACCGCTGTCAACAAAAATAAAGCTACCTGAACTGAACACCCGGAAGGACTAGGTTCTGTACTTAGCCCAGGACTAGGGCATTTTCGGGTTAAAAGTAATGACCTTATCTATGACGTCACACGCTTCAACCATGACGAGATGACCGCTTGGACAGAACTTTTAATATCACTGCCTTATTGAAAACTAAAGTGCCATCTATCTCTAGATAAACGTTTTAAAACCCCTTACCATGGCATCGGCAATCATCTTTTTCAAATATGTTGAATTGCTGCTAGCCTCAGTGGTTGTGCTGGTCGTATCACTACTGCTTTCCATGACATTTTCTTGATTTTCGACTAAAGTTCTGTCCGACTGCGAACCGTCATCGGTTGACACGTCCAGTTGTGTTTCTGAATCTGCAATAACAAACAAAAGTTTCGAATTTTTTAGATATTAGATTTTGAAAGAGTGTGTTTATAAAAAAACCATAAATAAAAAATAGATTTTTACTGTTAAGGATGGCAGTAACTAGTTACTTTTGAGGTAAAAAGGTAAGGTAAATCCTGATGCCATCCTTAATGGGACACCCTGTATATTGCCTGTTAAGTAAAAATAAAAAAACTAATATTAACATCTTTTGTTTTAGGTACTTACCATAACTCCTTGAGATGTCATCTTCATTTGGAATGTCAATTATGTTAGTTTTTTCTAAAATGTTTGGCATGTCCTGCTTGTTAATACTTTGAGGTTGGGTGTCTATTAATACTTGATTGACCTAAAATAAAAATTCAAAAAATACAAAAAACAACATAATTAAATTAAATATTTATTGAATTAAATACATAAATGGATAACTAAGAGGGTAGACAAATAGGATAGCCCTTTTTTAAGGAAATGTTTCTTCTAAAAAAAAGAAAATAAAAAAATACATCAAATAAATAATATTTGGACTTACTTGAGTCAATGGTAAATGCATAGACCCTCTACTGGGTGCTCTGGTGATCGCTTCTGCAATGCTGAAATTTTTCTCCGGACTTAAGTTAGAGGTCTCACTGGTAATGCTTTCCGAAAAATCGGACCTGCAAAAAAATTATTAGTAGTAATGTAGGAATACAACGAGTGCATTAATAATTACCGGTAATTTTTGGAAAAGTTGCTCGAAAGCATTTTAAGTTGAAAAAGAGCACGAGTAGACGCAGCGCATGAGTGCTTTCTTTAGTTTAAAATGCAAAAGAGCAAATTTGTCTAAAATTACCGATTTATTTTTAATGCAAAAGTTGTATTTTATTATAGAATTTTATGAATCAAATTTTAAAATCATTCAAAGCATAACTGTTTAGGTGACCTTAGAATATCAAAAGAAAAACTAGATAGGTAAAAGTCAAGTTGACTGGTGATCCATGCTGTTTCATTGCCATTAGGTACATGGTTTGTAGTGTCGTTTTCATGACAGTTTAGCTATTCCAAGCCATTCAAAGAAAAAAAGTAATTTTTCTCGTTTTGTGCGATTTTGTTCCTTAAAAATGTCGACAAGAATATAGAAGAACGGACACCAAGTATTACAAAAAAGTATAAAGCATCTATATGGAAACAGTTTCAGGACTTTATGGGAGAAAAAGGGTATGAATTGAACCAAAATACTACATACTACTACGAAAGCTAATCTTAAAAGCTTCGTCTTATTTTGGCGGAATGGAGAAGCAATATGCGAAAAAAAAAACGTCTCGCTCTATAAAGAACGGAACGGTGACAACAATGTCTCTAAAGCGGGCGGAAGTGGAGCAATAGTTCATTACTAGAACTGTGTATTTAATTGCAATAATTTAAAAATTTCACGTTTAGTTGCGTTTAGTTCGAAATGGCGTTGAAATTAAAAATGAAAAAAGTACAAAAAATATCTCTTTTTATATAAAATTTTATCATTTGGACTAGTGCAAATTGCCGATAATTTGTACTAGTGCTACATTATCGCCAAATTTTGCTCTGATTGGTCAAAATCAACAATTAAAACTTGGCATTTTATTGTTTACATCTTCATTTTGACAGATGAACAATGAATGAAATTCTCATTTGAATAGTAGAAATTCCATATAGTCCTTGCCATAGGCAGTTACACTTTTTGACATTTCCAACCTGTTTATTTATAATATGCATACTGACAGCAACAAAAAATATTTTGAAAAATAGCATGTCTTTCAGTTGTTTTTATCTGTGCGTTTTTTTTTGTTAACCTACAGTCAGCATCTTTTTATCCAGAGACAATGACAGTTTTACCTTTAATTTTATACCAACATACATGTTTACTTTTTAATATATTTCGGATTATACGACTATACCATACGAAAATAAACCATTTTTTAAAAAAACTACGATTGCTTTTTATTTTGCAGTGCCGTAGTAGGTTATTAATCGTTAAAATATTGAACTAAAAATATTTTTAAAATTGCTAGTTTGAAGCCTAAATTACTCTGCTTAATAAAATAACACTGGAAGGATACACACTACAATTGCTAAAGTTATCTAGTTTGACATTACATATCTTTAATCGTAGATAACTAAATTTTAATGTTTTATCGAATTTGTGAAGTTAAAAAAAAAAGATTATTTTATATGGATTATGTTTTTAGTAACTAAAGGTAACTCTAAGGACAATTTATTTTGGTATTACATGGATCTTTGACTTTAACAACCTGTTTTTTAGGTATCTGACATGTTTGAAAATATACATCAATTTTGAAGAAAATAATGGTACACCAATATTTTTTACAAAAAAATTATTTTTGAAATTCTCATTCTTTCCTAAGCCAATGTCGTGTCGTTTCCTTACGAGAAAAACAATTTATTATTTGCTTCAAAAATACCGACGGACATTCCTGCACGAGCCACTGGGCAAAATAAAAAACATGTTATGCATAAAAAAATGCCTTTTGATAAATAGAAACTATATACTAAATTTCATAAAAATATCTAGAGCAGTGTCACAGATATTAATAAAAAATGAGAACCCAATAAAAACTTTATTAAATATTAGCATGTTGTTGAATAACACCCTGTAAATCTTATTATATATAAGATTTTCTACCAAGATTGTGCTTCTGAAACACTGTGGGACTACCTGTTAAAAGTATCCTTGAGCATTTTCTGTGGTTTAGTCTGAATTATAATATTAGACGCTGTATCCATTACGGTAACTGAAGTGCTTTCAGATATTGACGTATAAGACATGGTATCTTCTGCCATACTATTTTCATCCTGGTCTTCGGCGATAACTTCAACGCTGGGAGAGGCAGTAATTTGTGGGTCTCTAAAAAATATAACAAATAAATGGATCCATGACAAATCTGATACCTTCCTAGCTAGCCTATTAGCACACTTCAAGTGAAGCTACGATAATCAGCCTTAAAAACAGTTTTTGGTAAATATCTCGGAAACTAAAGCTCCTCGAAGTTTTTGGTTATAACACAAATTATTGAGCAAAATGTGGTCCACTATATTCCGAAAACCGCATATTAATGCGATGCTCTGTAAACAAGATAGCATTTTGAAATATTTTTAGAGTATCGAACACTATTTTACCTAAAAATCGGTTTAGCGGTTTAGGAGCTATCGTGTTATGGACAAAAAAAATACACACACAAACATAACGATATTACTAGGATAGGTCAAAATACACCCAAATAACACATTTTCAGCGTACTCAAAAAAAAAATCGTCGAAAACAATACCTTTTCTAGCCATTGCTGCGCGGGCTAGGAAGGTAAAAATTATAAGAATTACTTATAGAGGAAAATTTACTTTCTAGAAGCATTTTATATTACTTTTTGGCAAATGGTCAATTCCCCTGACCCCGCTTATCCTGATTGCCACCTCAAAATGTTGACAGGAGCTGCCAACATAGCGCCGACATTTTAAATTGCCGCCGTAGAGCTCCAATTGATACAGGTGTACAATTAAAATATATATTTATATATCCAAAAAATAAAATAAGTTTTTCTTTAAATGGCTGCAAAAACCTCAAAAAAATTTAAGGTTTTTTAAATTTTCTTAAAAACTAAGCTTCTAAGGGAAAATTTTATAATATACTTTATTGTAGACGATAAAACTCCCTTTGACTGAATACAAACTCTCCAGAGGAGTCCGTTAATTGAAGTAATTTAAAAAAGTTGAAAAATACCCATGTTTTTCCCATAATTTAAATTATATATGATTTTTTTAAATCGTCTACAGGAAAATATGTATTATATTTTACTGTAGCCAATAAAATGGTGTATAACATAGTCGGATTGGTGTCATAATTAAAACTTTAGGGGCGCTCGTAAATTAATTCAAGTTTAAAAACTCAGAAAAAAAGCCATTTTTATTACAAGTTTTATCTAATTTCCACCAAACTAATCCATTTTTTTACAGGTTTTATCTAATTTTCTTAAGAACTAAGCTTCTTATCACAATATAAATTGTCTACTTTAGTGGGGATATAATTTCAGTTTTAATAGCTCACTTTCATATTTTCTTAAAAACTAACGTCAGTAGGATAGAATAAGGTAAAACCTCAATTTTTTTTCTAAGCTTATTTTTTTTAAATAGATAAAATATGTATCAAAAACTGATTATTTTGGTTATTTAGTTATTTACGCCCCTGGAGACTTATATGTGATATAAACTCTTTATTATATTGCAGCGTTTACACATTTTTTCCCAAGAAGTGTAGTTTTTGATAAAGTTTTATAAAACCTATAATAAACATCAGCATCTATACTTCCCTCCTCTAACCTTAACGACCAATACATTGATGGAAAAGGAAATTTTGTTCTCCACAAAAAAACCGTTCGTTGCAATTTTCGAAAAAATTTAATAAAACTGAAAAAAAACAAGTTTTTGGGGGGATTTTCTCCATCCTTGTCGATATTTCGAGTTGACACACGGGATATTCCGATTCAGCGGGGTCGAATTAGGGGGAAATGGTTGGTTGCCAAAAATATGAAATGCTTCTATACCCACACCGAGAGCTTTTTCAAATTTTTTGCTGTGACTAATATAACGCATTGGTCAAAACTCATTTGTATTTAAAATACAGAGCATCAAATTCTTCAAAACTCAAAATTTTTTGCCATACCTTCGTTAAAAAACGTAGTAAGAATATGAAATTTGGTGAATAAAGTCGTGTATTAGAACAAGAGCATTAATTACCTATTGTTTTTTGTTGATCATCTTATTACCTTCCTAGCCCGCACAGCAATGGCTAGAGAAAATATTGTTTTCGAAGAAAAAACATTTTTTGAGAAAAAATGGGTTATTTGGGTGTATTTTGACCTATTTTAGCAATAGTAACACAATAGCTCCTAAAACCCTTAACCGATTTTCATGAAATCAGGTAAAATAGTGTACAATACTATAACGAGCTGATTAGATTTTGGTCAAAATCCACTAATGACAGTTTTTTGACAGTTTAAAAATTGAAAATATGCTTCTTAACGTAGTATCGCATCAATAGGCGGTATTCGGAATATAGTAGAACACGTTTTTCTTATTACTAAACACTTCGTAGGAGCTTCTGTTTCTGAGATATTTATAAAAACTGTTTTATAGGCTGATATAGCGTGGAGTTGACATGGAGTGTCCTATATATGCTAGGAAGGTATCAGATCCACCATAGATCAATTTTTGTAAATGTAGTAAAAAAAACTATGACTTCTGTTTCCATAAAAAATGTTCGACTGTTAAATTAGTTTTACTTCTCAAATTCTATAAGTGAATGAATGCCTAGGTCTATTTTTTTTCAGAGGAATCTGTTAATTTTGGACAATAAAATAATTAATTTATAAATTATGTAACTATATGGGGCTTTCTGAAACGGTTTTTAAAAAAAGTAGTACTACTATAATCAATCTAAATTAATTTTTTGAAAATATAATAAACTTTTAGATTTTGCTCAATATTTCAAAAACCTCGGAAAGCGTTACTTCTTTTCCATTTAGTCAAAAATTTACCTTTTCCAAAATCCCCTAAATGCCACATGTAATTACTATTAGACATAGATAGATATTAACATATAGAATAGAACTTTGGTACACTACCTATTTTCATTTTGTATTTAATAGAGAATTATTGAAATACAGCCAGGCCATAATTGTGCCAGGCACTATTTTGGCACATTCACATTAAGAACTGACAGTTAATCCTTCAAAATTGACATACAAAATACAAATTTAAAATTTTTGTCGTTTATTTTCAATTAATAAGAGAAGGCACTATTTATTCCGGTTCATATAGTAAACAAAGGCCGTGTGTTGAAAGATTACAGCTGATATTACAATGTGAAGGTGTCAAAATTGTGCCTGGCACTATTATAGCCTGTATATTATGTAGACTCTGTATGGAGGATGACGAAACAGTCAGACATGTACTGTGCGAATGTCCGGCTATTGCACGTTTACGTCAGAATACTTTCGGTAAACCTCAGATCGACTCAGAAGATCTGAACAGTGTCTCACCCAAACTGATAGCCGGCCTTTTTGGAGGATTAGGCATACAGTGGTGAGAAACCACTCAAAAGTGAGCCACAATAGACCCACTGGTGGTCGCAGTGGAAGGGCTGCAAGGCCCACTCACATATGAATCATCATCAATCATTATAGCCTGGTTTTATTTCAATAACTCTCTAATAAAGAAAAAAAACTAAAATTGTCAAAATATAGTCAATAGAATGATCCTGTAATTCTAAGGCAGCGATTTGAAGCAGATACTAACATTTGATTAACTTCACCAATGGGTGACTGCATGGGTGACTCAAAGTCTTCAGTGAGCTGAGACTGTCGGCGACTAGTACTGCTGTCACTCTCAATCACTTCCACGGAACTTGGACTGGTGAGACTGTCACCGAGGATCTCGACGGAATCTGAAGTCTGCTTAAGTCCTTGAAAACCAAAGAAAAACACTTTGTTAAACAATCCTTCCTTAGAGGGCGATTTTTAAGCCTTAGCCAATAGTCACTTCATCTTAAAACGTGACGGTAGGTTTCAGCATGGGCCCCCAAGCTTAAGATATTTTTAGATATTTTCCTCAAATTTCATGAATAAACACATAAAATAGCATAAAATACGATATCATAAGGCTTTGCCCATCCTCAGGAGGCCTAACCCCCCCAATACATATTCCTGGGTGCGCCACTGGTTTCAGGATACAGTAACCCCACTTAGTGGCCGCTCCATCATAACGGTTAGATTTTGCTAAGTTTTTTTTTATAAGGAAATTCAAATTTAACAAGCAATGTTTAATAGTTGACACAGTGTGCCTGAACGATCTATAGGTTACATAAAAATGGTTCCAAAAACTAATTGCACATTTTGAATATGGACTCTTTCTTGACTTCAGAGCGATATTCATATAAATCCTAGCTGATCCTCTTCTCGAAATTTTATCAATTTTTTGCCATTTTTCTAGTTAGTCTAGGCGCTGGCTCCTATCACGTGTCACCTAATATATGCGCTCAGTTTGACTGTGGGGCATTGTTAAGTACCCATAGGTGTATATAAAAAGTTTGGTCACGTGGTCGAAGGCATGGTCGTTTGGCCGCCATATTTGAAAATGACCGCCAAATTGATAGATTTTTTATTTAAGCGTATCTCCCTACCCAGTGATCTGATTTGAATTTTTTAACGCTAGTTATTCTCCTTTTTTAAAGGCAAATAAATTTTGTTATAATACATTTTTTAATAAATCAAGTAGTTTTTGAGATATACTAAGATTATTAGTATTTCCGCTCGCTCTTTTGCGACCGGAAATGCTAATAATCTTGGTGTATCTCAAAAACTACGTAATTTATCAAAAAATGTGTTATGACAAAATTTGTTTGCCTTTCAAAAAGGAGTAAAAAAAGCTTTAAAAAAATTAAATTAGGACCACTGGGTAGGAAGATATGCTTAAACAAAAAATCTTTTAATTTAGCGGCCATTTTTAAAGCCTCGCAGTCAAACTGAGCGCAAATATTAGGTCACACGTGACAGGAGCCAGCGCCTAGACTAATTAGAAAAAAAGCAAAAAAATGATAAAATTTCGAGAAGAGGATCAGCTAGGATTTATTATTTATTTACACTTGCCGCTTCTCGAGCGTGATAGGGATCTCCTTGCGAGTGCGCATACCCGTAAAAAAAAAAAAAAAATATGGCTCTGAAGTCAGGAAAGAGTCCATATTCAAAATGTACTAATTTTTGGAACCATTTTTATGTAACCTACACTTCATTTAGGCACACTGTGTTGAGTTCATATATATAGTCAAAAATCGTGTCCCGCGGGATAGTTGTTGTAGTTGTAGTTTTTAAACTACCCTAAATCAATGAGTAAATAGCTCATATAGAGGTGCCACCGGCGAGCTTTACCATATTGAGGAGCAGATGGCGCTGAAATAAATTCGTCTAGTACGCAATATTCAGAGACAACTACTATGATCTAATGGCATTTGTATGATAGGCATGAACCTCGGAACTCGCACATGCAACTAAATCGTACTAGAGTCCCTGAATATTGCGTAATAAAATAATTTATTTCAGTGCCATCTGCCCCTCAATATGATAAAGCTTGCCGGTTGCACCTCTATATGGGTCATATACTCAAAGCCTAGATCCATTGGTAATAAATCAAACAATTTTAGGTCACCGGGTGTTTGCCTCGATATTTGAATAGAAGGGCCTCTGTGACGTCATAAATCCAATATGGCGGTTTTTTAATTTTTTTTCCACAAACTTATATGGCTTATAACTTTTGCTACATTAGTTTTACACAAAAAATTGTTTTTTGTAGAGTGATAAGTTCGATATCTTAAAAAATCACAAAGATATATTTTTTTAAATACCAAAAAATAGTAACTTTCTCTTACCAAAAAAAAAATTGAAAAAGGAAGTTTTAGACTGCCCCAAATAAATTGGTTAGGGATCACTCAATTTTAAGTTACTGGGTGTTTGCCTCAAATTTGAGTAAGAGCGCCTGTGTGACGTCATAAATCCAAGATTGCGATTTTTTCCATGCTTTTTTACAAACTTTTGTTTTTAACTTTTGCCACATTAACGCCACAAAAACCTTTTTTCAATCTAGATTTGAAAACTGCGTTTTGCTAGCTGTTGTGGTTCTCGAATTATAATTGTTTTAAATTTTCATCCCCCTTTCCTCCTAGCCCCTTGCAGCCTCCCACATCCACACGGGTAAAATTGGCTTCTTGGTTTTTGGGTTATTATGTTATGGGTTACTGTTACTTTTGGATCTGGCAATGTTACTTTTTATGTTTGAATTTTCTAGTAAATGGCTTAAATTTGTGTCAATACCTGCTACGGAGCTTGATGAAGAAACTGTCATTCCACCTGGTGACGAAAGGCCCAGGTCCGGACTGACACTACTAGCATTATCTACAGTACTATGACTAATGATGTCTACGCTTTCACTATTTGATTCGGTGCTGATGAATGACAAGCGGTCGATGTTTGATTTGGTGATTTCTGACAAAGAAAATAAAACAATTTATGGTAATAAAAGGTTGTTTTCAGCTTTTTTGGACTTTTATTTTAAATGAATAATTCAACAGGCAACGTGTCGACGCCTTCCGCATCATCCTCAGGGCCTCAGTTATGAGTATATCGATATATTTTACAAAATTGTTTAAACAGCGTTTAACTAGCTGTCAGCGTGATAAGTCAGTACTCACTCATTACAGCTGACAGCTAGTTAGACGCTGTTTGAACAATTTTGTAAAATATATCGCATTTTAAATGCGATATACTCATATAACCCTAATATTCTGACCCTGAGGATAACGCGGAAGGCGTTGAAACGTTGAATTAGTAATTTAAAATCAAAGTCCAAAAAAGCTGAAAACTACCTTTTATTACTACAATCCTGGACGAAAACCTAACGCATAAATTTATGGTGAGTTCGAATAGACCATATAATCGAATGGACTGGCCCTCATGCCCGAAAATTGATTCCAGAGCTAGTCCCGGCAAATATGTAAAGCGTCGCTATTGTTTCTTACATGTTTCGTTGTTTTTTGGTGATATTTAGTGTTATTTTTTATATTTATTCTTTTCTGCTGAAATTGACTTTCTTAGTGTGTAGAATCACAGAATTATTATTATTTTAATCTATGATAGGGATTGTAAATAAAAACTGGTTGAATCTTGTGCAGCTGTAAATTGTACCTCTAGGAGACTTAAGGGAGTCAAACTAAAGTTTCATAGGTATGTATTGTTTAAAATCATTTTAAAACTATCTGCTTTTACTAATTTTTTTTACTAGGGTGACCATACGTCCGGCTAAAGCCGGTTTTTTGGGCAAAATGAATATGTCCGTCCGGCTTTTCTGGCTTTTTGGTGACACACCTTTTGTTTATGATTAACCAGGGACGCAATTCAGCTCCCCCAATCTTAAAGTTAGCCGCTCCACCCAAATTAAATTAGCATAACTTATCAGGAGCGAACTGATCAAGCGACGTGAAAATTTCCGGCGCGGCCCTAACCAAAACTTTTATATGTAGTAACATTTTTCCCGAAAATTTTTGGCACCATTTAGTCTGAATTATTATTATTTTTTTAATTTTCTATTAGTTTTTTAGATTTCTTTCTTTAGCGTGAATTTATCTGAAAATTATATTGCAGCGCAATTTTTTTTAGCTTTTTTTAATATTGCAAAAATTATCTTTTACAACTTCTTCTTCCAATTTTCATCCAAAAAATGTCAAAATTTTATAGAATCTTAAGTATTCTTTCATGATACAAACTTGCTCAGGGGGGAGGGGGTACTATCCCCCAGTAGCACCCCACTGATCTATGTCGGTTTTCAAATAGAAGTTCAAAAGAAAATGGCAACATGACGAAACTAAAGTGGAAACAGAAAGTTTATAATTATTTCTGAAAGCTTTAAGTTAACGGCAACAAGAAGAAACTAATCGTATTAAAAAGTTGCTGAATACTGCTTAAATAACAGGACACATGAGCAAAAAATTACTATTGGTTGGTTCAATGGAAACCGAAAGTTTATAATCCTTTCTAAAAGTTTCATCAAGCTCAATGTTTCCTAAATAACAAACAACTAACAATTTTGTTTGGTCCAATAGAAACAATTGTTTCATATTGACGGCAACAAGTAAAATTTAATAATTTAGAGGTAAAAATTCACACCTCTCAAACAAATTTTAACTTTGACACTATGAGAAATTTTGTTAACAATCTAATTCTCAATCTAAATTTGATAACCGCGTTTCGCTAACTGCTGTGGTTCTTAAGATATGATTTTTAAAAAAGAGTTACATCTCAAAAACTGTTGCTCTGATAAACTTTGACGTTATGACAAATATTGTTAAAAATATCTTAATCTAAATTAGAAAACCTTGTTTTGATAGCTGCTGTGTTAGCACCCTCACCAAAAGTTAATGGGTACTGCAAAATTTTTGTAAAAAATTTAGTTAAAATCTGGTTATCGGTTTTTGAGTGATCGTGTCCCAGACAGGCAGACACCATGACAAAATTTGGTGGTTAGGCCTTTTTTAAGCCAACTAGCTTGTAGCTGCGGAACTGAAAAAATATATTCCATAGCCTAAGGGGTTCCATTCTAAAAAATTGTTCAATTTGTTTTAACTTGCACATATGTGTATGTAAGCAGTAAAAAAAGTGGAAAATGTCAAACATGGTTAATGATCCATCATTTAATTCAGTTTTTGTTTTATCTTTCTACGGCAAATAATAACAAAGTTATGATGAGGTACATTTATTACAAATCACAATGTACCTTGAGACAAATCTATTTCCACCAGTGCTCCATCCTCCTTTTTACTAAAACCATCTTCATCCAAAGTTGGGCTTGGCTCATCCTCACTATGTTGAACAACTAACTTGCTTTGACTAAAATCGTTATTGGATGCCCCATCGACTTCCTCTAGGCTTTCAATTGAATTTGACTTATGTGTTTGCTTATCCTAAAAAAAACAGTATTAAAATCTTTGTAAATGAATTTGTTCCTTGATAGTGTCACAGGTATTTACGTTACTAAATCGGAAACGTAGACAAGTTGACCCATGTAACGACCTGTTAACCATGAGAGACACACTACACTGTTTTTTACAAAATAGTTTTAACTAGATACAAAATTTCGTATTTCCATTATCCTTATTTTAAACACGACGTTTCGGTTAGTGTCTTTAACCGTTTTCAAGTGTACACTAAACAATCCAGTCTACAGGTTACTTATACTACTTGATGTGCAGTCAGGTGTGAGGGTTCGCCCCCTTTTTTTATTCTTAGAAAACTTCTTTGTTCTGCATTATAAATGCAGCTTCAATAAATTTTCGTTTGCACCAATGCGACTTCTTATGAAAACTTTAGCTTTAGACCATTTATTCTGAAAATGGCTACTCAAAATTTGAAAACAGTCTTAATTGATAAAACCTTTTATGACTTGGATGAATTTTTTAATTGTGCTGAATGATGATTCTTGTTTGTCACTCAAGTTTCTGTAGTGCAATGTCTCTTTACATTTTTAAATATGTATTTAGTCTTGTTAGTTTTTGTAAAAAACTGTTTTTTTGACTATTCTCACACAATTGTAAATTGTCTTTGGGAAAATAAATGATTCTATTCTATTCTATTCTAATCTATCATTTGACCATGCATGAACCGCTAAACCGGATTTTTCAATATCCCCTAACTGGGTATATTTTTATATTCCCTTACTATAACCTGAAGAGGGCGTTTCGTGTCACCTACATATAATTTACCACAGTCACACGGGATTAGGTAAATGCATTCTTTCTTATTTGAGGGATTTTCTGGTTTTGTTTTAGTTATAAAACTCCTTATGGTATTGCCCCATTAAAATACTGTTTTAATATTATAGTGTTCGTCTTGTGGTTTCTGAAATTCCTTAAAGATATGGAATGTTACTAACACCCAACGGGTTATTATTTTAAGAATTTGCTACAGTTGGTTTGTTTCTAATTTTAGAGATAGTTGAGTTTATTAATTTCTCGGAATACCCATTCTGTTGTTATCTTGTAGATTTCTGTGGTTAATTCTTCATAATAACTGCAAATATTTACGGCTCTTAAAGACAAACTTCTTATAACTCATTGTTTTGTAGCAACAGAATGATTAGACTTAAAATTTAAGTATTTCCCGTGTGCGTCGGTTTCCTATATACAGTGCTTTGAATGTTAAGGCCGAATCTTTTTCAATTTACATTGTGCATATGATCGTGCCATAGTTTTGGTTTGACTCTTACTGTGTTAATCGTATGGTGATCGAACCACTCCAAGTGGTGGTAAGTCCATCATTTTGCACGTAAAACTTATCTTTCAGTTGAAAGTAAGAGTTATGGAGACAGAGCTCCAACAGATCCATCTCTCCCTACACCGATAGCGTTGTTCTTTCGTGAAGTGTATCATCAGTTTGTAATTTGCTTTTGATAATACTAAGTGACTCATTTATTGGCACGTTGGTTTAAAGACTTTTTACATCAAAACTTATAAATCTATCGTCGGGATCTAATTTGATCCTTTTTAATATCTGGACAAAATGTTCCGCGTTTTTAGAAATGATTCAGAATTGCTCTGTAATGGTTGAATTATATCTAATGAAAACCTTGACAAAGTGCTGGTCGGTGAGCCCCTGGAGCTGGTAATTGGTCGCAGTGGTATATCCTTCTTGTAGATCTTTGGTAATTCATAAAGATGTGGTGCCTTACTGTCGTGTGAATCAGGCGGGATCTAACTGCGACCGGGATATTGTCAGCATGTTTCTTCAACATCCTGTGGATGCGTCCTTCTATGATTGTTGTTGTATATTTATCGGCATCGCGTGTCCTTTATCGGCATATAAAATCTTGATCGATTTGACATTCTGCAGGTTCTTGATTGCCCGTTGTTCTTGACTGGTGATGTTTGCTTTTTCTGTCCAAAGTTGTTGTTATTTTATTGCGAAACTCATCAGCTTCGGGTTGAGGTAGATTAACGGTCTCTATTGCAGCAATAATGTCCAGGTGCAATGGCGAACTTCCTGAACTGAGTCCTTTTTGAAATGTTCCCTATAGTGCTTAGTGTTGTTGAGTTTGGTCTATCCTGAGTATGTGTCTGTGGTTTCTTCAGTTTTTCTCGGTGTTGACCTAAACTTCTGTTGTTGTGTGTTGCACATACTGTCAATTTTACTTATTATTGGTTCGTAGTCTTTTTTCTCAAAACGTGCCTGAATGATGGTGTTGAAGTTCGCTTTTCTCCATCGATGGTAACTGATTTGTAATCGAATTAGTGCTTGGCTGGTCCTCTCTAAAATCTTCTTCGCTCTCACTCCTGGTATTGTCACGCGCCTCCCACAAGAATGAAATGTGTTTTTCTTCCTTTAGCATTTTAATTTTGGTATTGTGGTTGAAGCCTCTGAATAAATTGTTGATTCTGGGTTCGTAGTGTTCTTCAACTCTTTGTTTTAAACTTAGAGACAATTATTGAGTAAATACAAAATTTCGGTATCCAAGTGTAGCAGTTTACAACCGAACAGAACCCAACCAAACTTAGAATAAAAAAGGGGGCGGACCTTCACACCTGACTAGTAGAGTAGTAGCCTGTAGACTGGATTGTTTATTTTACACTTAAAAACGGTTAGAGATACTTACTACCCAAAACGTGTTTAATATAAATAAATACTGCTACTATTGCAAAAAACACCTTATTTTTTACTCTAAACACCAAAATGTTTCTACAGTTTTATCAAATTTTGTTTTTATCCCAACGTTTTTTTTTCTAATTTAATAAGTATATATGAATTTAGGCCTCAAACATAAACTCAAATAATTCAAATTCTAAACAAGTTTTTGACTAAATTTGTAACACCACAAACAAAAACTTCGAGATCCGTAAGACGGTCCAGTTTGAGGTTTCCGATTTTAATGTTTAGTAAGAATGTTAAATTAAATTTTGAATTTCAAAATTGTCCATTTGGATCAAACATATCCTAAAAAAATTCAGATACCTATCTCGAGAACCACTTAAACCATAGTAGTGATATATGACTTGTTTAAAAGGTCTTTAAAACTATCACATGATTTAATTTTTGCAAAAAAACCAATTCAAAATTAGAGAAAATTTTTTTTTTACAAAAAACAATTAAATTTGATTTTTGTAAAAATTACAACATAAGATACATCAATCAAAAGGGATTGTAAAGACTTTTCAAAAAAGCCATATATCATAACAATGTTCTAAGTAGTTCTCAAGATTTCTAAATTCATTTTAGTACATGTTTAAGCCAAATGACCAGTTTTGATTTTCAAAAATTAATGTTTAAGAAGAAAACTTTTAAATTTGGTATTTAACAACAAACAAAAATCATGGAATTTACATTTTACATTTAAAATATTTAACAACAAAAAAAAATTAAATCTAATTTTTCTTATTTTGGATTGGAAGTATTAGAGCAGGCAATAAAGCACTAAAAATGTGGAACTCCAATATTAATAAGAAAACATTTTTAAATTATGTAACATCAAGAAGGGGGAGGGGGGTTAAGTCATGCATTACACTATGATTTTTTTTAATGCATTTTGAAGAGGGCAGGTCCAAAATTCTGAGATTTAGAGTCTAAATAACAAAAATTCTGATAGGTCTAATGATTAACATGTTAGGAAAAAACATAAAATATCCCTTAAAATAGACAATGTCATCGTCTCTTACCTTGCTACCATCAAAAAATGACCCACTGAAGGACCCCCAAATGCTGGAAGTGAGTTTATTCTGCTGTATGTCATCTTCAGTTGGTTTATTGATAATTATGTTTTCTTTATTGCTCTCTTTTTCAGTCGGCTGTTGGATCCCCCATGTTCCAAAGAAATCTTCCTGATTAATGTCCACCAAAGTGGTTACTGCTTCTTCTTCTTTGATATCTAAAGATAAACAGATAATAATTTTACTTGAGGCAAGTTAAATAGTCTTTGTTAGGAATTTACAGGGTGATTGACCATATTTTACTCAATAGCTACCTCTGTTAATATTGATCTCACAGTAATGTTTAAATAAGCAAAGTTAAAGGATTTTTCCTAAACCAATCAGAATCTGATGTCAAACACTAAACGCCTTGTATCAATATTAATGGAGATAGCTATTGAGTAAAATATGGTCAATCACCCAGCATAGGAACATTGTTAAATTATTAAACACTCAAGCGGGGTGGAGGTGTTTAGCCTTACATTACAATAAAATAATTTTAAATGTGTTATTTCTTGAAACTACATTATGAGGGGGGAAGGGAGTAAAGAATCCTAAATTTCTGTTGGTATAGACAGTTTTTACTTTGGACACCCTGCTGCTGCTGCAACCTGAGTTATTCCTATTTAAACAATGCTAAAATGTCCAACACTGGCCCTAAGTATGTCACTTATATTTATCATCATTAGGCACCAGCTATGCATCATTATGCACCAGCCTTCTTTGACAAGTTGCCACAACAAATTAAACACTTAGCCCCAAAGTCTTTTAAGTTTAAAGTAAAACAATTTTTAATAGTTAAGTGTTTTTATTCAATTACAGAGTTTTTGGAATATAATTTTAGTGATAGGGATTTCTGACAGATCTGTTCTTTTATTTTTGATCTTTTATTTTTGTTTTTTTTTTTACTTCAAAATTGTACTGTAACGATAATTACATTAATATTATTATTTGTATTTTAAAGAAAATTGATGATGTTATGAAACTGTAAAGATTTTCAATGAAATATATACTTCTACTCCTACTTCTACTTATAAAGGCTGCTGATAAAATCTATCTCTGTTCGACAGAGCCAACAGAGACACTTGTTGAGCAGCAGTCAGGGAGTGTGATCCACTGCATTGCACAGGGTTACCAAATTTTATATAATTTATAAATTAAAAAGAAATGCATAAAATAAAATAAAAACCTATAAAGATGTTTTAAAAATAAAAAAAATGGGTCCATGACAGATCTAATACCTTCCTAGCTAGTCTATTAGCACACTTCAAGTGAAGCCATGACATATCAGCTTTGAAAATGGTTTTTTGTAAATATTTCAGAAACTAAAGCTCTTACAAAGTTTTTGGTTTAACATTATTATTGAGCAAAATATAGTCTATTATATTCCAAAAACTGCATATTGATATGATGCTTCATTAAAAAGTAAGCATTTTTAAAAATTTTTAATTGTCAATGGCTGTCATTAGCATTAATGAATTTTTACTAAAATCTAATCAGCTCATTAGAGTGTCGAACACTATTTTACCTGAAAATTTTATGACAATCACTTCAGAGGTTTAGGACCCTTTATGTTATGGACAGAAATAATACACACACAGCCAGACATCATGAAAATATTACTAGGATAGGTCGAAATACACCCAAATAACACATTTTCAAAAATAATATTTTCTCTAGCCATTTCTACTTGGGCTGGGAAGGTAAAAAATATGTTGTTGCACAAAAGTAGGGTAGTGCCCTGGCACCGTGGCACTAGATCACGAGCGACCACTGATCAGTTGCCCACAGGTGTACAACATTTGTCTACAGGACTCCACAAGACACAATAAAGGTATAAGAATTTAGTTCAGCTAATCAACTCTCTATGCAACCAGAAAAATTTCTAGAGCTGGATATATCCTAATTAACTTACAAACGCAGTACAAAGATTAAGCGTAACTCACCCAAAGCCTTGTCAATCGCCTTTTGGGTCTCTTTTAGGGCTGATTTGGCGATGTTCGCTAGTGCACCTGCATCGAACCAACTCATCTTTCTAGCATTTTACTCACAGTGACATCGGCAAATCTTGATTGAGGCGCCCTAGCTGAAAGTGTTTAATTTTATTAAAAAAATGTAATTTGCCTCCAAATTCTAGTATTTCGGATTAAAATAATTTTTTTGTGCTTTTGACATGTTGACGTTTTCAATTTTTGACGTAAGGGTTGCAGCACGTAGCTCACAAAAAAGTATAATTTGTCGAAGTGTAAGCCTAGCATGAGGCATCATTTTTAATTAATTTAAATGATAAAAAAAACCTTCAAACTCATTTTAATATATTAGAACTCCTTGAGACTTGTTTCAACTTCATTGGGCGTTTCAAAACTTGAAAGAAAAAAAGCAAAATACCACAATTTTTTTATATTTCCTAGCAATTTTAAACGGTGATTGGAATGATACATTTTTGTTTCAAGTACGTGAACCAAAAAACAGCTGATGTTCATTACGAAGATTGTCGATTATGTGCGGAAACAATCGAAGTTCTTCGGAAAAGAAGCGGATAAACAAACTTTTGTGGCATCTTTTAAGGTTTTTCCGCTTTTTGAAGTCATAAATTAAACCTTTTTCGATTCTCACATAGTCAGGTAACCATACAGATTTTGTTTTTTCGAAATTCAGTGAATTTAAGCAATTTGTAAATTCAAACCTCCCGGCCAAGCTTGTGTATGGCTTTCTCGCCAAATATCAACAAGCTCTAGTGGCGCAATTGGTTAGCGCACGGTACTTATAAGACAGTAGTCGTGAGCGATGCCGGGGTTGTGAGTTCGAGCCTCACCTAGAGCAACTTTTTTCTTTTTTTTTAAGTTCTTTTTGATAATGACGAATTTAACTATTGTTCTGGAACTATGCACCTTCTTATGGCGTAAAATGTAATTATGAACATACTTTTAACTGCCGTCTTCGGTTTATCTGTCTCCTTCATCCTGTTTTTTAAAAAAAAGTTGATTTCTATTCTGAAATTTGAGTGATCAAAAATAGGGCTCCGAAAGAGATCAAGGGCAGGCAGTTTGATAAAGAATCACATTTTGGCAATAATTTAGGCTTTAGAATATAGCACCCCAGAAATTCAAATAAAAATGTCAAGTAAAGTGGCACCTGTGTGTAGAAATTACTTACTGAACTTAAAAGCTCTTTCTTTATCTAATGGTACTTGGTAAAATTCTTTATAAATATTGTGTGAAAAAATATTGTCCATTTTCCATTCGGTTAAAAACTTCTTTCATTCTTGTATTGGGTATCTATTTTCTTGAAGTTGCTGATTAGCGGTAGCAATTAACTATAACTGCAAAATCGAATTTTGCAGTTATAGTTAATTGCATTTTTTTATGATCCCTGCTTCCTTTTATTGTTTATATTATTCTGCTTTGGCCGTGTATGAAATAACTATGTGCACAACAAAAAAAAATCAAAATTGCGGCGCAGGCGAAAATCTTTTTTGAGTGCCACGCAAACTTTTTGGGCCTTTGAGTGAGCCGTGATATCATATAATTTAGAGCAAATAATTAAAAAATTAGATATTTAGTTATATTAGTTACCTACCTATTATTATTGTTTTTATAAATAAATAATAAATTATCACACCTAGTTTATTTTCTCTTCTAATGGCAAAGATGAAAATTTAATTGTCTTTAAATATTGCCATTGTCGTAAATACCAAATCGTCGAAATCAAAACAAACCGCCCGCGCCCGACCGATAATGCCAAGTTGTCTAAGCGCTAGTGGTGTGCAAATACTATCTACTCGATACTTTAATAATATCTGATACATGGACGGATTCGAAGTAATCGAATCCTTCGACGCCAAATATCCGCTACTCGAATCCCGAATGGGACCGAAGCCGAAGTGTTACTTTCGTATCAATCATATCGGCAACGGCCGTATGAGTAACGAGTTTGGAGTACTTTAATCATTTAGACCGATATTTATTTATTTAAATATTTGATAGCTGTTAATGTGTTATGTCTCGCGGGGCGGCTTATCTGGCGCAGTGTTCCCAAGCTCAGAAATGTATTCTCCCCAGAATGTATTTGAAAAGTTGCCAGATTTTAAACAAAATTCCCCAGATTAATATATTTACATTTTCGTAATAAAAAAAAATTGTGTGTGCTTAAGGCCACACGGCAGAAGTGTGAACTTCAACAAGGCGAAATTAATAATACTGGCCCATAACATATTCTGCAAAGCGGACCATACGAACTCTTCTATGTACTGGCCTTCCTCTGCATCATCATATTATCGCTCGCTGAATGTTTCTCACAGTTAGTCGACTCGAGCCGATTTCACCCGAATGAGCGTTACATAGCCGAGCCTGACGGCTCAGTTGAATTCACTACCCACAAAAACTGCTAAACGCGCCTAAAGAAGTTTACACTTCAAAAACTACAAACATGTGAAACATCAATATTTTTATTTTTTGCATACTCAGTACTTAAAATTTTAACTCTACTCAGTATTTATTGGATTTAGTGAATTTCTTTTGGGGTAATTATGAATTAAATTAAGGAATGATCAAAGTTTAATATTTTTTTAATTAAAATTTGGGAGTGCACGTGCACATGTGCACTTATGGAGAAACCGCCACTGAGTTTAATATACATTTTCAGACACAATATCTTTTACACTATCTTGTTTAGACATTTTAAAGGCGCTTTTTCACAAGGTATTACTTAACCCCTCTCTCATATACCAGTCTTAAAGGCCCGTTAAGTAAAGGGGATAATCCTACATCTAGCCCTCTTAAAACCAAGTTGACAATTCCCAAAGTTTTCTCAAAAACCTGTATTTTTTAGAACATGGATTTTGATTTTCCCGACTTTTCTGAAGATAAAATTAAAACATTCCTGAATGATAAACTTGCAGAAATTCAACTTAAAAACGAAAAATTAGAAAAGGCCTTGCTTGAATGCCAATCAGCGATAACTCCTGCAGATGAGGAATTAATGGATGATATAGATATAAGAATTTCAAGACATTGGAAAAAAATGTTTGAGAGAAAATATGCCTTGGGATATTGTTTGGAAACAAATAATTCAGGTAAAATTGAAGATTTAAGTGTGAATGTTATGTGGGATTCAACCCAAAACTTTGTTTACAGAGTGCATAGTTTTTGTCAAGATTTCGATGATGATGAAATGCATTTAGATTTAAAATGTCGACTCTTGGACAACAATTTTGAAAATTTCAAAGAAAAAATTGATTTGATAGTTACATTTGAGAGTCCAGAGTTTGTTGATAAACTTCAATACGAAATCTTCGGTAATGTAAGTCTTACAATTAACAAGATCTCTGTAAACTTAGCCACTCCAAAAGTGTCAATAGCTGCTAGTGACTTTGGCAATCACCAACTACAAGACTGGGTGACTAGAAAGCTTGATGATGTTGAAAGTTTAGTGACATTGATTGCATGCAGTAACAAAACGGAACTTGTTATGGTACAACCAATTGGATGGGATGCAAGCTTAAATAGTACCTTCGAAATTCATTGTGGTTTGACCAAAATCGAAAAAGATTTTAAATGTAGAGATTTTTTTATGGCTTACAAAGTCTCACAAGGTTTTGATAATTCTTTACTATCTGTGCACAAAAGTAAAACAAATGTATATTTTGTAAATATTTATACAACATCAAATGAAAAACTTTTATCTTTTGTACACTACCTACATTCTTCCATTGTTAACTTGTTACTTTTTCCTAAGGTTTATTACAAAACATATATCACACATAATGTCGGATTATCAAACGAAACTTTACAAAACTTTCGAGAAAATTTGAACAAAGAAATCGATTTGGTACAAAATGCTATTGTAAGTGGTCAAGATTGCTCTAAGGTAAAACATTTTAGAAATAAATTGTGTGATGTTGAAAAGAATACTGATGATCTGTATACTCGAATATGTAATATGAATTACTAGTTTTTTTCTACTCACTTTTACAATATTGAATTAATAAAATGTTCACACAATATTAAATGAATAACTGTTATTCTATTTTGTACACAACATGAAATTTTAAGAAAAAGTAATGCCTGCAGATGAGGAATTAATGGACGATATGTACATAAATATTTCCAGACAGTAGAAAAAATGTTTCAGAGAAAATTGGCTTTAGAATTTTGTTTGGAAGCAATTAATTCAGGTAAAATTGAAGATTTAACTGAGAATTTTATGTGGGATTCATCCAAAACTTTGTTTACAGATTGCATAGTTTTCGGCAAGATTTAAATCATGAAATACACCTAGATTCGCAATTTTAACTCTTGCAGAATACTTCTGACATTTGACACTCCAGAATTTGTTGATAAACTTCAGTACGAAATCTTCGGTAATATAAGTTTAACAATTAATAACAAGTCTGTATGTAATCATTCCAAAGGTGTCAATAGCTGATAGTGAATTTCGCAATCAACAACTACAAGACTGGATGACTCCAAAGTTTGATGATGTTAGTTTAGTGACATTAATTGCATGCAGTAACAAAATGGAACTTGTTATGGTATAACCAATTGGTTCGGTTCGGATGGGATGTAAGTCTAAATAGTTTCGAAATTCATTGTGGTTTGACAAAAATCGAAGATTTTAATTGTAAACAATTTTTATGGTAATATAAGTCTTACAATTAATAAGATATCTGTAAACTTAGCTATTCCAAAGGTGTCAATAGCTGCTAGTGACTTGGCAATCACCAACTACAAGACTGGGTGACTAGAAAACTTGATGATGTTGAAAGATTATGTCATTATTATTATGGTACAACCAATTGGATGGGATGCAAGCTTAAATAGTACCTTCAAAATTCATTGTGGTTTGACCAAAATCGAAAAAGATTTTAAATGTAACGAATTTTTTATGGCTTACAAAGTCTCACAAGGTTTTGATAATTCTTTACTATCTGTGCACAAAAGTAAAACAAATGTATATTTTGTAAATATTTATACACTACCTATATTCTTCCATTGTTAACTTGTTCCTAAGGTTTATTACAAAACATATATCACATGTAATGTCGAATTATCAAAAGAAACTTTACAAAACTTTCGAGAAAATTTGAACAAAGAAATCGATTTGGTACAAAATGCTATTGTAAGTGGTCAAGATTGCTCTAAGGTAAAACATTTTAGAAATAAATTGTGTGATGTTGAAAAGAATACTGATGATCTGTATACTCAAATATGTAATATGAATTACTAGTTTTTTTCTACTCACTTTTACAATATTGAATTAATAAAATGTTCACACAATATTAAATGAATAACTGTTATTCTATTTTGTACACAACATGAAATTTTAAGAAAAAGTAATGCCTGCAGATGAGGAATTAATGGACGATATGTACATAAACATTTCCAGACAGTGGAAAAAATGTTTCAGGTAAAATTGAGGATTTAACTGAGAATTTTATGTGGAATTCATCCAAAACTTTGTTTACAGATTGCATAGTTTTTGGCAAGATTTAAATGATGAAATACATCTAGATTCGCAATTTTAACTCTTGCAGAATACTTCTGACATCTGACGCTCCAGAATTTGTTGATAAATTCAGTACGAAATCTTCGGTAATATAAGTTTAACAATTAATAACAAGTCTGTATGTAATAGCGGATAGTGACTTTCGCAATCAACAACTACAAGAGTGGATGACTCCAAAGTTTGATGATGTTTGTTTAGTGAAATTAATTGCATGCAGTAACAAAATGGAACTTGTTATGGTACAACCAATTGGATGGGATTTAAGTCTAAATAGAACTTTCAAAATTCATTGTGGTTTGACAAAATCCAAGATTTTAATTGTAAACTATTTTTATGGCTTACAAAATTTCACAAGGTTCAGATAATTACTTACTATCTGTGCACAAAAGTAAAAAAAAAATGTATTTTATCTTTTGTACACTACCTACAATCTTCTATTGGTAACTTGTTACTTTTTATAAGGTTTTAAAAGTTCCTTAATATATGCAATATGAACTGAATTTGCCGTGCCCGTTTTTAAAACAAAAAAAAATGGTGTTTAGCTAACTTTATATATAAATAGCAGAACACCAATCGAAATAATGGATTTATCTTTAAAAAAAATTTGTGCACAATTTGTCGTTAATTATCCGTAAAACAAAAAATTTGCCTTTCCAATTAAAAAAAAATGGTGTTCTGCTAACTTTATATAGAAATAATAAATTTATCTAAAAAAAATTTAGTGCACAATTTGCTGTTAACTATCCGTAAATTAGTTGTAGAAACAAAAAATTTGCCATGCTTGTTTAAGAAAAAATAGTGTTCTGCTGCGTATTCCATCCTACGTTTCTAGTGGAGTGGTCCTCTCGGTATAGATTCCTTGTGTAAAAATCTTAGAACATTAAGGTAAAAATATTGAGATTTGGCCACAATTACAGTCGAACTTCGATAACTCGAACAACCATATGTCACATAAAAATTTCGACTTATCAAATAAACAACAAAAATTTTAGATTTTTTGTGAATCAAAATTTGCGTGTTTTTTTTTAAGGAAAAATTGGTATAATTGCAATAATTCTGATACAACCAAGTCTATATTAAAAACGTTCACCTCTAATACATGTGAAAACATCGCTGCTTTGCTTTGATAGTGGCACAACTAAAAAAAAATGCGTTTTTGCGTTTTCTGTAAAAACTAACTTCTCATCGTATTGTATATATTTTTACCACAAAATTTTCCTTATTGTCTATTTTAAGCATGGGTAAGTTATTGATTGATTTAATTAAAGCGACAAAAATATATAAATATTTGCCTTTGTCATTATTTTTAAAAAGCGTTTCCTGAAAATTATCATTTCCAGTTATGCCATCATCAAAGCAAGGCAGCGACATAATTTTTGTTCTTATACATATGTATGAATGTTCATATTTATTTTACCAAAAAAAATCGTTTTTGTGACATAGTAGTAACGTACACACAACCCCTAAACGTATAGCAAATCGAATAGAACTTTCACTGAATTGCGTCTTTAAAACATTCCAATGCAACCCAACAAGTTATAACAATTCGTAATTCGGAGATTTCCCCAGAAAATTCGGTTGGTTCGGTTCGGTTATCGAAGTTGGCGCCATATACAAGCAGGGTTCCATCAGGCCCTTCGACGGTCCTAGAACGGTACGAAAAATCCCAAAACGCGCGCATGCAGTACGAGGACTGTTTTAAAACGGTTTTGGTTTGATGGAACGACCAAATAACTGTCCAAAAAACGAATGCTGTTCGAATGAGAGATCGACTTACTTAAGGCATGTGATCATATGCGAGAGGGTTAAATTCAAAGTCACGTGACTAAAAGAAAGGGTGGGTTTCGTCGCTTCGCGTGAAGACACAGAAGGGGAGGTGAAGATACATCGAAGGCAACGTATGAATTCGAGAGCACGAAATTAAAGTTGCACACAGAAAGGATTACACAATTTCATAGGATTCTCTACATTTTTAATTTTAGTTTTTTAAAATGCAGATAAAATAATTACATTAAATTATTTTCACAAACTGTAAACCACTACAGACTGCCTAATAAACTAAATATACCAAAAATTAAAACGAACTTGCATTAGCACATATTTTTGGGCGAAACTTGTGAAAAAATATTAATATTTTTTAATATCACAAGTTTTATGTTAAATTTATATATTTATTTATTTGTATTTTGTAATTTGATTTTGAAATTACCTACATATTATAGAAAGCCTTAATATTCACAAGTTTTTTGTGATTTTATTAATTTTTAGGAAATAGAGATCGTGATACTTTTAAGAAGTTAGGAAAATCACATTTTGTAGCTTGTACTTTGTTAGGTATATAGTTATAATGACCTTAATGTCGATGCTTTAAAGCGAAGTTGTTTGTTCTTTCGCCAAATCTGGTGTAAAGTTTCACATCCGGTGTTACCCCTCTTCTTTTAACTTTTAGTTCACAGGTCACCGGGATTTGCTGCGATTAGGGTAAACCCTTATGTTTCTATTCCTATCCAATCACCTGCTAGAAATAACGGAGTAACGAATACCGATCCGAAAATTAAATGATTACTTTCGTTACTTTGATTCCTTCGATTATTTTAGTATTTGTCTCTATTTTTATTTATTTTTAGATTTATGTAAGGCATTAGATTTTTAAAACAGAGTTGTACACAAGACAGTTCTTACGTATTTCCTACCTTTATTTTTTTAATTTTAGCCCACATTTTGAAAATTTCCATAATATCAAACAAAAATATACCTACAAGTAAATGATCTTCGAATTAATGCCAGTCCGAGAATTTTGCACTAATTGAATTGAATACTGTTAAAGTAATCGAAGTAACGAATATATAAAATAATTACTTAGGAGTCAAGTTACGATTAGGAACGAGTACTCAAAAGTAACGAAAATCAACACCCCTATCACCCTCTAAACTAGTTTTTCTTTTTCTAAGCAGGCTACCCTATGGTCAGTATAGCTTTTTTCCATGTGGTATACCTACAGCATTCCGCAGTCCCGTAGTAATAAAAATTAGGAGGCTCTTGCAAAAAAATCAACAATCAAGATGTTGCACAATTTTTTTTTGGAAATTTAAAAAATATTTGTATATTTACAATTTATTTTGACAAAAATTTTAATTTTTTGGGTTATTTACTGTTTTTTGAATTTTCTTAGACAAATGTAAATTTAATGTAATTTTATGGTATATTTTTATCTCAGGTGATGTAAATTAGAAATGTGTGTGTTTTACATACAATTTTTCCGCGCGTTCTAGTGCGCCTGTCTGCAATCCTTGTATTTCAGAAGAGTCCGAAACCAGTTTAGGTTGCTTGATGGAACGGAAAACTGACTGTCCGAGAACAGTACAACATCGACCTGGAACGCAAACAGGATTTTTCGTACCGTTTTATAACCGTCCCACGGTCTGATGGAACGATACTACAATGTTCGAGTTATCAAGGTATTCGACTAATCGAAGTTTGAGTTATCAAGACCAAATTACATATATTTCTTACCCTTGACGCTAGTTTGGTTCGACTGTTGAGTTATCGAAGTTCGACTGTATTACATTAGCTCAAAAGTTAATAACAACAGACACAAATGTTTTAACCAGCTCTCATTTATTTTTACGCCTACAGTTCACCCTGTATAGTAAAAATTATTCATAAAATAATTAAAACAGTTCTTTTAGGTACAAGAAAGTTTATATTTGATAAAAAAATGGTAACAGATCCAAAAATCAAACAATACAGAATCTCGTTTTTCCTAAATTTGGACTATAATGTACAGGGTTTCCCAAATTCGACACTCAGGGGGGTTTCTAAAAGAGATTACAAAACTGACTTTTAGTATTACAAAGAACTGAACTGAACAGAACTGATAAACCTTATTTATTTTTCTTTCTTTTTTCTTTTTGATAACAGTGATTTTTTTATCCAGTACCTTGTTTTCTGTTTGTCTTATTCCGAATAAAATGTCAATTTTTTTATAGTATCTGAAACCCCCGAAAAGTTATCAATTTGGGATCTTCTATACACAAATTTTTAGTCACCAATTTTGACATTTGTTGCGAATAAACTGTTAACGTACTAGACCTGCTTATATGGGCCTTTTCAACACAGTTCACGTAGTATCATCTTTGGAATCAGAAATATTTTTGTTGGATTTAGAATAAACAAGATATTGGCGAATGAATAGTTTGTGGTAGTAATACCTCTTCTTAAAAAAAGGGCATGAAGTGTCAATTATTGCCGTAGCTTTTAGAGAGCCATAGTATGTTAACAGTTTTGGATACAAAATGTCAAAAAGTTGGAAAAATGAAGCTGTAAAAATAGGAACTATAAAAACTTTTGAAAAAAAATTACTTCATCAAAAATACCACTCTGGTTAGTGTATGTTTACTCACACGCCAATTTTTTAATGTTTGATCAACTTTGATTCGGTACATGTCTTAGTTTCATTTAATGCTAACTTTTGTATTTTATTTTTAGTAAAACTTGAGAAAGTAAAGAAAAATTAAACACCAGTAAACAACTGTTAAAATTAAATGAGATTGATCCATAAATGCCAAGAATAATTATGGTTCTTATTGTGAAATGATTTTTTAACAATTTAAAATGACTTGAAAATTAAAAGTTATTAAATCTGCAAGAATAGTGTAAACATCAAATAATTGCACGGTTTTTTGTATTCAACATTTAAATGTTTATACCTTTTAATTGTAATAATTCTTCTTGTAAATAATTGTTTGATGTTTTTAACCAAAAAGAAAACATACAAAGTTATTTTTGCTAAATATCATTCCACAAATGCTACATCTTTTTTTTAGTGCGAATATTAGTGCCCCTCACTTTTCTTGTGTATAATTTTAGGTTAGTGACCGTAACAAATCTTTAAAACTAAGATTTTCTTTAAAAATTTCATGGTGGTATAATTTCTAACTTTTTTTATATTTTAAAAATTTTATCAGTAGTAAAACAAACGCTAGTGTGGATTATTCTGCTCTTTTGTACCTAAAAGTTGCACTTTTTTTCGTAGTACATTTTTAATTTATTTAATTAATTCTAAAAAAATAAAACCTTAAGCCAAATGCCTACTGGTGTATACTCATATAATGAAACAAATAAGTTAGGTTGGCTGTTAGCCCAGCCATATTATTCCCTGTTTCCACCAATGCATGCCCACCCCGATTCAAAAAACGCATCAGGTGACGCTGCATTTAAAACCGGTGCAAATCAATGGGCCATCACGTGATGCGTTTTTTGAATCGGGGTGGGCATGCATTGGTGGAAACAGGGTATTAGATTAGTTAAAAAAAACCTCAATAGGTGCAAGTTGGATTTTAGTATACGTCCCAGATATTTCCTCGAAAAATAATAACTATTTAAAAAAAAAGTTAGGTGAGAAAAAATACGCTAAATCATAATCTTTACTCTAAAATTAAGACAAGAACCTAACTAACATTGTCATAAAGTAATTTAAAAATTTTTCTCTCACCCTGTGGGTAACTTGTTTAAAAATGTTATACAAAATACCGTGCACATAAATTTAGTTTTTCGTTTTTTAAACTTAAACAACTTTAAGTACAAGTTACAATGGACAATAATATCCGGACAACCAATGGGATTTAGAAAAAAAATATTTTTATACAACTAAACACTGCATGAGAGAAAAAGCGTCTATAAAAAAACAATTTCTGCGTAGAAATAGGTTTAAAATATGCGCAAATCTGCATACTTTTATTATAGGATTTAAAATTCCAGCCAAAATGCATTTTATTAACTTTTAGCAAAAATAGTGTTTTACTAAGATTTAATGGGAGAAAGGGGTTTCAACAATATAAATGGAACCTATAGTAGTTTTTCAAATGTTTACAGATTCTAAGAGTTTTACCGAGTAGTCGTTGTATCATGATTTTTCCCCCGAATACTAAGACTTTTAGTTTCTAATATAGCTGCAAAAAATAATTTATGCGTGTTATAGCCTGGTTTTTGACGGCCTTGACAAAAAATTATGATATAAAAATCTAAAAATTGCATATTAATACGAGTATTTGTTAAAACGTTATGTAATTGCCTGTTTATAATTTTCAACCCTTCAGAAACTGTTTTTTCTAAAATGTACTGAAAATTGCTTTAATATCTGAAATCTCAAACATAATAAAATTGTGCGCATTTGCGCGTATTTTCTGTTTCTACCCAGAAGTTGATGTTTTCTTTTTGGTTTTTTCTCGTACCAAAATTTCATTGGTGGTCCGGTTAGAATTGACGATTCTCCTAACCTTTACTTAAAATTGTTTAACTTTAAAATAAAGAAAAACTAAATTTAAGTACATGTCACATCAATCAGTCCAATAATATAAACTATCAACATTTTAAAACAAGTTACCTACCTAGGGTAAGAAAAAATTAAAATATAATATTTAAAATTTTAGGTTAGCTTTTTTCTTAATTTTATAGTATGGACCAAATAACTTATTTTTTCTCTCTTGACTTTTTTTGAAAAAATTATTAGGTTTCGAAATCGCAAAAAACTGATTTTCAGGACATTTGGGGCTTTATATCTAACGAAGCTCACGGAGGATTTTGGCGGAGAATCTGTGGGGATGTGTCTGAGATGCTAAAGAATAAGTATACAGATATTCAACTTGCACCTATTTTTTCTTAGGTTTTTTCTTTATTTGACTGGGCTATGTTCCATTGTGTCATCTTAAACTGTTTAAGATTTTGTTTTGACTAACATACAGTCATTACCAATAAGAATTTGCCTAGTTAGTGTATAAACGTAAAATTTGTTTTGTTGGTCAAAATGTTACCAAATTAATTTTTTTAATAAATTGAAGCTAAAACTTTGTGTTGAAATTCTACAAAAAAAAAATTATCGGCCCTTGTATACTTATCACTCATTAGTGTGCTAAATTATGGAAATTTTTTAGACTCATTTACATTTGTCAGTTTGGATGATCTGGTTGAAATATTTTTATTAAAGTTATTATACAAGGTCTCGCAAATTCGATGTTCTTGGGGGTTTGCGAGGCTTAATTAACTTTTTTATTTATGAAAATTTAATTTTAGTGTAAATTGCTTTTTGTAGAGCTTTTGATAAATAATTTACTGTCAAATTTAATTTCATGTGTCAGTTTTAGTTTTTAGATTACATAAAATTGTTATTTCTTTATGGAATTTATTTCTTTATTTTCTTTGGATTTGTTTATACTTATTTTATATTTTAATTTGTCAGTCGTTTTAAATATTTTTAAATGACCAAATTAAAAACTTAATAAAAAATTAAAAAGTAGGTAAAAAATTAAAATATAAGAGTACAAAAATAAAATGCGATACGTCATTATAAAGAAAATTTTACGCCGATTTTAAAAATCGAATAAAAAGAGGGACTCATTTTATCTAATATCTCATAAACTAAAATTGACAGAGAAAATTCAAGTTGACAGTTTGAGTGTATAAAAAAAGACTATCGTCCGTGAGCTTGCAATATCTAATAACTAAGATTTTCTGATTTTTTTTAAACTTCCCCAAAAACATCGAATTTGGTACACCCTGTATCAACAGATGCTTTAATTACTATATTACGAAAAAAACCAACGATAAAAAATACCGCCACCAATAATTTTTAAAACGCTCCTGATCGAAAATGCAGTGAAAAATGTAAAGATTTTCTTCTCACAAAGGTATTTTTTTCGGCAGTAGTTTATTTACCCTTTGTTGGATTTTTGTGATTTTGATCTCTATTAAAAGCTAAGGCTTGAGACTATACAAATTTTTTGTCAAAATTGACATTTCTACAAAATCCAAGATGGCATATGATTTTAAAATTTTATTTTTCAGACACCCCCGACAAATTTTTTGTGCACCACTGTACTCGATTTTAAACATTGACCAAAAAGCTACGTCTTTGTCGTGAACAAAAGTGTATTCACTGAACATATTGGTTAAGAATTAATAAAGTTGTACCTTAACGAATTAGGTGCTGATTTAACCCTTTGTTTAACATAGGTCAAATATACGGTTGTTTTTCTTCTGCTGTGGATTTATCAAAGACTATTCAATTTCCAGGGTAATGGACTTTACAAAAAGTTTGGCCCTTGTACTACATATGCTGTGTGATAAATTTGTAGTTTTGGTAAAATCGAAGATGATGCATGCTTTTAAAATTTAAATATTTTTAACCCACTTGCCAAAAGTTTATGTACACCTATGACATGATCTTTAACATTGACAAGAAAGCTACGTCTTTACCGTTTAAACGGACATATCACTTGTAAAAATTGGATAAGTAGGAAAGTTTAACCAGATCAAAATTGGAACAGTTTTAACCTTTTGAAAAGTATGTAAAAAAACTAATGAAAAAACGTCAGTGGCTGCTGTTACGATTCGTTGACATTTACATCAATATAAAATTAAAAGCACTTGCAATGTCATGACATTTTTCATAAAAAGTACTGTTGAACATAAACAGAGCGCTTAAAAGCATGCGCAGCATTTTATATATGTTCCGTGAAGGTTAGATATAGTTTAATTATGGTAGTTCTTACAAAATTTTTATAAGTGATATTTTTTTCTATACGACAAAGATGTAGCTTTCTTTAAAATTTTTAAAATCATGTCACATTGGAGAACAAAACTTTTATCAAGTGGGTTAAAATAAAAATATTCAAGTTTTAAAAGCATGCGCCATTTTGAATTTTTTCAAAACTACGAATTCAGGATACAGTACATGTAGTACAAGGCCCAAGCCTGTGGTTATGCCCATTAGTGTACATATTAAACACAGTCCACAGTAGAACAAAAACAACCACTTTTTTTACATATGTTACATAAATGGTTAAATCAGCACCTAATTCCTTAAGGTAGAACTTTATTATTTATTAACCAACTTTTATAGTTAATACCTTTTTCTGCACGTCAAAGACGTGGCTTTCTAACCAATGTTTAAAATCGAATACAGTGGCGCACCAAAAAATTTGGCGAGGCTCTAAAAAATGACAAAATTTTAAAATCATGTGCGATCTTGGATTTTAAAAAAATGTCAATTTTGACAAAAAAGTCGGATAGTTTTGCTTTCGATAGAGACCAAAATCACAAAAATCAAACAAAATCCAAAAAAACTACAGCTAAAAAAAATTTACGTTTTTCGAAAAAAAAATCACGTTTTTTTTGCCCACCTTATAGATTAGTTATAAACTAACAAAAGATATATTTATTAAAGAATGACCAGCAAGGTGATACTAACTGGGAAAAAAGGTATAAGGGCCGATTTAATGCATTTGGCAATTTTGTTTCCTCTTTTATAAAATGTGACAGTTATAGCCACAGATTTTGTTACCCAATTTTGTCTCGTCTATTCCAATTTTTTTTTAGTTTTCTTTCTGTTTCGGTTTTTGCGATTCTTTTTTGTAACTTATAAAAATGTTTTCCCTGGAAAAATGTTGGGCTCATTTTATTAAAAAAAATATTTTTCAAAAAATTTTTAGATTTTAAAGAGTTTACCAATATCTGTAGCAACTTTATGTCCTTTTAGATTTTTTGTGTCTATTGCAAATTAAAGAATGCAAATAAAATTTTTATAAACAAAATAAAATTTCTTCAGTTAAAAATTAAAATAAAAATTGAAAACTCACACAAAGCAAATAAATTGTAATATTTTTAAAGGAAAAAAATGGGGTTTTGGGTTTTAACTAGTTGACTGGACACAGAAATTTTTTTGTTTGTTTAAAAGGTTGTTTTCCTTTCTTTTTAACTCTAAACAAAACACCCAGTTTTAATATAATTTTATATATCTATTACCTACCACACTTTCTAATCTAACGTAATATAATATTTTCTTTTTGGTTTGTTAGGGCAAGCTATTTAAAAAAAAATCTGGCAAAATGAAAACTCTTCAATTGACGTTTCACCGAAAAACAATACCACTGTTTTCTTTAAAAAAAACTGCTTTCACAAAATGGGTATTTTCGGGGAAAATTAGGTTTCTTTTTTGTTTAAAATCAAAATAACAAGTAAAAATAAATATTTAATTTAATTTTAAAAAACTGCAACGTGTTTAAGACATAAAAAAGGTAAATTTTCATCAAATTTTGTAAAAACACAAAAAATAAACAAAAATTGTGGCAGATAAACATGAAAAACGAAAAAACTGGTTTCTTTGATTTTCCTCAGAAAATTTTAGGTCTAGTTTCGCTGGCAATCATTAAAAACTATCATGTTCACTTCATTTTATCCTAATAACTGAGGTCTAGTCTAATTTATTTTTCCCGTTGGCTGCAATATGTTCTTCTTTATTCTGTTCTTAATTTTTTATTTTCCAAAAATTATTTGTACTGCTCTATCAATAATTTATGATTTTTTTTCCAATAACATGCCCATAACAAACTGATAGATAAATATAAAGTTTCTAAAGATGTTTAGTAGTCTCAAGGATATATCGTTATATAACTGAAATACTCGGTAACTTATTTCTTCTTGGTATTTTCAAGAGAGAAATAAGGAATAATCGATTTGGTAAAATGTGACAACCTTTGGTGCCATAAAATTTTTGTTTAGTGTATTCAGGGTATTTTCGAAACATTAACGTTTAATTTTTTTTTTATATTTGGCACCTACCTATGTATTTTATAACTGAATAAGCAAACTAAAAAGTACCCCTAAGTGCTTTGATAAAAAAAATTAAAATTATCATAAATTTACCTCTAAAAAACTCACCCAATATTTTTTGACAACCTGTAAAACCAAAATATCTTAAAATTTTAAATGCTTATATTTTGGAAACTACATACGATATTTCATAGTGTTCAGAATTTTCGTAAAGCTTATTTTTTTAAGGAATTAAAACATTAAAAAACAACTCGGTACATGATAAGCATTAAAACAAAATTGTTACAGTTCTTAAAATTGTCATTAATCAAATCGATTAATTCTTATTTGTCCATCTAAAAAAGAACTATAAAAAAGTTACTGAGTGTTCGAGTTATAAAAAACACACAATACATATTATCCCTGACCTCAAAGGTCGACATAGAAACAATTAAACATATAGTTTTTTTTGTTCGTCAATCTCTGACATTTTTTAACATGAATTATATTAAGCAGCATCAACCTTATATATTTTATTAAGTTACTTTGCTTCCTTCCCTCTGAGTTGCGGATTTTTTGTGTTGCAAAATTTTTTTCTTGCATTGTATTGTCAACTGTTTTTTTTCTGTTAGTGTGTGTGTTTTACATTAGTTACTGTTGATGCTAACTTCATGGTATTGTGAATAATAAACAACTTCTTAAAGTTTCTTATAGGTATTAAAATTATCAATGCAATACTAGATATGATTGATTGTTTGGCTTTTTTTTAGTTTTACATTAATTATTTAACTTTACATTAAATCCGCAACAATTGGCAACAGGGTAACAAGGCGCGCCTGCCGGCGCCTAACCCCGCCCCTGCCGCCCTTAACCGATAGCTCATTATTGCACCAGTCTGATAACCTGTCAACGTCAAACAGTTAACAACTCTTGTGCTACAAAATAAAAATAAAACATTCTGACATTTTATCAATCTTTAATTATATTGGGTGTTCCCAAATATCACAGAAATACCGGAACGGGTAATTCTTGGTTTATTAATTAAACGATTAACAAGATCTTAAAAGATTTTCAGGGCAGCCTGTTACTATACAGTGTGTTTGTTCCAGATAAAAATAACTACTCAGGTATTTCGGGAATAAATAAAAAAAAAATAAAAGGACTAGAAAACATTCATTAAGGTTATTCGATTGGCTGTAGTCGCTAATGGGTTATTCTTGTGAAAACCATACAGACTCGTTGCTCTTATATCACGGATTTTTTTATTTTTGGTATTTTTGTAGTACTTGTTCCCCTTAACTCAAAAAGATTTTTTTTATTAAAAACATCGATTTGACCAATTTTTTTATAGTTATTTATTACAATACAATTTTTATTTTTTCTTGTTAACTTTAAAAGTGTTAGAACTAAGGATTTGTAAAATATTTTTAAGTTTCCAAGTTTTCCTTAGATGTGACATATTATTTTAATAGCGACAGATTGAGTAAAATCTGTTTTTTATTTTTTTTTCCGAGGAAAGGAAATGCTTCTTACTTCCTTTTTTACAATAACTGGTTCCTTAGTTTATCTGCTGTTAAACGAAGTTCGAAAAATATCTTAAAATGCTTTTGATTTTTGTAAAGGGTCCCTGAATTACATTAAGTCTTTCATTAAAGGCCTTTTTAAAAAATATATTATCGGATAGATGTGCAAAACTTCATTTATTTGTCACATAAAAATTATTTTTGAGACTTTGCTCATAACACAGTTATGCAGGTTTTTACCCATACAGGATTTTACCCATTATACTAGAGGAAGTATTTTAGTATTAAAAACACAAAGGAAGTTTTGCGCATTTACCTGATGTTTTTTTTAAAATTAAGCCTTCGGCGATGGGCTGCTTAAAATAGGCCTTTTATAAACTTGCAATGTGTCGAAAAATATCTGATTTCAGATTTTTTGGACATCCTGTATATAATATGTACATAGCCATAGCTTACTAAGTAAGTTATCCTTTAAATTAACTACTAAAAATGGCCCAACGCAAAAAATTCTTGATTTAATGATATTTCAGGTCTTTGATTCCACAAAAACCTGGATGGGTATAAAATCTGCATAACTGTGTTGTAACCAAAGTCTCAAAAATAATTTTTTGTGACAAATAAAAGAAGGAAATCACATCAATTTGATGAATTAAATAAAAATGTTGGCTCTTCGGCGCATGCGATGTTTGAAGTAGTCCTTTTACGCAAAACTTGCTGTATTGGAGCGACGCTGTACAAAATTTAAAACCAATTGAATATATTATTTAAACTATGTTCGATAGCAGATATAGTGAGGAACCGATTATTGTATAAAAAAAAGTATCAAGCATTTACTTCCCACAGAAAAACAGATTTTACTAAAAATTTCGATATTAAAATATTTATTTCTTATCCAAGAAAACATTATTCCTTAGTTCTAACCCTTTAAAACTTAACAAGAAAATAACAAAAATTGTATGGTAATAATGTAACTATTTAAAAAAAGTAAAATCAATGTTTTTGATAAAAAAAGCAAAAATCCAAAATTTTAGTCCACTGTATAAAAATACAGAATTAACTTAAAAATTTGAGTTAAGGGAATCAAGTACTACAAAAGTGCCAAAACAAAAAAATTACCCTTGACTGTGCCCTGGTACGAAACCAGCTTGGAAAAACGAAAAGCGTAAAACATGGTTTTGCAGAGATAAGAAAGTGGTTCCGCCTCCCGGCACAATGGTAAACATATGGTTGCAGCTTACCTACACAGCAAGTGTTTGATGCAAGAAAAACTACTAAAATGTTAAGAGTGGAAGTTGTAATGGTTAAGCGAGAGGAAACCTTAAGTAAATAAAGGGTTTTTCCTTCAACGGGATTGGCTATAGATAAGAATGTGTTGTCTATAAAATGTAATTTTATCTCTGTTTTCCTTTAGATTTTCTTGTTTAGCTCATTAGCTAGAATGTAAAGTAAACTTTAGAATTATCAGCAACGCCACTGTCTTGATTCCTCCAAGTTCTTCAAAGAAGGGATAATGGATTACTTAGGTTTAACCTACCTTCAATAAAAACCCAAACTTTGATGAGATAAGTCGGTAGTTACATTCCCAGTTTTTGTTAAACTAAAACCTCTAAATTAATTGTCAGTAAACAAACATAAGATTTATCTATTTGAAAAACATTTTGCAGTTTGGTACTTTCGTAAGTTAAAGTTTTTATTTTAATATTTTGGGTCTTGTTTGTTTTACAGTTCATGATACAAGTCTTGTAACAATTTGTAAATGGCAACAGAGTTTATTTTGTATTCATTTAATTTTTTATCGTTTTTAAAATTGTTTTATACTTATTTTATACACACAACAGAGATCCTACGGTACCTTCGTTTAAGGGCCCGATTTAAACAAAATCGTACCCGACAATATACGAGCAACGACTGTATGGTTTTCAAAAGAATGCGCCTAATACAAAACTACCAAATTTTGTTTGTTTTTATATTGGCGGTTTTCTTTTATCTGGGACTCCTTGTATACAGGGTGTCACATAACTTGGGAGCCGTAGTGCCACAGGTGATAGAGGAGGTTATTTATGATGTAAAAGTATATATAACATGGGGTCAAGACTTGTTTTTAAGTATATTATTTTTAGTGGAGTGGGGGAAAAAGGGCTTTTCGAAAAAAGACAATCTGTCAGAGCTAAATGAAAACTCAGCTAATTGTGATTCAAACATGTGGTAGTCCGTTTTTTGATAAAATTACAAGTTGAGGCTGTCAAAATAACCTCTAACCATATATAAATATATTATTTTTTATAACAAAAAATATCAAGAAAAACATTGCGTTTAATATTTAATAATTCTGACTGCAAAAATATGTATCTCGAATTAGTGCTTTTGTCCTAAAACAGAACTAAACCAAATTTCATAATTTTACTCCGTTTTTAAAAAAAGTTAAAATCGACAAAAAGTTTTTAACCAGAAATGTCCTCCTCTATCACCCTGTTGCCCTATAGAGCATCCTGTATGTCATTGTAGATCCTTACTATCATTTTGCATTCCCAAGTTGTTTGTAAATGATATTTAGGAAACCCTCCAAACAGTTTAATGTTAAATCTTACAGTTGCAAGATTATCGTGTCAAAACCATGTTGTAGAGACAAGACAAGAGCTGTCAACAGTAAAAACGTTAACGATCACAGACTGACCTAACTTGAAAAATATCAATTTAAACGGTCGATGCATACGCTCCTTGGCGTTCCGTGCTTGCCACGCGCATTTTATCACATAAAATACAATTACAGATGGGCTGCATCACACATAAACCACACAGAAAATCCCCTTGGATTTCTATGCCCTGTGAGTTGCGCGTTAATTCAGCTAGATGGCGTTTACTGCTGCTTTTGCTTTAGCTGTTTGTTGATAGGTTGGTTTGGTGTGTGTTTGTAAAGAAAAGTAGATCCACGTGCGCACGTCGACGGCATGTCATCCGCCTTCGGCGACGTTTCAGCCCCCTGGTGGCGGCGGTCAGACCCACGGCGTCCAGCCCTCGTATAGCAGGGCCAGATTCTCCAGGTCAGTGGCCTCGCGAATCACAAAGTCCACCTGGAAAAGACAAGAAACAAGTTACGATACAACTAATTAAAACTGTTCATTACTTCATTAAAATCTATGTAAATTCTTCAACGTCCTTGATATTTTATCCCTTGATAATAGAAGTATTAAGGTTTGCCCTCACAGAGTATAACCTTCTATTGGTTTAATTAGGACAATATTAAGCACAGTATAAGCCTTATCTTACGTGATTTTCTTATTAAAATATATACTGTGTTTTATGTAGGTCGCATTACTGGTAGATTCTTTTTATTAACTGCATAATCTTTTCCGAAAGGCCGTTCCTTAATAAGTAAGGTACTTTTTGCAGTTTATTAATCAAGCCTTGTTTTCATTTTGTACAGCGATTAAGTTTTTCTGCGATGCTTGGCTAACGAATAGGATTAAAAAGAGGGGGTCCGCATTTAAGGGTTTTTTGGTCATGTGTTGTTAGAAGTTCTAAAATGGTTCAAAACTTATTTGGAAATGCGAAATCAATTTGTAAAACTTAATGACCAGGAAAGTCCCATGAGAGAAATTACATGTAATAATTGTGAAATTATTGGAAAATAAAAAACTGTTATAAAAACAGTAAAACTTTAAGACTATTACCTGTTCCTGGGCAGTACATTTTCGTCCTGGGTCAGGATCCCTTCCTTCTAATTTCATTTTTACTCTACGCCACACATTGACTGCATACGCATTTCTTTGCTGTACCTGGTGAAAAATAATATTCCACTAATTCAGATAAACAACACAGTGCCACAAAATTTAATAAAAAAAATTATATTCTAGGAATTTCCGCCAGAAATTTGTTAGCGTTTAGTCGCTGATTCCACGACCGAGAGCATTTATCAAAGTTAGCTCGTGCAACCAAGATAAGGAATTTAAAAAAAAAGAAGTGCGGTATTTGCTTTGGTTTCTTTTATCGCAGAAACCAACATTTTTACGACAAAACGTGTAGAGATCAAGCTTGCAATTTGGTTAAGAAATAAAGATGCTTTTATGTAAAATTTTAAGAATAATATTTCTACAGAAGTGCTTGGATTTGGAGACACGCAAAATAATTGTCATCCACATATATTTTGTTTCTTGACCAAATCTATCGCACGATACTTTGTTTTGACGACAATTTTATTGGCGTAGGGTTCAAAAAAGATGTGTATTAACAAGTTGTGTCTATATTGGGTCTCGTTTTTACCATAAGTTCTTAAGTTATGCTCAAAAAACTTCGAAATTGGTCTGAGACCTAGACACCAAAATCTTACTTTTTCATGAAAGTTTCAAAAATGGAAAAAATTTTAAAAAAATTTAATGGCTCTACCCTTTTAAATACTGTAAGCTAATTTTTTATTTTTGATAGTCTATCTTCTGACAAATATGACGGTTTAAATATGTCTGACTTACGATTTTGCGCCAATGTTTGCCCGACTATTTTTTATACCCTAGGGCAACATCTAGGAACCTAAAAGCCACATCGGTAGAAAGGTAATTCAAAGCTTCACAAAAAACTACTAAATAATTTTTCTCTTAAAATTACAGCTTTTGTCAAAAATCTAAAAAACTTCATTACATGATATATTCCTATTGGTGACCTCCGTTATTTTTGCATTTGGAACACAATTCGACTTATTCGACAAATACAAGATGGCGCCTTAAAAATGAAAAAAAATAACAATTTTGGAAGTCATAACTTTTTCATTTGTGAACCGATTCTTTTCAAACTAGTGTTATTTTATTTGAATTTTAGTGCATTTTTTTATTAATCACGTACCTATTTTATTTTTCAGTGTCTTAAAAAGAAAAACTTTTAATCTCTTAAGTCAAACTTGCATTAACAAGCTAAAATAACGGAGGTCACCAAGCGACTATATTTTTAGGAGAAAAATGGTTTAATAGTCATTTTGTTAATTACCTTTCCACATATGTGCCTTTTAGGTTCCTAGAGGTTTCCCTAAGGTATAAAAAATAGTCTAAAAAAAAAGTTAGCTTACCTACGTTATTTAAAATGGTATAGCCTTTTAATTTAAGCATTTACCCACTTTTGAAATTTACATGAAAAAGTGAAATTTTGGTGTCTTGGCCAATTTCATAATTTTTTTAGCATAACTCGAGAACCTTTTAACATGGAAAAAATGGTACCTACTATGGGTAAAACGTGGCAATACACTCTTATTTTTATTTTGTTATTTTTTAGTAAAATCAGCAGTTTCTCTATAAAACGCAAAAGTGATTCATATTTTTTTATAAAAGTGCAGTATAATCCAAATTTTTGAGCCGCCATATTGTATTTGGCATGAGTTTGACAGATGTCCAATACGTGTAAATGTGTTCCCAAAAGTAAAGGCTTCCAACACCTGGAGTCAACTTTGCATTAGCACGAAAAGTGCCTGAAGACCTCTAAGCGAATAGAGTATTAATTATATCAGCTTTAGTTCCATTGTTAAATTCGCAGAAATATTAAACATTTTAGGGAAAGGGAGATCTTTGGTCCTTAAAATATAACGCTAGTGACTAATGAATTTGCTCCTCTGAAAGTTAGAAATCTAAAAAGATGTCGTTTATTTTAATACATATCAATGTAATTGTTTAAGAGTAAAAAAATTGCTTATTATGAAACTACATTGTCGTTTTATTGCCAAATAATACATTCGATTGTAACGCGACTTACCATGAAATATCTCTACAGAGATTTTCTAAATATCGAACAAAAACTAAATTAATTTTTTTCAAACAATTGAAATATTGTCGAGATCATGTAAACAAATTTAATAAAATTTGGTAGTTTTGTATGAGCTACGACGGCCAATCGAATAATATTAAAGATTTTTTCTAATTTGTTTTAGAAAATGATTCCATCTAATTACTGTTATCTGGGACACCTTGTATATTTGTACTCACCTTAACATTTTCTTTCTCGGTCCCCACTAAACCTTTCAGGCTCTTCAAAGACGATTTCCTAAGTTTCTGATTCTCCTGCAACTCCAACAGTGACTCGTAAATGTTCTCCGTTTTGGCTTCGATGCACATTAGGTTCTCCAACATTTCGTCGATGTGTTCTTTTTCCAAAGACTGCTCTTTGAAGTTCCCAAAGACGTGGTTGAAATGTTCCACATATTTTCTGTAGTTTTGGATAAAATTCTGAGTCACTTCGCTGTACTCGTCCAGTTTGGTCATGGTTTTTAATAAACCTCTCATGTCTGACATCAGCTTGGTGTGTATGCCGTATATCGATTTAAAGTTTGTTGTTAAAGTGACCAGCGTATCTGCGCAGGTAAAGGAATTTTCCTTTTTTTCTGTTAATTTTTTCTGAAGCAACCCAATAGTGTCAGTTACTTGTATTGAAATTTGATGCAACCATTTTGGATCTTTAATAGATTCGTAAGTGAGCATATTTAAAATATTTTCTTCTGCTGGGGACAAACTTCCACCTTTTCTTTCGTGATATTGACAAGCTATTCTCCATTTTCCGTAACTGTTTAAAAATAATTGATCGTAAGTTTTGGTTGCTTCTAGGGTGGTGCTTCTTAGCAGCTCGTGGTGTAGAAAGTTACCGAAAGATGTCAATACTTTGCTCGCAATACTAACCTCTAAATTTAATTGGTTGGTTCTTAAGGTAACGGCGTTGTGAAAAGCTGCTAGGATTTCGCCGACATTAGGGTTGGCGCCTTTAGCCCAGTTTAGTCTCTGATAGGCTTTGTCGGTTAAAGATTTTTGCGTTTCGATTGCTTCAGATAGTTTATTATAAAGGGTTTGTAAGCCAGACAATTCATTTTGCATCTCTACTAAAAACTTTGCTCTGACAGAAGCGAATTTGTGTAAAACTAAAACCTCATCGAACATTAAGTTATGTACAGCCAGTTGGCTTTGGAACCTAAACGCGCTTGATTGTAAAATAGCAAGTTTTTGCTCGATTTTTTTGGGTTCCTGTATTTTCTCCCAAGACAATTTCAAAGTCATTTCTAAACTCGTAGCTTGGTTTATGACGTTGGAACTAAATACACCATTTTTAAGCAAAACGTTATATGCTTTCTGGTAGAGTTCATCCAAAGGTACCTTGCTTTCAGCGCCGATATCTTTTTGTTCGATTTCATGAGTTACATCAACATCTAGTTGCTTTAACAAGAAACAAATGACGTAAGTTATAGTTTCCGGGGTGACGCCTAATAATTGTTTCGAGACAAACTCTGCTATGAACTGTTTGACAGGTTTTGTAAGTTGTTCGTCGTTATAAAGCTTCCCTTCGGCCTTACACCTTATGGATTGACACATTTCTTGGGCAAGCATGAAAAATTCTTGGATAACTAAAATCTTTTTTAGAAAGAAAATATTTTCCAGGACGCCTCGTACTTGTACATTAAAAATGTGTGGAGCAATGTTTTTCGCCTCTTTAACATGGTCGAGTTTTTTCCAAGATTTCGGGATATCCAGGTTTCCCAAAGCACTGGCTAAGTTGTTAATTTCCTGGGTTAACTTTTCAAACAGACCGTTGAATCCCATCAAAAGCATTTTGCCTTGGCTTAGTGATTCGGACTGAGTTGGTATGAGAGACAAAAATTTGAGCTTTAACGCAGCTACTTGGTCTAGAACATAGTCGTACACATTCTAAAAAAAAAAAATAAATTAGCTAAATAATTAACTGAGCGTTCCACGAGAGACCAAGTGCCACAGATAAAAAAAGCAAGAGAAGAGGGTAAAGTTTGTCTTTCTAGATGTAGCAAGTGTGGCATAAAGGCCTTAATTTTAAACTAAAACATTTTCTGCCAAAACAATATTCTGATATTTTCGAATTATACATATTTGATAGACATTTCAGAGTAAAACAGGAAGATTCATACTTTAATTTAAGAAAAATTCAAGCTAGCGTGCCCCAAGTTAGCGTACTAGGCCCTTTTTATACTATTTATTCACTAGCGATATCCCAAAGCCAGAAAATTGTCACTCAGCAACATTTGCTGATGATACTGGTTTATTGACGGTAGAAAAATCTATTGAAGAATGCCACAAAGTGGCGAATTAAATTAAAACAAATCAATTCACGTAACAACATTCCTGTACCGTATTCAAATTAGGCAAGATATCTCGGTATGACACTTGATGCCAAAATTGCGCTGGAAAGCACATGTTAACAAAAAAAAAAAAGAAGAAATTGAGATAAGGTTTAGAAAAATTAACTGGCTAATTGGAAACAAGTCCAATTTAAGAATTCATACTATAGACAAATACTAAAACCAGTATGGAGAGTAACATTCTAGTTTTACAGACTATAAAAAAGTACGCAAAAACCCATCGACATGTGAATGTGGAAGCAATTCAGCTTCTAGACAATACTATGCTAGTTCAAAGACTAAAAAGAGTGAAGCCGTTTAAGTTAGTGAACTAAATGAATTATATAAAACAAAATAATGCTATAAAAAGAACACAATTGTGAGTTACGGACGAAGCAAAGCGGGGAGGACTGTGGAGTGAACCCTAAGTTTAAATCTAACTTTTCTAGTAAATTGGGTTAAATCAAAATCGCTAATTAGTGTAGTTGACTAGATTGTAATACAATAAACGCAGTGTGATTGACAAATAAAAAAAAAGTTCTGAGCCTATAAATATTTGCTATCATACAAGGACTGGCAGCCATATTGGATTAAATTTTTCCCCAACGTATGTTTTTTCCTAATCATAGTAGACGGTTATAATAAAATTCATAATACGAGGCTGTCAAACATCCAACGTACAGGGTGATTCACTATATATAGAGGCAGAAAATATTGTTAACAGCAGACCTTTAACACATGTTCCTTTGGATAACTAAGACTCAGAGGCTTTGACCCTTAATCATTTCTTAATTGCAACATCAAGCGCTATCCAGTGTCCTGGTAAATTTGATGAAAATAATCTTTTTTTAAGAAAACAATAGAAGAAATCGCCAATATTAGCAAATGAGTTCTGGAAAGAATAGGATTAGGATTTTTAACAAATTTGACCAAAAGAAACAAATGGCTGGCTCCTTGCTCACCGGCAGTTCGAGTTATAGTTATTATAATATATGAAAATTTACCTCGAAACTTGCGGCCTAAAGGAAGAATAATTAAACTTTATCCTGGAAAATATTAAAAGATCGGAGTGGTAGACGCAAAAACAAGAAACGGAGAATTTACAAGATCTGTAGCTAAACTATGCTACCTTGATGTCGACTAAATTAAGAAGAAAATCGTGAAGAAAACGCTTTTTGTTAAGTTTATAATTATTGTGATGGTATTTTTTGATAGTATAGCAATAAAAGTAAAAGTATTATGAAATCGAGATGATTCTGCCCAAATATGGAAAAAGGCAGTAATATGTATGGTCTGTCTTACGGATCTCGACATTTTTTTGTGGTGTTGTGTAAACGTCTCCTATCTTTGTTTATTCTTGCTGGTAAAAGCATTTTGAATTACCTGTACGTCGATATGCATTAAAACGCATGTCAGCAGTTTATCCAGCTGCAGCATCAACTCAGGAATTGACATTTCCGAGGAAGAAATCAGTCCGTTGAGGTCAGAAATCATCTGCAAAACGCTCGGTTCATCTGCTTGAATTTTCTTCATGGATTCGGGAAGAATGATCTTGTGGAAGTTGAAGTTAAGATCGTACAAACCCTTGTAGACGTTGTTTGTGATGCGTACACCGCTAATAACTTGGTACAATCTATAAAAATTATATGAGATATACTTATTTATTTCGACGGCTGGGCCATTTTACAAAAATTACAGAAAAAATACTATAGTAGGAGTCCCCTCAAAATGTAGAAGATTTTATCTGTAGAAAAGTTTTTTAAAGAAATTTAAAACCTAGAAAACATAATTGGTAAAAATTAAAATTAACAAAAACAAAATTTGTAGAAAACTGTATAGTGCAGAAATGGATCACAGTTCTACCGGTAGATGCCATCGTCAGCTGCGTCAGATATGGCTTAAGATGAAGAAAAAAATGGAATACTCTTTTATCATGTAGGGCTGTGGAGAGGACCAGTTCTTTACTGTTGTCAGTTCTACGTGATAGTATTAACTTATAGGATGTAAAAATTAAAATTATTTCGGCGGGACCTTAAAATTATCTCCCTTGTCCTAATTTTGGGAGGTCGAGATCAGTAAACGTATCCTAGCCGGGCAGGTTAGGATCCGTTTGACGGTAGGGCTAACGCCGCTTTCGACGTCCCAAAAAGAGGAAAGGGAAGCTATAATTTAAAAAAAAATACGACAAAATTAAATTCATTCCATAAAATTTAGGAGTCGTGGGTGTCCTTACGTTAATTATACTCTAATCGCCTGCTTTTCCTACGGCCACAGTTGACACTTTACTGTTTTTAAATTTTACATTTTGATAAATTACTTTTTGGTGACTGGCTGTTTTTCTTTATCTTTACCATTTCTACTAAATATTTTTTTACAAATTTTATGGATAATGGTTTAATATGTATAAAAAGCAGATTAGAAAATTGTTCTGAAAATGAAATACCCAAAAGACCCATAATTTTAAGTAATGATCATAAATTCACAAAATTAATAATTGAAGATGTACATATTAGAAATAGTCACGCAGGAGTACAATTGGTATTAAATGAGATTAGACAGAAATATTGGATTTTACATGCTAGAAGCGCTATATTTCAGTATTGTCAAAATGCTTAGTATGTAGAATTAACAAAGCAAAACCCATTATGAATGAAATGGGACAACTGCCTAAAGAAAGAATAGAGAGACCACCACGAGCTTTTTTCTTTGTTGGGATGGACTACTTCGGACCTTTTGAAGTATCGATTGGTCGAAGAAATATGGTGTACTCTTCACATGTCTATCTATAAGAGCAGTACAGGGTGTCCCAAATTGGGCACTTTTGGGGGGTTTAAGGTACTTCTAGAAAAGACAGAGAAAAACTGACCACGCATTACGAGGCTCAAATTTCAAGGGAAGACTTATAGTGAAAACCGCATTTTGAAATATCGTCTCGTCTTTGAGCTACGGGGGCTTTTTGAAAAGTCTGCATTTTGGAGGGGGGTCTATAACTTCGTTATTATTGGAAATATTGATTTAGAGTAAATTGCAATTTTATAGACTTTGTCACGAGGAATTCAACCGCTAAATTAAATTTTAACTGTCACTTAGTTTTTGAGATATGACATAAAGTTGCATTTTTTCTTATGGAATGGCCTATATTTTAATTAATGTTCGAATTCGTGATTGAATTCTTATCAAAATGATGTAATTAAAGTTTTTTATTTTTGTCTAGTGTGCGTTTAATGACGTCATGCGCCATTGACGTGAAAGCCTTGCGGTCAAATCCTACTTCAGTGCTCCTATAGTTTTGTTGTCTTATACTATGCAAATCAAGTTGGCCTTGCGTCTTGGCGTTTTGTCATTGTTTTCAATTGTTTAAACAATTTGACATTACGCTTTGATATGAAATTATTTTGCACAAAAGCGTTTTAATTTTATTTTTTAAAACTTTTTATAACTAGGCTTTGAGGGCCGTCAGCTGAATTATAATTTTTCCAAACCAGCCTTACTATATTTGTGACTGTGTAAAATAATAAAAATACTGGAGTGCCTCAGCAGGAAATCATAGCGCACTAGAAATAAGTGAAAAAGCTGAATATCTCCTAAATCGCTCAATCAAACTATGACATATGATACATCATTTTGAAAAGAATTCAATGACGAATTCGAAAATTAATTAAAATATAGGCCATTCCATAAGAAAAAATGCAACTTTATGTTATATCTCAAAAACTAAAAGTGACAGTTAAAATATAATTTAGCGGGTGAATTCCTCGTAACAAAGTCTATAAAACTGCAATTTACTCTAAATCAAAATTTCCACTAATAACGAAGTTATAGACCCCCTTCAAAAATGCAGACTTTTCAAAAAGCCCCCGTAGCTCAAAGACGAGACGATATTTCAAAATGCGGTTTTCACTATAAGTCTTCTCTTGAAATTTGAGCCTCGCAATGCGTGGTCAGTTTTTCTCTGTCTCCCCTAGAAGTACCTTAAACCCCCTAAAAGTGCCCAATTTGGGACACTCTGTACATCTAGAAATTGCTGATAAATTAAATACTAATTCAGCTATTATGGCTATAAGAAGATTTGTATCGAGAAGAGGACAGCCACAGGCCACATTGTATTTGGAGTGACAATGGTACTAATTTGACTTCAGCTGATAAAGAGCTAAAAAAGGAACTGAACGAAATAGATAATGAAGAACTTAAAAGAAATTGTTTATGTCAAAATATTGAATGGAAATTTATAGCACCAGCGAGTCCTCACATGGGAGGAAGTTGGGAAAGAATGGTACGAACAGTAAAGCAAAGTTTAAAAATAATCTTGAAAGAAAGAATTCCAAAATTTGAAGTTTTACAAACCGTTATGGCAGAAGCTGAACATATAGTCAATAGTCGACCTCTTACATATGTTTCTGCAGATGAAAATGACCTAGAGAGCCTGACGCCTAATCATTTTTTAATCGGAACTTCAAGTATAGTTAAACCACCTGGACTTTTTCAAGAAAAATTTGATCTGAGACGACAATGGAGATTTGCCCAACAACTAGCAGATAGATTTTGGAAACGTTGGGTCCAAGAATATATACCGACTTTGTCTACGAGATCTAAATGGATTCAGCAGGGTAGAAATCTTCAAGTAGGAGACATAGTAATTTTAATGGAAAACCAGTTGCCGAGAAATAATTGGAGAGTTGCAGAAATACATCCAGGAAAAGATAAGAGCGATTTCCAAAATCTGCCCAATAATATATACAGAGGGAAATGACTTTCAGGGGGGAGAAATGTTAGATTGATCACTTAGTAGTTTGATATTTGATTAATCACTTTGTAATTTGTTGTTATTTTTTGATAGTTGATTTTTGATTGATAGATTTGAATAGTCAAAAAAAAATATAGAATTTGAATTTATATAAAAATAGTTTTGATTGCAAAATAGTTCAGATATAGTCATACAAATAGAAAAACCAACAACTTTATTTCTCAGAACCTTTCAAGATAAGAAGATCATTCTGCTGACTTGCGTCTCTCTTGGAATAAACAACACGTGCATTCCTGCCGAATTGCACTTTAGTTCTAAGAAGTTTAAATCTAGAATATTAAGGAATTATTCCATTGCTTAATCAGCACCTTTTCTTTATATAAACTAAAATCATTGTAATGTTAAGTCATTCTCTTTAGAATCGTTCTTAAGTACACGTTCAATTATAACGTTTAAGTCCTATATTGTATTTATCAAAATAAAGTTTTTTAAAAAGTTAAAAGTAAACTTTAAAGTATAACATTTGGCGCAGTCGTACGGATAGTTTAACACACGCGAAAACACGAGTATTCTAATTCGCGAGTGGTGAAGCTCCAGCTCTTTAAGCTATCAAGAATCTACAGCAACCAAAAAGTTAAACAGCAACAAAGAAGTTACATAGAAACTAAGAAGTTACACAAGCAACAAAGAAGCTAGACAGCAACCAACCAAGCGTCCTCGCAACCAACGGATACGGAAGGAACACCCAGTGAAGCCCCTGGTAGCCAAACACGTGGAGACAAATGGTCCTGCTAAAGCTTTTGTGAGTAAGACAATTGAATCATCACGTTTTATTTTTTTTCAAATAAGTTGATATTTTGAAAAATCTGTTCGATTTTCTAACCTTCACTTTTACAATTTTGAATTTTTAAGAAAATTTTTTCATTTAAAAGAAGTCAAAAATAAAATTTAGTGTTAAGAAACAAAACCTAAAAAAAGTGTTAATTTAAGTTTTAAAATACGAGAAATCAAAAACCATTAAAAAATTACTGAACTTCGTAATAACCAACCAGCAAACGTACCAGCAAACTAACCTATGGTTGAACCTTATCGTTTATCGGAAATTTTCTCAATAATCCCTGAATACGATGGAGATCAAATATTTTTAGGAACTTTTATCAATGCTTGCGATTGTGCTTATAACATGGCCGTCGGAGATCAACTCGATTTATTGGTCATACACATTAAAAATAAATTAAAAGGAAAAGCCGCACAATTGGTAAACTCTCGAAATCCTCTTTCTTGGATTCAAATTAAACAATTATTAACAACATATTATGGAGATACGCGAGACCTTTCTTCATTAATTCAAGATCTACAAAGACTTAAACAACAAACAAACGAATCACCTTTAATGTTTTTCAATAGATTACAAGTTATGAATTCAAAAATGCACGCTTGTATTCAAAAATCAAATTTAAATATGCTTCAAAAAGATGCACAAATCCAAATTATAGATTCTATGGCATTAAATATGCTTTTAACAGGATTAGAATCGCGCATAGGTCATATTGTCCGTGCTAGCAATCCAAAAGATTTACTTGAAGCACAAGTAAGAATAAGACGCAAACTACAACTTTCATATTTTGAAACACAAAAAACTCCAAACCGACCCAATTTTTCAAATAATTACATACAAAATAGACAAAATAATATCAAGGTGTTCTTCGTAAACCTTCTCAACCACAAAAATGTTTTAAATGTAATCGTTTAGGTCATCACGGAAGTGAATGCCGTACTTTTGTGAGATCCCCGGTCTACACAAATCAAAATCAACAATTTAACCAAAGTTTTCAAAGACCCAATTATGCCCAAAATCAAAATCAACAATTTAACCAAAATTTCCAAAGACCCAATTTTGCCCAAAATCAAAATCAACCAAGCACCTCTAGAAATTTTGTACCACAAAACCAACAAAATAATTTTCGACCATCAGTAATTCAAAGAAATCCAAATTACAATTCCCCACAACATAGAGCACATGTAGTAAACTATTCTGATGAATATTTTAATAATTTTGACAACTACAATCCCTATGACCCAAATTTTAAAAATTTTAACAACTATGATCCTTATGATCCAAATTTTGAAAATTTTAACAATTTTAAAAACTACGATCCTTATGATCCAAATTTTGAAAATTTTCAGTATAAAAATCAGTACATGGTTGAAAGATTTCATCAACCTTCTTATGACTATACTTATTCACAAGAATTTTCAAATAATCTTGATGAACAATATTTAAATGACATAAGTCAATATAATTTTTATCAACCCGGAATATAACAAAATTTTGAAAACCAAAATCAAATTTTGCCACCAGAGACCCAAAATTTTCAAATTACTTCCAATCAAAACCATCCACCCCAATTGATTCAAGAAACGGAATCCCAATTACAACAAACTACTACAATCAAACCCCAGAACAAATATTCGCCTAAATACCAATCTACATAACTTAAACTCGAAAAATCTTTTTTATATTAATGACGCAACAAATAAATTTAAACTTTTAATTGACACCGGCGCAGGAATTTCAGTATTTAAAGAAAGAACAGTCGAAAATTATAATAATCGATTTGCAGAAAATGTAATAGTACAAGGAATAACCGATGAAAAAATTCCAATCACCCAATCAGTTTTAATCCCTTTCGCTAAAGACGATCCACTAAAAGTCTATATTTGTAATTTTATTTATACATAGAATTTGACGGAATATTAGGACTCGATTTTCTTGAACATTACAAGTGCGTAATTGACTTAAATTCGAAACAGCTATGCACAAATTTTAAAACAATACCTTTAATTCAAGTAACAGAGAAAACTTTCGAACAAAATCCCGAAATTATTCAAAATCAAATAAATCAAAACATACCACCAATACCTAAACAAGATTAATTCAAAATCAAAAAACGCCACCAATACCAAAACCGCGAATAAATTTAAATCCAAATATTTTTCAAAATCAAATATCTCTAAAACCGCGAACCAAACAAGTTTTTAAATTAAGATGTAATCTAAAAAACACAGATGCAATTTAAATTGGTCAAGAAATAGAAAAACTAAGATTACCAAACGCCCTAGTCCACATTAACGAAAATGGTGAATTTTATACATCAGTAATAAATCCCAATGCTATTCCTAACACAATAAATTTTAACAACTTGTCTTTCGAACCCATACCAAGTGTTCACGATATTTTGAATTTCAATACCAATGAAGACCAATTCATTGATAGAATCGACCTTATTAAAAATCAATTAAGACTAGAACATCTAAATTACGAAGAGAAAGAACTAATTTCAAATCTTTGTTTTGAATTTTCTGACATTTTCTATATCGAAGGAGATCAATTAACTTTCACTAATGAAATCAAACATACAATTGAAACCAACAACGCTCATCCAATTTTTACTAAATCATATCGGTACCCTCAAATACACAAAGAGGAAGTAGAAACACAATTAATAAAATGCTCGATCAAAAAATAATCCGCCCATCAATTTCCCCGTGGTCATCACCTGTTTGGGTAGTCCCAAAAAAATTGCAATGAAGTAACAGTTGACGATAAATATCCACTTCCAAATATTTCAGATTTATTAGATCAGTTAGGTAAATGTCAATATTTTACAACACTTGATTTAGCATACGGTTTTCACCAAATTGAAATTGATCAAAAAACAGCCTTTTCTGTCGAAAATGGACACTACGAATTTGTTCGTATGCCATTTGGTTTACAAAATGCACCCTCCACATTTCAACGTGTGATGGATAACATTCTCTTAGGCATTCTAAATGAACGTTGTTTAGTTTATATGGACGACATTATTGTTTATTCGCCCACTATTCATGAACACATTTTACGTCTTTCCGAAGTTTTCCAAAGATTACGAAAATCAAATTTAAAAATTCAACCTGACAAATGCGAGTTTTTACGAAAATAAGTAGCATACCTCGGACATTTAATTACCGAAAATGGAGTGAAACCAAACCCTGATAAAGTAAAATGTATTCAAAACTTTCCAGAATTAAAAAATCCTCGTGACGTAAAATCATTTCTCGGAGTTGCCGGATATTATCGAAGATTCATACCGCGAAAATCTCAAAACCTTTAACAAAACTTCTTCAAAAAGATACAAAATTTATTTTTTCTAAAGAATGTAAAGAAGCATTAATTTCTGATCCAATATTAATCTATCCAAATTTCGAAGAACCGTTCATTTTAACTACAGACGCGAGCGCATTTGCGATAGGAGCCGTATTTTCACAAGGTCCAATTGGTAAAGACCTTCCGATAGCTTTTGCATCGAGAACCCTTTGTAGTGCAGAAACTAAACTATTGAAAGAGAACTATTAGCAATAGTATGGTCCGTAAAACACTTCCGACCTTACGTTTTTGGTAAAAAATTCACTATAGTCACCGATCACAGACCTTTAACCAGGCTACTTTCAATTAAAGACCCTGGTAGCAGATTAGCACGTTGGCGATTAAAATTGCAAGAATATAGTTTTAAAATAATTCATAAACCCGGTAAAATCAATAAAAATGCAGACGCTTTATCGCGGATAAAAATCAATCATTTCAAAGACTGTATAGACTTTAAATCAAACATAAAATTTTTTGCAAACAACGAAAATAACGATCAAGAACCAAGTTTTAACGAAGAAGATGATCAAAAAATCACAGATGAATTTAACAGATTTGTTGAACTTTACAAGACGCGATCCCTAATTGATTATTCTAAAATCGAAACCTCGAATGATCAATTATTAGATAAATCAAATAAATTTATAGTAACCTTTTTCCGACAAAATAAAATGAAAGATTTACATTTCAAAATCATTGACGATATTTTTGAAGAAGAAGGTGGAACCTAGAAGAATTAAAAATTAATATTGTTTCTAGCAAAACAGTTAAAGAACGTAAATATTTTATTATACCCCTACCATTCGATAATGATGAGTGTTCACAACACTTATTTTATTGCCTTTTTAAAGACCAAAATGAATTTGAAATTAACAAAACATACTGCATCGAAAACAATCTAGATTTACCAACTTTAGAGATGCTATCTTACATCTTTTCTGATAGACATAAAATTAAAAATTTGCCAAAATATAATAACAACCCCTGACGAAGATGAAATGCCAATAATTTTAGAAAATTATCACTTAGGAAAAAGCAACCTAAACCGTGGAATAAATGAAACAGTTAGACGCATTAGAGAAAAATATAATTGGCGTGGTTTAACAAAAAACGTAGAAGATTTCATAAAAAAATGTAAAACTTGAAAAAAAAGTAAAAATTGTTCGTAAAAATTTAAGCAGACCCTTCGTTGTAACAGAAACACCAGGTACCCCTTTCGAACGAATCAATATCGATATTTTCGAATACCCCACTAGAAATTATGCGTTAACAGTACGGGATGAATTAAAAAAATTTACACAAGCTTACGCAATGAGTGATAAAAAAAGCAAGTACAGTAGTTAGTACTATTTTACTATTTTTCCAACATTTCGGTGTACCCTTGCGAATACATTGCGATTATGGCAAAGAATTTGATAATACCCTTTTAAAAGATTTATGTACCCTATACGATGTTAATTTAACATTTTCTAGCGTAGCACATCCACAGTCAAACGGTTCACTAGAACGATTTCACGCAACCCTTTGCGAAATGATTAGAATCAATAAACAAGAAAACCCTGAAGATCATTGTTTTAGCGTTCTGCCGTACGCAGTAATTTGCTATAATAATACAAAAAACAAAACACACGGATTTACCCCTTACGAACTCGTTTTCGGACATACATCAAGTAGACCCCCCGAAAAACTTTATAATCAAGAACAATTGATATCTAAATATGTACGCGATTTAAATAATAGAATGGACTATTTTTACAAACTAGCTAGAAATAGAACTGATCAATCGAAACAAAAATCGAAAGAACGATTTGACGAACACGTACGAAAGAATCTCCCTGAATTTAATGTAGGAGACAAAGTTTGGCTTAAAGAATCACAAATCAAATCCAAATCAGAAAACTTATTTAATGGTCCTTTTGAAATTTTAGAAATACATCGTAATGCTGCAACACTTAAAAACCCACATACAAATCAATTAACCAAAGTTAATTTTGATAGGTTAAAACCGTGCTTTGAATAAAATAAAAATCTTTTATTTTAGCTTAATGGGAATAATCTCAATCGTTTCCAGTCAATATTCAATATTACCAATAAATAATACACTATGACTATTTTATCATGAAGAATCCCTTATCAGAATTTCTAATAATGAATGGACACTTGTTGTTTACAAAGATCTTTTACCCTTTAAGAAAGCAATTGAGCATAATGACAAAATTTTAGATACTTTTATGGATCACTTTTCAATCAATAATAATCAAATTGCAAATTTCAAATCGCAAATTAAAACGCATGTTAGCCTTTTAAAACAAATTTCAAATTACGATAATATTAAATACGAAGAACTTATCTCGGATACAAAAGAAAAATCATATAGGCAAAAACGTGGAATATTTAATGGCATCGGAACTATTTGGAAATCTATTACAGGAAATTTAGATGCATCAGACGGAGAATACTTTAATGATTGTATTCATAAAGTATCGACTGATGAGAAAAATATTGAAAGATTATTGCAAAAACAAATTTCAGTAACAACCTCTGTTATTAAAAGTTTTAATACGACTTTACAAAAATTACAAATTGATGAAGAAACGTTTAATCATGATATTAAATTAATTCAATATTTAGTTACTTCGATTTCTGATAACGCTGCCTATGCAGAAGCACAAATAAAAGCATTAGATTTATGCGAATCGCTTATGGAAAGTTACACCTTTATTAAAGATTTATTAAATGACGCGTTAAACGCAGTAACTTTTGCACGTTTAAAAATATTGCATGGTTCAATAATAAAACCATCGGATTTGGTAGATTCATTGAAAAAGATTTCTCATTCATTACAAAAAAATAATTTGCCTTTACCAATATCAACCTTAACGGTAGCCCAATACATTAATTTAATCAAACTTAGTGCTTTTCAAACTGAATCAAAAATAGTATTTGTTCTTAAAATACCTCTTATAGACCCTTCGACTTATACTTTATACAGACTTTACCCAATACCAATAGTAGATAATCGAACAGGTCTTCACCATACTATATCAACAATCAATAAATTTATTGCGCGTGACGATGATTCAATGTTTTTCGTCACCTTCCACAACGTGGACCACTGCAAGATCATCGAAAGAAGAACGAAGCTCTGTTCCAAAGTACTTCCGTATCCCATCGACAGTGATGCTATTTGTGAAGCTCAACTATTGAAGCAACAAACTCAGCTCCCGAAAACATGCCATTCTCTATGCACAAGGCTACAATGTTCAACCACTTGAAGAAAATCAATGGCTAGTTACTACATCAGAACCAGCCTACCAATATTAAATGCAAGAATCAAGAAATCATTACGAAATTAATTGAAACTAATAGTATAATTCGTTTCAAATCAACATGCAATGCTTTTATTAGAAGTACGAGAATTCATTCTGAAACCATACTTCAAGAAAGTATCTTCGAAGAAATAAATTCACCAATAATCAATATTCCATATACTTGTTGTAAAGATATGCCTGAAATCCCCAAAATTCAAGGCCTAAAACCACTAAAGTTAAGCAAAATAAACGTCGAAGATCTGAATATTGCACAACATAATCTCAACCAATAATCAGAAGAATTAGATAAAATGATCAATCAACCATTCATTCAAAAACACATTGATTGGTTTACTATCATTACAATAACATTGATAGTACTACTAGTAATTCTTTACATCATTAACAAATGTCGAAGACACCGAAGAACAAGAAGTGGTAATAATACCAATAACGATAATGATAATGGTAACGACTTTCCACCATTTCCAAAACCTAATTTACAAAGAATTAGGAATTTATCGAATATCTTACCAAGAAGACCAAGCATACACATCGAACATCAAATCGAAGAAGAAATCGAACCCAATGCAAAATTAATGATCAATCGATCATCTTAATAAAAGTTGCCGTATAACGCCAACTTTTTCAAAAAGAGGGGAGCTGTTATATGAAAATATCCTGCCTACACTTAGAAGAAACCAGAACCTTCTATGAAACCCGAGAACCTTCCAGATAAGCTTATTCTGCTGACTTGCGTTTCCCATGAAATAAACAACACGTGCATTCAAGCCGAATCAGCACTTTATTTCTCAGAACCTTTTAAGATAAGAAGACCATTCTGCTGCACTTTAGTTCTAAGAAGTTTAAATCTAGAATATTAAGGAATTATTCAATTGCTTAATCAGCACCTTTTCTTTATATAAACTAAAATCATTGTAATGTTAAGTCATTCTCTTTAGAATCGTTCTTAAGTACACGTTCAATTATAACGTTTAAGTCCTGTATTGCATTTAATCAAAATAAAGTTTTTTAAAAAGTTAAAAGTAAACTTTAAAGTATAACATATATATTACAGACAATGTGAGAAAAATTAATAGAAACAATTTAGTTAGACTCGCATCAAAGTGATCTTCACAAATGTAAAGTGAAGATGTATTAGATAAGGTCCTTGGGTCTATTCGAGCAAGTTCTAGCCACTTTTTCCGTTCTTTTACTGCTGTAGGCACATGAATAGATGGTTTTTCAGGTGTTTTTATAGTATTCGAACACTGAGGCACTACATAAAACCAGTAAAAACACAGACCAAAAACAGATAAACACGTGAATGCCGTGTATCTGTCCGCGAGTTTACTGCGCTGTGACGTCATTGCAACGCCATGCTAGAAATGAGCGTTTTAGCGGCAAATTCAAATCGGAAATTAGAAAACTTGATTTTAAATGTAGTCATGATAAAATATACTATACAATTTTGCGTAGCAAATTAGGGATCTATGTATCATTCTAAACTCTTTTCTAAAATTTGTCAAACACCCTATTATACGCCTAAGCTTTTTCAATCAGATTATGCGTATGATAATATAACCTAAATAAGAATCTCACTATTTGACTAATAATTTTAGGCGTATTAAAGTAAACCTGCCGTTATGGGTATATTTTTACTTACCGAGCATCGTCAGTATCCTGTCTTATGGGTATGTTGTTGACCATTTCGACCGCCCTGGTACTGTGCAGAAGCAGATCGTTCAAGAACCAATCACCGTCGCGTGAGGTCAACTTTATGAGGCAATCGCCACTCCTATTCGCCGCGATTTCTTGCGTCAAAAAGGCTCTGTTCAGGAGCAGTAGTTCACCTGAAAAACAAAAACACAGTGTGTTAGATAAATTTAAATACCTTAGAGCATAAATACTGGTTCGAAAGATCGAAAAGTGAAGCAGTCATTGAATGAAGTCAAATTTGAAGACAAGAGAGGGGAGAGGGGATGGTTTTATGAATAGATAGTTAAGTACGTATTTTTACGTAAGCATGAAATTTGACAGATTCGCAAGCGCAGTTTGTCACACCGTCGTCAAGGTCACGTTAGAAGCCTACGTATTTACGTTAGCTTACGGCAGTCTGCGGGCACCTTAACGTTACCAAAGAATAGAATTGGTTGATTGACCGATCGAAAAATGAGGCCTAGACGATAATTTCCGCTTCCAGTACCAACGATTCTTTGCAAATATATCCCTACTTTAGTTGAAAAGACAAAAAACAAAATTGTAACATCAAAAAAACACAGTGCCGCATTCCATATTCTCTGCTATTAGTAGACTTGTTATGGTAACGTAAAAACATTCAACTTAAACTGAAATTTGGAACAAAACGTAGAGGGCTTAACGTGCAGTTTTACGTAAAAATACGTAGCACAACTTAAATCTATTTACGTAGTCCTTATAACGCTGATAATCCAGTTGTGCAGGTTTAAGTGAAATTATGCGGTTAGTTCAGATTGCTCATTTAATAAACTCTAAATCACATAACTCGAAAACTAGTCGTTGGATATGAAATATAAAATCAGTTCTGAATAAAGAATTGAAAGAGCTTTCCAACGAAGTATTACTTGACCCACTATCCCTATTGAAAGTCAATGAGTGAGACGCTAGGGGTTGATAGATAGATAGGTCGCAAAATCGCGAAAGTGTCCCCCTCGCAAACAAAATCGACGTGTCGGCATTTTTTTAAATTTTCAGCAGCTCTCGAGAAATCCCGGGTGTTTTAAATGGGAGACCCTGTATAAGTAAATGAACTAAACTCAATACAAAACAATGAAACCATTGATCTCAATTAAATAATTATAAACTTTTGAAGAATGCGCCGGGGAAGTTCGGCTGCTTGTTCAATGCGACCTCTGGGGTTGTTGGCTTGTACTATGTTTGTTCAACATATGGACCCCTAGGAATAACGGCTTGTACTCAAAATCTGTGAAAAAATGGCGGCCAACTTTCTGTCGCTCTTATTTGAGACTGCGCAGTAGTCGAAGCGAGATCTGTTTTTATATCTATGTTATGAATACATATCCACCAGAGGAAGAGACAACGCCTGTCTTGGGTGGGGCTTGGTCCTCAGCGAAGTAGGCAAAATTAACGATCAATACAAGGCCGTCGTTCGGTTACAATAAGTGGATGGTCCCGTATTAAAAGCTTAGATGGCGCTGGCACAAAAAAAACCCTGGGCTCGACAGAGATTTAGGTAAAATTAAATCCTTCAGAGAAAAAATAATTCCCTATCATGGAGTTGCTTAGCGGGTCACCCTCCTGAGTCTTCATTCAGTATGAATGAGTTGTGTTTTTCCTCGATCGCCAAGTGACTTCAAGCCAAGTTTTCTTGGTGTACACCGATTTGAGCAGTTTTCTGCAATAAGCGGAGCGGAAGTTGAAACGCACTGTTAAAAGATTTCTTACCTGCAAGAACGAATTTAAATGCATTCATAGCTCCTTTTTCAGAACGTAGGAATGTTGTAACGTTTAACTTGGCGTTATTGTAGTGCTTTTCGAGTGATGACGGAGGCTCCTTGGCCTGCAGAGTAGTCAATTCTTCGTAAAGTTTGCTCACGTGCCGAAGAGTGTCTTGGTAAAAGGTATCTAAAACACATAAGAATGTGGGGTTATGTAATATCTCAAAAACTAAGAGTGACAAATAAGATTCAGTGACAAATGGACAAACAAACAAAAATAAAATATAGAGTGTGACAAATCTTTTTAAAGGAAACTTTAAAACTTAAATAAAAAACGGTTCCTTTAACAAGAAAAAATTTAACTGTGTTATATCTCCGAAACAGATAAAATTCGATTTCACAGTTGCATTCAGCTTAAAAAAATGTACAAAGAAGCAATTTATACCAAAAATAAATTTGAAGAAATAAAAAAGTCCCCCCCCAAATCCAAAAAGCAGGCTTTTAAAAAAAAAAGGTTAACATATCAAAATGTGGTTTCAGCATAAATCTTGTCTTGAAACTTAAGTGTCCAATTTGAATTATTATTTACAAAATAATGTTTTTTTTGTGAAGTAAATGACAACCTCCTTTCTAGCTACAATACTATGAATCTTACCTAAAAATAATGACGTGCTAACGATCTGGGCAGAGTTTTGTACTTTTTCGTCCAAAAACTGCCGAAATTTCTCAAAAACGATGTCACATCCTGCGACGGTTTTCGTATCTAACAAATACTGCGCCCATTCCGCGAACAGCTCCATCCTGTGCTCTCGGATGTAAGATGCAGGGCACTGGATTAGCAGGGAAAAGTAGTTCTGGAATGTTTGGATGCATTTTTGGGTCTGCAAATTTACGTGTTGAGAAAATTGAAAAACCTAGATAAAAAAATTTACTGCCAAAAGAGTTTATAAAATACTTCATAACGCTTATGTGATTTGATAACCCAAAAACCGTTTGGGTTTTTCGGAATCTCAAAAAATACGACAATAACACAACTCGGTGCTTTTGTTTGTAAAATATAGTTTCTAAAAAATAAACGTTTCTTGTTTCAGTTGTTTACTTTGATTACTTTTATCTGGGTGATCCTGTCCTCTCTCCTCATGTCACTAGTCCTAAAGCAAGCTTTATAGGTAGCGACATTGATTTTCCATTTTTTGGTTAAAATTTTTGTCTTTTTTAAAAAATGAGGTTTTAATACAGTCTAAAGATCTATAGTTTCAAGGTAGTTTGCAGCATAACTTTTTATTTCTAAATACATAAATATATAAATAGTTCATCAAAGCGAGCCGCCAATGCGAAACCGAAGAAAACATGTCAAAAATAATACCAAAAAAATAGAAAATCAATGTCAAGCTTCGCTTTGGCTTGCCTTTACGGTGAGTGTCCTTACATTCTCCCCCTGAGGTACCTAAATGTGACAAGTGGCAAACAAGTAAAGCCTGAAAAGTCGAGATTAAACATGGTCTCGGCCAATTAGCTACTATATTTCAGGCCGAACTCGTAGCCATTGAACTGTGTGCCCGGTGGATTACGGACCACGAGTGGACCAACAGGACAATAAAAATCTTCTGCGACAGTCAAGCAGCCTTAAGAGCGCTTGATTCCTATACGGTCTCATCGAGAACCGTGAGGAGCTGCAGAGATTCTCTGAATGCGTTTGGTAGCGCTAACAATGTGTCGTTAGTATGGATACCAGGGCATACTGGGCACAAGACAAATGAGGCCGCAGACCAAGCAGCGAGAAAAGCGGCATCTGCTAAATTTTTCGGCACCGAACCAGCCTTGGGGATATCATACAATGTTGCTAAATCAACCATATTAAAATGGATGGAGAGTAGCTTCCAACAATACTGGATAAATATACCAGAACTGGCTCACTCTAAAGAGTTCATTAAAGGAACTTGTAGAAAGAGAGCCAGGAACATCATTGGACTTACCGGACAGGAGATATACGTATAGTGACTGGTCTTTTTACGGGTCACTGTCGACCATGCACAGAATGAGACTAACAGAAGAGACCGAATGTAGACTCTGTATGGAGGATGATGAAACAGTCAGACATGTACTGTGCGAATGTCCGGCTATTGCACGTTTATGTCAGAACACTTTCGGTAAACCTCAGATACTGAAGAAGATCTGAACAGTGTCCCACCCAAACTGATAGCCGGCCTTTTTGGAGGATTAGGCATACAGTGCTGAGAAACCACTCAAAAGTGAGCCACAATAGACCCACTGGTTGTCGCAGTGGGCTGCAAAGCCCACTCACATATGAATCATCATCAAATCATCAAAGCGTGAAACTAGATTCCAATAGCAACCAAAAAATATATTGTGTCGAAAATCCCTACGGATGAGGGAGGGTTATCCTATGCTGGTCTTCGATTTATAGTCTTTGCCAAAGGCAGTTACACTTTTGTGACATTCCCAACCTCTGGCAATATCAAAAATTGTTATTCATAGAAGTTAATCGAATATTAGAAATGAGTTTAAATAAGGGATTTTTTATGGTTGTCTATGTAAATTAGTCAGGTCAGTTCATCCTCACCTCTCGTTCAGACTTTTCGCACTGAATGACGTCATCGTCTTTGCCAGCGTTGTGAAGAAATTCTTTGACCAAGTCGAAAATGTGGTCGTCCTGTTCGACGTAGTTCATTTTTAAATCATGTAACCTATGGAAAAATTCAACATTAGATTTTGTTTTGCATATAATAATGCCACCATTAAAAATGGGTAAGTAATATTAGCAGATAATATAAAAACAGTTTTGTGGTAATAGCTCCAACAGTATAAAAGCTAGATATAAAGGTTGTGGTATTGCTGGAAACATAAAAAGTTTATTGCAATTTGCAAGTGTCAAAATATAAATTGACATGGATTTTTAATTTTGTTTCTTTTAACATATTGATTTGCATAATAAAGTATTTTTTTTAAGTGTAAGTGACATGTAATGTTCATATCATTATTTTTGAGACAACTTTTTACAACTTTTTTTCGTTGGCATATACTATATGTTATGGTAAACAGCTGATAACTGTCAAAAAGTTATCTCAAAAAATATGATATGTAGTTTAACTAAATATGCAAATGTCAAACTTTTGATACTTATGACATTTGCGTAATTAAGTACATGTCATTTGTACTAGCAGGGTGCCATTCTAAACAAGCCATAACGTGTTGCACTGCTTTGAGCCGTCGGTGTTTGATGGTACGGAACTTACCATTGAGAAAACTGCTGCTTTTCAAAAAGATCCAACAAAATGGCGAACGTTTTCGCATGACTCTCGCAATCTTTGATGATTTCCGTTAACCCTTTCTTAGCTATATTCAAGGCTTCCTGAGATTGGATGTAAGCATCGTAAAAAGACGGCAACTTGTAAAGGGGGTGCTTCTTAGGTCCTGACAAATATTTATAGAAAATGATAAGATTTTATTTGTTTTTGTTGTGAGCCAATCAATTTTTTTTTGCAGGTTAGAAAATTATGGTTCGGGTAAAAAATCAGGAAACTTAGATCTAATGTCGATGTTTTGTAAGTCTCCTTTGCCAATTTATTAAAGAGAAAAGAAATTAGTTAGTTTAGGTCACGTCAAAGCTCAGATGAAACTTTCTCCCATTCCCTTCTTTATTTAAGACAACAGTTGACAGCGCCCTCTACCGTTAGATTGGTGAACCATTTACACTTTACGGTTTTTATTTCTATAAATTATTTTCGTATAAATTTATTGTTTAATTGCAATAAGTCCCCATTACCTTGAGCTTCCGCCTCTTTAATAAGCGCCAGTTGCTGGTGAAGGTCTTGGAGTTGATCTTCAACTAATTTCATGGTGTGGGACACCGACAAACATGTCTTCAAATGGCTAATTAGCGTTGGAATTTCGTGTAGAATTTCTTCCCTGTAAATTTTAGTTAACTTATAAGTAGGAACACCCACAGGTTACAGAATTAGGATAAATCATGAAGCCCTAATTTAACAACTTTACATTATAAGGTTTATAAAGGCTCAACGCCACGTTAGGATAAAAGCTATACTGACCATGAAGATTCTGTTTAGATAAAAATAGAAACATGAATAAACCCTTACAACGGATCACAGCAAATCGCGACGGTCCGTGAACTAAAACCTAAAGAAGAGGGTGAACACAGGTAGACAAGAGCTGACTAGGGATATCAGGGGATATGCAACGAGGTCGCGTTGCGGTATCGAGATTTTCTTTTCTTTTAAATCTGCGAAGCAAGAAGGGGGAAAGAATTGCGTTTTTATAAATCTTGCTAATTTCTTTCTCGGGCAATAGGGACCTATTGCAATAGTGCCAGGCACTAATTGTGCCGGGCACTATATTGACAGTTTCGCATTATAAGAACAGCTCTCTTCTTTCAAAATTAGGCCATTGTGTATTATAAGAGCCGGAATTAATAGTGACGCCACTATTAATGGAAAATAAACGACTGGATTTCTAAATTCGACTTTGGTATGTCAATTTTGAAAGATCAACTGTCAGTTTTTAATGCGAAACTGTCAATATAGCGCCCGGCACAAATTGTGCCTGGCTTTATTGCAATAGGTCCCTATTATGCCGGCGTTAAAATTTAGTATCAAAGAAAAGGTTCAAATGTTAACCTGGTGCTGGGTGCGTCAAGCTCTGCAGAAAATGTACCAACAATAAAGAGGTGGATGAGGGTCCAAGACCCATCTCGGAAAAGAGGCAACAGCGAGAACCTGCCGTTTGTGCTGCGGCTTGTTCAAGTTCAGCCATTGCGAAAGAGATACCTGATGATATTCTTTCCAGAACCATTTGAAACATTTAAAAATGGCATAGATACAAAGCCTACAAGTTAAAAAAATCTCCGGAACTGTTTCCTGAGGACAATATTTTAAGAATGGAATTTTGACGAAAATATGATGGATCGTGCAAATCAATTTTGTCAGTAATATTTTATTTATTGACAAAAGTACTTTTTCCCTACATAATGTGCATAATCCATTAATAACTCGCTACTGGGCAAAAGAAAATAAACATTTGACGGTGACGGGGGTTCTTGGAAACAATATAATCGGGCCATTTTTTATTAATAACTTCAATGGGACCGCTTATTTAAACTTGTTGCAAAACTAAGTGATTTCTGATATTCAACAATTTCCGGATGTTGATTTTCAGCAAGTTTGGTTTCAGCAGGACGGGTGTCCGGCATATGACGTTTTACCCGCCAGGGAATTTTTAGTCGAAACTAAATAAGCAGACGCAGTTTTACCAGATAGCCCCCTACATCGCTCGAACATAATTTAATTCGATCACCCTTGAGATGCTAAGCAATGTACGGCAGGGATTTTATAACCGTTTAGACCTCGAACATATAAGATCTATGTTCGATGGTTTAGGTTATTAATTAGCACAACAGAGTGGTAGGTTTGAGCATTTAATTTGATTAATTTGGTAGATCTTAAAAGGTTACTTTTTTTAAACTGTTGAATCGATGCCGTGACAATTGAGCTCAGAATAGCCCCACTTTTGTTCCATGTTACGCAAATTTCCGAAATACCCATAAAACTCCACGTTATTTTTACTGTATAATGTCTTTTAGTCTACTTTTTTGACTTACTTGTTTTCGTTCCATTCAACCCTAATTTCTGTGCATCTAACATTAAACATGGCTAGGGTCACTTCCTTTTCTAGCTCCTTCTTGCTCTGTCTAGGACCGCCTTCAGAAGCTGAACGTAGACCGTTGTTGAAGGTGGTTCCCGCTAGTACTTCTCCTATAAAATATACACCATGTATACAACTTTAAACATTTATACTCGCCGTCGTGGCAGCAATGTTTGCTTCCCACACCGGCGGTGCGGGTTCGATTCCTGGCTAGGTACTTGGTTGTTTGTGTTTGTTTAAAAATGCTTTAATCTTGCTCGAACTTTGCGAAACTGGGCGATTGATCCTGATTGGATGGAAAGTCCCAGTATAAATTAAAAAAAAAAACATTTATTGTATCACGTAATTTTTTGTTGTAGAACAGATAGTTACTCTTTAAAACTATTCGGTCGGATAGCAGGGTACTGTTTTTCAAGCAGAAGTGTACGCCATAATATCAGCGGCAACCCTAGAGGTCAGGAATAGCGAAGAAAATGCTGTTGAAGATATAAAATTGTTCCGTTTTCCATGTTTAAGCCACCAGAGTATTTGATATTTCTAAGCAAATAGAGTATAATAATTATTTTTTCAGCAATGGTTTACCTTATGGCAAATCTTGTTTAAACGGGGTTTTCACTTAAAATTGGTATAATAACGCACCTCCTACGGTCCAATCAATAAGCGGATCATAAACAAATGCTTCTAGAAGTGTCAAAAGTGTCTCTCTTCCTTTGCGCATGATTTTCAAAACGTTTTCGCAGGCCAATCTGAATATACCCTGAAAAAAAAAGAAATTACTTTAATCTTTTATGATCTAATTATCAAATTTTTTAAAATATTTGTTCTAAATACATATATATTAAAGATTTTTGAAGGTAGGAAACCAAAGTTTGTCTTAGTTTGATAAACAAGCGAGCTTTCAGGGAAATTATAGGATGGCGCCAAGGTGTAACTTTATAGAAGTGATGTTAAATTGACAGTTGGACCCAGCTAAGCAAGCCGCACTTATTAAGGAGCTCGGACTGGCTTTGACCCGGCCCACAAGGTCCGAACGGAGGAGGCACTAAATACATTGTTTAGCGGGATGCGTCAGATAAGCAAAATTTGAGATATGTTGAAGGCCAAACCTCCCTGATATTAAAAAAAAAAATGTCATAGGTCTCGTTTTCGGGCTATACTTATTTAAATGCGCGCCACTGAAATATGGAAAATGTACCTTTTTGTAGTTTTTTTGCTATAACTTATCGTCAAATAAAAATAAAAAACCGATAGTAGCTTTGTTTATGGCAAAAAGGGTCCTTTTACGAATTTTATCAATTTTTGATTTATAGTTTGTTTCATATACCTATAGAGTGGATCAAAATAATTATAAAAAAATACAGGAAAAATACCTGAGATTTATTAAATATAAAGAAAGGAAACTGACAATGCATGGTTAAAATTAACTTCACTTGTTTTCATGTGAGTCGTTTTAACTATTCTAAAGTGATGTTTGCATAATGGGTTATGTGATAAACTTACAGGGTATTTAAAAAAAAATTAATTCAATGCATGACATGTTAACCAATTGTCTACGAAATTGTGTGTTTACCGGAATGCGTCAAATCAGCTGAATTTATGATATGTTAGGGCCCAAACCGTCCTGATACTTGTCTAAAAAAAATGGGGGCTCATGGGTTTCGTTTTCGAGGTATAATTATTTAAATGTGCGCCACTGGAATATAGAAAAATGCGACTTTAAAGTTTTTTTTGCTATAACTTCGCGTCAAATAGAAAAAAAAAATCAATATCAATTTTATTTAGTTGAAAAAAGATTTTTTTTAAGTATGTTGTCTCAATTTTTGACACATAGTTTTCGTCACATATCTACAGAGTGGCTCAAAATATGAATAATAGAAATACAGGAATAATAACTGGGATCTGTTAAATATAAAGGGATGTGAGTCGTTGTAACTATTATAAAGTAATATTTATATACAAATTGGTGTATGTAATAAACTTACAGGGTATATCAAACATTTTGTTTAAACGAATGATAGGTGTACTAAAATTGGGGGGGGGGGAGCGAGTCATCGATTTTGTTTTCGAGCTATACTTATTTAAATATGTTCTACTGGAATGTGGAAAATGTAACCAACTTATAGAGATAAAAAGTCGATATTTAAAGTTTCCTTCTGTTGCAAAAAATTTTTGGTCAAACCCCTGGAACTTAACTTTTTTTTCCAGTTTGCGTATGTGAGTAGACCCCTTTATCGTCTCCTACAGAAAGTCACATTTCCTATTTTCCAGCATCTAAATAAGTATAGCTCGAAAAAGGAACCCGTGACCACCCACTTTTTCTTGAAACAAGTATTAGGACGGTTCAGGCTCTAACCTATCTCAAATTCACCGCATCTGACGCATCCCAGTACCTAAACACACTATTCCACAGACAATTAGTACACATGTCATATGAATTTTAAAAAAATATGAAATACCCTTTAAGTTTATTATTATTCCTGTAATTCTATTATTTATATTTTAAGCCACACTGTAGACATGTACTATATGTCAGAAATTGAAAATATACTTTAAAAAACTCTGTTTTTCAACAAAATAAAATTAATACTGGTTTTTTATTTCTATTTGTCGAGAAGTTATGCAAAAAAACTACAAAAAATAACATTTTTCCATATTTCAGTGGCGCGCATTTAAATAATTATAGCTCGAAAATAAAACTGATGATCCCACCAATTTTTTGAGACAATTATCAGGACGGTTTGGGCGCTAACATATCTTAAACTCACCCAAAAACATTCAATTAAATAATTTGACGCATCCCGGTAAACACATTATTCCGTAGACAATTAGTAAACGTGTCATGCGTTGAATAAAAAATGGTTGAAATACCCTGTAAGTTTATCAGACAACCTATTATGCAAACATCGCTTTAGAATAGTTAAAACGACTCACATGAAAGCAAGTGAAGTTAATTTTGACCATGCATTTTCAGTTTCCTTTCTTTATATTTAATAAATCTCAAGTATTTTTCCTGTTATTTTTTTATATTTATTTTGAGCCACTCTGTGACGGTATGTGACGAAAACTATATGTCAAAATTAACAAAACTCTTAAAAGGACTCTTTTTTCAATAAAATAAAACTAATATCGTTTTTTTTTTGACGATGTTATTACAAAAAAAATACATAATAGCTCGTATAGCTCGAAAGCGAATCCTATGACCCCCCCTCAATTTTTTTTGGAAAAAATGTCGGGAAGGTTTGGCTTTCAACATATCTTAAATTCAGCTTATCTGATGCATCCCGGTAAACAATGTATTTAGTGCCTCCTCCTTTGTAAAAAAAATTGGTCCTGATGGTTCTGATGGTCTTGGGCGGAGCTTGGGTATTAACGAAGTAAGCAAAGTTAATGATCAATACAAGGCCGTGGTTCGGTTCACGTTAAGCGGATGGTCCCGTGTTAAGAGCGGAGATGACGCTAGCACGATAAAGATCCCTGTACTCGACAAAGAGTATCAAGCAAAATTAAATCCTCATTGAGAAAAGAAAATTCCCTACCATGGGGGTGCTTGGCGGGCAGGCTTGTTGGGTCTTCATGTAGTATAAATGTGAGAGTAAATAAGTTGTGATTGTCCCGGGCACCAAGGGGCACCAACAAATTGAACTGGCAAAATGGAAACGAATATGTTTTCTAAAAGTTTAATTAACAAATAATATAATTTTTTTTAGTTTTAACTTTATTGCTTTAATGTTATCTGGGTCATATTTTGGCAACCTACATTTTGAATAATATGTTATTTATGAGAATGTTGTACTCTCATTTCCATATAGATGATAGACGGGATTGCATTTGCCTAGAAAATAAAACTTGTTTACTCAAAACTCTGAATACAAAGTAATATGGAGGTTGTTTGTTTACATTTAAAAGCAATTACCGCCACCTCCGGTTAATTAACGGGGGTGGCGCTATTACATAAAAAAAAAATCAGTTTTTTTACTCAAAAATTCAATATTTGTCAATAATTGTTGACTCTGCTAATATGTCAATTTTAAACTTACTTAAAATGTTTCTGAGCAATCTTTATTTTTAAAACATTAATGCCCCCACAAGCACTTAAGACTAATCTAAATTTTACATTTTATAGGTTTTACTTTGGAGTTTAAATGTTTTGATGTCTGGATGAAATTCAATAACAAAAAATAGAAAAACATCTTAGTGTTACAAATGTTGTTGCATTATTAATAAATATTCAAGAATAATGACAAAAACCCTTTTTGTCTTATTATTATACGGAAAACTAAGGTAAACATGCAATTTAATGTACAAATCAGTCATTCTTTAGATAGACGGATTCCATGAACATAGGTCCGCAAACGCTTAGTCGTTGATCTACAGGGTATTTTTTTCAGTTTTTCCTTTATTATGCAGTTTTTTAAATATTAAGTATAAACTTGCAATTAAGCGTATTTCATTGGGCATATCAAATAATTTTTTTACCATTGTTTCCATATATCGTCGGCGATCTGACAATACCTGCTAAGTGCAATTCAGATTTTTTTACAGGAGGGAATATAAATAGCAGGTATTCTCGCACCCAGCAACTGGTAGAGTTGATGGCATATATTGTTTTTCTTTTATAAAAAAGAAGGATTTAATCTGCAGTTAGCAGTCCATTTCACCATGTGGGCAATGAATGTCTAGCGCTATCTGCATACAATACCAATATTTAAAAAAATGGCACTTAGCTGGTATTGTCAGATCGCCGACGATGTGTAAAACTTTACATTTTTTTTCATCTCTATGCTCCATAAAATACTGTTAAAATAATATTTTTCGCTTTTAGTATTCTTTTTTTAGTTCTTTACAGTCTGTTCCTGTCTTTTCAGATGTGACACTCAAGTATATAATACATACTCATTGTATGGAGATATTGTTTATCCATTGTCTAGTTCTAACTCACTTGATTCGCTTCCCATACATAAGTACTGTGTTTTGTCCACTTTCACTGTTAACCTCCACTTTTGGTATTCTCAGTGGTCTGGTCAGCAAACTGTAGTATGTATATGGTAAATCGGTCGTTAAGCTGTATTCCCATACCGTGTACTTTATGTTTCCAGTTTTTTAGAGCTACTGCGATATATTTCTTAAAAAGAGTTAGAGAGATACAACATCCCAGTCTTAAGCCTTTCGTTACCAGGAATTCTTTTGAAAGTCGCTTTCTAATTTTAATTTTATATTTTGACCCTTTGTATAGTTCTTTCATCGCTTTCATGTTTGTATGATTGATATTAGTTTGCTCTAACACTGTTAATAATTTTTCTACTAGAACGACATCATATGCTTTTTGTAGGTCCACAATGGTAACATGCGTCTTTATATTTCTGGCACTCCTTTTCTCAATTACTTGTTTAAGACAAAAAACATTATCACTACAAGATCTGCCTGCACGAAACCCACTTTGCCGTTTTTCTTCTAGATCTCTAAAAATCATACCGTACTTAGTACTTAGAGTACTGCTTAATGAAATTTCTCTGTAATTGTTTCCTTTTTTATGTAGTGAGGATATGAATGCAGTTTTCCAATTATCAGGTACTGGATGTCTGTTTATGCATTGATTGATAATATGTGAGATTTTCTAGTAGTTTCTCTGATCCATATTTGAGCATTTCAGCGTATATTCCCCCAGGTCCGCTAGCTTGTCCGGATTTAAGCTTTTTAATACTATTCTTTGACATTTCTTTTTCAGTTATTACTTCCTCTCCATGTACTTCTATGTCTCTCCTCAGAGAGAGAGAGAGAGAGAGAGAGAGAGAGAGAGGCTGACAGATATTCGGGTCTTGTTTCCTGCAGCAGTCCCTTCTAGTGTTCTTTTGTCCATTGTTCTGGTTTGATGATCTTAATGTTTACTTTTTCTTTTGTTGGGCTTTTTACCGCAAAAATGAATTTCCATACTTCTGAACGTTGCCTACCTCCTACATGAGTATTTATATCGTGCCATTTGCGCTCAAACATTTTATTTGTTTCCGTGCGTATCAAATTTCTTAGCTGCCTTCTGATTTTTCTGTAAATTTCTAGGTCTCTTTGGACTTTAGTACTCATCAAGTTGGTCGAAGAACATGTTTTGTAGCTACTCTTTCGTCATCTGCTGGTGCGTAGGCTGTTATTATGCTTATAGTATGTCCAAGCATCTTTATGTTAACTCGGAGTATGTTTTCATTAATGCACTCAAAGTCTGTACTATTATTTTTGAGGTTTTTCTTTATTAATAAAGACACCCCTCTGCCTGCTCTCCTTGGTTTTGGGACGTTATTTTTGGCCTTAAAAAATTTGCATGGCATCCTTTCTGTATAAAATTTAAAGACATAAAAAAATTAATGACGGATCTAATAGCTTTCTAGCATATTACCACACTCCAAGTGAACTCCACGCTATATCAGCCTTGAAAACAGTTTAATTGTAAATATCTCAGAAATGAAAACTCCTATGAAGTTTTTGGTTATAACACAAATTATTGAGAAAAATGAGTTTTAGTATATTCAAAATATTGATGCGATGCTCCGTTTTAATAAAGTTAGCATTTTAAAATTTTTTTAGCTGTCTGCATTAATAAATTTTAAACAAACTCGTTACAGTGTCGAACACAATTTTTCATGAAAAGCTCAGGAAAATGGGTTCAGTAATTCCGCAGCTATCGTGGGCCGGACAGTCACGCACACACACGGACAGACGTCACGACGACATTGCTAATTATAAAAATAATGGTTTGATTGGGGTTTAGTGTGTTTTTTATTATTTTTTCATCTTAATGGGCGTTAAAAATGTTGATGTTAAAGCTGTTTGCATAGTGACAGCCAAAAAGGCTTTATGCTTTTTTCATTGTATAAATAGACAAGACAAAGCAAAACAGAGTTAAGTTATGGCGCCGAGCTGCCTCCGACGCGATTCTTTTAATTAAAAACTAGTTAGACGCACATCACTACTCATTAATTTGAAAAACGATCATGCTTTAATACAGTGTCATCCATATTGCCTTTATAAATCAAAAATTCTGATGCAAGTTTACGGTCCTACGTTATTGCTTTTCGTCATTATTATTGGGCCTTCTATTATACCGCCAAGTTATTAAGCAGTTTAAGCTAAACAATCCGTATTACGTCAACGTATCCACAGCTGACAGGATTTTTTCTTCTTCAAGTGGCATTACAACCCCTGGCTTTTGAACGATGTGATAGTTCTCATCACATGGTTTGACCATTTAAATTAGTTCCGAGCCGTCACGTGCTTTGCGAAAAGACCTCCATTGCGCAAGCTTGTCCTACGATCCGACCGAGAAACGTTTAGTCGGTACGGGGCAGGAGAACAGATTTCACTTCAAACGCGTAAAATTCACTAACTCTGAAGAGCGGGCGACTATGCCATTGGTCGAGACAAGTCATTTCGCACAACACGCGACCGCTTGGAGTTTGCTATTGGTCAAAGCGTGTGATGTGGATGGTCACATCGTTCAAGACCCAGAATAGCTACCCTGGTGGGTTTTAGCCTGATTAACCCGAGCTTCTTCGCCATCTTCTTATTCCCATATTCTTGACGTCTTCGGCATCTTCGTTAGGCAATTATATTATTGTAAAGGTGCACTCAGTCCATTATTATTCCATGTTAAATTTGAAAATTTGAAAGCAAATATCTCAAAAACTAATCGATGGATTTTCGAAATTTTTACACGGTTGTAAAGATATTCAAGAGAATTTCAGAACAAGGTATGACTAGACCCACTTTCCCTATTCAAAATATAGTGGTAAAGTATAACCCTCGAAGATGGTGCGTGCTACAACAATTTCAAGATAATCAAAAAGTGTCCGCCTCGTAAACAAAATCGTCATGCTCGAGCGTTTCTCTGAATTCGCACAAAAAATATCCAAAAACACCTGTTACCTTTTAGTTGGGACACCATGTATAATTGGCTTGCTGTTAATTCCTTGGACAATGTATAAATGGAGTGACTTCGATTGACATTAACGCTAATTCAGCGATTAAAATTTATAACTAGAACCAAAGTAGTATTACGGGGCTTTTTCGTGTATACTTTTTATAGTAAAGGAGAACAGGCACGGTGTAAGTGCAACCAATTACACAACTAACCCAATAAAGTTAATAACAACAGCGGACAGATGGCTCTGCCGTGTATTCATGTACTTCCAATGGTGACAAGGCAGAGCCATCTGTCCGCTGCTGTTATTAAGTTTGTTGGGTTGCAGACACAGATTACTAACCACAGAAATAGATTGGACACCCCCATGTTAAACTGTTAATACAATTAATGGCATTTGAACAGCGCCATCCCATAGCTGTCTGTTTGAACTAATTTTTGCGCTCTGCGCCTTGTATATTATTATACAGGTCAGTTAGTTTTTAATTTTATGTTGAAATTCTTTGTTTTTTGAAAGATAATAAAATTATGTCAAAAAAAATAAGTCCAAATTTTGCATAATAGAATAACAATTTATTTTAATCATAATTTATATTAGTATGAATACAATAAAAATCAGTAACTATTACACTTACACCGAACCGAACCGTAACACAACAAGCACCTCTCATTCTAAACCCTTTTTGAGAGAAGTCATCGCTCTGCTCTGCAAGATTTCACTTTCCCGTGATAAAACGCAAACACACCGATTTTTTTTTAGATTTTTATCTCAAAAGAAATGTGTTACAAACAAACAAAATTCCACTTCAACGCGAACATAAAAAAAATCTTCGTGAAAAACAAATTTGACAAGTTTTATGAGTTTTATCGATGTGACAAATTCAAATTCCAAAAGACATTTAAAGACACGCAGGATACAGGACTTAACGGTGCATTTTCTGCTGGGATAGCGCCATCGCGGAGCTGTCGTCCTGAACTAAAAATACGGGGTGTAGCGCTAAAAATATTTGGCGGGAAAGCCGATTTGTCATTACTATTTTTTAATTGGTGTACTGTGGTTGCAGATCTAGGGGTTGTGTAATTATTGGTGCAACCTATACCGTGTCAACGGTTTCACATATATATTAAATTTTTCGATACTACGGCTGTACGACAGCTACAGGAGTGCATTTTTCGGACGCCGCCGTCATTTTCGTGAAAAGCTTATAAATTACATTGAGGAAGGTAATATATTCGGGAAATAAAATAAAAAGGGTAAACGGTGATATCTGACAAACACATACACAGAGACTTAGAATATTCGATTAATATTTGTGGTCATGGTGAGGTAAGATAACAAAAAATAAGCATAACAGAACAGCTGACAAAGTTGTCAAATTTATAAGCATTTGAAAATGTCTCTATTGTTATCCTGCTTTGTTCCTGATACGTTACAGGCTATGACGCTATAGACGCGATTGAATTTTCTAATAAAATAACTAGTTTTTACCAGTTATAGCAAACACGTGGTGAGAGTTAGCTGCGAGTCTTATGTTTAAGCTCTACTATTATGCTTTGACGTTATATACAACAGACATCATAGCAAACAAAATGTTAATTCCCAAAATATTGCCAAATTTATCTGTTACTTTTGATACTATATATAGGTGAAGGCTATCTTTTTCATTATAAATATACTATGTTACTAGCATTTCTCAGGTGCAAAAAATTCAGTGGAGCAGAGAGGGAGGAGAAAAGAGTAAAATGGTGTTGAAAAAATCTTAAAGCGTGTGCAGAAAGAATTTTTGAAATCGCTCTATATTTGTGAAAGTTATAGCTACAACTTTTATTAATAAGGAGGGAGAAGAAGAGAGGGAGGGGGAAACTAGTAAAATGGTATTGGAGAAAAAGTCTTAAAGCTTGTGCAGAAAGAATTTTTGAAATCTTTTTAGAGGGTGGGGGACTGACAGGATGGGAGATGGGTGGGAGCAGGGAGGACTACAAAGTAATTACAGCAAATTAGAGGACATTTGCAATGGGTTATCAAAGGCGTTTCATTAAAATCGCCTGAAATTTAGGTAATTTGTATGCCTTAAAGCCGACATCATGTGTCAAAATGGCGTCTGACGACCACCATAGTCACTCCTGTTTAAAAAAATATAGCGTATAGCACCTTCGGGGTCAGTGGCAATTTAACGACACCTTTTTGGTCAAAATCGGTTCAGCCGTTTAGCGCGACACAAACATACATATTTACATACATACATATACTACTACTATGTCGGTTTAGAACGTTTTTCTACGCTGTCCAACGCCTATTCTCCACCTCCTTCGATCCTGACAATCATCTTCCGTCAGGTTTTTTTGACTCATTGATCTTTGGATTGACTGTTGCCATTCCAGTTTAGGACGCCCTCTTTTTCTGCGCCCTATTGGTTGCCATTCTAGGACCTGCTTTGGTAATCGTTTGTCGTTCATCCGTTGTACATGGCCGTACCATATCAGTTGTCACTCTTTCTTTTATGATCTCATTTCTTATATGATCTGTTCTAGATATTCTCATTGATCTTCTTATTCCATCCATTTCGACACTTTCCATTTTTGTTTTGTCTCTATTCCATACAGCAGCGTGCTTTTCACCATTGTTTCATATATGTTAAATTTTACATTCTTTTTTATCTCTCTGCTCCATAAAATACTGTTAAGACAACCAATTACCTTTTTTGCTTTTACTATTCTTTTTTCTAGTTCTTTACAGTCTGTTCCTGTCTTATCAAATGTGACACCCAAGTATACATACTCATTGCATGGAGATATTGTTTGTCCATTGTCTAGTTCTAACTCACTTGATTCGTTTCCACTTCACTGTTAACTTTTGGTATTTTTCCGTTAACTTTCTCATCATATACTCCATGTCTTCTTTATCATAAGCTACAATTACTTGGTCGTCAGCAAACTATAGTGTGTACAGCGTGTCCCATTTTCGATGGGATTAAATGGGAAACTCGGTTATTATTAAAGATATTGATTTTCTGATTGCACCTTACCGTGCTCTTGTTTTGAGCCCTTAAAAATGTCGTAATCAGATTTTTGCTATACCCCGTAGTTTCGCTAATACAGGGAGTTTTTGAAAAAACTGTATTTTTAAAAATCCCTTGTATCTCGCTTATTTTGCGAGATACTTTTATTCTGTAAAAACAGTTTTATGGCAACTTTTTTAGAAGAAAATAATGACGTCAATATTTTTAAATATTTTTTAGTTTTTGAGATATGGTATTTATCATAAAAAAATTAAATACGGACCTGGATTTTTTTTATTACTATTTTGATTGGTTTCATGCTAGTATTATCATAAAATAATAAAAAATTTAAAAATTTTTGGTTTAAGGTCAAAAAAAATATTTAATTCTTAAAAAAAAATTAGTCCGAACCTGGATATTTCCAACATAAATATAAACTAAAAATTGCTAGTTAAACAATTTTTAGTTTAACTGTTTTGATACTTAGCATATTAAAATGATTTTACGTTAATTTACAGATTTATTTGAAACAAAGTCTACGAAAAATACAAAAAAAAAACAAATTATAAAAAATAACTAATTTTCTGATTACCATTTTGTGTAAGACATTGTTGGCATTTTTGAGTAATTTTTCTTAACGCATTTTGCATAAAAATATTTCTGCCATTTAAATATTGGGATTTTGTTGCTTGAATGAAGCAGTCACATTTTTCAAAATCTGGATATGGTCGATTTCTAGCCAGTTTAAAATAATTGTAAGCCATTCACAAAAATGACAAGTAAAATGACAATGTCAATTCCCCGCTTTTGTTTTGTAAATTTCACGACCTGCTGTTCGGTTATCAAATAATTAGTATGATATTATTTTTGTAACTTTTTAACGTTTTTTACTTTATTTATAAATCTTTTAATTATCATTTCAAAACAGATAAACTAAAAATCGTTCAACTAGTGTGTCTTGCAATTTTTAATTTATAATTACGTTGGAAATTTCCAGGTTCGGACTATAACTTTTTTTTCAAATATTAAATAGTCTTTTTAAACCTTAAATCAAAAAAATATTAAAGTTTTATCATTTTAAGGTAATAATAGCATGGAACTAATCAAAGTGTTAATAAAAAAAATCCAGGTCCGTATTTAATTTAAAAACTAAACAATATTTTTAAAAATTGACAACGTCATTATTTTGCTCTAAAAAAGTTGCCATGAAAAGGTTTTTACAGAATAAAAATATCTTGCAAAATAAGCGAGATACAAAGAATTAATTAAAATGCAATTTTTTCAAAAACTCCCTGTATTAGCGAAACCACGGGGTATAGCAAAAATCTGATTACACCATTTTTAAGGGCTCCAAAAAAGAGCACGGTAAGGTGCAATCAGAAAATCGATATCTTTAATAATAACCGAGTTTCCCATTTAATCCCATCGAAAATGGGACACGCTGTATATGGTAAATCGGTTGTTAAATTGTATTCCCATGCCGTGTACTTTACGTTTCCAGTTTTTTAGAGCTACTGCGATATATATTTTAAAAAGAGTTGGAGAGATACAACATCCCTGTCTTAAGCCTTTCGTTACCTGGAATTCTTTTGAAAGTCGATTTCCAATTTTAATTTTAGATTTTGACCCTTTGTAAAGTTTTTTTATCGCTTTTATATATGTATGATTGATCAAGGCCAATACAAAAATAGAGGCCACGACCCTGAAAAAATCAGCTGTTCTCCCGGGGCTGAATTTTACATTGGGTCTTATGGGAGGTCAGACGTTTTTTTATGATATTTTCAAAATGGCACTACAGATTTCCGCAAAACTTCAGTGAAATATTCTCAGACACCATCCCGATATTACACCAAATGTTTGTAAGGAAGCAACATGATTAAAAGGTTAAAATCTTCAAGATTTAGCATTCCTTATTTTGAATTCAAATTACCCGCCATGTACCACATGCCAACTGTTATATTTGAGATGTATTTGACTTTGTCATATGTGATTGTCACATTCGCTTCTGCTTTAAACTTAATTTTTGTGTGAGCTAATGAAGCGGCTATGAAAAATTAGGGCTTACTATACATTAAAAAAAAATTGTTCTGCCAGAATAAAGTAAAAACAATCTCAAAAACGGCTTTCTCTACATTAAAAAAAAATTGTCCTGCCAGAATAAAGTAAAAACAATCTCAAAAACGGCTTTATTTAACAAAAAATCAAATATCCATGAACCGTCATTCCAACTTCAAAATTTTAAAGACAATCAGCTGTGTCGTAACGTGACCATCAAAAAAAAATCAGCCCCGGATGTGACGTCAACAAAGTGGAGGATCGTGGCCCGTCCATTTTGATAGCCCTAGATTGATATTAGTTTGTTCTAACAGTGTCTGTGGTATTACAACCTTGTAAATAGTTTTGGGTTATAAGTTGTAATGTGGCATGTTATGCTAGATTTTGTCAAGAGAGTAATCAACAGAACATCACAAATAGAAATACAGAAAAAGGCCATTTTCCACAGCTAATACAGTGGAAATAAATAGTTACAGAATCTAAGCCGAACACATACATACGATTACAGGTTTCATAATTATATTTATTTATCTTTGTTTGTAGATATAGTGTTTTAATAAAGAGTGTTCGTCATACTACATTTTTGGCGATGAGAATTCACGTGCCATAAGAAATTAAGATGTCCGATGCAGAAACAGCTGCGTACAAGAATTTCCTATTTTGTAATTTCGACAGTGAAATAGAACCATGGGAATACTACCTACAGAGGTTTGAGTTAAAATTGGAGATGCGTGGACTAATGACTACCGAGAATGCTGTAGTGAGACGAAATTTGCTCTTATCAAAGGTTGGCCCACATGTTTTCAAGTTACTAGTTGACTACTACAAGCCAGTTAAGGTAAATACAATAACATATAAGGATTTAATAACTACATTAAATAGTTTTTATGGTAAAAAAATTAACATTTTTGCTGAAAGAGTAAATTTTGCTAGTTGTTTTCGAAATGAAAATGAAACTGTTATTGAGTATGTCCATAGACTTCATGCTTTATCTGGTGATTGTAGTTTTGGCGCCAGTTTAGATGAACGGTTAAGAGATCAGTTAGTTTTTGGTATAAACCGTCTCGACTGGCAAGAGCAAATTATACAAAAATACAATGATAACACAACTACGTTTGCAGACGTTGAAGCAACCGCTGCGATGCTTCAACAAGCAGCAATTCAAACTAAACAACTTTCAAACTTGCAGCCTTTTGGAAGAAAATCAGACTTTTCCGTAAATCGCAAAAAAGCGAAAAGACATGGCTCTAGTTCTAAAAATGAAAACTCAAGAATCCGAGAGTTACATCCAGACGTAGACTGCCTTTACTGCGGCGATCCCAAACACAAACAAAAACGATGTCCAGCAAATGGTAAAACCTGCAGTGGATGTGGTGAGATCAATCATTTTTTAAGGGTTTGTATTAATTCGGGAAAAGCTGTTATTTTGCAATCCTCAAAGGAACTGACGCGTGAAAAGCATAAATATACACGTCAAATTAAAGAAAAAGATTCCAAATGCGACGTTTTGTCGAATTCTGGAAGCTATTCTGAATATGACAGTGATGAATGTTAGAGTAAATAAGGAGCATATTGATATGCTCTACGACCCTGGTTCTGTACATGCTGTCATTGGTAAGAAGACATGGACAAAAATTGGAAAGCCAAATTTAACAAAATCACATGACCTTATCGCATACGGTGAAAATCCAATCAAAATACTTGGAAAATCAACGGTAAAAGTTCAAGCATTTGAAAAAAAGTTAATGTTACCAATATACATAACTAAAGAGGATGTTTCACTTTTTGGATTGGATTGGTGCTTGGCATTTAACGTTCCAATGCCAGAAGGCGCGCGAGTTTGCAAAGTAACAGAACCTGCAATTGAAAAAAAAATTAAAAAGTTTGAAGGGGAGGAAGATCAACAAAAAGAGCTTGTGACTAACATTTACAATGATTTTTTTGATTTGTTTTCTAGTGGCCTTGGCACGATAAATGGTCATTTTGCTAAAATACACATTAGCGAAGAAGTGACTCCCAAGAGGTTTCGTCCAAGAAACGTCCCTCTTGCACTACAAGATCAAGTATCAGCTGAACTGAGTAGGCTGGTAGCAGAGGGTGTTTTAGAAGTTGTTGATACTACTCAACAACCTATAGAGTGGGCATCTCCTATTGTCGTAGCAATGAAGGCTTATGGAAAAATTAGAATTTGTGCGGATTTCAAGGTCACCATAAATCAACATGTCCAGATTGACGATTATCCATTGCCACGATTTGAAGATATAACAGCAAAACTTTCTGGTGGTAGATATTTTTCAAAAATCGACCTAAAAGACGCATACTTACAGATGGAAGTACATCCCGATTCAAGAAAATATCTGGTAATAGCCACACATAAAGGTTATTTTTGTTATAAGAGGCTTCCTTTTGGAATTAGTTTTGCCCCGTCTTTGTTTCAACGTACCATGGATCAAATATTATCTGGTATTGATGGTGTCGTTTGTTATCTTGATGACATATTGGTGACAGCTCCTAACCTAAAGCTTCATGAACAGAGACTTAAAGAAGTACTTCGCAGATTACAAACATCTGGAATAAAGACACAAAAATCCAAGTGTGAGTGGTTTAAACAAGAAGTCACTTATTTAGGTCATAAAATTGACAATCAAGGCTTACACCCCACTGAAGAACGTATTGAGGCCATTAAGAACATGCAATTAACTCAAAACACTTCAGAATTACGTTCATTCTTAGTCGCAATAACATACTATGGACGTTTCATTGAAAATCTTCATGTCAAATGCGTACCCCTGCATAGACATTTAAAGAAAAACGCTAAGTGGAATTGGACAAATGAAGACACGGAAATAGTAAGTGAGCTTAAGAGAACACTTACATCTCAAGAAACCTTGGTTCACTATGACCCAAATAAACCATTGATTGTCAGTAGTGATGCGAGTAACGCCGGCACAGGAGCTGTACTTTCCCATCGCTATTCAGACGGTACTTTAAAACCAATTGCATTTGCTTCTCGTTCTTTTAAGGACATAGAAAAACGTTATTCTACAATAGATAAAGAAGCCTTAGGATTAGTTTATGCAGTAACCAAATTTCTCCAATACCTTTATGGAAAGCGGTTTATACTCATGACCGACCATAAGCCTTTGAAACGTATTTTCGGAGAAAATCGAGAAACACCTAAAATTGCAAGTAATCGGTTACTACGTTGGGCAATGCTTCTTAACAGCTATAATTTTGATGTTCAATATCAGCCTGGAAAAGAAAATTGTCCAGCAGATACACTTTCTAGATTGCCTTTGGCAGATTTCGATTCCAAAATTCCTGATTTGGCTAGACTACTACGAGTTAAAGTTAAGGATTTACCAATTACAAAGCAAGAACTTAAACTGGAATCTGCTAAAGATCAAATTCTGTCAAAACTAATAACCTATATAAAAAGCTATTGGCCTGACAAGAGAAATATTGACCAATATTTACATTCCTATTACGAAAAGCGAGACGAACTATCTTTTGAAGAAGATATAGTTTTGTGGAATGGACGTATCTGTATTCTAAAATCATTACAGGAAAACATTTTGGGAATGTTACATGACGGTCATCCAGGAACTACCGCTATGCAATCTCTGGCAAAACTTCATGTGTACTGGCCAAACATAAACAAAGATATCGTTTTTGAAGCAGATAAATGTACATCTTGTCAGGAAGCACGACAGAACAATCATAAAACTATGTTATACCCTTGGGGAATTTCTCCAGAGCCATGGACTCGACTTCATTTAGATTTTGCGGGCCCCTTTGAGGGAAAAATGTGGATGGTCTTAATTGACTCACAGTCGTTGGTTAGAGATAGTTCAAATGACAAACATTACAACAGAGATTACAATTAAGGCACTTAAAGAAATTTTTGCCCGTTTTGGGCTTCCCAAGTTTTTAGTAACAGATAATGGTGCTCAGTTAACCTCAATGGAGTTTGAGGCTTTTTGCGATGAAAATGGGATAACTCATATTAAAACAACACCATATCATCCTAAGTCTAATGGCATGGCTGAGCGTACAGTAAACACTTTTAAGGAAAGAATGAGCTTTAGTGACAAAAGCTTGAAACACAGTAAGGAGATCAACTGGTAGAACTCCAAGTCAATTAATGTTTGGCCGCCATTTAAGGTCACGTTTTGACTTACTAAAACCTGATGTTATGGGAAACATTGAACGAGAACAGCTAGTTCAAAAGAAAAATCATGATCGTACTGCAAGAGAGGAACCAAATTTTATGGAAGGAGAGGAGGTATAGGTAAATAAATCGTTAGGAAAAGGCTCCGTGCCAGGTGAAATTTTAAAACAAACTGGACCACTATCTTATCAAGTAAATATCGATGGTGTTATTCGCCGCAAACATTCTGAACAGTTGCGAAAAAGAAAATCTGAAACTTTTAGAAATGAACAAGCTTATTGTTCATCAGATAGTACTAAACAGATTTATTCTCCTGCCACAAGTAGAGAACAAAATGCTATCGTCAGTAGTCCTTTGGGAAATAAAATTAATTTGCCAAACTCACATGAGCTTATAGAACCTTTTTCAAATTTGTGCGAGCCCAGTACAAGCTATGCACACGAAACGATTATTAAGCAGACACCTAGGAGGAACCCTACATGTGACAGAAATCCACCTAAACGTTATGGTGAAGAATAGATTTTCATATCTTTATTGTTTGTTGGGAAGAAATGTGGTATTACAACCTTGTAAATAGTTTTGGGTTATAAGTTGTAATGTGGCATGTTATGCTAGATTTTGTCAAGAGAGTAATCAACAGAACGTCACAAATAGGAATACAGAAAAAGGCCATTTTCCACAGCTAATACAGTGGAAATACATACAAAAGCTGTTACAGAATCTAAAGCCGAACACATACATACGATTACAGGTTTCATAATTATATTTATTTATCTTTGTTTGTAGATATAGTGTTTTAATAAAGAGTGTTCATCATTCTACAGTGTCCATAATTTTTTTACTGGAATGGTATCATATGCTTTTTGTAGGTCCCCAAAGGTAACATGAGTCTCTATATTTCTGGCCCTCCTTTTCTCAATTACTTGTTTAAGACAAAAAACACTATCACTACAAGATATGCCTGCACGAAACCCACTTTGCTCTTCTTCTTCTTGGTCATGAAAATCATTCTCTATTAGGTCTCTAAGAATCCTACCGTACAATTTACTTAGAGTACTGGTTACTGAAATTCCTCTGTAGTTGTTGCAATCCAGCTTGTTTCCTTTTTTATGTATTGAGGATATGAATGCTATTTTCCAATCATCAGGTACTGGATGCCCGTTTATGCATTGATTGATAATATATGTGAGATTTTCTCGTAGTTTTTCTGATCCATATTTGAGCATTTCAGCGTATATTCCCCCAGGTCCGCTAGCTTCTCCGGATTTAAGCTTTTTAATACTATTCTTTATAATTTCTTTTTCGATAATCACTTCCTCTCCATGTACTTCTATGTCTCTCCTCGGAGAGGCTGACAGATATTCGAGTCTTGTTTCCTGCAGAAGTCTCTTGTAGTGTTCTGTCCATTGTTCCGGTTTGATGATCTGGATGTTTACTTTTGCTTTTGTTGGGTTTTTTAACGTTGAAATGAATTTCCATACTTCAGAACTCTGCCTACCTCTTACGTGTGTATTTATATCATGGCATTTTCGCTCAAACATTTTATTTTTTTTCGTGCGTATCAGATTTCTTAGCTCTCTTCTGGTTTCCCTGTAGATTTCTAGGTCTATTTGCTCTTTGGTACTGAGCCATTTGAAATATGTCATACATACATATCCCAAGCGAAAAACATTACCCATCCTTTTGCCGTGCTGCAGTTAGGTAATAAAAATGTTTTATTTGTTAATAAAAACTCGTTTATTGGATTTTTTTGTGAAATACCTCAAATTAGTCCGAATTTTAATTTAAATTATTCATTTAATGAAGGGTTAATGTTGAAAAGCTGGACTTTCAGCTAGGCTTCGCCCTTTGAAAAGTGCTTTTTTAATTAGTTAATGTTTAATTTCCAGCAATATTGTAAATTGACAATTTATTATTATTATTATTTCCTTTAAAAGCCTCTGTTGACAGAGCGTTGTAACTCTAAGGCAGCGATAAGTATAAAAATCTTGAAGCCGGACGAGCCCTGTCATTTTACAAAACCGCCTTAAAAAAAAGATGCTGGATCACCAAAAACGCCGAACGAAAAAATAATCCGGCTTTTTGGGTAACAGGAAAATCGACATGTTACCCAAAAAGCCGGATTTGTTAGGCTTTATCCGGATGTATGGTCATTATAATTATTCTCTATAGCCCCGACTCGGGGTCAAAAAAGTCCCTAGACATTTGGAATTTTCCCGAGTGAATCAATTCGTCACATAATGTCATTTTTACAAAAAACAAATTAAGCGATCGAAAGCAAGCGAATCTTTGTATGTCTCTCTCTCTCTGTCTCTTTCTATTCCGTGCAATCATTTTTGTCGCGTAATAGTGTACACGAAACTATTCCCACAGATTAGGTTATATTAGATTAGTAAAAATTAGTCCGCGTTCGACGACGCGTTGCTAAGGTGCGTTTGCTCTCTCTCTAAAGGCGAGTCTAGACGTAATATTTTGCCTGACGTTATACTTGATCAGGTAAAACGGATCAGGCAAAACCTCTCGTGTAGACAATAAAACGTACCTTTTACCTGAACTGAACAGGACTGAAGTCGGACCTGTTGAACTGATAGTCAGAGGCTTTGTTTCCGGTACAATTTTAGTTCCTTTCAAGTGAAACTTTGAGAATTTTGTACCGAATTTCTTGACATATATAAACATAGTTCATGTTTGCGGAATGTAAAAAATAAAATGTGCACCGATCGTGACAAAAACAATCAGGCATACGATGTGTTAATAACAGTTTTTTTTGGTTTTCGTTTTTATTAAACAAACTGATATAATCACTAAGAGGAGCGCGTAGCAAAAGTTTGACGATGGTGTATAGTCCAAATTATACGCATTTGTAATGACGTCATTTTTGTTTATCTTTGTTTAGTATATTATAAACAGCGGTGACAATAAACTTTTTTTTAAAAGTAGTGTCTATGATTAATTCATTTTTTAAATAGGCAGGTAATTGGTTATGTGAAGTATCCGTCACTGTCAATCAAAAACATAATAACAAATATTGATTGGCAAAAATATCTACGCCATACGTTTTTCTCACCTGGTGACGTCATTACAAATGCGTATAATTTAGACTATACACACCGGTTTGCCATCAGTTTTGCCTGACAGGTACAACGACAGGCAAAATGTTACGTGTAGACCCGCCTTAATAAAATGCATACTTAAACACGCTATCCTAATGAGTTTTGTCGCCAATTTATTGGGCGTATTTCACCGTATGTTCCCAGCGGTATACCACTATCATGGGCGCACCCAGGGGGGGGTCGGCCCCGCCCCCCCCATGTCTTAGAGTTTTTAATATATTTTCTACATATTTGATAATAAAACACGAAAAAGAGCTTAAAATTTGACATCAGGAGGCTTCGGGCCCCCCCCAATCCCAAGCAGCGGCGTAGTTGCGAAAAGACATGATGACCTTTTTTTTTTTGTTTTTTTTTTTTGGTCGTAAGTTTTTTGAGGGCGCCCTTTGTAGCTGTCGGCCTCCCCCACACATGATGACCTTTTTTTTTTTTTGGTCGCAGGATTTTTGAGAGGCGCCCTTTTTAGCTGTCGGCCCCCCCCCAAGACACATTCCTGGGTGTGCCACTGCCACTATTATCCTTGCCATACGCAGTTACACTTTTGTGACTGACACGAAATAAACATATATCCTAACCATCAATATATTAAAAATTAAATATGCCATGTTGTATAAAATTAAAGGAAAAACTTTCATTGTCTCGGGATGAGAATATGCTACCTGTAGATTGACCAAAAAAATGGAGAGGTAAAAACAGCTCAAAGACATGCCGCTTTCCAGAATTTTTTTTGTTGGTGTCATTAAGAATATAATAGATGAAGAGGTCAGAAATGTCACAAAAGTGTAACTGCCCATGGCAAGGACTATAACCTGATGTAAGTAATTTTCAAGATATCTAAATTTATTTTAGTACATGCTTGAGCCAAATTTTTGTAATTTGGGATTCTGTATCTACTGGACTGGTACAAAAAATGTTACAAAAATCATTAAAATCGGAAATATGGTCTGCCAAACCTCCTTTTTTTCGTTAATTTCATATGAACTGGGGGAAATCCCAGACATTTAGGGACTTTCTTGGAAACGGATTCGGATTCAGCGTCGAAAAATACATAACATATCGACATTCTTTTTCTTGAGGGGTTCTGTTATAAAATATACTATCAATTTTCCGCACACCTATAAATGAATAAACTGTTGCGGTCAGCTCCTAGTTTAATTTTATTAATTAAACGTAAGTAAAACTTTATGTTGAAAGACACCACCATAAACACCTTTGACTTGTTTATCTACAAAACTTTAATTCAAGTCGTCAAAACCCTCCAAGTCCAAAAAAATATATTTTATTGTGTGTTGTTGATTTTTGTATACAGGCTTCTGAAAGTAGGATCGATCGATGATTTTCATGAACAAGAATTATCATGTAGGGATGATGTACAACGGATGAACAACGAAAGATTACCAAAGCAGGTCCTAAAATGGAAACCAAAAGGGCGCAGAAAAAGAGGGCGTCCTAAACTGGAATGGCAACAGTCAATCCAACGATCAATGAGAATTTTTGCCACACTGATTCGGCGTAAAAGCTTTCAAAGCCAATCGAGATGTTTTCTATAATCGAAACGAAAATCCCCCAAGCCACTTTTTTCGATCTTGAATTTCTTGTGTAATAACCAAAAACTTCGTAAAAGCTTTCGTTTCTGAGATATTTACAAAAAACTGTTTTCAAGGCTGACATAACGTGGAGTTAACCTCGAGTGTGCTAATGGGCTAGGAAGGTATCATGGATCAATTTATTAAGAATTGAATTTGCAAAATTTAATAAAAAATACGCCTAAAACATTAGATCTATTTTTGCTCTAAAGATCTTACATATAATGGTGTGTGTTTCATTTTAAACAAGGAAAACTATTTTTATTATTTTTTGACATAGAGATTCTTAGCAAAACGCCCAACTTAAATTGACTTTTACAAGTGCTTGGCTGGCTTAGGAAAAGTCAATAAAGGAAAACTTCCTCTTTTCATTAATTTTCTGGAAATATGCGGTGTAGAAAATCGCATTTTGCTGCCTTGAACTTGGCCTTAAATGCATAAGTGCATTCTATCTAGGTGAACTAGGTCAGGAGCGCAGGAGCGGATCTACGATCTATCTAAATCCCAAAATATATTTAGTTTTGGCAGACAGAATACACCTCCTGGTCAGGCTCTAGAACAATTCGCCGCCATCGGCTTGCGGTGGCCGACTCGTCGCCGGGCTAACTCGCAGCCGCAGCCGACCCGATAAGCCGCCCAGACAACTCGCAACCGGCAAATTTTTTTACAATTTTGGTATTAATCGGTTTATTTATGCTTTTGTTTAATCTTGCAACAGAGCTTTTTCAACTACTTTCCGATTGGCTACAAATTGTATATTTGACAGATTTATAGATTAAAATGGCGAATCCAAATTGGAGCCATTTATCTCAAATTTGGAACAAAACGGTATTAGGGCTACGTAATACAATTTTTGACTCAAGTAAATCAAAATGGCGCTTCCAAAATGGTGGAATTTTCCATTTATAAACCGATATACAGGGTGTCCCAAATAAAAGCAACTACATGGCGATTTCGGAAACGGTAAGAGATACAAGTTTGTTTAAATGAGAAAAAGTTGTGCTATTCTAAGCCCAATCAGATGAGTCTTTAAAATATCGAGCAAAAACTAAAAATTGTGTTTTTGAAAAAAATTGAAATATCGCCGCCATCTTGCAAACAATTGATTTATATGGAAATCTTTAAGGCCCATAGTTTAAAATTTTTCTCTGGCTAAGAAATAATACAATTTCTTAAAATCTATCTTTTATTTCTGAAACAAAAGTTTGAATTTATTATTTAATTTAAAATAAAACTAAAAACCGATAACAAAGCATTGAATTAAATAAGCATATGTTCGAAAATTCCACCGTTGTTATTCATGCAAATCCTGCATCGATGAATTAGAGACATGCATGCATCTTTAACCATTTGTTCAGGAATTTCTTCTATGGCTTGAACAACGGCTGCCTCAAGTTCTTCTATCGTATTATGAGTAGTAGAATACACTTTATCCTTTAAGGATCCCAAATACAAAAATCAAGAGGCGTAGGTCCGGCGAACGTGCAGGATAGGCAACTGGACCTCGATTTCCGATCCAGTTATTTCGAGGTTGCTGATTCAAATAGTCGGTTATGATTCTTGCATTATGTGGAGGTGCTTCATCTTGCTAGAACTACATGTTTGTTGCATCTTGAAGAGGCAAATTTTCTAAAATTTGGTCAACGTAATTTTGTAGAATTTCTAGATATCGAGGTACCGTCAAATTATTATGAAAAATGTTAAATATGTGTCCGTTTATGACTCCTAGCCGTACATTCAAACCCCACCTAACTTGATGGTCCAGTACACGTGGTTATGTCTGTTAAACACCCCGCAGTATGTAAACCTGCTTTCATCGGACCACAGAACTTTAAGCGGAAATTGAGAGTTTTCTTGCGATTTTTGTACGAACCAATTCCAAAACAAGGTTCTTCTTTCTAAGTCACCATCTCGGAATCCTTGACTAATATGTGTTGCATATGGATTCACGAAGGAAGATAGAGGATTGTCAACGACACTTTGTAAAACCAGAGCTTTAATATTTTCAACAGGTTGTCGATTACGATTTTGTTTTTTAAAGGAACCATATTCAATTAAATTATTTCTAAGTATTCTGAAGATTGACAAACCTGGTTGTCGTCTTTCTGGATATCTCTGAAAGGACATTTTCCGAGCTCTTCCAGCATTCTTATTACACAAAATATAACATTCATACATATCTACTTTCTCCCAATTTAGAAACCATTCCATGTTAAATTTGACTGATAATGTGACTCAAAAAAATCTTAAGTAATTTAGAAACTTGAAAACTCCAACAGATAAATCAAATAAATGACAAAGTTTTGACAGATAGTTACGTAGGTATGACAACAAACGCAACTACGGCCTTTGTGTCACAGCCAACCAAGTAAAAAACAGTTTTTTAAATAAATTCACATTTTCCGTCATTCAAAGATAGGCTTATTATTATACATGGTTGAAAAGCTCTTTTAATGCTGTATTTATTGACGTATAAATTCAATATGGCGGTCATAAAAAATAACATAGTTGGCTATGGTTTCAGAAAAACTAGAATGCCTAGAAAAAATTTGTTAACGTCATTCGATTGGCCGTAGTATACAAAACTACCAAATTTCATTAAATTTGTTTGCAAGATGGCGGCGATATTTCAATTTTTTAAAAAACACAATTTTTAGTTTTTGCTCGATATTTTAGTAACACCTGTAGATATCTTTAATATTGATACAGCACCTGATTGAGCTTAGAATAGCGGAACATTTTTCGCATTTAAACAAACTCGAATCTCTTACCGTTTCCGAAATTTCGATGTAGTTGCTTTTATCTGGGACACCCTGTATATCAAATTTAGAGCTTGGGGTGTTTATTTATTTATTTACAACATAACATGTAAAATCACAATGGCAATCAAAATGGCGGACTTTTCCTTTGATAAACCGATTCCTATTATTTTTAAAATTTTCGTTTTTTAAGATCGCTAATTATGATTTTTCAATTATGGGGTCAGCTAGAGCGCAAACTCAGCACAAGTATTAATCGTACCAAAGTATGTATCTTGAGCACCTCTAGCGTGCTTATAAATTCAATTCTTAACTTTCACATCCACTTTGGAAACCATTAAAACTCTTAATAAATAATTAACAAACATTTGACAGATAGCTACGTACGTATGACAACAAACACAAGTACGATTACATGATCCAATAATAGGCTTGTTATACATAATTAAAACGCTCTTTTTATGCTCTTTTTAACGACGTACAAATCCAATACAGCGGCCATATGAAATAACAAAGTTTGCTGTGGTTACCAAGAAAAGTAGAGGGCCTAGAAAAAATTCGTTAACGTAATTTGATTGGCCGTAGTTGCTAATACAAAATTTTTAAATTTCATTCAAAACTTGTTTACAAGATATTTCAATTTTTCAAAAAATACAACTTTTAGTTTTTGCTCGATATTTTCAAAATCCCTGTAGATACCTACCTATTTTTAATTTCGATACAGCATCTGATTAGGCTTGAAATAGCGCAACTTTTTTCTCATTAGACCAAAATTTTATCTATTACCGTTTCCGAAATCGCCATGTAGTTACTTTTATCTCGGACACCCTGTATATCTCCGGTTTAATATCCACATCACCATTGATTAATACTGAAAATATTGCATCTGTTTTAAGAGCCAGGGATTAGGTTTTCTTTAGTCTGAGCTTCAACCTCTAGTTTTTTCGTAGGAGAGAGCGGGGCAAGATAACGAACTCAATTTAACACAAAATTTATACATGGCAACGAGTGTGTTACTGTGCTGTTAGAACTCTTTGAAGTCAATGTTTTATGGGTTAAAGATAAATGGAGCAGAATAATAATAGTACAGTGGCTCGTAACCTACAATTCGAGTGGTCGCTTATAAAATTTTATGCCGAAAAACAAGCTTTTGCGAAAAAATCTAAGAAAAGAATAGTATTTAACTAATAATATGTAACTAGGAAATTATTTAGAAATAAAATTTCGGACTTCCGTTGTCTTTATTTATTTTAAAACACGACGTTTCGGTTAGTAAGTATCTCTAACCGTTATCAAGTGTAAACTAAACAATCTAGTCTCTACTATCTAGGCTACTACTTATACTACTTGGTGTGCAGTCAGGTGTGACGGCCCGCCCCCTTTTTAATCCTAAGACGCCTGTTTTCCTTAACGAGTGGTTTCCATATGTTTGGTATGTCCGTGCTTGGTTGACTGAAAACTTCTTTATTCTGCATTATAAATGCAGCTTCAATAAACTTTCGTTTTCGCCAATGCGACTCCTTATGTAAAACGTTAGCTTCTGACCACTGAATCCTGTGATCATTTGACCATGCATGATCTGCTAAACCGGATTTTTCAATATCCCCTAATTGGGTACTTCTTAGATGTTCATTTACTCTAACCTGAAGAGGGCGTTTCGTTTCACCTACATATGATTTTATTATTTTTTTATTATTTTATTTTACACCATTCAACAGATTACATCCAATTACAGAATGGGGGTACAGATATATAAATATATATATATATATATATATATATATATATATATATATATATATATATATATATATATATATATATATATATATATATATATACATATACATATATATATATATATATATATATATATATATATATATATATATATATATCTTTCTATCATTGTTGCGTCCGTGTTAACGAAAATCCATATCATTATTGCTTCACCGACATTGTTGCGTCCGAATACCGGACGCAATAGTGCAATCCCATGTTATTTGCGAACAGAGAAGATTTTTACAATGACAATCAGACAGATTTTTAGCTCTTTTAGAGAGCTATAATATGCTATGTCTTATTTTTCTCTACTTCAAAATTTAAAGCATTGGCGCCAAAAAAACCCGCAAAAAATCGGACGCAATAATGATAACTAAATAAAATCCGGTGTATATTTTTAGTTTAAGATAATTCCGGTAGAGGCGACACTCCTTTTTGTATATTTTTTTTGGTTTTACTTCTCTATCATTCTTGCTTCCACAGATTTGGCAACATTGCGTTTATTATTATTTAATATATTCCTGCATTTTATGAGTTTCCAATATCTAAATTCCTTGACCAGGATTGAAATTGTTTTCTTATTTTCATTTAACGCCAATATACAAAAAATGTATGTTTAATGTTTAAACTTTGAGTTTTCTGTCTATATATTTTCCCGGTACATTTTTGATACCGGATTGGCCAACATTCTTTTTGCGCCATTTCTTGGATATATACAGATATTTTGCGCCAAAATAATCAGTTGGATGTGTGAGTTCAAAGTGTCTACATACTGATGGATAGAGACGACCCAGTGAAGATGGTAAACTGGTAGAGGATTACCTGTCACTTAGCATGAAACTCTCTGTGTCATCGTGTGCTTAGAAAATGCATACCTATACATAAAGACAATCCTCTTCCTGTTTCCGCAATAAACTGTCGCGATCATGGGATTGACAACTTGTGGAATGGAAGGCAAACCAAGCGATTTTGTAATGCTAACTCAAATAAAAAATATTGCAATGTGGAAACGATCTACCTTTCTGAATAAGAAAGAACTAATTTCGCTAAGATGTTAATAGTGACGTATGTCTAAGTTATTTATCGTAGACAGCCTAGGATTAATTAGATAATAAAATAGAACTCCACTTAGTTTTTTCTTTAAAACATATCTAATTACAATGAACCTTCTGGAGTTTTTAAATAAAGACCAGGATTAGGTTGCCATTGGAAACAAAATTAGTAAATAACTCAAAGTATGTTATTAAATAAAATAAATAAAACCCCAAACAAAGCCTCGGAGCAATGGCCTGATATTCTCGAAGACAAAAAAGTAAAACCAAAGGACTATAGCTAAATGGAACGTACAGGGTGTCTCATTATAGTTTTCCCACCCTTTTACACCATTAATAATTGATATAGGAATATAAAAGAAATTGTGTTCAAATTCGCGAAATTTTTAGTTTTAAATTGCATCTTGACCTTATTCCTGATGCTTACCATATTTGACAGGCGCTCAAATTTATAGTTTTTGTAAATTGGATGCTGCTTATATTATTTAATTGATAGATTAGGCTTGGAACATATTTTCCAAAAATTCCCGATATGCCGTAGTTTAGAGCCATAGTTTCTGAGATATTAGCAAGTATTTTTTAAAATGATAAAAAGATAACAGTACCGCTTTTGTGTTAATTTTAGTATCCTTATTCCAAATTATGTTAGTCCCCATGTATCAACAGTGACAATGACATTATGTGACACGACATATAAACTTTGTTGTCGTTACCGGTTGTCATTTTGAGCGTCATTTAAAAAAAACATTTGTCACTGTCACTGTTTATACATGGAGACTAACATCGTTGGAAATAAGGACACTGAAATTAACACAAAAGTAGTGATGTTATTTTTTTATAATTTAAAAAATTGTGGCTAACATTTCAGAAACTATTTATCAAAACTGCGCTGATCTATTAATTAAACATTATAAGGAGCATTCAATTCACAAAAACTATAAATTTCAGCGCCTGTCAAATACGGTAAGCATCAAGAATAAAGTCAAGATGCAATTTAAAAGTCAAAATTTCGCGAATTCGAACACAATTTCTTTTATATTCCTATATCAATTATTAATGGTGTAAAAGGGTGGGAAAAAATATAATGAGACACCCTGTACAGGGAGTGAACCAAAGGTTGGACATTATTGCAACCGAAGTGCAGAATAGTAAGATAGACATTATGGCACTCACAGAGATAAAAAAGAAAGGAACATGTACAAGTAGTGTCGGTAACTTTGTTCACAAAATAAAGGCCAAAGGGGTATCTTTAATAATCAAGAAAAATCTCAAAAATAAGATTATCGACTACGAGTGCATTAATGCTGAAGATGCTTGGACATAATATAAGCATAATAATAGCCTATGCACCATCAGATGACGAAAGATTAGCTACAAAACAAATGTTCTTCGACCAACTTGATGAGACTATCACCAAAATCGGCAATACCAGGGAAATAATTATAACAATATATTTTATTAGTCGAACTGATAGACAAACCCAATTGTGTGAACCCACAACTTAAAAATAAATAATGGTTTTTTTAAATATATGGATATTCATCTATATACCTGGATTCAGGCATCAACAAATCTAAAATCTAATTATGCTATAGGTGGACAACACTCGGAATGAAAGTGGTATGATGTGCGGTTACTTCGTGGTGATACCTGTGGATCTGACGACCATTCGGTAAAAGCAAAAATATTATTCCCTTTCAGAAAAAATAGAGGTGAGAGTAGTAAGAGAAAAGAAAATCAAAAATACAACTTTAGAAATCTAGAAATCGAACTCGTACGCAAATATTGTATCAGAAGCAATTAGATGAAAAATTAATAAATACAGAACACTTATTTGAAGAAACATATACAAACATAGTAAAAAGCTTAATAGAAGCAAGCAAACAAGCTGTTGTGTACCAAGATAAAAGAAATAGCAATAAGATGTGGTGGACGGAGGAAATACAGGAAATGGTCAAGGAGGAAAAACGCCCATACTCGGAATGGCTCAGTACTAAAGACCAAAGAGACCTACGAATCTACAGGGAAATCAGAAGACAGCTAATAAAGTGAGGAAGGGTTAGCGGGAAATAAGGACAACGTTAGAGATTTAACCCTCTTTATTTTCTGGCGACGTTTCGACGGTTGTTTTCCGTCTTTTTCAAGCTATAAAACAAACACAATAAAAATGTAGAATGACGTTAGAAGACAATATAGCAGTATTATTATACATTCATAAATATTCTAATTACATAAAGCTAATAGGTTTTTTTTTTAATTCAATTAATAAATAACATTAATACATAAGATATATTCTTCTGTTATTTTTAAGTTTTTTTATCTATTTTAGCTCACACTACTACTATATAAGTAGTGTGAGCTATGGTGATCCTAATTTTTTCGAGAAAAAAAAAGTTGCTCCGATTTCAACAATTTTTATATATCTTTGCGTTTCAGATGATTTTGAAACTTTTTTGTTTTGCTGTCTGTCTGTATGTCTGTGTGTATGTCTGCCTGTAACGACCAACCCGCATAACTCAAAAACCGCTTGTCCGATTTTAATGAAATTTGGTACCTAAGTTGGGTCTTGGGCCGTGATGGTCCCATTTAAAAATGATCAAAATCCACCGGACGCAAGCCAAATAAAATGGTGGGGGTAGATTCCAAAAATTAGAGTTTATGTGAAAATATGGCGTGTGTGATATCAAACGAAAGGTAATTAAGTCTGGAGTTAAACAAAATGAATTTTAGTTTATTTAAAAAAAAAGGGTGGGGGTAGATGTCAAAAATTAGAATTTAAGTGAAAATATGGCGTGTGTGATATCAAACGAAAGGTAATTGAGTCTGGAGTTAAACAAAATACATTTTAGTTTTTTTTAAAGGGTGGGGGTAGATTTAAAAAATTTGAGTTTAAGTCAAAACATGGCTTGTGTGGTATCAAACGAAAGGTAATTGAGTCTGGAGTTGAATAAAATATATTTCAGTTTTTGATTATATTAGCTCACACTATAACTATAGTACCTAGTGTGAGCTTAGGTGCCCATAGATTGGCAGAGTATTTTTTGTTATTACCATTTTTTTTTATAATTTTTTTAATTTTATTTTATAACTATTTGTTAAGATCTACGTGTTAACCCATTAATTTTAAGGGTAAGTTATTAAAATTAAAATCCATACCAGTAGATCCATAAATAAAAAATAAAACTAATTAATGTCAATATTACCTAACAAACTATTACAATCGAATTGATTTTAATGTCATGGTGCTATTAAAAAAATTATAATAAGAATTTAAATAGATAAAATCTACAAAAATAGTTATAAAATAAAATAAAATAAAAAATTATAAAAAAAATGGTTATAACAAATAAAATAGATAAAAAAACTTAAAAACAACAAAAGAATATATCCTAATATAAACTTATTAGCTTTATATAATTATAATATTTATGAATGTCATTCTATATTTTTATTGTGTTTGTTTTATAGCTTGAAAAAGACGGAAAACAACCGTCGAAACGTCGCCAGAAAATAAAGAGGGTTAAATCTCTAACGTTGTCCTTATTTCCCGCTAACCCTTCCTCACTGTAAATTCTAAGGACGTCAACTTTCTTCAAACAGCTAATAAATTTGATACGCACGGAAAAAAATGCCACGATACAAATACGCACGTAGGAGGTAGGCAAAGTATGGAAATTAATTTCTACGGTAAAAAACTAAACCAAAGAAAAAGTAAATCAGATCATCAAATCAGAACAATGGACGGAACACTACAAGAGACTGCTGCAGGAAACGAGACCGAAATATCTGTCAGCCTTTCCGATGAGAGACATAGAAGTACATGGAGAGGAAGTAATCATCAAAAAAGAAATGATAAAGAATAGTATTAAAAAGCTTAAATCCGGAAAAGCTAGCGGACCCGCGGGAATATACTGATTGGAAAATTGCATATCCTCAATACATAAAAAAGGAAACAAGCTGGATTCCAACAATTACATATAAATTTCCGTAACCATTATACTAAGTAGATTGTAGGGTAGGATTCTTAAGAATCTAACAGATAATGATTTTCATGAACAAGAAGAAGAGCAAAGTGGGTTTCGTGCAGGCAGATCTTGTAGTGATAAATGTTTTTGTCTTACACAGGTAATTGGGAAAAGAAGTGCCAGAAACATAGAGACTCATGTTACCTTTGTGGACCTACAAAAAGCATATGATACCGTTCCAGTGGAAAAATTATGGACAGTGTAAGAGCAAACTAATATCAATCATACATACATAAAAGCAATAAAAGAACTATATAAAGGGTCAAAATCAAAAAAAAATTGGAAATCAACTTTCAAAAGAATTCCTGGTAACGAAAGGTTCAAGTAGTAGTAGTAGTAGCTCTAAAAAACTGGAAACGTAAAGTACACGGTATGGGAATACCACTTAACGACCAATTTACCATATACACACTACAGTTTGCTGACGACCAAGTAATTGTGGCTAATGATAAAGAAGACATGGAGTATATGATGAGAAAGTTAACGGAAAAATAACAAAACTGTGGATTAACCGTGAACGTAGACAAGACTCAGTATTTAGGTATTAGAAACGAATCAAGTGAGTTAAAACCAGACTAGAGCAGAAAGATAAAAAATATTGTAAAATTTTACATTGATCGAAGGAGGTGGAGAATAGGCGTCGGACAACGTAGAAAAACGTTCTATACCGACATAGTAGTAGTAAAATTTTACATACATGAAACAATGGTGAAAAGCATGCTGCTGTATGGAATAAACTTGACGCGTAACAGAAAAATACAAAACAAAAATGGAAAGTGCCGGATGGATGCAATAAGAAGATAAATTAAAATATCTAGAACAGATCATATAAGAAATGAGACCATAAAAGAACTAAAAGACAACTGATATGGTACGGCAATGTACAACGGATGAATGACGAAAGACTACCAAAGCAGGTTCTAGAATGGCAACCAATAGGGGCAGAAAAGAGGGCGTCCTAAACTGGAATGGCAACAGTCAATCGAAAGATCAATGAGTCAAAAGAACCTGACATATTGTCAGGATCGAAGGAGGTGTAGAATAGGCGTCGGACAACGTAGAAAAACGTTCTAGTATGTTATTAAATGTCAGTTTTGGCTAATAGTGTTTGTCAAGATGTATAAACTTAATATTCGGCAAATTATTTTACAACTTTTATATCAAAATTTTAACAAATTTCATGGAAACCATTTTTCCCATCCATTTATATGGTGCCTTTAAGCCAAATAAAAAAAAACAAAATAAATTTAATAAATATACACACTGTATATAGGAAACATACACACACGGGACAGTACCTAAATTTTAAGTCTAATCAGTCTGTTGCTACAAAACAAGGAGTTATAAGAAGTTTGTATTTAAGAGTCGTGAATATTTGTAGTAATAATGAAGAATTAACGCACAGAACTCTACAACATTTAAAAGGACTTAAAACAGAATGGTTATTCCAAAAAATTAATAAACTCAACTATCTCTAAATTTAAGAACAAACCAAATGTGGGAAATTCTCAAAATAATAATCTGTTGGGTGTTATTAACATTCCATATTATTATGTTAAAGGGATTTCAGTAAACATAAGACGAAAGCCAAACAGTATAATATAAAAACAGTTTTTTCATCGGGAAATATGATAAGGCAGTGGCGAGGCGTAAGGATTTTTTTAAGGTTGACAGAAGAAATGAAAAAAAAAATTACAAAAAAAAATATTTTTATTTTGCATAAAAAGTACAACAAATATTTATATTAATAGTGTACAGTAACTCTCAAACTGTCTTAAAAATACTAGTCTGGGTATTTTACTAGTAGTAAAATGGTCAATAACACTTTCCTTAAAATTTGGATATTAGAAATTTTATGTACACAAAAGAAAAATTAAACAATTAATTTTGTCTGACGTCGACACCGACACATACGTATGGAAACCATATACGTAGTATTTCCATACTCCCTGTTACCTATTTACACAATGGCTGGCATTTGATGCAAACATTCAGAAATAAAGATACGAAAAATGCACAGACACCAAATTTACATAGATAGAGTTTTTGTCAACTCTGAGCCGATGATTTGACGTGACGAATACAAGAATAAAATATGTATTCGTAAAAGTATAACCAATTAGGACATTTTATCTTAAGGACCGGAAAAAGGATAGACTTATACCCACTGACATTGCTATTTCAAATATGTTTGCATTATGCATCATAAGGTACTGTAGGTATTGCCATAATACGCACTATAAGGAAATAATATGCATATATGTTTGAAAGCAACCAATCAGGTCATTTTTGCTTAAGGACCGCAACGACTCATATTTGCATCATGAATTGGCAATTACAGTGGGTATTGGAATATTATGTATATGATGGAAACCCTAACTGCAAAAAAAGACGTCGATTTAAATCAAAACAAAATATACACGCAGAGTCGAGTATACTTACGCTCAGCAAAATATTGCGCTTCGATATAAATTAATTATATGCGAAATGCACGCACTATCTAGCTGGCCGACTACAGCAGACAACTAGCCGAATGTCTTTTCCACTCGCTCTCTCCCCCGCCAAATTGTCGCGCTTTTGCGTTGAACTGTACCAATGTTTTCATTGACTGTACCCTATAGCAGTGATTTTAGAATACAATTTTTAATACGTCTACATCATCTACACCGTGTTTTTTCGAAGCGCACTTTAGTTGAGAGGGGCGGGCCGTGCGGCGGGACCAGGATTGTCATTATTCTTGGTTTTTAGTTGTTAAATAATAAAAATAATAAATAATATACAAACAATAAATAGCATTAAGGAATATTTTTATGTAATAATAATATCCAAAATTTTGGGTAGGCACTGTCTACTTTATCTACCCGTACGCTTCGCCACTGCGATAAAAAGTTTTGTAACTAAAATACAACCAGAAAATCCCTCAAATAATAAGAAATGTATTTACCAACTCCCGTGTGAGTGTGGTAAATCATATCTAGGTGAAACGAAACGCCATCCTCAGGTTAGAGTAAATGAACGTTTAAAAAGTACCCAATTAGGAGATATTGAAAAATCCTGTTTAGCGGATCATGCATGGTCAAATGATCACAGGATTCAATGGCCTGACGGTCAAGTTTTGCATAAGGAGTCGCTTTGGCGAAAATGGAAGTTATTGAAGCTGCATTTATAATGCAGAATTAAGAAGTTTTCAGTCAACATGTGTACATAAGTAGTCAACAAGTGTACATATGGAAACCACTCCTTAAGGAAAACAAGCGCCTTAGGATAAAAAGGGGGCAGGCCATCACACCTGACTGCACACCAAGTAGTATAACTACTTTTATTCAAGACCGATAATAAAATTTAAAGAATTTAAACGGGTGCCCACGATCCATAAGAAATTGGCACTGTTCTTTGGTTCGGTTCAAACAAGTTCAAAGAAAAATAATCATATTTCGTAAACAAAAGACAAATTGACCAAAGAAATAATTAACTTTGTTTAGATGACTGTTAATTTAAGCCATTAAAAGGAAATGTAAAAAATCGTGCAAGATATGGGAGCGCAAGTTTTAACAATTTTGTCACACCTGTGTTTTGAGCCTTCTGTCAATATACCAATCCAATATCGGGCAAGAAAATATCGATAAATGAAAAGAGGGATGAAGAAGAAACAACAAGGTAGGTAATAATTTTATTATTTGTTAACAAGGTGCTTATCAAACAAGGAAATTAATATTTTTAAAATAATACTTAAGCATTTAAAACGAAAATGTCGATTATAGCCTGGAATTATTAGTTGTTATTTGGAATTTTAGCTTTAAATTAAAACATTTGAAAGCAAAAATTGATTGAATTGAATTCTACGTAGCTCGAATTTCTAGAACTAACAAAACTAAAACTGATTTGTAATAAATATCTGGCCGTTGCGTTGACTCACACAATTTCCTTTGTTTCCTTATTAACATAAAATTTGGCAAACGCGCTGACGCAACAATGATACCAAGCTAAGCGAAAATTATACGATGTGGACGCAATTATGATAAGAAAGTGTCAAAAATTATACAAGGGACGCAACATTGAATGGCAAATAATTGGAAGCAATAATGTTTGTTTGTACAGTTTTTCGTATATTGCTATTTTTAGCCCAAAAATTACGAAAAATAGACGACTAATCTAGAAATTTCAAAAACTGAAATATATATGATTAAAACCTTTAAAAAACAGACGTTTTCTTGGAGACGCAATAACGATGCGTTTTAAATGGAAGCAATAATGATATAAGGATCTATATATATATATATATATATATGTATATGTATATATATATATATATATATATGTATATGTATATGTATATGTATATATATATATATATATATATATATATATATATATATATATATATATATATATATATGTATATGTATATGTATATATATATATATATATATATATATATATATATATATAGGTATAAGGCAAATTTTTCAACAAAATTAATTTAAAAAAAAAAGAGATTACTTAAACTAAATAAAAAAATCTAAAAAATAAAAACACAATACTTTAGCTTAAAGTTAGATTACGCATTTTTTTAATCGAAGCTACACTGCTGTTGAATACATCAAACCGATTTTGATATCTGTTGTAGGATTCACAAATTCGGTATAATGGCGAGTGTTGTAAGATGTTTGTTCTAGCTTGGGGTAGTGCAAACGTACGATTGCTCCTGCCGGCCAATCGAGGTACTTGCAGTGAGATGGATTCAACGAAAAATTTGCAGTCGATAAGGTTATTTAATGCCTTGTATAAGAATACTAACTGCGATTTCGTTCTTCTGAGTTGAAGAGATTCGACATTAAAGCGATTTAGATTTGATTTACCACACTCACACGGGATTTGGTAAATACATTCCTTATTATTTGAGGGTTTGTCTGGTTTTAGTTTAGTTACAAAACTTCTTATCGTATTTCCCGAAAAAAATACTGTTTTTATATTATAGTGTTTAGCTATTCGTCTTATGTTTTCTGAAATCCCTTGAACATATGAAATGTTAATAACACCTAACGGATTATTATTTTGAGAATTGGGTACATTTAGTTTGTTTTTAATTTTAAATATCGTTGAGTTTATTAATTTCTCGAAATAACCATTCTGTTGTAAGTCCTTTTTAATGTTGTTAATTTTTGTGGTTAATTCTTCATTATTACTACAAATATTTACGGCTCTTAAATACAAACTTCTTATAACTCCTTGTTTTGTTGCAACAGAATGATTAGACTTAAAATTTAGGTACTGTCCCGTGTGTGTAGGTTTCCTATATACAGTGGTTTGAATGTTTCTGTCTAATCGTTTGACAAGAACATCCAAAAAAAGGTAAGGTCGAATCTTTTTCAATTTCCATGGTGCGCTTGATTGTTGGTCGATTACCGTTTAAATGGTGTAGAAAATTTGTTTTTTAGTCAAAACCGGGTTTGGTTATTTTCTAGGAAGCTTTAATCCGTAACATCGTCATCTTGCCCCGCTCTCCCCTATAACAAATTGCCTTATGACCATTAATTAGAATTCATAGAAGTCTTGAGTAACAGCTTTTGGATCATCGATAAAATTTTAATTAAAAAGAGTTTTCGTCTCATTATTCAGTACCTAATCTCATTTCTTGATTTAATTTTTTAAGGGATACTTGGAAGTACGCGTTTTAAGTATGTTACATATAAAGACGGATCAAAAGCTCCTTGGTAGTAATGAAGTAGCAGTAATTGAGGAAATAATATTAATAATATGTAGGAAATGCGTCATGATTTAATGGAGGAACTAGTGACCTACGCCAATGTATCTTAGAATACCCGATTATCTCACCGCAGGTGGTGTCGACGACAAGTTTGGATTGCAATTATTATTGGTGTTTTTGTCTCTTTTATATGATGAAAAACAACAATTTACTTGTTATACAAAATCATAATAATTAATAAAAAAATTCTAGATTATTTTAGTAATTGAGGAAATAAAATAAAGCTAAGGATAAATAAAGGAAAATCAATAATAGATAATATGTCTGCCAGATTTTAATAAAACGAAAATGGAGCAATATTTGTTGACCTGCAGAAGGCGTATGAGTGTGTTACAGATGAATTGAACTTGTATTTATAACTATACTTGTACTAATAAATAATTTGTAATATAAGCCATGTAATTAAGTAAAAATAGAATAGAATCTATTTTTGATCAATTTTGTTACACAAAACGCATAATAACATAATATTTTTAAACTTCCTGATAGAGGGTTCATACAAAAAATTTTCTTTTAATTTTTTTTTAATCAAAAAGGTTTTTCAAAAAGAATTATTTTTAATGTGTTTATTTTATTACAATCTAGTCAGTAAGACTCAAATACGTTACAGGCTAAATATGAGACATACCCATACATTCTCACACGCGATGCTTAAGTCCAGGGATTTCGGTTACTGCGCATGCGTCAGTTTTGCTGGTTTTGGAACATACCCCGTTACGTCACTACATTACTTGACAATAATTGTCAAAAATTTAGGGTTGTCTAATATTATTTTTTCTAAAAACTAGTTGATTGGGTGAAAATTTAACAAAAAGAAAAATACACGTAATTACCCATGGAATGGCAATCCCTTACTTCTCCCGGACATTTTTCCACAAACCGCAACGAACGAACCGCAAAATGTAAACAAACAACAAATATGGCGTCCATCCACAGAGCAGCTGTGTGTCTACGTGACAAAACACACGCATGCGCACTTTAAAATTCGCATGTAATGTTCGAGAATTCCTTTTGAATCTTAAATCATAATAAATGGATTATATTAGCACTATAAACATTACAGAAGTTCACACTTCAACAACTATGAAACTGTCAAAACAGAATCATAAATAACTATTTACTCAAAAACTTTCCTCAATAATGCGATATACTTACAGCACCCTTCTTGTGTTACTTGGAGAAGAAAAACCATTAATATTTATTTCTTAAAAGAATACTGGAAAAAAGAAATCAAACATTTTTATTGCGTGGTTTTTCTCTGGAGCCTACCCTAATAATAAAAAAAAACACCTTACCTACAGTGTGATCTAAGTGATGAGTCAAAGACTGAAATTTCGTAATTAGCTTCATTTTACAGAGATGCGATTTCCTTTGCGAAAATTATTGAAAGTTATTTAGTGGATGTAAAAAATTTAATAGGTAGTACCCCAAACATGTCAAAATAACGAGATGAAAAAAGTAACAGTAAATAGTTAGTAAACGGATAATTTTTTTTCGTGACTTAAAAAATGTGTTTAAAAGTAAATGGCAACATTGTACTACAAATCGCCTATAGTTGAGTATGTATATAAGTGGCACCGCGTCATAGCTATGGTAAACCAAGTTTTGCGGCAAAATCTATGTAAAGAAGCCTCAAAAAATTGTTGTTTCACTTTGTACCTGCAGTGTGCCGCTTTATATGTCTATAATAAAACACCGAGACCTTTTAAAGGAGATATAAAATAGGTACTTACCTAATAAATAAAGATCCGAAACATAAAAGAGAATCCAAAATTATCTTAAAATGTGCGCAAATATTGTTTTAGTTGCCAAAACGGTAATTTGTTTTATAAAAAGTCGGTCCCAATTTGTTTGACATTAAAACAGTCAAAACAACAACGAATAGAAAACATCATAGCCCGGCTAAATCAATATGTTCGTAACAACCAGACAAGAGTATATATGTTCCTTTCTAATAAAATCGTTTAGAAGAAGACATAAATAAAAAGCAACTAAAATAGTAAGCTAATGACTAATTAGTGCAGTGCCTCGTTTTGGGAATCAATACCAATAAAAAAATTACAGGAAGTGCGGGCCACTGTATGTACCCCTCTACTCCCTTCCCGACAATCACGGTTTTGATGACGCGGTGCCACTTTAATACAATATCAAGTATAGTCAGTTCGATGCTTGAAATATCTGTGCGCCTGCGCACTCTGTTAGGAATCAAGAATTGTCGCGGAAAAAACAGTTGTGTCTCGGAAAAATGTAAGCTATTTCCGAAAATTCAGCCTGTTACTAATCACTTACGTACTGTGGGCTATAAGATTGATTCGTTACTTTTTAACAATCATTTTTATTTCGAATGTGGCATGAACTCCATGTATTTGCCCGCATCGCCTTAGCTTCGGCAATAATTTTCGGGATTTTCGTCTGAATTTTAAATCATTTTATTGATTACATTAGCACTATAAACATTACACACGTTCACACTTCAACAAATATTAAACTGTCAAAACAGAATCATAAATTATTATTTACTCAAAAACTTTCCTCAATAATGCGATATATTTACAACACCCCTCTTGTTTCTTGAAAAGATGGAAAACAAAGCATTAATATTTATTTCTTAAAAGAATACAATAAACAAGAAAACAATTATATTCACGAAAATTCAGCCTGTTACTTATCAATTAAAAAATAGACCAGTGTACTGTGGACTATAAGGTTGATTTGTTCTATTGTAACAATAATTTTTATTTTGAAATTTGCATGAACCCCATTTATTTGCCCGCATCGCCATAGCTTCGGCAATAATTTTCGGGAATTCCTTCTGAATTTTAAATCATTTTATTGATTACATTAGCACTATAAACATTACACACGTTCACACTTCAACAAATAATAAACTGTCAAAACAGAATCATAAATTACTATTTATTCAAAAACTTTCCTCAATAATGCGATATATTTAAAACACCCCTCTTGTTTCTGGAAAAGATGAAGAACAATATTTATTTCTTAAAAGAATACAAGAAACAAGAAAACAAATATATTCACGAAAATTCAACCTGTTACTTATCAATTAAAAAATAGACCAGTGTACTGTGGACTATAAGGTTGATTTGTTCTATTGTAACAATAATTTTTATTTTGAAATTTGCATGAACCCCATTTATTTGCCCTCATCGCCTTAGCTTCGACAATAATTTTCGGGAATTTCTTCTGAATTTTAAATTATTTTATTGATTACATTAGCACTATAAACATTACACACGTTCACACTTCAACAAATATTAAACTGTCAAAACAGAATCATAAATTACTATTTACTCAAAAACTTTCCTCAATAATGCGATATATTTACAACACCCCTCTTATGTTTCTTGAAAAGATGGAAAACAAACCATTAATATTTATTTTGTTGAAAGAATACAAGAAAAAAGAAAACGACAATTTTTATTGCGTAGTTTTTCTCACTCTTGGAGACTAGTCTGATGAAAATATATGTTTTTGGGGGGTTTCAGGTATTTCTAAACTGACCCTTACCTACGAGCCTTAGTTTTTAAGAGATTATTAAATGTAAAACAGCATCTTGAAAAAGCAAGCGGTTTTAAAGCTGGAAGTTTTTGCATTTTCGGAGGATTTTTATTTATAAAAAATTTCATTTTGGTGCAAATTGCTTTTTTGTTTTATTATAAAGAATCCAACTGTCAAATTTGACGTTGGCAGACTGATATGATTAAACTATAGGAAAAAATTTAAAAACCCTAAAATTATAATTTTCTTTGCTCCCCTATAAATGTAAAATATTGAAAAAGTAACATTGCCCAATTCCAGAAACGCTAGAGAACTGAGCTTTAGAAGGTCGATAGAAACTATGATAAAACTATAGAAAAAAATTAAAACACCCCAAAATTCTAATTTACTTCCCTCCCCTATAAATGTAAAGTTATGTAAAAGTAACACTCCCCACTTCCAGAAACTCTAGAGAGCTCAGCTTTTTAAGACTAAAAGGCACTATGATAAAACTATAGGAAAAAAATTAAAAACAAACCTTTTAATTTACTTACCTCTCCTATAAATATGTAAATTTATATAGAAGTAACATTGCCCACTTCCAGAAACGCTAGACAGCTGAGCTTTGGGAGGCTGATAGTTTAAAAAAACATTTCCATACTAGTAAGAACCTTTAATTTTGAAATTTGTATTGGAGAACTTGGTTTTACTTTTATCTCAATTGTTTTTACGGAATACCATTTTCGCGTACTTGGCTTTTTTTACATGAAATGTTTTTAATATGATTTAAAAAACGTCTGATGTGAATTCGTAATATCAAATTAAAATTTGGAACAAAGAGTTGTCTATATTTTAATGATAAATTTGAATTAAAATGAGATATTCCTTTTTTTAATATTACTTTGAAATTTTTTACCAAATTTTCTCTCGCCCTGTACATTCATCTTCGAAAAACTATGCGCGCCAATCTTCGGTACAGAAAAGTGTGTTGTTTTGTCAGCCATTCGCCCAAAGCAAAGTGTTCAAAGCTTTTGTGTATACGGGCGCCAAACATTCACCTGCAGCAGCAGTAAAAGTTCGTATATTGAAACAGCAAAATAGACACACGCGTGGTTATTTATCAGTTAATTATTAAAAACAAAACATTTATCATATTATTGTTTAATATCGCTCTTCCGGGATTCCAAAAATTTCAGTGATAAGAAAATTCCAAAAAAGGATTTTATTGTGCTACTTAATTAAAAATTTAGGCAAGTGTAGCTTAAACCAAAATTAAAATAAATGTTACAATATCTGAAGACATACAAAAGGACCAGATTATAGAAGAACTATTACAAAACTAAAAAAAAAAAACAAAAGACGAAACAGTAAATGAAATAACTTAGAACAGTTATAGAAATAAACAACAGAATTATAACATCAAATAAGAATGATCAAAACAAAACTTTATTGTAGTAACAAAGAACTTAAAAACAAAGGTGATAAATAAAAGAAGGCTAATAAAGTTGCAGTAGAAAACAAAAATAAAACTGGAAGCCATGGAAAACAAAGACAAACAAATCAGTAAAACAAAAAACTAAGCCGTTTCACAAAATAAGACAACAATTCCAAGAATGCATAATCTTAAAAAACTCTGTGCCCCTTATCTCCTTCACAATATATAATTTGATCAGTGAAAAAAAAATGTCAATGTCATTTTCTCTATTCAGTCCTCAAACCACTAACCATACGAATTGGAACTGTTTCGAAGGGCATACCTATTGTGGGACTCTATTTTGGTTTATCATTAACAGTTTATTAACTATAGTGACTATTTCTGGAAATTTATTGACAATTTTTGCGATTTTATTCAGCAGAAAACTGTCTTCAATGGTGGCAAATCAGTTTATATTTAGTTTGGCAGTAAGTGACTTATTTGTGGGGTGTTCTTTACCATACCACATGGCGTTTTACGTAATCCATAACTTTGGTAACAACAAAACAAACTGTTTGTTAAGATTCGTTGCTATATCTTTTGCCTTCTCAAGCTCAATATGTAATTTACTATTTATTGCTTTAGACAGATATGTAGCAATAGTTTATCCATTGCATTACACCAGAATGGTAACTAGAAAATCATCTTTATGTGTAATAGCGATTGGGTGGATATTAAGTTTCACGATAGCATCAATTCCTTTGTTATGGAATGAATACCATGAGGGTATTCAATGCGAAATGGTGGTGGTAGTGCCCACGAACTACATGAAGTTTATAGTAGTGCCAATGTTCGTACTGATTTGGACTATAATGCTGTTGTTGTATTGCAGAATATGTAGAGAAGCTAGTGGACATGTTAAAAGAATCAAGAATGCCAACAGTGCGCAGAATATTTTGGCGTTGAGGGATTCTAAATCGTTTCAGGTACGTAGGCATTTTAAAAAATAAGATATTCAGTAAAAACTGAGTGAGTTGATAAAAAATCGGAAAACAAATCAAATTTCACACCTGTAACCTAAAAAAGAAAAAGATCGAGACCTGTAAACACAGGGAGACTAGAGACCCTGTATGTATGACATATTTTAATGAAATAGAGACCACTAGAGACGCGACAAACTCTTCAAAGTCAAATTTATTTAAGTCAAAATCAAAGGATAAAAATATCGGTCCTCTATAATACTCTAGCGATGTTTACAGGGACACGATGAACCTTCTGTCCTTGTTAATTCACAAGCGTCGGAAAATAAAAAGAAATGATTTTTAACAAAACCTACACAGGGGGTGCGGACAAACATGTTTGTTTATATGTTGCGTGATGACTGATGTTACTCACCACTAACAATTTAAATTATTTTAGTAAAAAGCCAATGAACTTGGCAAGAAACAAACATAACCAAAAAATGTTAATTTCAGTGACTTTGATGGGTTTGTGTTTGTCGCGTCTCTCTTTTGGAAAAATATGTCACACATACAGGGTCTCTAGAGGAGACCTATAAAGTAAGTTTCTGGTCGTGTATCGTACGTGTTTTTTTTTTTAACCGACATAAAAGTCCATAAAAATACTGCATAATATGTACATATTAAAGTAGCAACTTATATCTATAATAAATGGATCCATGGCGGATCTGATACCTTCCTAGATAGGCTATTAGTACCCTTCAAGTGAACACCATGATCATCAGCCTTGACAACAGTTTTTTGTAAATATTTCAGAAACGAATGCTCCTACGAAGTTTTTGGTTATAACACAAATTATTAAGAAAAACATGGTTTACTATATTCCGAAAGCCGCATAATGTAAAATTAATAGTTTTTAATTTTTACAAAAAATTTATTGTGAAAAAACTGTCATTCGTATTACTGGACTTTTATCAAAATTTAATCAGCTCGTTGCAGTGTCGAATACTATTTTACCTAAGAATTTAGTTTAGCGGTGTAGGAGGTATCGTGTTACGGACAGATATACATACACACACAGACGGACAGACATTACGACGATATTGTTAAGATAGGTCAAAACACACCCAAACATCACATTTTCGGCCTTACTCCAAAAAAAAAATTTCGTCGAAAAAAATACCTTCTCTAGCCATTGCTGCGCGGGCTAGGAAGGTAAAAAAAACCAATACTTTACGTTTTAAGTGGCTATTTTCCAAGGTCGGGTAAATTTTCAATTTTTTCAATTTTTTTTTCCATCCAGTCAGGATCAATCGCCCAGTTTCGCAAAGTTTGAGAAAGGTTAGCATTTTTTTTAAACAATCACAAACAACCAAGTACCTAGCCTGAAATCGAACCCGGACCGCCGGTGTGTGAAGCAAACATTGCTACCACGACACTAGGGACGACGACTGTTATTTGAATAGCAATGTGAAACCTATCAAAATAAATACAATAACTTGACTAGAAGAGGGACCGGTAAAAATATTTCCGGTCTCTTTTTGAGACCGGAAAGTTTTCCAAAGGCGCCTACCAGTAAAGTGATATTTTTCGTACAAAAAATTGTACGGGAAGTGCTTGTTTTCCGATCTCTTGGTTCTTTACCGGTCTTTGTTCAGACCGAAAAGTTTTCCTAAATGACCTGCCTGTAATGCCACAATTGTATGGAAAATGATTGTTTTGCCGTGCAGAAAAATTAAGTCAATGTAACCTTGGAACATAATGTTAAGGATATGAAGTTTCTGAATTTCCACTCTGTATAAAAAGATACATAGTACAATGATTGGTAAAGAACAATAACCTATCCACGCTATCGGTGGACGGCAGGATAAAAACTACTTGATTTCATGACATCTCAAAGCTCCAAAGGTTAAAACCAAAAAAAGTCATGCTTAATAATAAATTTTTTCATTACAAACTACTTACAAACTGATGAGATTACAAATAATTTTTAAAATATATGTGAACTGTAACAAAAAATACAGTCAATCAAAAACAAATAACCCAGAATCCAAAATATATTTTATTTATAATTTTTCAAATATTAAGATTATTTTGGGAATTACGGAAATGCTTAAAAGAGCAAAACTTGCTAAAAATAGATAAAATTACTTGTGATTATATCATTTCAATAGCAAACATATGGAATTATTATATAATAATAAATCAAGGTTTCTGGATTTAACTATTAATTCGTTAAACAAAAGTAAACATACAACACGGTTTTTTTTACTAGCAAAAAACAAATTAAGTAAGAATTAACATATTCATATAATATTTCCTTTTAAAACTTTCAGTTTTTTTAACAAGAATTCAAACAAACCATTAAAAAATACAACTTTTAGGTAACTCAGTATTTTTAAATTTAGCACAAAAGAAATTTGTTTTGAAATTTTAGATAATTTAAAAGTAAAATTTGATCTAAATTTGTTGGGTAATAGGATTTTCGGCTTCAATTAAAATCTTTTGCTGCATATACAGGGTGATCTTAAATTTCATGCACAGGGTGTTTCCGTATACGAGGTGTGAAAATAAAATTATAAGAGTGGTGTAAAAAATCTACTTTATTTAAATACTAATACAACTTAATGATCTCCATCTCTATCGACGCAGCGTTGCATGCGTTTTTTTCCAATGTTGGAAGCAATTTTAGAAATTATCAGAAGAGAGGCTGTTAAGAAGTCTTGCCGTTTTTTCCTTGACATGTTCTAATATTTTAAAACGGGTTCCTTGTAGCGATTTCTTCACTTTCGGAAACAGGTAGAAGTCGCAAGGGGCCAAGTCTGGTGAATATGGTGGGTGGTTAATGACGGGGATCTTGTTATTAGCTAAAAACTGCTTAATGGATAGGGCATTGTGGGGCGGTGCATTATCCTGGTAAAGCAGCCACGCGTTGTTCTTCCACAAATCTGGACGTTTTTCCCTTGGACGTTCCCTTATCTACATCAATACTTCCAAATATAAATGTTGGTTAACTGTTTGACCCTCACGCGCCATTTCAATAAGAATAACCCCTAATATCAAAAAGAAAAACAATGAACATCGCTGTTTTGGATGTGTTGGAGCGCCCTTCTCGTTCATCATCTTTAACTTCTTCACGACCCTCGAAAAAGCTTTTAGGCCACAGAAAAATCATTGCACGAGACATACACTGCTCTCCGTAGACATCCTTTAGCATTCGAAAGCATTCATTAGCCGTTTTTTTGAGTTTTACTTTAAATTAATACCTTGTTCAATTTTTTCGTTTGTCGTAATACCGCCAAATAAGCTATGCACGATCCGCTTCAAACCACTGGGTAAGCCAAACTAGAAGAGGAAAGACGACAAGATTGCGCGCGGTAGTAGAACGCACCTCAAGGTGAATAACTCCAACCGCCCGAGGAGTGGAGATTTAAAACCTGTTAGTACGGGGGCCAGTCTTAAAATTTAATTGTCACACCTCGTATTTCAACCAAGTTTACCGCTCTTCAAGAAATACTTGGAACAAGTCCTTAAAGTATGGAAGAGAAAATGCCAAAACATGGGAATTCCGTTGGACGAAACCACCTTGTATACTTTATGTTTCGCCGATGATCAGATAGTAGTGGCTCAGGATTATGACGACCTCGAATATATGACACGAAAACTAATAGAAGAGTACAATAAGTGGGGACTAGAGGTTAATCTCAATAAGACAGAGTATATGTGTATCGGTGGAATGAAACAGGATCTAATTTTAAATACCGGGCAGCGAATTCAGTCCTGTGATGAGTATAAATACTTAGGTCTAAAAATTACAGCTGACGGAACACTAGACAAAGCTATAAAAGATCGAAACGTACAAGGAAGAAAAGCAATAACTTTATTAAATGGAATAATTTGGGACCAAAGTATATCAAAACATAACAAACAGCTTATATATAACACCATTGTAAAAAGTATTATTACATACGGCTCAGAAGTATGGCCAATCAAGGATAGAACAGAAAAAGAGCAGCAGGGAAATCAAAAAGAAAAAGAGTTACAAATCAAAGAATAAGAAAAATTATGACAGTGGGTGAACGTACTTTAGTGGATGATATAAGAACAAAACAACTGGTGTGGTACGGACATGTACAAAGAATGAATGATGATAGACTACCTAAACAAATACTACAATGGAAACCAACTGGCCGAAGAAAACGAGGACGGCCAAGGAGAAGCTAGAGAGAAGGAATAGACAGTGAAATAAGAATAAGAGGCCTAGATGATGAATTATAGGCAAACAGAAACGAGTGGAGATTGGGTATCGGAAGACGTAGAACGTTGTGAAACCGATAAATGTATATATATTTATTTTATTATAAGGTATCGCAAAAAGTGCAAATGCGAAAGTTGTAGGATTTATTCTAAACCGCCAGGAAATGTTACCTTAGAAAACAAATGAATATCGCAAAGTTATAAAAAAATAATCTGCCAATATGTGGGCCCCTAAGCTCACACTGCATACTATAGTTATAGTGTACGTGTGAGCTAATATATCTAAAAACTGAAATATATTTTATTCAACTCCAGACTAAATTACCTTGCGTTTGATACCACACAAGCCATGTTTTAAATTAAACTCAAATTTTTTAAATCTACCCCCACCCTTAAAAAACAAGAACTAAAATGTATTTTGTTTAACTCCGAACTCAATTACCTTTCGTTTGATATCACACATGCCATATTTTCACGTAAACTCTAATTTTGGAAATCTACCCCTTTTATTTGGCTTGTGTTCGGTGGATTTTGTTCATTTTTAAATGGGACCATATCGACCCAAGACCCAGCCTAGGTACCAAATTTCATTAAAATCTGGCAAGCCGTTTTTGAGTTATGCGCGTTGGTCGTTACAGACAGACAGACAGACAGCCAGACAGCCAGACAGCCAGACAGACAGACAGACAGACAGACAGACAGACAGACGGCGCAACAAAAATGTTTCAAAATCATCTAAAACGCAAAGATATATAAAATACTCTGCCAATGTATGCTAAGCTCACACTAGGTACTATAGTTATAGTGTACGTGTGAGCTAATATAACTAAAAACTGAAATATATTTTATTTAACTCCAGACTAAATTACCTTTTGTTTGATACCACACAAGCCATGTTTTGACTTAAACTCAAATTTTTGAAATCTACCCCCACCCTTAAAAAAAACAAAAAACTAAAATGTATTTTGTTAAACTCCGGACTCAATTACCTTTCGTTTGATATCACACACGCCATATTTTCACTTAAACTCTAATTTTTAAAATATACCCCCACCCTTTTTTTAAAATAAATTAAAATGTATTTTGTTTAACTGCAGACTCAATTACCTTTCGTTTGATATCACACACGCTATATTTTCACATAAACTCTAATTTTTGAAATCTACCCCCACCCTTTTATTTGGTTTCTGTTCGGTGGATTTTGTTCATTTTTAAATGGAACCATCTCGACCCAAGACCCAGCCTAGGTACCAAATTTCATTAAAATCGGCCAAGCGGTTTTTGAGTTATGCGCGTTGGTCGTTACAGACATACAGACAGACAGACAGACATACAGACAGACAGCGCAACAAAAAAGTTTCAAAATCATCTGAAACGCAAAGATATATAAAAAAATTTAAAATCGGAGCAACTTTTTTTTTCTCGAAAAAATTAGGATCACCATAGCTCACACTACTATAGTATAGTATATGTGTGAGCTAATACAAAAACTGCAAATATTTTACGGAATGCCCTATACATTAAATTTAAAATAAACAGGTCTTTTTTTTCTTAATTTAAAAACATAATGTTTTTATAATATCTGCCGTTGTTGAAATATATGCATTTTATAAATCTATTTTTAAATCGATTCACAAAATTCCACTTGTCATAAATAAACAGATGACAACGTCCTTGTTCAGGTTTTTAAAATGCAAATATTTCAAAAACGGCTGGACTAAATGTCAACATATTATATATTTTTGGATCCAGAAACTGAGAGAATATTTTGAAAACTCTTCATTTAGGGAGAGGGACTATAACTTTTTATTTAATTTTGATTTAAATTGCTTTTTTATAAATTTCACCTTCCTGTTTATGAGACAATGTTTTTACTTTATATTCTTTGTATTTTTTGATATTGTTAGTTCTTATTTTATATTTTAAATTTTTACTGGGTTTAAAGTATTTAAAAATGATAAAAATAATGAAATCTATAATGGAGCTGATACCTTCCTAGCTAGCCTATTAGCAAACGAAAGCTCCTACGAAGAACACATTCCGAAAACCGCATATTGATCCGATGCCCCGCTAAAAAGAAAGCATTTTTAAAAAAATTTTATTGTCAAAAAACTGTCATTAGCATTAATGGATTTTGACCAAAATTTAATCAGCTCGTTAGAGTATTTTTTATGAAAAGTTTATAAAAATCGGTTTAGCTGTTTAGGAGCTATCGTATTATGGACAGACATACACAAACACACAGACAGACATCACGACGATATTGCTAAGATAGGTCAAAATACACCCAAATAACACATTTTCAGCGTTATCTCAAAAAACATTTATTCGTCGAAAATAATACCTTCTTCAGCCATTGCTGCGCGAGCTAGGAAGGTAATAAAAATGTACTACTAAAATAAATACAAAATAGGCTAAAAAATTTCAACAATAAATATTGAGTATGATACGTCACTTTAAAGGAAATTTCACGCTCATTCCAAAAATTTAATAAAAAGTATTACGTCTTAAAAACTAAAAGTAACAGATAAAATTTAGTCAGACTGTTGGATTCTTTATAAAAAAAAAAAAAACTATCAAAAGGCAATTTACACTAAAACTAAATGTCTATAAATAAAAAAGTTATAGCCCCCCTCCCCGATTTTTCCAAATCCCCTTGTAGCTGAAAAACTACGAGGATTTAAGAAGCGGTTTTGATAGTTAACGACGACGTACAGTGGGCTCCTTAAATCGGTAAAATGGCAACAATCATACATTGCAAACTTCAAGTCTAACATTATAAATTTTAGCATCGAAGTTGTTAGTAAACTATAACCCATATTTTCCATATCGAATTTTATAGCTAGACAGTGGCGGATCCAGTACGGGAGGGGGGGGGGCAAGGACGCAACAAAAACCAAAACAACTAAATGTAAACTGAATTTTCGAAAATGAAGTCATTTTTGTAAAAATTTAAAAAATTATAATTTTATAAGAAATTAGGTTTATCTAGCTATTTTTTCACTAGAGCTATTAAATTTCTTCTTCCAAATTGCTTAGGCTCTCCTCCAAATAAAACTCATTAATATTTTTAATCGTCTACGGTTCGCCTAAAAATATATTTTTTTGATACTCGCGGTCATCTGCGAGGTATCTAGTCCACATTTTCAAAAAGTCAAATGCTTAGACAGTATTATATGAAAAAATTTAAAAAGTACTTTTGGGTATTTTTTTTTTAAATCTTAATTAAATAGCACACAAAGAAAATAATTATATTTAAAATTCAGCCTATCAAAAATTAGGCCGCAATTAATGTTTAAGATGTTTTTATGAATGTAAAATGCTTACTTATATTTCTCTCCTCCATAATAGAACACTTATTTTTAAACTTAAAAAACTCCTTGGTTTTATACTTAATGAAAATCGCTAAGAAACGTAACTGTTATACTGAACAGAGGTAAACAAACAAATTTCCTCGGAAAAATTCTGATACAAAATAAATTTAAAAAAAAACTGTTGGACATTTCTTATCACATTGCCGTTCACAGAATCATTATTGTGTGACGTCTCGAAAATCAAGCCTAAGACATGTCCATTCGTTTTTATTTATCTTGGCTAGAAATACCTAAACCCTTCGAAAAACATCAAATTTGGCTCACTCTGTACATATTCCGAAGAGAATCGCAAATTAATTTGTTAATTAGTTTTATTATAATTAGTCACAATCAATCAAAAAAAAATAACTTGTTTACTGACATCTTTTACCAATATTATTACTTAAGTATAGGAGTTTTAGGAAAGTAGATGATATTTGATATACTAATGAATAAGTGATAATGGATTTTTTTCAAAAATATATTTCTATTGCTTTAGTAACACCCTGTAGAAACAAATTTAAACTAAGGTAAACCAGAATAGGCCGGCACCAGGATGTAATTATTATTTATAGACATAATACTTGTCGAAGACAATTAAAAAAAAATGTAATTTGGCCAAAAAAAACCATTCAGTGAAAACCCAACGTATCATTAGACTCAAGACTAACGCGAACATAAAATCAAAAATATAAAAATGTTGAGTAACTTGTCATGCTACTAGTAGCTTTTTTTTGTCTGGTAATTTTTTATAAAAGATAATTTTTATTTTAAGCTTTGACCACTATAATAGCATTCACATTTGTGGTCCAAAAACTATATTAAAAATTAATATTATAGCCTATATTATGACCCAAGAACATTAAACAAAAACTGAAAAATGTTAAAAGTTCTATAGTCTACAGCACACCGTCGGTTTATTTTTTAAATGATGAGTAACACGCCAAATTTTCGTACATAGCTTTATTTTGCTGAAAGTGATTTCCAACAGAGTGAGCGGGCGCAGAAATCTTCCGGGCTTCGGACTGAATAAACCAAGCATGCGATTTTGGAGACAATGTTGCCATTTACTTTCAAACACAATTTTTAAGCCACAGAAAAACGGTATTATTTAATAATACCCTATTGTTATATTTTTCATCTCATAAATTATAAGATGAAAAAACAATTAGTAACCGGATGTTTTTTCTGTGGCTTAAAAGATGTATTTGAAAGTAAATGGCAATATTATCCCCAAAATCGTAGCTTGGTTTAGTCAATCCGAAGCTCGAGCGATTTCTGCGCCCGCGCAATCTGTTTGAATTACTTTCAAGAATTTTCGCAGAAGAAAAAGTTGTGCGTCTCATATAAACCTATGTAAAATAATAATAAAATTTAGCCTCTTACTGTTACTTCAAAAATAGACCGGTGTACAGAGTGTCCCATTTTTAATGGTATTAAATGGGAAACTTCGTTATTATAAAAGATAGAAACCTGGGGATTTCACATTACTCTCCTCAAATTTTGAGACAAGAAAAAATTTTAAAAGTTTTTTCTAGCCCTTGTAGTTTTAAGCTACAAGGGAACATTGAAAAATTTGGAACCCTAGAAATTCCTTATTAGGGCAGATATTTCAATTCTATTAAAACTTTTCCACAGACAGTTGATCCTGTCAATAAAATGACGTTGTCAAATTTTTGATCCGTCGCCGTCGAGTAAAAATCGAGAATTCAGAAAAAAATTAAGAAAAAAATAAGGTTATAATTTTTTTTTCAATTTTTTTTATAGCTAGGGGTTTATTGGGGACCTAACGTGAAGCAAAAAATTGTAAAAAAATCCAGGTCCGTATTTAACTTAATTTTTTTCCTGAAATCTCGAATCCTACTTATCCGACCAAAAATTTGACGTCATTTTATTGATAGGATCAACTGTCTGTAGAAAAGTTTTAACAAAATTGAAATATCGGCACTAATAACAAAGATATGACATATTTTTAGAATTACGGATGTTTGAATTTGCCCTCGTAGCTCCAAAACTACAAGGACTGAAAAAAGCTTTTGATTTATTTTTTTGGGTCTCGAAATTTAATGTGTTTCATTCAATACCATTAAAAATGGAACACCCTGTACTGTGGACTACAATTTTATTGTCTTTGCTAACCTTCAAGAACATTACGGTGAGGGAGAACTGTAACTGATTTCAAAAGATTCTTAACACTTCTTTTTTATTTTTAGGTAATGCTCACCATCCTAGGGTACTTCACACTCTTCTGGCTACCTTACTTCGTGGTCTCGATGCTAGCAAGAATATACAGAGATAAGAACTTTGCAACATTCTACGAAGTTGCCTTCAACTTGGCCGTTGCAAACTCTGGAATGAATCCAGTAATATACGCTTGGAAAAATAACAATTTTCGACTAGCTTTTCGAAAGTTGTTGTGTTGTAGATCGCCTAATTTACCGCCCAGTACTCAGTTCATAACAAATCATGTGCCGAGTAAAAAGAACTCGATTTCAGTGAACGGTGTATGTGGTACGATTGCCTCAGAAAGAGGAAGACAAATTTGTGAAAAAGTTTTAGAATCTGTGACGGAAAAAAAGGAAATTAGGTGTGATATTGAGGGTGCGGTTGAAATAACCTCGGAAATCGAAATGAAGGAATATAGTAGTGATAAAAACCCTAAAACCGTGATGGAAAATTCCGTGTGTTGAAATTCTGCAAATCTTGATGCTTTTAACACAGAAGCAAGCGGTGAAACCTCTGATTTACTCCCTAGCACTCAATTCGTTGCAAATCACGTTACAGGTAAAAACAATTCGATATCAGTAAATGGTTATGTAACACGATTGTTTCCGAAATAATAAAAGGACAAATTTGTGAAAAAGTTTTGGAATCCTTGAGAGAAAACAATAAAAATAAGTGTAATATTGAGGCTGGGGGTCGAGATAATCCAAGAAATCGAAATGAAGGAATATAGTCCTGACGAAAACTCTAAAAACCTGATAGAAAATTATGTGTGCTAAAATTCTCCAAGCCTTGATGCTTTTAAAACAGAAGCAAGTTAAGAATTCAATTTTAGGTGTGGTGAAACTTCTGAAAGTACTTAATTAGTTACAAATCACATTAAAAGTAAAAACAATTCGATATCAGTAAGAATGGTCGTATATGGTACGATTTCCTCAGAAAGAGAAAGACAAATTTGTGAAAAAGTTTTGGAATCCGTGAAAGAAAACAAATAAGTGTGATATTGAGGGTGGAGTTGAGATAATCTCAGAAATCGAAATGAAGGAATATTGTACTGGTAAAAATACTAAAAACGTAATAGAAAATTATGTGTGCTAAAATTCTGCAAACCTTGATGGATCTCAAGTTAAGAATTCAAATTGGTGTGCTGTGATTTAGTACTCAGTACTCAATTCGTTATCCATCACGTGCCAAGCAAAAAGAACTCGATTTCAATGAACCTTGTGGTATGATTGCCTCAGAAAGTGGAGGATAAATATGTAAATGTTTTAAAATCTTCAAAAGAAAGAACTAAAAATAAGTGTGATATTAAGGGTCTGGTTGAAATAATCTTAGAAATAGAAATGAAGGAATATAGTAGTGATAAAAACCCTAAAAACGTGATAGGGAACTCCGTGTGATGAAATTCATCAAACCTTTAACAACAGAAGCAAGTAAGAAATTCAAGTTTTTGTACTACCAGTACAGTACTTCATACCAATCACATGCCAAGTAAAAAGAGCTCGATTCCAGTGAACAGTATATGTGGTACGATTGCCTTAGAAAGAGGAAGATCAATTTGTAAAGTTAGTGTGATATTGAGGGAGGGGTTGACATAATTTCAGAAATCGAAATAAAAGAAGAAGAAGAATGATGATAAATGAAGCAAGTTAACCATTCAAGTCAAGATGTAAAACTTCAAATTTACCACACACAAACCCTAAAATGTGATAGGAAATTCCTTTTGTTAAAAAAATCCGAACCTGGATAATTTTAGTACAGAAGGAAGTTAAAAATTCAAGTTTCTGTGCTGGGAATCTTCTGATTTACCCTCAGTTCATAACTAATCATGTACCGAGTAAACACAATTCGATTTCAGTGAATGGAGTATGAAGTACGATCGCTTCGAAAAGACGAAGACAAATTTGTGAAAACGTTTTGAAACCTATAAAGGAAAAAATAAAATCAGTGTGATATTGATAGTGGGGTTGATATAATCTCAGAAATCGAAAAAAAGGAATAGAATGATGATAAAAACTCTAAAAACGTGATAGTTAATTTCTTGTGTTAAAATTCTCCAAACCTTAATGCTTTTACAATAAGAGCAAGCCAAGGATTCTAGTGTTTGTGCTGCAAAACTTCAAATTTACCACCTATATAAAAAAAAAGGTGATTGCAAGACAATGACAATCAGTGAGATGATATTGTAGGTGCGATAGGACAATTCCTCTAAGTTCTTATTAAGCAAGTTTTATAAGTATTATTAAAATTGTGATATAAAGATGTACTCAACGCTTAGTTACTGTACTTAAAATATTGCTTGCACTAAAAGCATTCCTTTTTTATTAGTAACATGTATCATGTATAAAATTATTATTAAATTGAAAATGGTAACAGTGGTTAACCATAATCGGTATGTAATTATGCTACAAATAAATAGATTAAAAATATAAACATAAGTGTGTAGATTTTTAAACACTAGTTCACTAAGCACACCAGCAGAAACTAGACATTAAAATTTTTGAAGTATTTTCTAATATTTTGAATATTTTTTTTACAGTCCTTTTATGTTTCAAAATTTTTAAAAATCAAGAAATAGTAAAACACATACCTTTAAAAAATTAATTAAATAAACTAACTTTTTGGAAAAGATACTTAAAAAGCTTGCATTTCTGATCAGTGATCATCATCACGAGGCATGGCTATGCTAAAAAGTTTTACTAATATATTTTTATCTTGTTTGCGAATCCCAAAAGGGAGCTATAATTATACAAACGATTAACTATGATTTTTGATAAAGTAGCGACTACCCGCTAAATATAGTTTTGATTACTTTAGTCAGTTGCATTAGGTTTTTAGTCTAGTGGAAATTAGTTAAAAAAAAGAAAATGCAGGGTCTATAATGAGTGATCGACGGGGTCAAAAGAAAACAAAGTTTATAAAACGTGGGTCAAAACTCTTCTGTTGTCGAGACAAACCATTAAGTTGATATCTGGGGGCCCATATTTGACTTATCTATAACGGAATAAGCTATGAAACTCAAACTTTGCACAATCATAGATTTCCATGAAATTTTAGTTATGAAATTTTAAAAAACTTCGATTTGTCACTCATTTACTTATGTACAGCGTGTCCAATTTTCGATGGGATTAAATGGGAAACTATTATTAAAGATATCGATTTTCTGATTTCACCTTACCGTGCTCTTTTTTTGCGCTTTGTAAAATTGTGTTAGATTTTTGCTAAACCCCGTAGTTTTGTTAATACAGGGAGTTTTTGCATTTTTAATAATCCCTTATATCTCACTCATTTTGTAAGATATTTTTATTTTGTAAAAATCTTTTTGTTGCAACTTTTTTAGAAGAAGATAATAACATTGGCCGTTTTTTAAAATAATGTTTAGTTTTTGAGATATGGTATTTATCATAAAAAAATTAAATACGGACATGGATTTTTTTATTACCATTTTGATTAGTTTCAGGCTATTATTATCAAAAAATAATAAAAATGTAAAATTTTTTTGTTTTAAGATTAAAAAGAAAATATTTAATATTTAAAAAAAAAATTTAGTCCGAACCTGGAAATTTCCGACATAAATATAAATTCAAAATTGCTAGTTGGACGATTTTAAGTTTAACTGTTTTGATACTTAGCAAATTAAAATGGTTTTACGTTAATTTAAAGATTTGTTTGAAACAAAGTCTACGGCAAATACAAAAAATAATAACTAATTTTTCTTTAATGATTTAAATGTTCAAACTGATTACCATTATGTGTAAGACATTGTTGGCATTTTTGAGTAATTTATCTTAACGCATTTTACATAAAAATATTTCTACCGTTAAAAATTCGGATTTTGTTGCTTGAATAAAGCAGTGAAACATATTATATCTTTCAAAATCTGGATATGGTCGATTTCTAGCCATTTTAGAATAGTTTTGAGTGAGCCGTTCACAAAAATGACAAGTAAAATGACAATGTCAATTCCACGCTATCTTTTAATTAACGTTTCAAAACAGATAAACTAAAAATCGTTGAACTAGTGTGTGTTGCAATTTTTAATTTATATTTACGTTAGAAATTGCCAGGTTCGGACAATTTTTTTTTTTAAATATTAAATATTTTCTTTTTTAACCTTTAATCAAAAAAAAATTAAAGTTTTATTATGTTAAGATAATAATAGTATGACACCAATCAAACTAGTAGTAAAAAAAATCCAGGTTCGTATTTAATTTTTTTATGATAAATACCATATCTCAAGAACCAAACAATATTTTAAAAAATTGACAACGTCATTATTTTGCTCTAAAAAGTTTTCACAAAAAAGTTTCTACAGAATAAAAATATCTTGCAAAATAAGCGAGATACAAGGAATTATTAAAAATGCAATTTTTTGAAAAACTCCCTGTATTAGCAAAAATCTGATTACACCATTTTTAAGGGCTCAAAAAAAGAGCACGGTAAGGTGCAATCATATCTTTTATAACAACCGAGTTTCCCATTTAATCCCATCGAAAATGGGACACGCTGTACAGATCATCAAAATTCGACTGTACTTGCTACCTAGCTCAATTTGGCAGACTGATAGACATTATGACCAAACCCAAAACCCCAAAATTTTAATTTACTCCCTTTCCCGATACATGAAAAGTTATGAAAAGTAACACCCACTTCTAGAAACGCTAGAGGGCTGAGCTTTGATAGACTGATAGGAACTATGATACAACTATACGAAAAAATTAAAAAACCCCAAAATTATAATTTATCATCAACAATTTTCATCCCCTATACATGTAGTTATAAAAAGTACCAATCCCCACTTCCAGAAATACTAGGAGGCTGAGCTTTGATAGACTGTAGGAATTATGATTTTGCGAACAGGATGTGCCATGTGACTGTTTAGATGAAGAAGCTGCTCTTCATATATAAATATTTTATGTTTCTCTTGTTTTTTTAATTTTCATAATAAAAATATGTTTTGAGTTATGGTTTTATAATAAAAATATGTTTTCTAGCGTTTTAATTTTTATTATGTTGAGAATTTTTAAGACTTCCCAAGTAACATTATTACCACTCAAGGTTTTATTAATTAGGTTCCAAGGTTATTTAGAGGGTGCTGTTATGGCTTTTAGAATCAATTTGGCTACAAAATGGTAATTTATATTGCCAATTACCTAAAGAGGTGTTATACAACCAAAAAGTGTTCTTCTGTTCCTTTTAGATACTTCTGGTTTTATTGATTTCTGATTTATAAAGATGGTCTTATAAAACCCTTTTACCTAAAGTTTTTAAAAAGAAATAAATATAAACTTTGGTCTTTTAGTTTTTTTCATTACTTTACGTCATAACAAAAGTGTTTTATAATAGAGGTTACCTTATATCCTTTTGTTTTTGTAGTTACAAGTAGTTTAATAGTAAATATGATTATATAGGCGGCCATATAGAACCTAGTTTCCTTAAGGTTTTTAAGAGTGGTAAATATAAACTTTAGACTTTTGGTTTTTGCCATTACTTTTAGGCATTTTAAACAGGTTTTCTTTGGAAAGCATAAAGGTAAACTTAATTCTTTTGTATTTATTGTTACCCATAGCTGCATATTAAATATTATTTAAATAGGCGGTCATATAAAACTTTGTTTCCTTAAGGGTTCTAACAGAAGTAAATAAATACTTTCGTATTTTAGTTTTTACTAGGACTAGTACAGATTGGTACCTACCTATTGCAAGATTGATTATTTATTATCCTGCTGGGTAGGGCACCCAAGCCTAGATAAGGCCTGTTTAAACGGCCAATATAAGAGGTTTCCCTCCAACATGCAGGCACAACGGATATCATTGCACTGGCCCTCCTGATTGTGAGCAAATTGCACGATAAAAAACATTTAAATTTAACACAACACTTTAAAAAACAAATACAAAAAATTTAAGTGAGGTTATGTTGACTATGTTTACCTTCTCTTTTTTATTGGTTTCAAAAATCCTTGTTGCGATAGAGTAACAAATAAAACCAAGTGACCACTATAAAACGATAATGGATAAAAATATTGTAAACAGAAAATATTTATCTAGTCGTTTTAGCAGTGTTTTTTAACAATAATTTTACTTTAATTTTGATTTATGTAAACCAAACAGACTTTTTTAATGGTGAATAGTGTAAATAATTTTTTTTATTTTAAATATTTGTTATTTAGTTATCAAAAAACTATTAAAAAGCATTTGTGAGCTGGCGCGATTGTTTTGAGAGCTTTTCAGATACGATTTTATCAGAAAAATAAGTCTGGCAGGATATTTGATGATCCACAAAACGACAAACTCCTCATATATAGGTATATTTTTATGTGATACAATAATTTTGGGACTCTGACATTTTTGGCAATTTTATGACCTAAATTATTTTATATAGCCATTGTGAATCTAAAATATCGATAAAGCTTTTATAGGAAAAATTCTTTACTCTAAAGGTTCTATGGTATTCAACAGAATTGCCAGGATACCAAATTACCAAATCTAGTTTTATAACAGGATAGAGGACGTTTCTGAGTTGCTTTTAGAACTTGGCATAATAGCTTTAGGCTCTAAAAGGTTCTATACTGGTGGAACCGCTAGAGGGCGAAGCTAGCGTTTATTTCTTATGGATTTATAGTGAGTTTAATACATAGGTTGCCACCACCAATTGGGGAGTCCCATTTAGGAGGTCTAAGGGGTATATAAGCGTAATGGGAACGTGCTAGAGACCAAACATTAAAACTAATGGTTTAAGGAAAGGCGCTGGCAACCTTTTAGCTTCTGCTATAAATCAAGAAATGTTACTTGGGTTTGCTATCAAAACCGGCTATATCCAGATTAATGTTACTTTTTTTTCAAAAAGTATTGATATTTAAGAAAAAATTTTCAATTGCATCAAACTACTTCCCTAACACCCTACAAATAAACTTTTCTTGCTATCTCTTTGTATAAAGGCGAACCGACGAGAAGTTTTTCTCGATTCTTGAACATTTTTTCGAAATGGATATAGCCGCTTTTGAACGCAAGCTCCTCAAATCTGTACTACACTTTATTAAAGTAAATAATATGTTTTTGCAAAACAGAAAAATGGTTTTATACCTGTACTAATATTTTGTCAATTTTTGATACAGAACTTGCGTATGCACAAATTAATAAAGTGAATGCAGGAACTAAATTAAACATTTATAATACAATCAATCCTTTTGGAAGCCAGCTTATTGCAACCACGAACAAACAGAGTGTTAGTTAAACTTCAAAGTTATCCATGACCTATCACATCAATCTGGTTATTATGTTGCATGCACAATATTTTTACCTGTGCATTAAAATATTGTTTAACGTTATAGTTTATTTATTTTTACTACACTTTATTAAAGTAAATAATGATATATCCCTAATCGAATAACAGACAGATTTCAGTAATATCTTAAATGAATATCGCTTGACAACTTCAAGTAAAAATATTAATGGGTTTGTATCTGAATTTTTTAAGAAATTTAAGTTTTTTGATTTGGTACTTTTAAAAAGTTTCCTCTTTCGAAAAAACTTTAATTTAAACAAAAAATCAAGAATATTTGAATTTTTTAGGGTTTTCTGAATAAGTCAAATAAATATAAAGAGTCGGTTTAGTTACCACGTAGAAGTAATTATTTTTAAATAAAAAGTGACATTTTCATTCCATCCATGTGGGGAAGTGAGAAAGAGGTACAAGTGAGAGGTCCAAATTATGCAGAATTTTTCAAGGAATTCGAATTTGGTAAAATTTGTGTATGTTTATCATAGAGTTTTATCATAAAATTTAATTTTTATAGTTGGGAGATGTTATTACTGCCCCCTAACGGGGAGCTACATAAACAAAAATATTTTAGGTGAATTCACAGGGCCCGATTTTGTTATAAAAAAAATTTTCCCGAAGTCGTAGCTGTACTAGTATCTGAGATAAATCCGGCTGCCATCCTTAATGGGACACCCTGTATATAGCGAAGCAACAACATCAATCAAAATCCACGAAGGAACCAAGCCAATCCGCATAAGAAGAGGTGTCAGCCAGGGTGACACAATATCCCACAAAACAATTTAACCGGAATCTAAAAGATGGTTTTAAAAACTTAGATTGGGAAAAAATAGGCATCAAAGTAAGCTGAAAATACTTGAACCACCTAAGATATGCTGAGGATATCCCCTTAATAACAGAAAAGAAAGGAGAACTGATAAAAATGCTGGAAGAACTAGATACAGCAGCTAAAAATATAGGCTTAAGTATGAACTACACTAAAACTAAAATCATAACAAACACAAGTAAATATGTCACGATCAGAATAAACCAAGAAAAAATAGTAGTAGAGGAATATATATATATAATCGAGGGTCTAAGTGCAGTACCTACCTCGTAATTGAAATCTTTTTGATTTTGGTTTTTCGACATCATTATGATCGTGACAGCTGGAGCCATATATTGAAAAGCACTTGATGTAAAAAAAATATTAACACTAAAGAAAATACTTTTCTTAGTAAAAGTTTTAAAAAATCAGCTCTGATTGCAGTTAACCGCAGTATTTCGCTTCTCTTGTAAAGTTTTTAAAAATGCGAGGAACGAGGAACTACACTTGGACCTTTGAAATGTTATATGCAAAGCTTATAGATAGAAAAAGGAATGAATGGATAAGAAACAAAACCAAAGTAAGGGATTTTAGAGGAGAGGTAGCTAAATTAAAATGGAAATTTGCCGGTCATAATATTAGACAGAAAGACGATCGATGGAACAAATGTATTGTAAACTGGAGACCTTGGGAAAATAAAAGAAGTAGGGAAAGACCCCAAACGAGACGGGCGGACAGAGAGAGAAAATTGGAAGATATTGGGGGAAGCCTATGTCCAAAGATGGATCGAAGAAGGCTAAATAGAATATGTTTTTGCAAAACCGGAAAATGGGTTTATACCTGTACAAATATTTTGTCAATTTTCATAAGTGATCACAGAACTTGCGAGTGTCCAAATTAATAAAGTGTATGCAGGAACTAAATTAAACATTTATAATACAATCAATCCTTTTGGAAGTCAGCTTATTGCAACCACGAACAAACAAAGTGTTCAACTTAACTGATCCATGACCTATCACATCAATCTTGTTATTCTGTTGAATGTAAAATATTATTACCTGTGCGTTGAAATATTGATTAACGTTATAGTTTATGTATTTTGAGTATTAATAAAAAATGTTGTTATAGTTGGATACTTGGGTAAGAAATAGCAGAAATATCTTAACTTTTGAACAGTGCGTTTAGACAAGTAATTTTAGAAGTAAAGATATTAGTAACACCATAAAAACAATTGGAAATTACAGGGCTCTAAACAGATAAACAGCAAAATAATATGAAAAATATGAACTTTTTGAAAATATGAAGGAAATATGAATAAAAACTTTAGTTTTTTTTGGGTCCTCTACCAAATGGCTTGTTATGTCAAACCCAACTGTTTTTTAGGAAAACTCATTTACTCAGCAAAAATATATATTTCTTGATTTTATTTATTAAGAAAAGTATTAGCAAACATTTTGAAGTTGAATTAGACCTGGATCCCCATCCAAACAACTATGGCCAAACAAAAACAAGGCACATTTTTTACAGCATATTTTACAACAAGGTATAAGGTGTTTCCGTATTTTTAAACAAAGGTCTACTGCAATTATTCAAAGAAATAGAAAAAAAAATTATAAATGCAAAAGTTGTAGGCTTTATCCAATACCATCAAAAAAAGTTATACAAAAAACACACACATTGTAAATCTCTTACGGAACATCCTACAAATTAATATGTTAATGATTTAACTAAAATAGATATTTTCTTTCGAAACTCAAAAATATATGCTGCCATTTGATAAAGCCACTGTTAAAATATTAGTATCTACAATTTCTAGCGGTTTGGGACCTACTCTATATTTCTTGAAAATAGGTATCCTATTTTATATCCCTTGAAATAAGTGCTGTAGACCTTTGTGGAAATATACCAAAACACTCTGTACATCTAGTAACACAGAAAACTTAAGTATACTCGATGTATAATTGGTATGCTTTAAATACCTATTCCGAGCTCAAACATTTAAAAAAAGTCAACATTACAGACTAAAAGAATAAAATTCATGAAAAACCCCTGCTCAATTAGACTTTTTCAGAACTAACCACGGATGACCAAAACAACTAATTAACATAAGAAATGCAACAAACTAAATAATAAAACAAAAGGCAAAAAAGCCCTACTTTATTCAGACTTTCTCAGAGGCAACAAACTAATAATAAACTAAAAGAAACTCAAAATTCAAGACTAGGAAAAATATCGAAAATTTTCACACTTATTCTATGACTGAAGTTTCTTCATTGGGGAAAATATGAAAAATATGAAGGCTTTTCTAAAAATATGAAGTTTTATGAAGTTTGAAAAAATATATGAACATTTTCATAAAATATGAAGGTGCTGAGAGCCCTGAAATTAAAGAAAATCTATTGCAGTCAATAGGAAAATAAAATTAGACTAGGTCCGAGTTACTGGATTGAAATGGGGGGAGCTTTTAGGGGTGAATAATGTTTTTTACGGTTTTTGGCAAAACTAGACCTCCTATTAATAAAAGCTAAATACAAAAGTGATACGTAATAAAAATGTCTACAATTTTCCAAAAAACATTTCACAAAACCGGTTTTTTATTTTTGATTTTGGTAAAATTTGAATTTTGAATTGACTATTTGTGTCCTTTAACACGTTATAATTTCTCTAAATCAAATTATTGATTTTAACATTCTATTTTGATTTAAAACCTAAAATTAGGCCCCATTTTCAGCGAAAAATGGCCAAGATCTAGAAGCAGTTTTAAAAAAAACAGTGCTTGTTTTTTTCGTTAGGACGTCTACTTTTAGATAGTGTAAAAAAATTAATACCAGTATAGGAAAATTTGCCAGGAAACAGAGTTTAAGCAGTTTAAAAAATACCAATTAAATTCTATCTTTGTAGCCTTTTTCGATCCATCTTTGGAAATAGGCCTCCCCCAATATCTTCCACTATTCCCTGTCTGTAGCCGTGTTCATCAATCTAGTTCCCACATGTTTCTTCAAATCGGCCGTCCATCTCATTTGGGGTCTTCCCCTACTTCTTTTATTTTCCCAAGGTCTCCAATTTACAATACATTTGTTCCATCGATTGTCTTTCTGTTTGATATTATGACCGGCAAATTTTCATTTTAATTTAGCTACTTCTCCTCTGACATCCCTTACTTTTGTTTTAGTTCTTATCCATTCATTCCTTTCTCTATCCGTTAGATTTACATGTAAGATTTGTCTTTCCATTGATCTTTGGGCTTTTGTTACCTTATCCATGTTTGATTTTGTAAGCGTTTAGGTCTGGGATGCATATCTGAGCACAGGAAGAATACATTGGCTATACACTTTTGTTTTAAGGTTTTAAGTGATACTTAATAAAATACTCTGTCAATATATGGGCCCCTAAGCTCACACTAGGTACTATAGTTATAGTGTACGTGCGAGCCATTAAAACTAAAACCTGAAATATATCTTATTCAACTCCAGACTAAATTACCTTTTGTTAGATACCACACAAGCCATGTTTTGACTTAAACTCAAATTTTTGAAATCTACCCCCACCCTTAAAAAAACAAAAACTAAAATGTATTTTGTTTAACTCACTCAATTACCTTTCGTTTGATATCACACACGCCATATTTTCACCTAAACTCTAATTTTTGAAATCTACCCCCATCCTTTTTGAAGAAAAAAAACTAAAATGTATTTTATTTACCTCCATACTCAATTACCTTTCGTTTGATATCACACACGCCATATTTTCACATAAACTATAATTTTTGAAATCTTCCCCCACCCTTTTATTTGGCTTGTGTTTGGTGGATTTTTTTCATTTTTAAATGGGACCATCTCGACCCAAGAACCAGCCTAGGTACCAAATTTCATTAAAATCGGCTAAGCGGTTTTTGAGTTATGCGCGTTGGTCGTTACAGACAGACATACAGACAGACAGACGGCGCGCCAAAAAAGTTTCAAAATCATCTGAAACGCAAAGATATATAAAAAATTTTGAAATCGGAGCAACTTTTTTTTCTCGAAAAAATTAGGATCACCATAGCTCACACTACTATAGTATAGTATATGTGTGAGCTAAATGTCTACAACTTTGGTGCAAAGATTTTTTTGCAAAACCCAAAATTTTCCGAAAAACATCGAACAAAACCGGTTTTTTCATTTTTGATTTTTATCTACCAAATTTGTTTTGTTTTTTGCAAAATTTGGCGGAAACGCAACTATTTTTCTCCCTTAACACGTTATAATTTCTCTAAATCAAATTATTGATTTTTACATTTTATTTTGATTTAAAAGCTAAAATTAGGCCCCATTTTCGCCAGAAAATTATTTATAGTTTTTATATAAAACTAATTTAGCAAAAGTTATTAGCCAAACTTTGTCAAAAAATTGAAAATGCCGCCATTTTGGATTTATGACGTCATATGGGCCCTCCAACTCAAATTTGAGGCAAACAATATATATTATAGTTCTTATTATATAGTAGATATAAATGTGTTAAAATGTGAGGCAAACACCAGGCGACTTTTTATTGAGTGATGCATAACCAATAGATTTGTGGTGCTCTAAAACTTTCTTCCTCAATTTTTTTTTTGTAAAATAAGTTTATATCTTTTAGTAATTTTGAAAAAATCAATATCTTTATTAGTTTTTAAGATATGAAGCTCATTTCTTGAACATCTTACTTGGTGTTCTATTGCAAACAAAAAACGTATTAACAGTTTTACTGTAAATCTAATTTATAAAAAGTCATAAATCAAAGTTTGAGAAAAAAAACTTTTTTCAGGTTTTATCTGTAACTTTTGTATTTAACTTTTTTAATAGGAGGTCTAGCTTAAAAGGTATCTGTGCTAAGGTCACTAATCCTAAAGCTTGCCTTTACGATGAGTGTCCTTAATCTGCACAGATTTTTAAAACATCTTTTTGTTTATAAACAAAATGTGTATCAGAACTTTTCTGAGAAAAGATATTAGTGGAATGGATCCATAATCGGTTTTTTAATAAATAATAATACATTTTTTAGTAAGTTATTTGCCCTTTAACCAGCTCACACTAAAAAAACGAATATAAATAATTTTATCACGTGCTACTATATATCTCAGGTTAATAAAGCTTATCTGATAAAGATATAAAGGCAATAATAACATAGGGATTAAGCAGTATATGGAGGTGTATATCAATGTCTGCCTTTTATGGGACAATCAAGTCACATTGTATGAAAAAAAGCAATCTGATAATTTAATAAGGTTAAAGGTTTTTTGGCCAATAGTTTGTAGATGGGAATTTTTTGTTTAGTTTATTTTACTGATAATCAAATAGTTGTGGCCCAGGATAGTTTCTTATTTTGGCATCCCTTATCAATCTTTAAAACATTAGCGTTGATACTGTTTATACATTTTCTAGTCTAATAAAAAAGTGTATTGGGAAAGTGACACAAAGCTTAGTCCCGGAAGAATAAACCAACAAGAAATAAACCAATGTAAAAAGTATAAATATCTTGATGTCACAAATGACGCTAAATTGACCGAATTAATATAAAACCCGAAATTGCAAGAGAAGACAACTGATAGTATAGAGAAATGAGCAAACAATAAGCCAAAATTTAACAAATTTAAAATAGTCTATCTTCAAAACCATTTAGGCTAGAACTATCAGAGAAGTAACGTTTGATGAGTTTTTATTTTTCTAAAACTTTTGTCCATTCACTTTTTGACAAAAGCTATACCTTAAATTGAGAAAAGAACAAAAAATGAGAGGGAAGCACAAAGGGGGGAGCGGTGGAGACTATTAGTATTTTAAGCAGAAAGCTGAAAGCTATCGATTAAGCGAAGTCCTAGCTATATGTTATTTAGTTCCCAATTTACCATATAGAGGCATTCATCGTTTCCTGTAGTATATACAGTGTGAGGAAAAATAGGGTTTTACAAAAAGAGAAAATCTGCCACGGCCAAATCTGAGGACACGGCAGTGCCTCGCCAAGTTCGCGCGCCGTACCATCTTTTCTTGAAACATTTCAGCCGATATTTGACCTATCTAAAACTCTACTTCGGAATGAGCTACGAACTTTGCACAGTCCTAGATCTTCATGGAGATAACAACCCCTCCAAGTTTCATGAAATTCCATAAAGTAGTAACGAAATTTCAAAAAACGTCGAAATTGCCACTCACTCACTCACTGATGTATAGATCATCAAAATTCTACTGTACTTCCAGACATGCTACAAAGCTGAAATTTGGCAGACTGATAGAAATTATGACCAAACCCCTGGAAAAAATCGAAAAACACCTAAATAAAATTTAAAAAGCCCAAAGTTTAATTAACTTCCCTATAAATGTAAAGTTATGTAAATTAGCATTGTTCACTTCCAGAAACGCTAGAGAGCTGAGCTTTGGAAGACTGATAGAAACTATAGGAAAAAAATTAAAAACACCAAAATTTTAATTTATTTTCACTGGTGAGGTAACTGGATGCCTGCCGGACTTACCCCGTTACGAAACCGAGCTCCTAACACTCTTATTCCCAAATTATTGTTTCAATGGATATTAAAAAAAGCAAGTATATGTATATGATGTATATGATGATGATAGTAAGTATCTTGTTGCTAAAGAACAGCGTTACTGTATTCCTTAGACCTTACAAAATAAATTTAAGAACAGAGAGAAATTTTTAAGTAAAAACGTTGATTATTATAAAACCATTAAAATTAAGTACAAAACAAAGTAAATAATGTGTGCATTGCAACGCGACTTAACATGGAATATCCGTTCCATTATTTTTTGAAATGCGCAATATTTGTATAAAACTCTATTTGCACTAACCTCTATTCCTGTTACTCCAAAAGCCTCCCTGATGTTTGGCGTCAATCTGAACGGCACTTTTTCCGGAACCCTGAGCGTTTTCCCTTTTTCGAAGCATACGTTGTAGTCGATATGCACTACGTCACCTGTTGCCAAATCTATTAGAACGTTGTCTAAATGACGATCGCCCAAACCAATGATGTAGCCTAAAACATTTATCAATATTTAATAGCCATTTTTTCAAAGTTTAAATTAGTCCTAAATGATAGCTTGTTAACCATTAATCGATGTTTATAAAATAAAGGTTATAAGCCGCCACTGCGTAGACGTAACGTACGGTATACAAAATATACGTTGCGTAGAAACAACGAGCTGAAAACAGGCTCAAAACAAACGCGTAACGTAACCTATTTTATGTCTGTGAATAAGATAAGATAAACACCATTATAACAAAAACATCTTATATAAAAAAAGGCCAAGTACGCGAAAATGGTATTCCGTAAAAAGAATTGAGATAATAAATAAATAAATAAAGAGTTTATTTGCAAACAAAAAATATACATTTCCTGAAATAGAAAACTAAAACTATATTTTGCGAAAAGGGCCAGAAAACAATTTAAAAAAGATCAAGGTTCTGACCCTGTAAAACACTGTTTTATAAAATAAAAAATAAAAATAGTTAAACGTTTTTATAAGAAAGAGCAAAGAAAATGAATATTTTTGCATTAGATTTTGGAAAACAAAAAATAAATTAAACCATTAGACTATCAAGGCCATCTTTCAGTGAAAGGTCTTAGATTACAAGCTGTTAAAGGTAAATGATCTTTCAAAAATCTTTGTCTTGTGACGAGGAGGGGATATTAAGCCTTTGAACCTTAAATTCAAGTTATGCACATAGGTTCTGTAGGAAACTCGTTGAAATAAGTAAGGTGGGCACCTATTTTGAATGATTTTGTGATAGAGGCATACTGCATGAAGCTGCCGTCTCTTTTCCATGGATAACCTTTTAGCATCTTTAAGTTTTATTTATTATTCCGTAAAAAGAATTGAGATAAAAGTAAAAAGCCAAATTCTCTAATACAAATTTCAAAATAAAAGGTTTTTACTAGTTTGGAATTGTTTTTTAAACGTTGCTATTACAGCCAAACTTCTTTATGTTCAATTTAGCACTGTGCCTAAGAGTTATTTGAAGCCGTAATAGCCAAGTTTAGAAAAACATTTTCAAACTAGTAAGAACCATTCATTTTGAAATTTGTAGTAGAGAACTTGGATTTTTATTTTTGTCTCAATTCTTTTTACGGAATACCATTTTCGCGTACTAGACTTTGGTTTTTGTTATGATTTCACTCTATTTAAAGGATTTACTTTATGGAAGTCCATAAAACTTGGAGGGGTTGTTAACTCTATGAAGATCTATAACTGTGCAAAGTTTGAGTTTCGTAGCTCAATGCGAAGTAGAGTTTTAGATAGGTCAAATATGGGCTGAAATGTTTCAAGAAAAGATGATACAGCAGTTTACGCCGCGAACTTGGCCGGGCACTGCCGTGCCTTCAGATTAGTATTAGCAAGTGGAGGGCGTTACTTGTTGCCAAGTGGACTAGAGTCTTTACCTTTACTCCAGCTAAAGCCTTCATGATTTTGAGAACCTTTTAAAAGCAATCATAAAACACAAACAAAACACGAAAAAAAAATAAAAAATAAAAATTTACAATGTCATTGAGAAAAGTAAACAAAAAGTAAAGTAAGGTTGATCAAGACACACGAAAATTCCGAAATTTGTCGGACCCGCCTGTCTAGTTTTATATGTTCGGTTGCGTAAGTACGCACGATAAGCGGGGCAACGTTATGTCGCGCGTCATGCTCAACTTACGTTACGTCAAGATAGGTTTCGTGGCTTATGACCCCTAATTATAAGCAAAAATTGTACTGAACCATATAATAACTTGAAAAGTATCTTTGAAAATTCACAGTTGCTAAGGGAAGTATTTGAACATTACGGAATTATTATTCTAAATTCTTAACTGCGCGTTAGATCCATTTTTGGATCGTAATAATTTACTTTGTTCTGAATAATTTATAAAATAATCAGAAATTTCGTCAACGCTTTAGTTGGTGAGATATAAAAAAAAGTTTTTAAGTTTATAAAGCGCCTTTATATGTACAGGGCGTTTAGAAATTTTACACTGTTCCAAAAAGCGAATAAAAAGAGGGTCATTCCGTGTAATATCTCAAAAACTGAAAGAGACGAGTAAAATAAAAAAAAGTATTTTACATATTAACAAATAAAATTTTTATAAATAAAAAAGTTATAAGCTCTCTCCCAAAAAGCAGACTTTTTAAAAATAATTTGGGATACCCTGTACGTCTTACGTCTAGGTAATAAGCTAGAAAGGTGTCAGATCTAGACTCTAGCGTCCAAACCCTCTGGCTTTTTACAAGCGGTTTTGTTTATACAAATATATGTGTGTGTGTGAATAAGTCTGACATGTATGTACAGAATAGTGTAAAATAAGCACACTATTTCCAAAATAAAAAATATTTGTCTATAAACTTTCTAAAAAATGCTATAGCAAGAAATAAACGTAAAAACTTTTAAAATAATCTACTACCGACAATAACTTTAAAAGTTCGTAAAGTAAACAACATAAAATTTTTAACTCCTCGTTTAAATATTTTGAATAGTACAAAGTTATTTTATTTATTTGCTAACTGTGAAGGAAGTTTCAATACAGAATGCATTTGAATTTATTTTCGTAATATACTTAGCGTTCTTATTACTTCTAAAGGTATAAATACTTATTCTAAATATACAGGGTGTCCCATTAAGAATGGATTCCGGATTTACCTCAGAAATGACTACTTTTACCTGGGCATCGAATTCACCTAAAATATATTTTTATTTTTTTCCTCGTCGCTTGAGGGCAGTAATGACATTACCTGCATTGTAAAAAATACTATTTTTTTTTACAAAAAGAAAATGAGGTAGGAAGTTTAGACTACCCCAAATCTATTGGTTATGGATCACTTAGTTTTAAGTCGCCGGGTGTTTGCCTCAAATTTGAGTAAGAGTGCCTGTGTGACGTCATAAATTTAAGATTGCGATTTTTTCCATATTTTTTCACAAACTTTTGCTTTTAACTTTTGCCACAATAACTTTACAGAAAAATTGTATTGTTTGTGATTTGTTTGCAACAGAACAGCAATTGAATTGCGGTTTTAATGATCTTTATATCTCAAGAACAAAAAAAGATAATGTTATTTTTCTAAATATTAAAAAAAAACTATAAATTCAATATTGAGCAAGAAAATTGAAGACTGCCCTCAATCGATTGGTGATGGACCACTCAATGTTAAGTCGCTGGGCGTTTGCCTCAAATTTGAGTAGGAAGACTTATATTATCATAAATCCCAAATGGCGCCATTTCCCATTTTTTCACAAACTTTGGCTAAATAAGTTTTACAGAAAAAATGTAAATTTGAGCCAAACACCTGGCCTGGCTACTTAACATTGAGTAAACCATCACCAATCCATTTTTTATAGTTCTTGAGATATCAAGCATATTAAACCGACAATTCAATTGTTGTTCTATTGCAAACAAATCATGATCTATACAATTTTTAAAAGCAGAAGTTTGTGAAAAAACATGGTAAAAATCGCAATTTAAAAGATGACATCACACAGGTGCTCTCCCTCAAATTTATGGCAACCACCCAGCGTCTCAAAATTGAGTGATAATCATCCAATCGATTTGGGGTAGTCTAAAACTTCCTTCTTTAATTTTTTTGTATTTAAAAAAAAAATATATCTTAGTTAGTAGTACAAAAAAAGTATATCATAACAAAAACATTTCATGTAAAAAAAAGCCAAGTACGCAAAAATGGCATTTCGTAAAAAGAATTGAGATAAAAGTCAAGCCAAGTGCTCCAATACAAATTTCAAAATGAAAGGTTCTTACTAGTTTGGAAATATTTTTCTAAACTTTGCTATTACAGCCAAACTTCTTTATGTTCAATTTAGCACTGTGCCTAAGAGTCATTTACAGCCGTAATAGCCAAGTTTAGAAAAATATTTCCAAACTAGTAAGAACCTTTCATTTTGAAATTTGTATTGGAGAACTTGGCTTTACTTTTATCTCAATTCTTTTTACGGAATGCCATTTTCGCGTACTTGGCTTTTTTTACATTAAATGTTTTTGTTATGATTTCACTTCTTTTTTAAAGGAATTGGATAATACTTAATTTTTAAAGTAGTAAAATATGCGGAATATTGTTCAAAACTTTTGCAATGCCTTACTTAAATTTTTGAGGTTTTTTAATTTTTTTTCATGGTTTTATCGTAGTTGCTATCAGCGTTCCAAAGCTCAGCTCTCTAGCGTTTCTGAAAGTGCACAATGTTACTTTTACATAACTTTACATGTATAGGGGAGGGAAATAAATTAAAATTGTCGTGTTTTTAAATTTTGTCCTATAGTTTTATCATAGTTCCTATCAGTCTTCCAATGCTCAGCTCTCTAGCGTTTCTGGAAGTGGGTAATGTTACTTTTACATAACTTTACATTTATAGGGGAAGAGAGTAAATGAAAATATTGGGCTTTCTAAATTTTTCCCATGGTTTTATCATAATTTCTAACAGCATTCTAATGCTCAGGTCTCTAGCGTTTCTGGAAGTGAGCAATGTTAGTTTTATATAAATTTACATTTATAGGAGAGGGAAGTAAATTAAAAAGTTGGTGTTTTAAAATTTTTTTATATAGTTTTATCATAGTGTCTTTCAGTCTTAAAAAGTTCAGCTCTCTAGCTTTTCTGGAAGTGGGCAGTGTTACTTTTACATAACTTTACATTTATAGGGGAGGGAAGTAAATTAGAATTTTGGGGTGTTTTAATTTTTTTCTATAACTTTATCATAGTTACTATCGGTCTTCCAAAGCTCAGCTCTCTAGCGTGTCTGGAAGTGGGCAATGTTACTTTTAATTAACTTTAAATTTATAGGGGAGGGAAGTAAATTAGAAATTTGGGGTGTTTTAATTTTTTCCTATAGTTTTATCATAGTTCCTATCAGTCTGCCAAAGCTCAACTCTCTAGCCTTTCTGGAAGTGGGCAATGCTACTTTTACATAACTTTAAATGTATAGGGGAGGGGAGTAAATTAAAATTTTGGTTTTTTTTTCCAGGGGTTTGGTCATAAGTTCTATGAGTCTGCCAAATTTCAGCTATGTAGCATGTCTGGAAGTACAGTAGAATATTGATGATCTATACATGAGTGAGTCAGTGAGTGAGTGGCAATTTCGACGTTTTTTAAAATTTCGTAACTACTTTACTACTTTATGGAATTCCATGAAACTTGGAGTGGTTGTTAACTCCATGGAGATCTACGACTGTGCAAAGTTTGAGATTCGTAGCTCATTATTAGTAGAGTTTTAGATAGGTCAAATATCGGCTGAAATGTTTCCAGAAAAGATGGTTACAGATTAACAGTTTTTTCTGTAAAAGCTTGGATTTATGACATCAGACAGGCCCTTATACTCAAATTAGAAGCAAACACTCGATGACTTAGAATTGTGTGATCTATTACCAATCGATCTAGGCATTGAGTAAATAACCCATATAGAGGAGCCACCGGCGAGCTTTACCATATTGAGGGGCAGATGGCGCTGAAATAAATTCGTCTGGTACGCAATATTTAGAGACAACTACTATGATCTAATGGCATTTGTATCATAGGCATGAGCCTCGGAACTTGCACATGTAACTAAATCGTACTAGCAGTCCCTGAATATTGCGTACCAGACGAATTTATTTCAGCGCCATCTGCCCCTCAATAGGGTAAAGCTCGCCGGTGGCTCCTCTATATGTGTTATTTACTCAATGGTCTAGGGTAGTTTTAAAAAATCTTCCACAACTATATCACGGGACACGATTTTTTACTATAAGCCACGAGAGCTGAAAACATCACTTTTTTTTAGCTGAATTCGCATTTGTAAATTCATTGGTTGCGACGACTACAGAAAAAAACTCGCCATAAATTGTGGATGTTTTCTCAGAGGCTTAGGTTTATAAATTAATAAAATTACCTACCTATAATACTCATGACAGCCACAGAGTAGGAATACCTCTTCACAACTTGCCACCACGCATTAGCAGAAATAGAGTTGCACCACAGTTCCTTAGCTATCAGGTCACTAGGGGTCTCGGCCATTAGTTCTTTTAAAACCTGCCAGAACAAATTTAAAATACGTTTCCAGTAAATAAAATAGAAATAGACATAATAATTTTATTGCAAAGATATTTTGGTACCCTTATTGGGCTATTCTCTAGCCACTAATAAAATTTGTTTGAAAATGTCAAGCTATACTTAAAAATCCAATTTCTGGCCCTTAGGACCTTAGATATAGGAAACTAGATAGAACACTTGTCTCTCGTCTTATCACTTATGAGCGTCAGTCATTACTGTTCACTACGGCGATGTCTAAGAGTCGCGGCTTGTACTTTGCCTATAGGGTCACTGCATCACGAAGACGTAGTGTCTTCTTACGCCATAGGGTCACTGCATCACGAAGACGTAGTGTCTTCCCAGGCTTCCAGGATGCAGTGACCCTATTTGCCTATTTAACATAGCGACCTCTTGTGGTAGCCACAGATAATAGAACAATGACGGATTGGATTTGACCAAAGTAAAAGCGACCAATCAAAAATGGCTGCCGTCCCGACCTTTTTAACCAATGACATTTCGTTCTCTGGTTTCGAAATGTCAAGGGCTTGTCATCCGCTGTTTTTGTTTATTTGGTTTTTTCTAAATCTAACTGTTCAAAACTGTCCAGCGTATTAAAACATTACTTTTTCCATTAGAGTAGGAAAAGACCGAGAATTTCTTAATTTTTCAACAAAAACACAACAGAAATAACAACAACTAAGTCTCCGCCATTTTGTAGAAATGTCAAACGCATGGTGTACCCACTCTTTCTATTTTGGTTGGTTGTAAAATCCAATTTCTAGTTGTTCTAATATCTCTGTCTGATATCTCTCGGGGTAGCGGCTCCTAATTTTAATCTATGAAAAAATGGGCGCCAACGCTCCGAAGCGAATTCCATTTATTATTCTACTTCCATGCTTAGGATCCTTAGAAGAAAGAAAAGAAAAACATGAACACTAACCTCTTTTAAAACGTTCAGTGGCCATTCTTTACGGTTATCGATGTTTTTCACACCGTGTTCCATTAGCTTGTTGTAGAACAGTTCCGAAGGCCGAGGTACAGTTGTGTTTGTCGTTGAAGTACCTAAAGTCAAAACAAAAACATAATAATTACGAGAATAAACAGTAGGAAAAGTTTTCAACTTATAGGGCAAACTAGCAACGTTCAAAACCGCGAAAAACTCACGGAATTGAATTCTATCAAGTTACCCAAGTAACATTATTACCACTCAAGGTTTTATTAATTTGGTTCCTAGGTTATTTAGAGGGTGCTGTTATGGGTTTTAGGATCAATTTGGCCACATAAAGGTAATTTATATTGCCAATTACCTAAAGAGGTGTTATACAACCAAAAAGTGATTTATAAAGGGAGTATAATAAAACTGATATTCCTTCTGTTCCTTTTAGATATTTTTGATTTTATTGATTTCTGATTTATAAGGATGGTCTTATAAAACCCTTTTACCTAAAGTTTTTAAAAAGAAATAAATATAATCTTTGGTCATTTAGTTTTTTTCATTACTTTAGCTCATCACAAAAGTCTTTATAATAGAGCTAAAAGTAAATATGATTAGATAGGCGGCCATATAGAACCTAGTTTCCTTAAGGTTTTTAAGAGTGGTAAATATAAACTTTAGACTTTTGGTTTTTGCCATTACTTTTAGGCATTTTAAAAAGGTTTTATAGGAAGGCTTAAAGGTTAACTTAATTCTTTTGTATTTGTAGTTACCCATAGTTGTATATTAAATATTATTTAAATAGGCGGCCATATAAAACCTTCTTTCCTTAAGGGTTCTAACAGAAGTAAGTAAATACTTTCGTGTTTTATTTTTTTTTAGGTATTTCTGGTAAAAATAATAGATATACCTATGTACAGATTGGTACCTATCTATTGCTAATAACTGTTGAGTTTCCGCCCTCCTGGGTAGGACACCCAGGCCTAGATAAGGCCTGTTTAGATGGCCAATATAAGAGGTTGCTCTCCAACCTGCAGGCACAACGAATATCGTTGCACTGGCCCTCTCGATTGTGTGTGAAATTGCACGATAAACAATATTTAAAAGTGTTGTATTATACGCTTTTAAACACTTTAAAAAACAAATACAAAAAATTTAAGTGAAGTTATGTTGACTACGTTTACTTTGTTCTTTTTTGTTGGTTTCATAAGGGCACTCAAAAATCCTTGTTGCGATAAAACCAAGTGACCACTATAAAACCATAATGGCGTATATAAATATATTTCAAAAATATTGTAAAGAGAAAATATTTATCTAGTCGTTTTAGCAGTGTTTTTTACCAATAATTTTACTTTAATTTTGATTTATGTAAACCAAACAGACTTTTTTAATGGTGAATAGTGTAAATAATTTTATTTTAAATATTTGTTATTTTGTTATCAAAAAACTATTAAAAAGCATTTTTGAGCTGGCGCGCTTGTTTTGAGAGCTTTTCAGATACGATTTTATCAGAAAAATAAATCTGGCACGCAATTTGATCATCAACAAAACGACAAACTTTGTATATTTTTATATAAATAATTTTGGGACTGACATTTTTGGCAATTTTGTGACCTAAATTATTTTATATAGCCATTGTGAATCTAAAATATCGCCATAGCTTTTATAGGAAAACTTCTTTACTCTAAAGGTATTATGGTATTCAACAGAATCGCCAGGATACCAAATTACCAAATCTAGTTTTATAATAGGATAGAGGACGTTTCTGAGTTGCTTTTAGAACCTGGCATAATAGCTTTAGGCTGTAAAAGGTTCTATACTGGTGGCACCGCTAGAGGGCGAAGCTGGAGTTTATTTCTTATAAAGAAATGTTACTTGGGTAGGGCATAGAATAACTCCTTCCTACGCGGTATCAGGGTTATTCTTAGTCTTCTTAAATTCAAAATTTTTATATTATTAGCCTACGTGACATGCGTTTGCAAGAAAATCAGCTGGACAATCAGTGGCGTAAAATTCCATGTATTAAGCGGCCCTCACACGATCAGTATTACTGACAGTATTTTTATATATGTCTTTGTTTGTCAAGCGTTATAAACAAAGACATACATAAAAATACTGTCAGTAATACTGATCGTGTGAGGTCCGCTTTACAGAAGATTGACGGATTGGTTTTAACCAAAGTTAAAGTGGCAAATCCAAAATGGCCGCCGTCCTGTAGTTTGACATTTTCGTTCTCTGGTTTAGAAATGTCAAGTGCTTTTAATCCGCCGTAGTTATTAATTTTTTGACAGTTTTTTCTAAATTTAATTTGAGATAAAATGTGTCCAAAACTGTTCAGGGTCTCAAAATATTACTTAAGTATGGAAAGTGCGAGATTTTTTTTTAACAAAAAACAACAAAAGTAACAACAACAAGTCTCCGCTTTTTGACAAGGTCTCCATAAAATGAAAGTATAGTAACTTTGGTTGGGCTGCCTAACGGGTTGTCTACGAGTGCCCTTCTATAGTTTTTTGCTACCCTTTTTTATTTTTCTGCTATAAAGAGGACAGAAAATTGCATCAAAAATGGCAGTTGCAAGCCTGTCTGTCTATCACCATTAAAATTGGCAATGAAAGTAAACAAACAATTTCTGACAAGTAGTCAAAATATTTTGTAAAGTAGATATACATTTATAAGAATCAACATATTCTCAGAAAAATGGTCAAGAAAATTTGCGACAAAGATAAAACACTGTTCACACGGAAAGTCCACGTTTTTTTTGATCTTCAGTCTCAGTTGTAGTAACTGCAGAGCGGAATTTCAACAAAAACAGTTATAATGACAACCTTTAGAAAACTACATCAAAGTTTGTAAAACCATTGTTTAACCACTGACTCTAAACAAAAAAAATATAAATGCTCATATACTTATTATAAGAAAGAAATAAGTAATTACCTACATAAATACAAGTCGAACTAAAGTTTGTTGTGGAAACAACAAATAATAATAATTTAATTTATTTATCTTGGGTAATAATATTTAAAACCTCAATTTTACAAAACATATTTGTAGATAATAACAATTTTTTTCAAATTAAATCTTGTCAAGGCATTGCCATACACTTTGACATGAAATAAACATATTTCCTAACCAGAAATATATTGAAAAGTAAATATGTCACGTTGGTATAAAATTAAATATAAAATTGTCATTGTCCCTGAATAAAAAGATGCTGACTGTAGGTTGACAAAAAAAAACGGACAGATAAAAACAACTCAAAACTTTTTTCAGATTTTTCTTTCTTGCTGTCAGTATGCATATGATAAATAAAGAGGTTGGAAATGTCACAAAAGTGTAATACATTTTTCACCAAATAAAATCTTTTTGGGACAGATACTTTTCTCAAAAAACTATTCCAAATAGGAATTAAATCAAAATTTAAATAAAAAATAAGCGATAATATTTAAAAGTTAGAAATTTCAAAACGATTGACAGTTGAAACACCGATCCATCACTCTTATTATAGGTCACTGATCATGCACTGATTAGTTTCGCAGCACCCCTTATCAGTTACCTTAGGTAACCTGTGGTTTTAAACTGAATTAAGAATACACGTGCGTTTTGTTGCCAGAATTATGGGGTGTTTAAACAAAAGGACTAGCCTTATTGCAAATACTACACTCTCTATGATAATATTAAGAGTGTGGTTTACTTTTTTTTATATCGGTTGGTTGTGAAATCCAATCTCTAGGTGTTCTAGAATCTCTGCTCTATTCTAGAGACTGTGATATGCATGATACAAGACAAGATATGATTTCGCGCATGCAGTGCGCTTCGCGATCAGCTGGGGTGACACTGAGAGTCAACGCCCTTGATTTAGGTTGCAGTTTGCATTGTTGAATGCGTTTCTGTCGCTTAGTTTTATGTTTTGATTAGTTAAAATTGGTGAAAATGAGATGTGCAGTGTATGGTTGTGATTCGGACAATCAGGTGAAAGGCTTTGCACACGATGTGAGCTTTTTTACCTTTGCAAAAGTCAAAAAAATGGCACAGGAGTGGATCCTTTTGTCTAGACGTGAAGATAAATTTAATGTGAACGCAGGGATTTGCTCAAAACATTTTAAATTTAAATTTTGTATTTTGTTATTACCAATTTGAAAGTAATATTAATAATAAATTATACTATTATTATTATAATTAACAAACGTGAAATTTAGTACCCGTGAATTGAAAAAATCAAACAAGTTTCTTGGCTAATTGGGTAAAAAGGAGTTTTTGTTTCCCTCATATTCTTCAGTGGGTAGCTTGAAAGCTTAACCTCGCGGGGAAGGGGGGGTCCAAGATCTAATAGACATCTTGTTTGATTTTTTAAATTCACGGGTACTAAATTTTACGTTTGTTAGTATTATTTGGCTTAAAAATTCCGGTGACAGACGCTCACGTGCCTGATAGCGGGTAAAAACGCAATAAGCGTTGATCTGTCCTGAAAGGCAGAAAGAGCTGTTGTAGGTAACGGATTAGTTTGTTTCTTTTGATTTGTTTTAGATCTTTTCATTGATCGATATGTATAGCAAGCAATTTATTTCGCCTGCTTTTGTTCTTATTTCTCTTGTATCTCGGTACATCGGAATCTTGCGAAAGTTTTCTCACTATTACAAAGGATTAGAGACAAACCCGTCTAATTAACTTTGCAAGAGTGTCACATTGACCAAGCAGTGTTCTGAGGAGTCCCATAAGGACGAAACAGTTAACTATCAACACTTATTAGGTGTCCATTACATCTTGGACCCCCATGAGGTTAAGCTTTCAAGCTACCCACGGAAAAATATGAGAGAAATAGAAACTCCTTTTTACCTTATTACCCACGAAACTTGTTTATTATAATTATTTTAACAACTGCTCCACAGAACCTGAGTTGTAACTGTAGTATACTTATTTTGAAAATAAACAACCTATTAAAAATTGGCTTTTTGTTTTATTTTTTATATTTAGAAACTAAAGCCATGTTAAAAAAAAATCCAAAAGGTAAAATTATACATGATTTTTGTATCAATAGAGTAAATTTTTACTTTACGGAGTGATCAAACAGATTTTAATCGGATTTTAGAATCATTGTTTTGCTCTGGTCAGCTCTCCGACTCCAAATAAAACTTTTACGTTATCTTATCTTTGCATTTATAATACTAATAATATCTTATTTATTCTGAACTACCCTCATTTTTCAGAGTTTCAAACAAAGACCCTCATTTTCATTGAAAACGCATTAGCGATGCAACATACCCAAGTTAAATTACATCAAATGTATTAGCGCGCCCTCATGTTTTTAAATTACACTCTCAGAATGACGTCATGCGCGCGGCCAACGCTATTTCGAACGGCTAGAGATCATATCTTGTCTTGTTGTATCATGTGTGTTATGATCTCACCTTTGTGATTGGGTTTAGCCAATTCCCGCTGCTGCCATCTCTTGTAAAGGGCGAAAACCGGAGTAGTGCCATCTACCCACGAAATAAGACCGGATCTGGGTCCCAACGGAATTACAGAGTAGTGTCTTGCGCGGTAAAGGTTGTGGCCTGCTGGGTCTGCGTTCTGAGCCATCATCGTGTTGGCTATGCTAAGGAACTGCATTATACGTTCGTCCAGGTGAAGATCTTCTAGGCCCTGAAGTTAAATACTGTTTTAAAAAAGTTACGGCTAGTATCGCCGCTATTATTTCTTCAGTAGTTTTTAGCGTAATCAACATACATCGAATCATACAGTCATTTAAAAATATGGAATTATTTTTCTCTTTATATGTATGTATTTACCTTAAATAGATAAGTATACGCCTGTCCATCAGATCCGTAAAACACCAGCTTTTTCGGTTTCGTCTTGGTGGGCAAGATCGAAACAAAGTTTGAAACGTAAGCAATAGTGACAGCCCTTTGTCCCGTGGTTGCCAAGCCCGGCATGGCGATCAAAGTGTTTTTGATTCCGTGCAGCACTGGAGAGATGTCTTGCATTTTTAGCGTGTATGACGATCTAAAAAGAATATTGAAATATAAGTCCAACTCTGTATATACAGTGAATTTATTTTATACATCTAGGAATTTAAAATTGTGTTAAAATGCTTATGTTAACTTTTGGTCTGCGATTAATTCGGGGGTTATAACTTTGTTTACAGACAGAGACGGGTCTTAGCTACATGCTAAGTTATTGTTTTTGTTACCATATCTCGGTTTAAATCGTAAAAAATATTTTGTAAGCTTTTATTTATTTTAATCAGCCCTTGTACGATAAGTATTTCTTGTATGTTATTAAATTTAAAGAGGACTTAGGAGGCTATTCATTTTTTATTATTTTTATAAATTATGGTTTTTAGGCTTAATTAAAATATATTTTTGCTTTTTAGATTGAAGGGTAATTATACTACACATGTACACAATTTAAACATTTAATTAGATGAAAAAGAAAAGTTAACATAAGGTTAACATTTGAACATGTAAATCCCTAGCTATGAGCCATGAATAAAATAAATCACGGTATAAACAGAACACAATTAATTTTTTATTTGGAGAAGTTTAAATAAGCCGACTTAAAATTACTACAACTACTTTAGGTAGGTAACTTAATAATAATTTTTGTTTAAGTTTAGAAGGTGTAAACGATTGATTTCCTTGGTTTTCAAAAATATATTCGCAAATAAAAAACAAACACAAAAAATACAGTAATAGTTACCTTTTGGATAACTTCTGTTGGAACTTCTTTTGAAGCTGTTTGATGAAACCAAAGGTGATTTGTGGTTTTTCGGGATGGTCAGGATTCTTCAATTTTCCAATAAGACCGATGATGTCTTCCTGGTATTTTTCCTAAAGCGCACGAAACGACAAACAAAATATTTTTTATACCTTCGTCAAATTACAAAAACATGGATTTTTTACTACTACCTATTACCTAAGTCCTAGTCAGCAAGGCAATCGTAAGAGACGTCAGTTTTTGTCCAAAAGTGTTTATTATGAAATGTATATCTGTCCCCATAAAATTTATAGGAAATATAGTGGTTTTCTTAATTTGCTAAAAATAGATTTTTAAGGATAGAATGTAACTTTTAAACAGAGCGTTGAATAAAATATGCGGTTTTCGGATTTAAAAAAAAAACAAGAGACACGTAAAAAATATTTTTACGTTCAAACAGTCATGGATTTATTTGTTTTTTTCAGTGTCTAAAAATTAGTTGGTATGGTGGACCATGATATTCAAGAAACCAAAAACAAATCAGCAAAACTACATAATACTTACCTTATTAGCTGTCAAACAAAATTTAACTAAATACAAAAAAAACTGAAAAAAAAATCAAAATAGTTATGGTTTTACCTGGAATTCTTTTTCATGTGGCGTTTCAGGCTCGACATTAGTGACGTCATTGAGTTGTTCCAAAATGAAAATAATCGGCTTTATTATTATTCGATGTTTTTCTGCTATTAGAGAGACTTTTTCTTCTTTTGTAAGAGTAAGGTTATCATTTACCTAAAAGTAATTAAGAAAGAATTTACTATAACTTTGCTTTTAAGATTTTAACACATAAGAAATAAAGACTAAAAACACAAAAAATATTGCGAGGGAAAAATACACTTTTATTTAATATTTTCGAAAACACTTTTTTCAAAGACCTTTTGATCGAAAATCTAAATTTTGAATGCCGGTTTTTTCAAATGATAGTTTTTTCGCAAACATTTTGATCGAAAACAAAAATGTCAAATGGCGTTTAGGGGAAAGAGAGGATCGTGATCACCGTTTTACTTTTTTATAGAAAAAAAAACTGAAACCCATAATTATATCAGATGTAGTGTGTGAAGTGTTCTTGTTATGAATTTTGTGTAAATAAAGTTTAATAAAACACATATTACATGGATAAAATTTATTTTTAAGGCATCAATGCATTTTGCTCAAGTATCCTCGCTGTGAGGATACTCGATCATTTAAATAAAAATGGCGATGTATGTTGAAGAAAAACCTATTTCAAATAAATTTTAACACACACATAAACTCATTTACTTTATAAAGTTTAATAATGTTCTACATTTTTTGAAAACATCTCATGCCTTTGGAGATTTTTATAGGAAAAAGGGAGGATACTTGATAAGATCAGCTTAAGTACTCCACCATCATGATTGATCAAGTATCCCCCATGCAAATATACCAACAAACTTGCTTTGCCAACCTAACATAAATTGTGAACAACTTTAGTAGTGTGGCAAAAATTAATGTAAACATGCATCTTTTTGATAGACTGTTCATAAGTATAAAAAATAAATAACTAAGCACTAAAAACAACTGAAAAACAAAGGTAAAAAAATTACTTTTAATGCCCAAAACGGCCTAAAATAAACATCTTTCTAACTTCATGAGTAAATAACATAAATATTTTTTTATAGACGAGATATTACAAAATGGTCATAATCATCATCCTTCCTTTCCCTATTTTAAAAACATTTTAAGAAACCCTTAACCAAAAGTTAAAATAAAATTTTCTTAAAGTTAGCGGACCGTTAAATTTACGACAGCTTTAAGTTTAAAGGTCGACACAATACCAAATGTTTTCTAAACATTTCTAGAATATTTTTAACTTTTAACTAAAAAAAGTAAGTATGCCTATTTTTATTTAAAATAATTATTATAAATCCAATCCTCTATTTAAAATACAATATTTCTTAGTCCAGCCCAGTCCAGTCCAAATGGCAATGAATAAAAGATTTTTTATTCATTGCGAAATGGCATCGGTGACGTCATATTTTTATTCATACTTAGATAAAAGCGCCGACTAGTCTGTAAGCAGGTTGTTACGTGTCCTTGGCCCCAAATATTTTAAAATACCAAGATAAAAAAGTAACAGTAAAGAACTATTCCGGGTAATTTTTTTTTTAAGTTTAAAAATGTGTCTGAAAGTAAATGGCAAGTTGTCCTAGAAATCGTATGTTCGGTTTAGTCAGTCCGACGCTCGAAAGATGTCTACACCTGCGCATTCTGTTGGGAATCACTTTCAACAATTTTTACAAGTTGTGGGTCTCAGCAAAATGAAACAATTGACGAAAATTCAGCCGTTACTCATCACTTAAAATATAGACCAGTGTACTGTAAATCTCACCTTCTCAATTTCGTATTCCAACTGATTCTGCCTCTTAGAAATCTCCGATTGGTGCTGAGCCAAAGTACCCAACCAAAGCTCATCCCATAACAGTGTGATCCTTCTCAGCTCCTTCACAAGAGTCTGCACTTGGGTGATCGTTTCTGGATCCTGCTTGCTCAAGGTTTCAACCATGGATTTAAAGCATACCTATAGCAAGATTTATGTTAAATACACTTGGTAAAAGCTGGAGGCCCTCAATACATGTGACATATGATTTTTTCCAGAGGCAGGCAAGTCCTGTTGCCCTATCTTTCTGGCATAATCCAGTTTTACATGTAAAACCGATTTTAGGAGATAGACCTTTCTATCAAGTTAACCTCTTAAAACAATTCGTGGTTAGGGTTACTGCGTCCTGCAAGCCTGGCGTCTCCAGACGACACTACGTCTTCGTGATGCAGTGACCCTATTCATGACGTTTACACAGCGCCATCTATCGCGCAGCTCGCGAGTTGAACTGTTTTTGACGCGTTGTAGATTTTTATTCTCGTTTGTTTATAGTTTTTAAAATTACAGGATAATTAGTGCACTTTTATTATTTATTTAATTACACACTTTTGAAACATTATAAAACTTTGTCAGATATATATTCTACTTTTTCGATAATTCAATTTGTCCTTACTACTAATGATTTACTGTGGAAAAGTGATTATTTCAAATTATGACAATAAATTATCATGTGTAAATAAATAAACAACAAAAGTGTACCAATAATGGACCTGTCAATTTAAAAAATAAAAATAAACTAAGAGTATAAGAAAATAAAACGCACAGAACGCCAAAAACAGTTCAACTAGCGAGCTACACGACAGATGGCGCTGCTTAAATGTCATGCATTGTTTTAATAGCTTGACTTGTACGTGTCCCATCTATTGCTGTGGTTAGTAATCTGTTTTATTTTTCTTGTTAAAATTTGAAATATTTCCTAACCTAAGAGATCAGAAACGTCAACAAAATGTTGAGGAAAATCGGATTATCCCAGAAAAAGAGGCCAATATGACTTGCGCACCTCTGGGGAAACAAATCCGTCAAATAAATACCAAATAGAGCATCTTCTTTTTCCACTACACCCCTCTATGAGTTTAAATTAATAAATAATCAATAAAAATTGGGGGATATGATACCAAATTAAATAAACTCACTTGTAAAGTATTCGTGGTATCATCATTGTCACTCTCGTAGTCAACATTATCATCTACATCGGCGTCGTCATCGCCGTCTTCATTATTTTGCGACAAACAATCTTTGGGTAATTGAATTTCAGAAAAGTCAAACTTAAGTCCACCTAAAACATGATAAGAAACAATTAAAACAGAAAATTTAAAGCCTGTTACACGGTCATGTCATGTCATTAGATGAAAAAGATGCAAGTAAGATTGCAAATAATGCATTATTCATATTTTAAAATTTCTGTTAAATTTCACACTGTTCGGTTACAAAGATGTTGCGAAAACAAGATCCAGATAAATGTCAAAATAAAATAACAATATAGGCCTAAAAAATATGGAAATAATTCCAAAAAAATAACGTGAGGCTTGAACTCTATTACTTCGGCTAAACGTGGAATTTTTACTGCACAAACTATTAGGTATATGTGAGCTATTATTCTGCCGTCTACACGCAGCTAGTTCCCGATAAAAACCCGGTTTGCACAAATAATGCCTTGAACTGATTAAGCTCGGAATAGCGCCACTTTTTTCTAATTAATCAAAATTGTATATTTTACCGTTTGCGAAATCCCCCCCGTTAAGAGTAACTACATGGGGATTTATGGGGTTATTGGAAATTATAATACAAAGAATTTTAGTAAAATGGGAAAAACTGGCTCTATTGCGAACACAATCAGATGCTGTATCCAAATCTTTAGGGGTTTTAAAAATATCGAGCAAAAACTATTTTTTTTTTCGAAAGCATAACATGTGAAGATACTATAATGATAAAAACGTAGACTATTTAGATATGGATCAAAAATCTTTTAAAAGAAAAATACTGCATTAAAGACAAAAAATAGTTGGAAGACTTAGGTCTTCTTTTATTTCTGAATTTACTGTACCTATCTTATTCTGTAATCTGTAATTTTTATGTTATTTAAGCTTAACTTACATTGCAATGTACAAATATATCTGTAATGTTTTTTTTTCCACCTGGTAACTGAGCATTTGTCTGTTGGGTGTGTATTTAATAAAATAATCTACTAACCTTCAAGGGCTCCTACGACAGCGGGAAAAGTGATCAACTGCGGTGCATCTTCCGCAACTCTGCATAACAAATCCGATACTCTAAGCCTTACGTAACTCTCGGGGTGATTCAGTCTCGAAAACAGCTGCGGTATGATCACCTTCCACGGCTGAGTTGGGGTTTTCTGCAACCCCTCCTCCAGTATGCCTTGTAATTCTAAAGCGTATTTCACGATCAAGCGTAACAGTCTTAAAGTTATCGTGATCGTATTACACTCGCTACTTTTTGTTATGTTTTCAGAATTCAACACTAGATGGAGATACTTGAAATACGCTTCCGCGGCTAGCGCATAGTAACTGTAAATCCGGTTTTGAGTTTTGCGCCAAATCTGCACAAGACTCTTAAGGTGATCTTCCGTTGCGTGTTCTAGAACATCGATTTCTTTTAGTTGGCTTTGAATCATATCGGACGTGTTTATATCATTCGAAGCTATGTCCTCATCGTCAATAATAATCGATCTGCGTTGTGACAAAATTAAAAATATCTTATTTAAATCGGCCTCTGAAGTTTCAAGGGGCAACAATCTGCGTATTTCCGCTATGTGTTCTTCTGAAAGGTTGTTTTTAATATCAGAACTTTGATCTACAATCTTCTTTCCCCAACGGTAACACCAAGTGCCAAAAGCGTTCCAACTTTTAGCTAGAGTGGGACACTGGTGTACACTAAACTGTAGCAACTTCCCTATAGCCATTTCGTTCATAGGTATAATGTTGTTGGCGACGTTTTCCATCATTCCTATTTCTGGAAGAACAAGAGTTAGTTTTCCTAAGGGACTTGTCGTTTCTGCTACATTGACATTATCACTATTTTGCAACCACCCAGCTAGTTTTAACAAAATCTTGCTGCTGATTTTTCGATGCTCAATGCTACCGTAGATGTCTGCGTATTTAGAAAGTGCTGTTGATACAGATGCGCACAAGTGGAAAGCCATAGGTCGCGTGTCTTCATTTGTGTAACATACTTTGATTACTTCTGACACGGCTTTAGCTGTATCAATTTTCGATAGATTTATGTCCGGCAATTTTTCCATAAATTCGTTCATATTAAAAACTGTTGAGAATTCTACATCTTTATCTTTAAAAAATTTAAATATATGTCTCATAGCTAATTTATTGTTCTTTTCTTTTCTTGCTCGCTTAATGATATCTAATCTTAAATTACTGGAAAATAAGTTAAAACCTTGGTTTTGGACTTTGCTAAAATAATCGGACCACCACAAGATTTTTCTTAGTATTGATGTATCGATTTTTTCGATTTCGTTTTCAAAATGTTCTGAAATCAAAAAAACTGTATGCGCCGGCATATTTTCGGAGACGTTTTTCAAACCAGTAGCTACGTATTGAAGTAAACTGTAGTCCTGCAGAAATTCGGAAGGGGCTAGCGGTAAATGATCTTGTATTGCTTCGTGAATTGTAGATAAACTTTTGGAAATTTGACCTGTGTATGCTACATTTGTGCCGGCCGCTAAGTTAAAGCCGATATTGTAGATATTGCTTTCTGTGTTGCCCAAGTTTTCGTAAGTACTCCAGGAATTACCTTCTTTTCTAAAACACCAACTTGCTAAATCGCTCAAAGCAAGACAACCAGATTCAAAATCGTAGAGATTTTTATTAAAATCCCAGTCGGTTTGATTAAACCAATACTTTTTTCCGTTTTGGAAATCCGTGTTAACTGCATACCAGTCTAATAATTCTGGTAAGTTATTTAATTCTTTGTAACAAACAATTATTTGGTCAGATACAAATCCACATATTTCAGGTTCTAGCTGTTTGTCAATTTTTTCTTTGGATTCTTTTAACATTTTTTTGTAGCCCTCAACGGCTATTTCATATTTTTTCGAAGCTTGTTCGGATGCCCACCGAATCCAATTGAATCTTTTACCAGTTCGACTTTTGCACCAAGCATATAATCCAGACAAAGCCTCTGGTTCTTTAAGATTTAGTAATGCTAGTGTCACAAACATTGCAACTCGTTCAAATTCAGGTGTGTCAGCTTTTTCCAAAGTGTTAAATTCTTTTAAAAGAGCCTGTCCATGTTTTAGAGCTATGCCACTTTCGCCACAATGTAGAGCTATATGCATAACAACCATGCGGATTCTTGAAAGCCATTCATTGCAAGTATTGGTATTTGCTATGAAAAATGATCTGACACTTTTAGTAGCTTGAGGCATGGCGACAGCTGACCCTTCTGAAGCATTGTAAATAGATTTTTCCAAATGTTCGACAAACTGGAGAAGTAGCCTGACTCTGTTTCCGTCGGTTTTTGACATGTTTTCGTTATTCTTTCTTATCATAATCAAATCATTTCCTAATTGATTTAGAGCAGATTCGATTTTGGTAAAAGTCTCATTTGGTTTTCCAAGCGGGGTACGAAGTTTGTTATTGATGCAGTATTGTGCTGCTTCAAGCGTACACCAGTTGTTTAAGACCTGTCTTGAATTCATGACTATATCATAAAACAGTTCCATATTCATTTGGGATTCAGATTCTAAAGCCCAACAGCTTGTAAATATATCTTTTAATAGCTTCGTTTCAGTTTTTGAATTCCTTAGCAAGTAGTCCATAAATGTTTTAAATTGTTGGGGTAAAATTTCGCCATCCACAGAACCACTTAGGTGCAAAGACTGAGACATGTAGACCATATAACCATTAAACTCTTTAAGATTGGAACTTTTGTTCTCTATCTTGTTAATAGTGTTGACTTTATTGAGAGCGACAACGGTGATATCCCAAGGTATTTGACATGACAGTCTGGAATAGCATTCTCTAATTGCAGGATCATTGGAGTTCATATGAAGCTTGCAAAGATCACTAGCATTCGTTAAAAACACATCATTCCAAGCCAATGTTTTAGTGCTTAATAATTTTTCTAAATTTTCACAAACTGCTTTAGCTACTTCGTTTTTATAGTGGTAACCACATTTGACCAATGCTTTTGTTACTTTACTGAATTGTTCTTGTTGATAAAATGTTTCTAGGTAACTGTCGGAGTTCATTAAAATATCGTTCAGCCATTGTAAAAGTAGCAACGTTACTTCGATTGAAGTCTCAATTTTTAAAGTGCGATACAGAACATCTAAAATAACTTCGAAATTTCCGGAATTTGGTGAAGTACTGGGAACGTCGCTTATGCTTAAACCTTCTGTTAGACCAAATCTATTCAGTGGAACAGCATCTTGTCTTTTGGTAACCAAGTTGCTGCTGGAAATAAAATGATTGTAGCATTTGCAGTGTGAATATAACAAGTAGAGTAAGCTAAACTGAAGGTATGGCGTTTTTTTAGCCAAGGTCGCATCGTACGGTTTGAGCAATACACCTGCTAATTCTAAAATACTTGGTTTTAAAGCCCACATAACTATAATTGAGCTGGCGTTGGCAAGTTGAGATAAACACCTTAATAAACACATTGCTGTTTGTTGTGGGTTTTCAACACCTGGTTCCTCAAAAGGATTATTCTCCACAAACGGGACAAAACTGGGGACAATTCGTGTGTAATATCGTTCCAGGTCTCCCAAAACATATCTATATGCTTCTTGAAGAAGCGAAACATTTTTTAAGTTCAATAGAGACTGATAGACACAAATAACTGCATTTTGAACATGAGGAAATGGAGACGACCGTAATTTTACAATATCCGAATTAGGTCCAATCAATTTATCTATAACTTCCGCTGGTAGATTTGCTGATAATTCTTTTATAGCTCGTGCTATCAACAGTAAAAGTGAAACGACAGTGTTATCTGAAAAGTCGTTAATATAAGATAACTCTAAGTCAATTAAGTTGTATATTGAGTTACTTAAGGTTTGGGATTTAGTGTCTAAACAAGACAACAGTAGTGATATACATTCATTTGAGGCAATAGTTAGATTGTCGGGTAAAAAGCCTTCAAGGGCATCGGTTAGTGTCTTTATTATCCTAGTTAACGAAGTGTTTATAAATTCTACCGTAACAAATTTGTTATTCGCTGGATGAAAGCTCTCTTGTAGACATTTTAAGACAGTGTTCATTGCTAATATGAGGACAGTTACATGTTCTAAAGAATCTTGTGCTCCTAACTCTGCAGCGTAGTTTGTAATGTCTTCTAGAAAGTTTTCTACAAGGGAAACACAAAATTCTAGGTGGTATTTAAAGTGCTGAGATAATTTTTGAAGACTTCTAGATACAAATTCAATATTGCCCAGAGGTTGATTGTGGTCTACATGCCAACCAAAAAGAAGGTCTATGGTATCCCTAAATTGATCGTAAAAATCATTGGGATACATTTGAATAACCATTACAAGTATTTCCAGAATCGCCTTAAAAACTTCAGGATTTTCCGTGGTTTCAATTGCGGCGACTAAATTGGCAATTAAATCTGCACTGCCTTCCTCTAAAACAGGTTTTTCAGCGTCCAAGTCGAACGTTTCTTTGAGGCTTCTTATAAGAAGTATTTGCATTTCTTCATAACTACCAGACATTTTTGAAAACAACCAATTGTGGTATCTTTCAAAGTCGGCTTCCTGAGCCATAATGTATCCCATTCTGCCCAAGCATCGTGCTGCCTGTTGTTTAGCCAATGTCCCAGGAGAGACATGAATAATTTCATACATAGATTCGCCAAGGATATGGAATGACTTGCGAATGTAAGGGGCGTTGTCCGGCAATAACAAAACTTCTAGAAGTTTTTTGGAAATAACCAATGAGTTTTCTTGGTAAGTTTCAATATTAAGACGTCGTAATAATTTGGAAATTCGCGTGTCTTCGGGTAAATTTAGTTTTATGTCGGATTTTTTCTCGGGTTCATAGAATTTACCACGATAGGCTGAAAATAAAAGAAATATTTTTTACTAACCAACTACTATCTAGAGAAAATGAAACAACAAAACGAACAACGACTAGAAGATCTATACCAAATCTTGGACTTATCTTATTTAGATTAGGATGGTAGGTATGTATGTTACTTTCCATGTTTTTTTTGGAATTTTCATGACTTTTTCAGGTTTTCCAAATATATTATTTAAGTTTACTAACCTGATTCATTTCCTCTTGTGTCATACTTTCTTCCACTTGAGTATTCATAGTCATATTCTCTAGCACTCCTTCTAGAAGTTGGTTCTCTTCTGCGACCCCTTAAAATTTTAAACATATTACCTACTAATTAATTATTAGTGTCTTTGGTCAGGACATTTCTTACTGCGATGCGGTTCTGGTTATAATGAATGTTATAGCAAAGGCCTTCGATACGGTGCCTCATCAAAAGCTTCTTGAGATTTTAGAACAGTCAGGAGTGAGAGGCATTGCGTTTGAGGTCTTTAAAGATTATCTTGCAGAAAGAAAACAAATTAATAACACATATAGTAACATACTAACAATAGAAATGGGCGTTCCTCAAGGTACGGTCTTGGGTCCCTTATTATTTATTTTGTACATAAACTCGTTGATGAAAATAAATGGAGTGAAAGGGTTAGTTGTCGCATATGCAGATGACACAGTTTGTCTTTTTTATGCAGATACCTGGGAAATGGCGAAGGAAACGGCAGAGGGCAAAGGAATGGCAATAATAAAACTATGGCTGGATCATAGTAAATTATCCTTAAATATCGAAAAAACCATTTTTGTCGCTTTTTCCCTAAATGATTCAAATAGACCAAAGTTTAACAAATTAACTATTAACAACACAAATTTTCAGATTAAAGAGGTACAACATACCAAATACCTAGGAATACAAATTGATAAAAATCTTAAATGGAATGTCCAAGTTGAAACTGTCGTAAAGAGACTAAGGAGGTTTATACACAAATTTTATGAATTAAGAAAATTTCTAAGTAAAAAACACTTAATTATAGTCTATCAAGCATTTGTTGAATCAATTATCAGATACGGTATTCTCGTATGGGGGTGTTACATGATAATGCACTTCAACCGTTAAAAGTAATCCAAAATTACATCCTAAAAATAATATTTAAAAAAGACAAACTCTATCCAACCAAATATACATTGAAAACCAAATCTTGAATACAAGGCTATATTTTCATACAACACTTATATTTTATCACAAAAATCCTAAACTTAAAGAAACACTTAATCACGAGCATGATACAAGAAATAAAAAAAACTTAAAAACACCATACCAAAGTACAACCACAGGCCAAAGATTTGTAACATCAATAGGACCAAAAATTATTAATATTCTACCTCCAGAAATTAAAGAAATAAAAAATCATAAAATGTATTCGAAAACTTGCAAAAGATATTTAATTGAAAATTATGATTACTTAGGTGATTAGTTTTTTGTTTGATTATTATTTTTTTTGTATAAGTATTTTTTTTCAGTTGACCTTGTGCAACATTTTTGTAGACCTGGATGCATACAGGTAAACATGCACCTAGGCGTCCAGTGCTATAAACACCTAATTTTGCATTTTAACTTTTGATTACTTTATACTACTTACTTTATGTTACTAATGATAGTTGAATGTAATAGTAGGTTAAATAAATAAATAGCTCGAATAGAAATAGCAAGAGCAGCGTTTGTAAAGATCAAAGAATGTATTTGCAGCAGAGACATCAACTTAAAACTTCAAATATCATTGCTAAAATGTTATTTATTTACTATATGGTTTAAAGGCTTGGACCCCCAAAATTTCATGAAACTGCAGCGCAGAATTGAAAAAGACAAAGAAGTGATTCACACTCTTAATACAAAAATTAGTTAGACGATTTTGGAGCTGTCAAGAGGGCGCTCCACTATAAGCTGCTACAGAATAAAATTGAAGGGAAAATTAAGGGCTACCAAAGTTTTAGCCTTCGGGTTGCTACAGCCAAGGTAAGATCGGTGGTACGTTTTGATTTTTAATTCCTTTATCTCTAGCTAAATTTTAACCTTTGAATATCCATGCAGGGTCACTCAGGGACCCCAGTAAATTTCTAAAGGAAGTTTAAAAAAAAAACTAAAAAAATATTTTTGAGTCCCTTGGGAGTAGCACAGGAATTTCAGGGTTGCGAACTTGGGTGTTAACTACCCTCAACTAGATACATGCGTATTTGCAATGTTAAATGCTTGTATTGACTGGCCTAACATACAAGGTAGGTCTTCAAAAAATAAAAATTGTGTTTGTAGCTTATTTGAAAATTGGAAATTACACTTTCCTACTATTAAACATAAAATGTTAAAAAATGTATCGCTGGGGTCCCCGAGGTGCACTGCTTGTACATTCAAGGGATAATCAAATTTTTCAATTTCAAATTAAGTTTTATTTATCATAATGTTTGGAATGATATGTCTTTCTATACATATTTTCAACGTTCAAAATAGTACCTGAAACCGCTTCCGCTGTCACCCCTGCTGCTAGTGCCTCGACTAGAAGGGCGAAACTCAGTTGACCTTGTGCGTGTTCTTCCCGAACTGCGTCCATAACGACCTTCTCTTGGGTAACCATGGTATCGACCATTATCACCTACCATACAAAAATAGGAATATTATATTAATGTAGTAATTTTTGGATGTTCACCTTTTCAATAATTACCTAATTACGTCAGACTTTGTTATAAATAGGGACATTTTGGGTCAGGTCAAATAACAGAAAATTTGACAGCTGTTACCGTTATTGTTACTAAAAATAACGGCAACATTCAGGGCAAAAAAGATAGCTTTTGGAACACTTAAGATAACACAACACAAACGTTAATTTAGTAGTTTCACACACCTTCAACTTTTTGTTTATTTATATATGTTAATTTATTTTTATTAGATTTATGGCTTTTTACAAACCAAACTACCGAATTATAGTAAAAAATTCGACTGCATTAAACAAACCAATACACTAACCCTTAAAAAATAGCGGTAACATTAAAGGCCGGCCACCGTAAGTACCGGGCGCCGTTACCGTACATAACAAAAAAGGAGCGAGAAGCTGCTAATGCGCAGACTCAGTAATAACAATAACGTTAACAAAGTACGCGACCCAAAATGTCCCTAAGATGTTATTGCATTGGTAACTTTATGTGGTGAATAAATTCAAATTTCCTAGAAAAAAGACCTACTTAGCACTAATTTTGACAGATTGCGGGAAGAAAGATGAGAGTTCAAAAAGTGAAAACGTACAAAAAAACCCATTTTTAGATTTTATAATACTTTTTTTCCAAAATGTAAAAAAACAACACATTATTTTAATAACTTGAAGATAGAGTTTTTGAGTGTGCAACTGCAGACACTGAAGATGATGTTAGCGTCTTTTGTGATAGACGTTTTTCCAATGACAGAAATGGTAAATTATTTGCAGGATGTCAGTACATGAACAGTCCTCTGGAGCAGAAAAGACTGATTACATTTCTGCCGTCTTTAAGCTAGAATGCCGTTAACTACCTAAAAATTTTTCCTACTTTTGATAAAAAAACACGGAAAATAATAAACAAACAATGCTCCTTGATAACTGGAAGTTATTAGTTTCTTGAAAACCACAAAAGCTAAAGATATGCATATAAAAATTGATGTAGAATAATGTGATTGAGACAGCACCAAAACATCAAAATTGTCCAAATGTTGGTTAACAGCATTATAGCTTGCCAGCAACTTTTTTAATGTATTTTTATTAGGGTTCTAAATTACCTAATGCATGTTTATTTGTTTTTTAAATAATTTTTTTAATATATGTATTTTTAATGTAGATTAGTTTTTTTTGTTTTATTACATCCCAAAAAATTAAATAAAATTAAAAAATATAGAAGTTCACACACCTTCAGATGTTAACTGGATAAAGAGCACCTTTTTACATGTTTGAAAACACCAAAGATATAAAGAAAATAAGTTTGAGGTTATGAAACCAAATAAATTCTACAATAATTTTTGAAATAACAGAAAATTATTATTAAACTGGTTAGGCATTTTTTTGCAAAAACAAAATGGGGTTCCATATTGGGGCCATTTCGTCTATTAATGTGAGCCATTGTTTCCATACCCAATTCATGGTCAGTGGAGTTGCCATCTCCACTTTCTCCAGTATTGCCCAATTCAGAGTCTGAGGCATCTTTGGCACTTTTTGAAGACTTTGCTTTTGGAACTCCTGCATTTCTATTTGATGTCATCATTCATAGCTCTACTTGTGGTTAAATCTGCAAAAATCAAGGCAATTAGAATTAATAATTGTCCACCATTGTTAAGTTTGTGATTATTAAAGATACAGAATACTAGTCGCATTTTTAACTCCTTTTATACCTTGTTTAGCCTATGCAACTTTCCATGCATATTCAAAAAAAACATGCCACTTTTGCAACTATCTAAAGTGTCATAATAAAACACACTTTTCTAATGACTGTGGTTTAAAATAACTGTAAAAATGTATTTATATTTTATAACTAAAAACTGAAATATTAAGGGCCTCTAATGTAACCAAAGAGAAAAAATATGTGGGAGAAAGGAATGCGAAATATAGATGTATCCAACAAAGATAGCCTGACTTTTCTTTCTTTTTGTGACCCCGCCTTTTAAAGTCACCTTTATTTTTCCTATCAAAAGTCGCCGAAATCGGGGAAGGATTTTTTACACCCACAATAATCAGGGGTACACAAGTATTTTTTAAGAACAAAAGTATTGATAAAAAGACTTATATATTTGGGTGAATATCTGGAAAGTGACGGATTTTGATGTGACCTACACAAAAACATGTTAAAACATTTTTTTTTATATAAAATTAATTTTATTTTTAAGCTCTATTAAATAACTAACAAGCTAGTTCATTTTTGGAAGATTATAAAAAATATTTGCTTTAGATAACAGAGGTTTAAATTATGTTCTTATAATTATTTGTTGGAGTAATTTCTTAGTAAACATTAAAAAACAACCTTTAGTTATATAAATAGTCAAAACCAGAATTGTTTTAAAGTTACTTGTTTTAAATATTCAAATTTCAACTTTGTCACCAAAAATTGCATCAGTTACCTGTGCCTTCAGATTTTTTATCCATTTGGCATCATTGGATCATTCTTGACCTTCAGTTGCTAAGAGAAAAAGAGCGCTGTAATTCGAAAAACGCGCGAACGGTTTAATTCGATGTCAAACGTCTAAGACAGTGGGTGTGTCCTTTAACCGATCCATACTCGCGTGTGTAACCTTCAGTTTGATCAGTAACCTGGTAAGTTTTTAAAAGGTAGAACAAAAAAACAATTTAAAAAATCGTGAAACATAATTACAATAGGATACACTTTTTGAGTTTTCTTGTTTATTAGACTCAATTTTAGTAGTAATAATAATATCTGACAAAACGTGACAAAATCGTCAGTTACCTGTGCATCAGTTACCTGTTAGAATACTTACAGGTTACTGACCTGCTCTACAAGTAACTGACTCGTTTTTTACAAGCTTTTATTTAGCATGTTCTGTCTAACTCTCTAACTAACTATCAAATCTTGTGAAGCGTTTTTGACACACTTCCCATTATTCGATTATTAAGAAAATCATATCCTCCCACCCCTATACCCACCCCTTCTATAGAAAAATGTGTTTTTGACACACTTCCCGTTATCCGATTTGGATAAAATTTGGTATACACATAGTGGTCCGATGATAATACAACAATAAGAAAATATATCCTACCACCCCTACCCCCACCCTCTTCCATAGAAAAATTTGATTTTGACACACTTTCCGTTATCCGATTTTGATGAAATTTGGTATCCATATAGTGATCCGATGACAATAAAATAATAAGAAAAAAATATCCTCCCACTCCTACCCCCACCCCCTTTCATAGAAACATGCGTTTTTGATCCGATTTGGATAAAATTTGGTATTCACATAGAGGTCCGATGACAATACAACATTAAGAAAAAAATATCCTCTCACCCCTACCCCCACCCCCTTCCATAGAAAATGCGTTTTTGACACCCTTCCCATTATCCGATTTGGATGAAATTTGGTATACATATAGTGGTCTGATGACAATACAACATTGAAAAAAATATCCTCCCACTCCTACCCCCACCCCCCTCTATAGAAAAATGTGTTTTTGACACACTTCCCATTATCTGATTTGGATGAAATTTGGTATACATATAGTGGTCTGATGACAATACAACAATAATAAAAAAATGTCCTCCCTCCCCTACCCCCACCCCCTTCCATAAAAAAATGCGTTTATGGCTTTTATATACAAATTTTAGCATTTTTTTTAAATTAAAACATTTTTTAAAATAATTTTGTTTGTTCTTATAATCAGTTACCTGTTATAGTTGTCAGTTACCTGTACTGCAAAAGCTATTAATTTTGAAAGAAAAAAAAATATATACTTATTTTTAAAAGAAATCAAATATTAAAGGTTAGTTCTATATTTTATCCCAACATTTGTGAAGTTTATTAGTGGTTATCAGTTACCTGTGAAGTGCATCAGTAACCTGATATGCTAAAATTAAAAATGGCCAAAAAAACAGAAAATATTTTAAAATTTGTTTTTCCATGGCAACATGTTATTTGGTACTTTGGTCATATTTTCATTGATTTTTTTTTATTTGTATATCAAGTTTCATGTATGTCCACAATTTTTACTCCAAATCTGTCACTTTCCAGATATGTACCCATTTACAGCATTTTTCAAAACATTAAAAACATTTTCCAGACCATTTTAAGTTTTCTAAACAATTCCAGACTTTTCCAGAAGATTTCCATACTTTTCCAGGACATTTCCAGACTATTGCCGATTATTTCCAGACTATTCCACAATATTTTTATGACTTTTCAAAATATTTCCAGGGTTTTCCTGAACATTTTCAGAGTTTTTCTGCACATGTCCTGAATTTTCTAGAACATTTCTAGTTTTCCAGAATTTACTTTAACATTTCCAGTCTTTTCCTTAACTTTTTCATAATTTTCTAAAGCATTATTAGACTTTTCGAGAACATTTCTTGACTTTCCAAGAACATGGACTCTTCCCGACATTTCCAGAACATTTTCAGGATTTTTCCAAATCTTTTCAGGACCTTTCTGGACTTTTCCAGTTTATTTCCAGAACATAACCAAACTTGTCCAGAACATTTACCGACTTTTCCAGTACATTTCCAGACAATTCCCAGACTTTTCAAAACATTTTGGGATATCCTGAACATTTCCAGTCCTTTCCAGAAGATTATTTCCACAGTTTTCCAAAACTTTACATTAACACAAAAAGACAGAAATTAAGTACCTACTCATAGTATATTATTAACAAACCCAAAAAGCTATTCTTTTAAAATTATCTAAATTTAAAAAATTATAATTCCTTCACCAATAAAATCTAAAGTTTATATGCCATTCAAATTAATATGTCTGGCAAGCCTAAATCTATCAATATAAGTAATTTTTAATTTAACAGTGAAGTTTGCAACAACTTGCAAATTAATTTTAAAACAATTCTCTTTACAAAGAAAATTAAATTAATATCATTTATTTAAAGGATGACATTTTTATTTTATTTTAATTTCAGAAGTTAGGTATATATTATTTACTCAGTGAGGTTTAAAACAACTTACAATAAAATATGTAGAAGAATAGATACACTAATACTAAACAGGTGGTACTATGATCATATTGGTATTTTATTGTACAAATAAATAGTTTTAGTTTGATAATATGTGCTTTTTTAGCATCCCACTGAGGATACAGCAAGCATTTTTAATGTTTAAGGGCAGGCTATATAAAATCATAATCATAGATTAAATTCACTGAACCCTTTGTAGAATAGAGATTTTATTGTTGAATTTTAATAATACAGTCGAACCTCACTAACTCGAACCTCTATAACTCGAACCTCTCAATAACTCGAACCTTTTAGGTGGTCCCTACACTTTTTATATGTATTTCAACCTCTTTTACTTGAATTTCTATAACTCGAACTCTCCATAACTCGAACCGTTTTGGTTGTCCTTTTAAGTTCGAGTTATAGAGGTTCGACTGTATATTGATAACTATTTTGTCTCTCCCTGGGTTGCTATTTATTTCTTCTTCTTAATGTAACAAACTCTTTGAAGTACCTACCATGTTACCTACTAATGCAGAAAATCAGTTACATAATCATAATACTTATAATCTTTATTTTACATATTTAAAATTTTGATCATAACTCCACTGGTGAATAGTAATGGTACCCTTTTATTATATTGAAGCTATTTTAAATATGTTTTGACATAAAATACCAAATACAAGACATTTAATGTTGTCAACCCATTGAATTTTGTACTTGAAATTTCTAAATGTATAAAATTAATATTACACAATATTATGTCTTTTTACATTATTTGTCTTATGGTAATTATCATTGCTTTGGTTTGTCAACATGTTTAATTTTTTTTGAAATTTTTTAAAATTTCCAATTATTGACTGCAGTTTGATTAAAATTTCTAAAATTTTCTTTCCACTGCAACAGAGCAAAATACCTAGTTATCATCTCTAAATAAATTAAAAAACAATAAATAATAAAGCATGTAAAAGGCTTTCTTAACATGTTCACTGCCATAGCTATGTTTGCTATTGTGTCTTCCAGGCCAGTTAAAGGTATAAAATTATTGCCAAAAACCATTACTGCCAAAAAATTTAAACCAACTAAAATAAAATATATTTGTGTCTTTTTTGATAAAATATTTTGATTTTTGGATAGTTCACTGTAATAGTACTGTTGGCGCAAAACACTTGTAAACTAAATGGTCCAATAGACCAAGTCGGCCCCAGGTCAAAGTGAGTCTCGGTCTTACAAACCAACACAGCAGTAAACATGTTAAGAAACTTCATTAGGGTTCATAAGGAAAAGGGATAAGGTTTCCTGTAGTTGTAGGGTTAGTCATAGTTTTTGTCATAACTCTTATACCTTTTACTGTTACTTTTACAAGAAAAAAGAGTGACAGAGGGATGCCTTAAAACTAAACCTTTTATGACTACAATGAGCATGAACAATTCTAGCCCCCAGTTTACAAACTTATAAAATTACTGTGAGCTTAAACTGGTTACTATTGAAAATAAAAATGATAAGATATCTTGTTAACAAAAGCTTAATGCGGTAATTCACAAATTACTTAAAAAATAACCTTCCCAATGCTCTAGAACACTTCTTTCATTTTTCTGTTATGTATGGCACTAGGCCAAAAAACCTAAATATTCTCTGTAACTTTAATTGTGTTGATATTTTAAACGAACTCACGTGTCCAGAAGTGGTTTGGGAATCAATCGAATAAAACACAAACCAAAATTCTGTTTTCCCTACAAATTATCATTACCTTTCCTCAAATTTATAGGAAAAAAACGGAAAATTAAAAAAATCACAAGTTTGCCCGATTGACAGCAGACAGTTGGCGGACTGTGGTCGTCTTTTCGTTCTCGAAAGAATTTTCATGGTCATCCCGCCAGAAAATTCAATCATTCGCATTGATTCACTTGTGGGGTGGATCACAAATTACAACAGTATTTTTAAAAAGTTGTCTGAAATTATTACCTATTAAAAAAACTTACCTGTGAAGTTCAATTAGCTATGTTGATATAACAAAAATAAAATCTTTTTTGATTTAGTTTGAAATTTTTATTTATATTTATAGACTAATTTTTGACTACATTTATTTATATATTTTTTTGAATGGTTCCACAAACATTATTAAAGATAAAATTACGAATTATTGTTATTAAGGACTTAATTTAAAATATTGTTACATTTTATTCTTAAATTGTTTTGACATGTTATTTCTTAATTTTGTAATTTTGACGTATGTAAGTGCGTTAGCACATTAACATGCAATGAAGCACTTGAACTTGAACTTGATAAGTTATTTTATTGAGAGGGATTTCAGTTTTGTGTGATAATTAATCACTGGCAGTAAAGTACCCAGGAATTTGTCTTGGGGGAAGGGGGGGCCGAGACTCCTTGATGTCATATTTCATGCTATTTTTCGTTTTGCTTCGTGAAATATGTGGAAAATATCTAAGAAAACCTTAGTGCGCCCTTGCATTGGTGTCCGTATAGTTTGGTTGACGAGGGATCAGAATGATTATTGGAGAATATGGTAACAGGGAAAAAGCCCACTAAGAGCTAAAAGCCGGTAGGGTATAGAACTTACACCATATTAGACTCACCAAGAATATACAGTTTTTCGATTTTTTTTTATGTTTTGTCTGCGGACACTTTTCAAGCGATAGATCCGCGAATCATGACCACAAAAATTGTCACGGTGTGTCACGTTTAGTGGCGTAAATCACGTTAGCCCATATAAAAAACATAACCCCACTTTTAGAAAAACAGCTGGCTTATTTTTCGTTTTAATTTGTAAACAAATCTTTTTTTAAGTACAAAATATCTTTTTAAATAATAATAGATTAAATTGAAATACAAATGTATAAATAATGAGTGAAGCGGCAGAGCCAAATTACTACTTGGAGTTGTCTTCAAACCCAGTACGATTTGAAGCAGTGAATCAGTTGACAAATGTATTTTTTGATGACTCAAATCAGGATGTCTTTGCAGTTCGTTCAGGTAATGGGGTAATATCACAGCCCCTGAGGGGGCTATGCTAATTATATTTTATTAATTGTGTTTGTTTTGCATTTTAAAATTAGCAATAACTAGGAACTTTTTCTAGGAGGTGTTATGGGAGTAGTGGTCAAAGGCCCAAATGAAGACCAGCAACCCATCAACTTTCGTATGGAGGATCGCGGCAAGCTTTTATCCATAAAATTCTCTCTAGATCACAAAATATTGGCCATTCAGAGGAAGACAAATTCAATAGAATTTATGAATTTTCACAATGGCATGTTAGATGCTGAATACTCTGTAAATTGTAAGAAGAATTCTAGTATATTAGGATTTGTTTGGTAAGTATTAACTATTCAACTATGACAAGATTCAAACTAACAACCTTAAAAGAAAGAAGGCATAGGGGAGATCTTGGGGGAGATTTAATCGAAACATATAAGTTTCCAAGTGGTTACTACAATTGCAATATTATAGAAATCTTTCATCAAAATCAAAACCATCAACTCAGAGGGCACTTAAAAAAACTTGAGAAAGAAAAAGCTGCTAAGCTACCAAGAAAGAATTTTTTTAATAATCGTGTTGTTTACATATGGAATGCCCTAGAAGAAAATACAGTCATAGCAACAAGTGTAAACTTATTTCAAAACCGATTGGACAACGAGTTAAAACAAAGTGTTTATTTAGCCCTTTTTTCCCAGATATTTTTTGTTGTAAGCCACTGGTAAATTTTTAAACAAGAAATAAAATCTTTGTTTCATTTGCTTACTTATTTGGTTCCTGCAAATTTTTAGCATTTAGAGAAAATCACTGTTGCACCAAAGACTACTATCAACAAAATAAATATATTAATATCATTGAGTTGTATAAGGCCCTGAAAGGGCCTTAGAGACAGAAAGACAAGGCATTTTTTGTTGACCTTATCCAATTTGGTTTCTATGGGCGGGTATTTCTTTTACAATAAAAAAAGAGATAGACATTATTGAACATGTGAAACAGATAAAGATAGGCTGATTTTGCATGCTAATAATACCCTAGATAATATGGCTACAAGGTCTGTAGACCTTGATATGAGTACTTTATAATTATAAAAAAGCAGCTGGTGAATTTCAATCCACCTGCCATATTTTGAGTGATTCAACCTGCTTGTCGTTTTATACAGGGAAAACTGATAGACACAATGTTGTCTAAGTACGAAAATTAATGTTTTTGAATTTCGGGCGGGAATATTACAAAAAGAAAGTTTAAAAATGTTTAAAAACCAGTTTAGAAGTAACTATTTGAGTTCAGCCATGGTGCGAAAGTGTTTTTTGTGCAAAAGAAGAAAAAAATCGATAAAAAAGCAACATTTCATGAGTAAGTCGTCTTGACGGATGGTTTTTGGTAAAAAACGAGAAAGTTATGCTCCAACTCGGCGCCACCAACTGGGCGGCGGGCCAACTGCGCGGCAGGCCAACTGCGCGGCAGGCCAACTGCGCGGCAGGCCAACTGCGCGGCAGGCCAACTGGGCGCCGGGCCAACTTGACGCCGGGCCAACTGGGCGCCAGACTAAAATATTTTTTCTTGATAAAATGTGCAGATGAAAAACAAAATAGAGATATATTATTATTTATGCAAAAACATCTTTAAAAAAATCCTTTACATAATATTCTTGAAATTTGGTTTTGTTAGAGTTAAGTCCATTAGGTCGAGTGTTGAAATTTTGGTAGGTGTAGAGATTGTTGATTACAAGAATGGCGGATATTTATGCATTGATATGTATCGAATATGGAACTTGGCGGTATTTCGTAAGTCGCTGATTATAATTTTTGACTCAAACTGATAAAAAATTCAAAATGGCGGATCCAAAATGGTGGATTTCTTTAGTTTTAAATGGATTTGTTTCAGACTTGAAAGTTTGCAGTGCTTGAGATCACTTAATACAGTTTTATACTTAAACTTAAAAAAATTAAAATGGCGGATCCAAAATGGCGGATTTTCTTATTTATGCATTGATATGTATCAAATATGGAACTGGAAGTCAATGATTACGATTTTTGACTCAAACTCATGAAAAACTCAAAATGAAGGATCCAAAATGGCGGATTTCTTCATTTTTAAACCGATTTGTCTTAAACTTGAAAGTTTAAAGTGCTTGGGATCAGTTAGTACAGTTTTATCCTAAAACTTAAAAAAATTAAAATTGCGGATCCAAAATGGCGGATTTTCTTATTTATTGCCCCTATATTTATAAAATATAGAACTTGGCGGTGTTTCAAGTCGCTGATTACGATTTTTGACTCAAACTCAAGAAAAACTCAAAATGGCGGATCCAAAATGGCGGATTTCTTTATTTTTAAACCGATTTGTCTCAAACTTGAAAGTTTGAAGTGCTTGGGATCAGTTAATACAGTTTTATCCCAAAACTTAAAAAATTTAAATGATGGAACCAAAATGGCGGATTTTCTTATTTATGCACCGATATGTATCAAATATAGAACTTCCCAACAAACAATTAAAGTTGTAACGACGAAACCCCAACTAGAAAGAATTTCTTAAAAGTAACCGCAACGTACTCCCGCTACGTCTCAGTATACCATACAGCGACGTTATAATTCCCTAAGTGGGGAACCAATTTCTGGTTATAACTACTTGGCCAAGTGTTTAAAGTCACTGTAGTAACAACTACACTACTACGTCGTAGCCAGGTATCTACTACGTCGTAGAGGCTGTTTTTTTTCCGTAATGGCATAAAAGTTGCGATGTAGTTGCAAATAATATAATCGTTTCTTTTTGGTAGAATTGTTACACAATATGGTGGACACAACAGTAAACAGACTCGCTTAGTTTTTTTGTTTGGTTATGGTTATAATATGAACGATGTTATCCAAAAGTGTGAGAATTTACGAGCAGAGGATCAAAATTCGAGTGCGACGCAAAGTTTTTTGTATAACATGCATTATATATATTGCAAAAAACCGGTGCGCCCGTAAAATTGAGCCGTTTTCTGGTAGCTGATGGAATTTTTGTGTTGTGATTTTGGAGATTATGTTTTCATAATCGACAGTTAACTCCAACAAATGGTGCTTAAGAAGAGCATTTTTGGTAAGCTTCAACTAATTTGTTTATAAAATAGTATGGCTCTTTAATATGAGCTCATAAAACGACAACAAAAATATTAAATTTTCTTTCTTACATAAAAACATGGCGTCCCAAACTATATTCCCTGATAGTCGAAAAGGTTACTTGAAAGTAGTTGCGGCTTTAAAGTTGATCCAAAAAGTTATTTTGTCTACATTGTTACATCAGATGTTACTATGATGACACAAACTTTTGTGGTAAAAATTAAAGTTATAATGTAGTTGTCGGATACACTTGTTTGGGACTCCAATGAAGCTTAACTTTCTAGTGGTAATTAAGTAGGATATAAAAGTCAGAGCGACTACGAAATAACGACTAAAAAGAAAGTAAAACTTTAGCAACGTCCTATTGTGGCGCAGCCTTCGTAAACTAACGAGCCACGAACCAGAAAAGGCAACATCGCAAATTGGCCGGCTGGTGGGCCGATATATACATGGGAGATATAAACATCTGCTATTTGTTTTGATTGTAGTTGGGCAATTTTGTATTTTTTTTTGTAAAAACTAATAAACTGTGTTTAGGCGTGTTACATTTAATTTTTAAAACAAACAGAACATTTGGAAATAAATATCAGTGGCCATTAATCATGTTAAAAAATATGTAACAAAACCTAGAATAAACAGAAGAGAAATTACTTTTAAACAATTTGTGAGAACAACCCTAAAGTTCGATTCATAGTACCGTGAAGTAAGCTGTATGAAGTGAGCAGTAAGAAATAAAAATGGTTCCTTTCTTACTGCTAAGTTATTACTGTCAAGTTTGAACAACAGGATGTTTGTGGGATAGTTTCTTATGTCGGACTGCTTACGTTACAGAACTATGAATCTAGATTAAGTGGTAACATGTTAATTTAAAATTTAAATGAACTTACCTTTTTTTCTATCTATTCTACTTAGCCTTCGTCAATCCATCTTTGGCCAAGTTCTCCAGTTTACAATACATTTGTTCCATCAATCGTCTTTCTGTCTGATAATATGACCGGCAAATTTCCATTTTAATTTTGCTACTTCTGCTCTGACATCCCTTACTTTTGTTTTATTTCTTATCAATTCATTCTTTTTTCTACCTATTAGCTTTACATGTAACATTTGTCTTTCCATTGATCTTTGGGCTTGTGCCAGTGTGTCCAGGTCTGGGATTCATAGGTAAGTACAGGAAGGATACATTGGTTATACACTTCCGTTTTGAGGTACTGAGGATATTTTTTATTTCTTAATATGTTGCTTAATTTACCGAATGCTGCTCAGGCCAATCTTACTCGTCTCTTGATTTCAGCTGTTTGCTTTTCTTTTTTCAGTTTAATAATTTGTCCCAGGTCCTATATATTCCTCTTCTTGTTCTATTTTCTTTTAGATTGATTGATATTATCAGCATATCTTGGTGGTTCAGAATTGTCTGTTTACTTTGATGCCTATTTCTTCCCAATCTAAGCTTTTAAAAACATCTTCTAGGGCCTGGTTAAATAATTTAGGGAATGTCACGCTGACACCTCTTCTTATGAGGATTGGCTTGGTTCCTCTGTGGATTTTGATTAATGTTGTTGCTTCACTATATATATTGTCTATTAAGTCTGTATATCTGTGATCTATTCGGCTATTAATTAAAGATCTTTTACTGCCCAGTGCTCAATGCTATCGAAAGCTTTTTCGAAGTCTATAAACGCAATATATATTTATATATATTTCCATACCCTCCCTTTCTTCAATTTTTTTTCGCCTGTCCTCAGGATTTTCTTTTACTGGAGGTTTGGGGTTTGACATATACTTGGGTTGAGATTCAAATAGCCGAGGTATTGCCCCATTGTTTAACTTAGGGAATGTTAGTGGCACCTCCTTTTGTACTCCCTCTTTATCCCTAATTATCTCGGTTCTAACAACATCGCTTATGTCAAAATGTTTCCAACAAACCACTGAAGATGCAGTCACAACATAATCTTCTCTGTGTATGGCCTGAAGCCAAGCATTTTATTTTTTAGGTCATTTCCTTTGCTAAAGGTTGTTTTGTGTTAAAAAGAAAAAACAGACCAAAAATTCCAAACAAAAACAAACATCTAACCTCACTTATTACCGGTGTACAAAAGGTCTTTTTTACACAGCTTTTATTAAGTAGGTAATATAATTTTAAGTTCACCACACATCTCACTAAAACCAGAACAGTTGTTTTATTTGGTAACGCGATTTGAAATATACTAAAAGTTAAAAAAAACATTATCTGCGCGGAAACGGCCAGTAACTAGCGTGGTGGGAGACGCACGTGGACGAAAATGACTGGCCTCCACGCTGTGTTGCCGTTTCTTCTGGTTCGTGGCTCGTTAGTTTACGAAGGCTGTGATTGTGGTAGAGAAGACTATCAGAATCGACTATCAAGAAACAATCCTATGAAGTAGTTTAGAGGGTCGTTTTTACGAAACGTCTACTATTTCCTGATACTAAATAGTAGTTAGAACTAAAAAGTAACAAATTTTGGTTGGGATCACCACATTTCTACTATAAGAAAGTAGCAAAGCCTTTAGAACATGTAGCCGCTACTATAAATGTTAGTTGGGATTGGCGGTGTTTCAAGTTGCTGATTATGATTTTTGACTCAAAGTCATCAAAAATTCAAAATGGCGGATCTAAAATGGTGGATTTCTTTATTTTTCAACGGATTTGCAGTGCTTAAGGTCACTTAATACAGTTTGTGACTCACACTTGCAAATGGCAGACTTTTCAATTTATGAATCGATATATATCAAATTTAAAACTTGGCGGTGTTTAAAGCCGCTGATTGTGATTTTTGACTCAAATTTATAGCTTAATACAAAATATGAGTTTAATGAAAGAAATGTAATATTTTAAACTTAAGACAAATCGGTTAGTAAATAAAAACGTCTGTCATGTTGGATTCGCCATTTTGATTTTTTTATGAGTTTAAGTCAAAAATGATAATCAGCAAAGTCCACCATTTTGGATCCACCATTTAAAATTATTTATGAGTTTGAGTAAAAAATCATAATCAGCGCCGATTTCTATATTTGATACATATCGGTGCATAAGTAAAAAATCCGCCATTTTCCATCCGTCATTTGAAATTAAGTGCTTTCAAGCACTGCAAACTTTCAAATTTGAGACAAATCGGTTTAAAAATAAAGAAATCCGCCATTTTAATTTTTTTTATGAGTTTGAGTCAAAAATCATATTTAACGACTTGAAACACTGCCAAGTTCTATATTTTTAATAAATATTGGTGCATAAATAAGAAAATCCGCCATTTTGGATCCGCCATTTTAATTTTTTTAAGTTTGAGGATAAAACTGTATTAAGTGATCTCAAACACTGCAAACTTTCAAGTTTGAGACAAATCAGTTTAAAAATAAAAAAATACACCATTTTGGATCCTCCATGCTTAAAATAAAAAACGTTACCAGGTTACCAGAACACTACACCTACCAAATTTCAACACTCGACTTAATAGATTTTGAAATTTTTGTATAAATAACATATTTATTTTGTTTTTTATCTGCACATTTTATTGAAAAAAAAATAGTCCGGCGCCGAGTTGGCCCGGCGCCCATTAGGCCCGGCGCAGCGCCCTGTTGGCGGCGCCGAGTTGGCCTGGCGCCCAGTTGGTGGCGCCCAGTTGTCCCATTCCGAATTGAAATTTTTAGTTCCGAAATTTCTCCAGCATAAAGTCCAGAAAAGACTCTAGCATAACTTGTAGTCCACCCAAGAAGAGAAGAGTTGAAGAAGACACTTGTTCAAAGAAAGAAAATATTGTACCTGGAAGGTACAACATTTGTAAAGTTTTAAGATGAAAACAATAATTTTAATACCTCCACGGCACATAGCATGCTAACAAATTCTTTTTACTCTGAATAGAATTTTGTAAACACAGTATACACACGTAAGTATTCATGAATTATTTATTATTTAAACAGAAAATTGTTGATAAAAAAATGCTAGTGGAATTCAAAATTTTTATTTTTCACCGCCACTGACCTTTTTTATCCAAGACAAGCCAATAGAAATATTTTTGTGATGTTGCACGAGTCCGGAGTTACCAAACCAAAATTCTATTTTTATCCCTGTCTTGCTCATTAAATTCTTACTTGTATGTGGTCAATTGCGATAAAAGCTTGATATAATGGCAATTTAGGCCCATGCCGGGTCTACCCGTAGGGTATAGAAGTCAATGGTTAATATGAACTATTTATCTTAAAATCACTGAAGGAATTTAACATTAGAATTATGTTATTGAATCTTGAAACACCCTGTATATAACAATGGACTGAAAGATTTGTATCCGTTTGTTTTTCTTTAATTGATAGTTAAAGACTCCTCCTATGTACTGTTCTTCTGTATTATAGTTTATTTTTGGTCTTTTGGTAATTAGTTTGTTTTTATAAAGTGTACAACATTTATATAAGATTTGCAAGTATTTTTTGAAAACATTTGATTTATTATTTTGGGTAGGGGACAATTCGCCGCGGTCCGATTCGATGTGTGGAATTCGAGAATTTTTGTTTGATTTTTATTTTAATCTAACTTACCTTATTTTTTCTTAAGGCATAGTTCCACTGTGACACGGACATGCAATAAAAAAGTCACCACAAAAAAAAAAGGTTTTTTGAAGAAAAAAAATGCTTTTTTAATAGTTTTTGAGAAAAGTAATTTAAAAAAACTAAGAAAAATGTTTTTATAAAAAATTATTTTTGAAGATAATACTAAAAAAAAAAATTAAAGGTTCTTTTTTCCTAAATAATTTTGTTGTATATTTTTTTATATTCTTTTTCAAAAAAAGTTTTTTCAAGAACTACTTTGTAAAAATATGTTTACTACATGAAGCAAATGAAATTGCAATCTTAAACCGGCGAATTGTCCCCGCGGTAAATTTTCCCCCAAGGCAAATCAACCGGCGGCGGATGGACCGCGGCAAAATGGACGCGGAGAATCGTCCCATCCCCTATTACTTGAAACCAGTGTATTAATCAATTCTATTCCATTCTTTTTATTAACTAACTGTTACAAAAATGAAAGGTATTAAACTGTAACCCAAGAAAATAGGAAAGGTGATAGATTTGTAAAAACTAATCACATAATTTTTCTACTAGGTCTTTTGCCAATGAGGTAGCAATAGTGACAGATCATGGTGTGGAACTCTACCTAGTGATTCCAGAGAAAAAATCTGTCAAACAGATAAAAACTCTTTCAGTGACAGTTGATTGGTTTGTGTGGTGTCCTTTGAATAAAATTGCCTTGCTGGCGTCTTCACATGGGTCTGTGTTGCAACCGGTTGCTCTTAAACAAGGATCTGTTAGTAAACTTCCTAAAGTTGAAAGTAAGTAGATCTAGAAATAGAAAATTTTAAAAAATAATCAAATTTGAGAAAGTCAAGAAAAACTAAGAAGCCAATGATATCAAATCGACCAAGCAATTGTTTTGACAATCTCCGATTTTTATGATTTTTAGCACAGTCTACTTATGGAAAAGCTACCACATTTCAGTAGACTAGTTGTTTTTCTTTAATTTAATATTTAAAAATCAAAGAAATGCTAATTTTGCTGAAAGGTCTCCACTGATGTGCCTTTTATTATGCTTATAGTTGTTTTTTTCCACTTTGGAACTTTCATTAAAACCTATAATTTTATTGATTCCTTCATGGGTTTTGATTGATGTCATTGCTTCGCTCTATATACTGGCTATTAAGTCTGTGTATCTGTGATATTCGGCTACTAATAAAAGATGCTTTCACTGCCCAGTACTCAATGCTATCGAAAGCTTTTTCAAAGTCTACAAACACAATATATAATGGAATCTGTTTGTGGGCTCATTCTATTAGGATTTACATGGTTAATAGGTGGTCAACTGTACTGAAACCTTATCTGAAGCCTGGTTGTTCTTTTGCTTGATATTTGTTAATATTTGTAAGTTTTTTAAAATTGTGCTGTCCTGTGATGTCCAATCATAGACTGAAGAACCAGATTTTAAGATTTTAACTAGCTTTAAGGCACTGATGATGGTCGTATAGACCGAAAGCGCTTTGCCAAGAATTTTTTAATAAGTTTTATACGAAGTACAAAAAGCCTTGTTGGCATTCAAAGTCACGTGCACGCAACCACCCCCTCACTTTTGCAGTTATTTTATATGTTTTGTTATGTATTTTTCTATAGAAAAAGGTAGGTCAGCTGCAAGGGGTTCGAGGAGTCTGAATTTGTGTTGCTTTTTTTTATGTGTTGTTTTGATATTGTCAAAGTCAAAAAATCTCTTTATTCAATAAAAAACTCATAATGGAGATGGTCAGGGATAGTCAGGGAAAGTCAGGATTTTTTTGAAAAATGCTGTAAACACCCTGTATACAGGGTGTTAACAAATTATGTTTTGAGTAAAAAAATCTCTAAACAATTGAACATTTTAGCCGAACCTGGCCGAATGGCTCTTGACAGAGACGTCACTTTGGCTACTCTTTACGGGCAACCGGCTGTGCTAATATTAAGACACCAAAGTGGCCCTCAGGCGGCCGAGGTACACATTCATCTGCTGAACAGCGAGGGCAAACCGCCTGTCAAAAGTCACGTGTTGAAGTTGGCTTTGTCTGGGCGTTTTGCTATAAATGTTATTGATGATTTGGTGTTGGTGCATCATCAGGTAATTTAAATATAAAGTATCTACACGGATACAGGTACCAAGAGGACAAATGAACAAAAAAACTAATTTTTTGATAAAAAGTCACGCTTCATAAAAAGTTCTGCTTGTTTTAAAAAGTCTTTAAATGTAAAAACATTTTACAAGGGGTTTAAAAACAAGAAAACGTGAAATACTATTAAGAGTGGAATGGTAAATCAAATATGAACAGGAATTTTCTATTTAGCGCGTTACAACAAAACAAAATTCTGGTTCAAATTTGTTTTACCCTTGTATTTTACTTGTTTTAGAAATTTATTTATTATATATTTTGTTTAAAAATAGGCTTCCAAAAGTTCTCAAATCTTCGACATATCCCTTCCAGGCGAGAGTGACGGAAATGTCAAATATCACAAGAGCATCGCTCCCGCCAAATCTTTCAAACCCACAAAATTGACGCTTCCAGGCTTGGTGCAACCCGAAATGCATATATGCGAACTCTGTATCCTTTTTATTGATCCCACAAAACGGGTCGAATTTCAGGGGTAGTAGATAAAAACAATCCTGGCACAAGACACAAGTTGTTCTGGGTGTGTCGAGGTAACTTTATTTTTGTTTAAAATTAAATTTTTATGAATGTGTAAGAAACGCATTACTCTAGCTACTGTCCGTTTTGAGATATATAACTATACAGTGAAACCTCTCCTTGCGGACACCTCTATTAAGCGGACACTCCCTTTAGGCGGACAAATCTGTTGGAACCGAGCTTTTCCTTATATCTTTACATGTAAAATTCTTCTTATAATTAGACACTCCAATAACCGGACGCGGACAATTTTTTTTGGTTAAAAAATTTTGAAACCTCCCTTAACCAGACGCGAACCTCTGACAACGGGACGAAGCGCTGTAGTATGTTGTATGTTGGCAACAACGCACTCTGCTGGCGGGGAATTATCCCTTTCCGTTTTAATGCGGAGACTAAATACCGCTGTCGTATTTACAACATATTTTATTCGGCGGGACCGCTGTGTTTTATTTTTATTGTTCAATTGGGTAGTAATAGATCTCTTTGAAATGGCGCCTAGTAAAAAACTTTTTAGTTTACGTGAAAAAAATAAAGTTGTTAACGTTTCATAGAAGGAACATCTATCAGCACGAAATATCACATAAAAATTTAATATCGGAAAAACTCAAGCAGCGGAAATTGTTAATAAATATATATTAAAATTTCGCAGTTCTCTCTCTTAAGCGGACACCTCCAGTAAGCGGACAAAATCGATGAAACCGTGAGTGTTCGCTTATAGGAGGTTTTACTAAGGTCACTCATCGTCAAGCAAGCTTTACAGGTAGCGAAGCATAACTCTAATTTTCTATTTTTTGGTTATAATTTTTGACATGTTTTCCTCGGTTTCGCATTGGCGGCTCGTTGTTATTTTAAAAATGTGGTTTTAACACAGTCTAAAGATCTATTTAATAATGATACAGTTTCAAGATAGTTTGCAACATAACTTTTTAATTCTAATTACATAAAGATATATAGTTTAGGTACCTTCATACTGTGTAAAACAACATGCTCAAAATAAAACAGAACCGACAATGCGAAACCGAGGAAAACATGTCAAAAATAATAACCAAAAAATAGAAAGCCTGACGTAAGCTTCGCTTTCTATAAAGCTTACGATGAGTGTCCTTAGGTTTTACTGTATACGATTTTGTTTTCACAAAAACTGTGGCTCTCCAAAGATGCATGAAATTCATACATCTTTGGCCTCTCGCAAAATCTGTCGTCGAAGCATCTTTGATGTTTTGACAATTTTTTTTATTTGTGTGTTTCATAAGCTATGATTTTTTTTACAATATTTTTTATTTTGGGAAAATCGAAACCTATGGTATGGATGGCTAGAAAGGTGGATAAAAGCGCACCTTTTTACCCAACTGCAGCACGGCGAAAGGAAGGGTAATGTTTTTTGATTGTTTTATGTATGTAAGTAAATATGTATGTTTGTGTCACGCTAGAGGCTAAACGGCTTAACCGTATTTGACAAGAAAGGTGTCGTTGAATTGCTACTGATTCCGAAGGTGCTATAGGCTATATTTTTTTAAACAGGAATCAACATGACGGTCTTCAGACGCCATTTTGTCACATGATGTAGGCTTTAAGGCATACAAATTATCTAAATTTCAGGCGATTTTATTGAAATTCCTTTCATTACCCATTGCAAATGTCCTCTAATGTGCTGTAGTTACTTTGTAGTCCTCCCTGCTCCCACCCATCTCCCCTCCTGTCATTCCCCCCACACTATTCAAAAACCATATTTGCATAATTTTTCAAAAATTCTTTCTGCATTTGCTTTGAGATTTTTTTTCCAACACGATTCTCTTAGTTCCTTCCCCCCCCCCCCCCCGCCTCTCCCTCTCTCCTCCCCGCCATCCTTATTAATAATAGTTAATAGCTATAACTTTCACAAATATAAAGCAATTTCTGCACTCGCTTGAAGACTTTTTTCCAATATCATTTTATTAGTTTCCCCCTCCCTCTCTTCTCCCCTCCCTCCTTATTAGTAATAGTTGTAGCTATACCTTTCACAAATTTAGAGGGATTTCAAAAATTATTTCTGCACACGCTTTAAGACTTTTTTTCCAACATCATTTTACTAGTTCTCTCCTCCTCCACCTTTACTCAATGGAAGGTAACACTGTTCGCGTCCGTAGAAAATCTACACGTACTTTTTGTTGTGTAAAGCTAAATGAATTGTAAATGCATAGTGCTTTTTATAAGGCTGATTAAAAATTAAACCTAAAAGTTGGAAATAAAAACATTTTTAAATAAAAAAACATCCAACAGCTAAATTTACTTGTAACTACTAGTCACAGTTGGGTACAAAATTACTCAATAACCTGATGCATGAAAATACAAAGCTGTATAATTTCGTAAGTGCGCTTTGGGCATCGAAACTAAAGGTTGAAGCATGTCGTACATTATTATAGGTATACCTATCAATTTTGCACCCAACTGCAACTAGTAGTTACAAGTAAATTTAGCAGGTGGGTGTAACCTAACCTTTTTCGATAAACATCAAACCGGTTTTTTTTATTTTGGATTTTTATCATGTACGTTTTTTTTGTTTCTAACTTTTGACAAATATCTTGAAGATATGCCTATCTGGTGTCCTTAACACATTGTAACTTTTTTAAATCTAAATATTGATTTCTACATTTTACTGTGACGTTTTGAAGAAAAAAAATTCTACTGTTTTTAAGAAAAAAATCACTTCCAGAACTTGGGCCTTTTCGGGTGAAAATGGGGCCTCTTTTTCTTTTAAAATCAAAATAAAATATAAATTAAAAATATTTGGATTAAAAAAAATTAAATCATACGTTTTTCCCAATTTTCGTGAAAAATAAAAAAATGTAGAAGATAAAACTTATAAACCGAAAAAACCCATTTTTCGATTTTTCTCGGAAAATTTTTGGTTTTGTAAAAAATAGTTACAAACAAAAGTTGTAGAATTTTTAATCACCTAATTTCACCTTAATAATTCGGATCGAGTCTAATTTATTTTTCCTGTTGGCTGCAATATATTTTCTTTCTAATACCAATACTTTTCATGCTGTTACTAATTGTTCCTTATTTTAGCTACCAAGACAATTTTTATTTAATTTGAAACTCACTGTATGTTATTTTTTCTTATCTGCTTGCTAAGCATTTAGTAAATATCAAATTTTCTAATAACAATAAATTGTTGACTAAAGTGGAATCAAACCGATGAGTGTTTATTTCTATTGTATTTTGCAAAATGTTTAATAAAATAAAAATTGTTATCAGACGAGGTGGCCGAGTGGTTAAGGCGTTGGACTGCTAATCCAATGGGCTCTGCCCGCGTGAGTTCGAATCTCATCCTCGTCGAATTATATTTTTTGATCGAAACTTTTTTGTTTTTTAGATATAGTGTGTCAATCTTGATATTAAAAATTTTTTTTTTAAGGATTAATTAATATTTTTGGTTTTTGATACAGTCATTTATTACAACAGAGGTGTCAATTATGAATAAAAAAAATTATTTTGAAAATAAATCAAAATATCCTGCACTGTCAAACTTGCCATTTTGTGAAATTTACAATTTTGCCCCACTGTGTATTATTTGTAGTAGTATTTGACGATTTTCCTTAAGTGCCTATCTAACAGATTCCCCCACGTGGGTTGTGTTTCAACCCAACGTCGTAATAGATGCCAAATTGGGCTGCCTTTGGCACATTAAGTTGTGTCTACCCAACTTATGTGCGTTGGTTAAAGATTTGAGTTTGTGCACTCAGTTGGCCTTGAAAAGAAATGAAGGCAAGCCTGTTTTGTTAAAAGTAAGTTATGGAAATCGACTTTTCGACAAAACTAATAGTAGTATAATCAGGCTTCCTTGTATAATCTTAATCAAAGCCGTGGGTTCGGTTCGGTTCATATCACATAAGCCAGATGTAAAAGATAAAATAGTGCTCGTTGTATACAAAAGATTCAGCATCAAGAAATAGTCCACAGCATACGGGTCTATTTTTTAAGTGATGAGTAGGTAACACGCTGAATTTTTCTTAAGGACCGTCATTTTACCGAGACCCCCCTACTTTTTCCTCTGCGAAAATTATTAAAAGTGATTCCTAAAGCCGCGTCCATATCGGAACATTTCGACGAACATTAAGCCGCGCAACGAGCAGAACTGCGAGCAAAACCGACGAGCAGAACAACGAACAAAGCGCTTGCTCTCAGTTTTTTTTCCTTCAAGATTTAAATGTCTGTTCGCCGTTTTATTTTGTCCCGTCGAAACCAACGAATTATCTTTGATATCTGGAAAAAAACCGACAAGCGATGGAAATGGCTAGGATTCGTCGAATCGTTCGCGAGCACGCTCAAGACCTCGTCCGAACTAGTGTTCTATTCGCCGCTCGGCTCGTTGCACGGCTCAATGTTCTTCGAAATGTTCAGGTGTGGCCGCAGCCCAACAGAGTGCGCAGCTAAATGTCAATTTAGTTGCTGTTAAAAAATCAAATACTAGTAACTATAGTCCCTGTATGTGACAGATATTGGCAGAATACAATATCTGTCATATACAGGGACTCTAGTAGTAACAACACGTATCCCTTTTATCCCAAACATGTCAAAACAACAAGATAAGAAATGTAATTAGTAACGGGATTTTTTTTCTGTGGTTTAAAAAATATATTTGAAAATAAGTGGCAACGTTTTAAAATTGTTCTACAAATCGTATGCTGGGTTTAGTCAGTCTGACGGGAAAGATGTCTGTGCCTGCGCACTTTGTTAGGAGTAACTTTTAAAATTTACGAAAACTCAGCCTTTTACTCATCATTTAGAACATAGACCGGTTTACTGTGCAGTGGCGGCTCGCCCAAGGACGTAGGTGAAGTGCTACTTCACCTCTTTTTTCCAGTCTAAGTAAAACTAATATATTATCTTTCCGTTTTTCTATTTCTGAGATAAGCTTGGGTAACCAGAATATTGATGTCAAACCATTTGTTAAGTTTTTGGGTATAATGGTGGATGAAAATTAAATTTTTATGAACATGTCAACTTCCTAAGTTCAAAATTATCATCGGCGTCTTTTGCTATTGGTGTAGTTAGAATGGAATTGAGTTTTGAGTCTGCCAGAATGGTGTATTTCTCTCTTTTTGAATGTCGCCTAAGACATGGTTTCGCTTTTTGGGGCCTGTGTTCTGCCACCCTTTTTGAATAAGTGTTTATTCTTCAAAAACGGGCCATAAGGAGGTTGTTTAATGCTGCGCCTCGCGAACACTGCGGACGCCTTTTCATTACTTCAAACATTTTAACATTGCCGTATCTGTTTATACTGGAAACTGTTAGCCTAAAAAAAGAAACTCCAATAGGAGGACCAAATCAATTCAAGACAATATAATACTCGGCAATCTGATACCGATACCAAGATTAACATTGACAAAACATTCATTGATCTATGAAAGCATTAAGATTTATAATCATTTGCCATTAGCTATTAGACAACTGCAAACTTTGAAATTATTTAAAAGGGCAGTCCGTAATCGTTTAGAAAAAAAAATGTTTTATAGCTGTGATGGGTACTACAGGGAGAATTTAAATTTTAAATCATAATAAATTGACTTTTATAAATGAATGTCCAAACTTATTTTATAGGTGTGCTTGTTGTGGTTTGTTTCTTTTTTTTAAAATTGTTTTGATTTTTGTTTTGCTTTGACTGTTATACATGCACCTGGTATAAACATTTTAAAATTTAGTATTAATAGAAATACCACTAAAATTGTAGTTATTAGGCATATAACAGATTTTACTTTGAATAATTTTTATACTTTTACTTTTAGACAATAACATATTTTTTTTGCTTTGTCAGTAAGACTAGTTTCTTCCGACAATAAAGCTTGTGTAAAATTGAAATTGGAATTGACATCTAACATTCTTGTTTTTTCATTAAAATTTTGGAAAATTAAAATAAAATTTAGATTTAATGTGATTGATAGTGATTTTCAACACAATCATTGAACCTCCCATGATTGCTGTAGCATCCTTTTTGGTAATGGTTGAGGTTAAGGTCCTTATGCCTAAGAAACCTTGATAATGGAGCCAGGCACATTCTTTTTTCTTTTCTCAAAAATTAAGAATGTAAGACAGGACAAAAAAGTCAAAATTAGTCAGCAAAACCCAACGAGCGGTTGGTCATCTTATTACCTATTAACCGATAAAAAACCGTGAGCATTCCCCGCCGCGAATTCTGTACTCGCTATATTTTCCAATTAGCGGGCAACAAAACATATCGAGAGAATGCGGGCCAAACGTACAGACAAGCATGTTGAAGCGATTTTGTATTTCGTTCGCCTGTGTCTAGTCGATATGCCACGGGGTGAAGGCGTCTGTTGGTTTTCACGACAACGTCACATGCTTTCGCAGAACAAAGACTCAAGTGTTAAACCTGCGTCAATTATATAAAATGTGTAGTCACCGTAAACGGCTCGGCTAGGTCGCCTGGGTTTCTTGGTCCGGTAATCTGTGTGTCGGCGTATTGTTTACATTCGGTTCTGATTCGGGTTTAATCTTAATTATTTTGCATAATGTTCCCTGTGTACGATGCAGTGTGTGTTTTACTGGAAGAACCGTTTTTGAGGTGGAACGACGATGACAAAAATTACTTTTTGAACTCTGGAAAGCCGTCCCCTATATTGAACTTAAATAAACCGGCTAAGATTAAAGACAAAGTGTACATTCGACATTTTAAAGAACGATAGACGAATTGCCTCACATACAAGCAGTAAAATTTAAATTTAATGACAAAATTTTCACTGAATTTAGCTAAGAATAGGTATTTACATTATTCGTATATTATTGTATTTTTTTATATGTGTGTATAAAAAATGTGGGTAGGGATGCGTCACCTATTGGTATGCTCTATGCAAAGTCAATTGACGAACCTCCTAATACGGGGTTCTATCGATGTCATGAAATTTTGCTTGGTTCTGCCTTTCAAAAGTTATCCAAATTCATATAAAATCGTCCTGGTATAATTTTAAACCTACCGACACAGAAGAGCTGCGGCTCGGTCCGACCACAAAGTATTTGTTTCCCGACCGACCGAGCCCAGGTGGATGGACGACACCTGATTGGCAGATTTTTTTGAGATGCGCTTTTAATTGCTTTTGGGTGTACCTTTCGGGACCTCCTTAGTCGGCAGTACGCAGAGTTAGAAAATAAATCAGTTTCGTTCCTGTAGTTATAGGAATAGAAAGTTTTATTATCTATTTTTATTTATATAGTTTACGCCATAATTAAATGAAATAATTTTCATGAGTATATCTACTGCCGCCCATGTCACTTTCTATGAAGGATATGCCGATGGTCGGCTTTTATCTTTGTTCAATAATTGACTTTGCAATCACTATACAGTAGACTATTAACCCTAACGAATTAAACTTAAATTAAAACTTTTTTTAGCTACTTCTAGACAGTGTAAACCTTCCAAAACCTCCACTTGAAAAACTAAGGGAATCGTTCAATCACATCAACTTTATTTACCGAGATTGGCACGACTATGACCAACAATATTCAACTTCACAAACGAATGTGTCTTCTCCTAAAAACACAATACTACCCATCGTGTTGATAACTCAGAGTATGATGTATTCGGAAGTCTTTCAAAAAATGGATGACGCAAACTTGAAAAAAATTGAATGGATTGTGACTTGTTATATAACTTCTTTGGGCGAGTATGGAATTCCAGTGAACTCTAGTTTAAATGAGTTTTTGGTTAGGACATTGGTAAGAATCTTGATTAACTATTAGTGAGAAGCGTGGCCGACCGGCTTAGCATATGGATGTTTTTTTAGCGTCTCAACAAGGCATATCTCGGTATAAACTTTAGTTTTTTAAACTTGTCGATTAATGGGATCTATAGATGGAAACAAAATTGGACGCATATCAATAAAAAGAACAAGCATGCTTCAGAAAAGGTTTCAGTACAGTTAACCACCTATTAACCATGAAAATCCTAACAGAACGAGCCAAAGAATACAACATTCCACTATATATTGCGTTCATAGACTTTAAAAAAGCTTTCGATAGCATTGGGCACTGGGTAGTAAAAGCATCTTTAATTATTACACGAATAGGTCACAAATACACAGACTTAATAGCCAATATATATAGCGAAGCAACTACAGCAACCCAAATCCACGAAGGAAGAGGTGTCATACAGGGTGACACAATATCACCTAAACTATTTAACCAGGCACTAGAAGATGTTTTTAAAAACTTATTAAATGTAAGTAAGCGGACAATACTTGAACGATATCGTCTTAATAACAGATAAGAAAGAACAACTAATGAAAATGATGGAAGAATTGGATACAGCTGCTAAACATATAGGCTTGAGTATGATCTACACTACACCTAAAATCATAACAAACACAGATGAAGATATCACGATTAGAATAAACCAAGAATAGAATAAATAGAGGAATAACAAGAGCCCAAACATCAATGGAAAGACAAATGTTACATGTAAAGCTAACAGATAGTAAAAGGAATGAATGAATAAGAAATAAAATAAAAGTAAGGGATGTCAAAGGAGAAGTAGCAAAATTAAAATGGAAATTTGCCGGTCATATTATCAGACAAACATGATCGATGGAGCAAATTTATTGTAAACTGGAGACCTTGCGAAAATAAAAGAAGTAGGGGAAGAGCCCAAGAGTGTTAATAACTTAAAGTATGATGAACTTGGAAGTAAAAAAAAACGAATGACACTAAATTAAAAAATATTGATTAGATTGCGACTTGAGTTTAAATGAGTTTTGGTTGGGATATTGGTAAGAGCGTTGATTGAGTTACTAGCGTTGATTGAAGTGATACCGTTAATTAAGTAACTTTTATTTAATCAACGCGTCTTGCAAAATCTCTCTCTTCTTTAAAAAAACTCAGTACCTACCAGAGTGTTGGTCATTTGAATTATGAAATAGTTGATAGTTTTTTAAATAATTGGATCCATGATACCTTCCTAGGCCATTAGCACATTCCAAGTGATCTTTACGCTATATCAGCCTTGAAAACAGTTTTTGTAGATATCTCAGAAACGGAAGCCTCTATGAAGTTTTTAGTAATAACATAAATTATTGATGAAAACGTGTTCTACTAAATTCGTTCGCCCTGTTAATAAGTTGGCATATTTTTAAAATTTTTGTAGAACCCTTTGGGTGGGAAACTACCCCTATATTTTGGTATAGGGAAAGTGTATAGATTGATGTCTTGTTTTGAAGGTTTCTGAAACGTCTTTACAACCGTGTCAAAATTTCGAAAATTCATCAATTTGTATTTGTGATATTTGCCTTTACATTTCCGGAGCGATAAAAGAGAGAGGTGTTTCGGGATTTTTTAAATTTCATCTCAGAAAAGTACATAAAACCATTTTAGCTCACACATATACTTTAACATAGTAGTGTGAGCTATGGTAATCGTGTCAAAAATGAGAAAAAAATAGTTGCTCCCATTTCAAAAAAATTTTGCGTTTCATTATGTTTTTGAAACTATATTCTGTAACGACCAACGCGCATAACTCAAAAAGTTCTTGCCCGATTTTAATGAAATTTGGTACCTAGGTTGGGTTTTGGCCCTAGAGTGACCCATTTTAAAATAAATAAAATTCACCGGACATAAGCCGAAAAAGAGGGTGGGGGTATATTTAAAAAAGTTCTGGTCAAAAAATTACTTGTGTGGTAATGCTTCGTCCCGGCGTTTAGTTTTAAGATATAAAATTTAGAGACATTTATCTAAATTAGAATGCTTTTTATTTTCTTTTTTTTGCTAGAGTTATGCTAAAACTTTATACTTAAAGTTACTTTTATTTCTTGGTTTAAACTAATTTAGTTACTAAGATATGCCTTGCCTACAAAAAGGGTAAAGATTTGAATTTGTGCGGTGAATTATATGCTCAAGAATGCATTGACTTTACTTTATTATTTTTGCTTTTTTTTCTACCTTGAGTATATCCATTTTCCATCCTTTTTTAATTTAAGTTTTCCCTAATTCTATACATACCTTTACTGCTATATTGCTGCATACAGCAGTGCTCCAAAGTCCGTCTTGCTATACGGATCTCGTGCGAATATTTGGGGTACTCTCCATACCAGTGATATATATTGATCGCCAAGTGAAATCACATGCGTGTTTTTTAAGACCACGGTCGTGTATAAACATTTTATGGATTGCTTTGATGTGCTACTGCTACTACTTTGATTGGAATTATTTGGATTCGACTGTGCAGTTGTCCATGTACCAAGTTCCTTTCATCCAAGGGTAAGTCAAAGTGTTTTTGAGCTGCGTTTCTTTACATTTTTTACTTATTCCCTATGCTACTATTCCTAACTAAAAACACAAAAGTGTAACCTAAGAGTGGGAACTATTGGACTGGAGATCCCTATTGCTACAGTTCGGTTGGTTTGTTGACTTTTTCATGCGAAAGACGTCTCGACCGACCATTTTTTGGTCCTTCGAACCGGATTTCCCGTTCTGCGTAATAGGTGCTCTCAGAGTTGCATAATTGTGTTTGAAGTTAGGACTTTACTTTGCGTCTTTTTGAGACAAGGCATATCTTAGGTTTTACATTTTATCTACGGTGTGTCTATTGTACGTTGTACGTACCAACTTGCATTGCATTTTTTATTTGTGCAATATACAAATTGCATACAAATTTTGAAAAATTTTTTTTTTTTTCAAAATTAAAAATTATTGCGCTGTCGATGTATGTAAGGCTTGCGTTTCCTTGCGTACCTACACAAATATAGAAACTCTCAGTTTCTAAATTTTTTGTGCATATTTATTAGCATTTATACTTTTTGCTAAAAACTTGCTGTTCTTTACTCAATATTTGCTAAAAGCCGCTGGCCTTTTAATATTGCTTTGAATCTTGGTTTACGAGGGAATTTGAAAAGTACTACGATATATTTTTTAAATTTGCTTCCCTTATTAACTATTGCTTTACTTTACACTTTAACCTTTTAAAATGGTAAACGATACCGAAAAAAAGGTAAGCTCGGCTAAGGCCTTGCGTCAGACTGCAATCAATCAGTTGAGTGTGCTTGAACACTATGCCAATCAGGCGAAAACAAATCCAGCTGCTCACACAAGGTTTAAAGTTAACTTTAAAAAACTTTCTTCTTGTTGTAAGAGCTTTGAAAAGCATCATAATGCTTTACTGATCTTGATTTCAGACGATTCTGAAGCTCTGGAAGCTCAGAATAAAATACAAAAAGATGTTTTGGATAGATGCGTAGAGGTTGAGGCTTTGCACTATGATTTATTTGAGGTGGAGGCTGAAGAAATAAATCGAAGCCACAATGAGGTAAATAATCAAACAATTATTTTTCCGGAACCAGAATTTTCTCTTCCTAAGTTAAATGTCCCTCCTTTTTCGGGCGATGTTGAGGAGTTTCCAAGCTTTATTGAGATTTACAATGCGGTTGTACATACGCGTAAGAGCTCGGACATTGAGAAGTTTAAATATTTACGTACGATTTTAAGAGGCCCTGCTTTAAATTTAATTAAAAATATACCTCTTGAAGGAAATAATTATTTACTTTGCTACGATACGCTGATTTCCAGATATGACAATAAGCGCTTGCGTGCGGTTTCTTACTGGAAATCTATCGAAAACTCACCTCGGCTATCCAATGATGACGTTTTAGAATTGCGAAAAATGCTAGATACGTTCAAGGAAAACCTTGATTGCTTAAAAAATATGGGATATGCGACCCATAGTTGGTGCTTTATTACTGCGAACATGCTTTTGGATCGATTAGATCCGGGAACGCGTAAGTTATTTGAACAAAATCACGCTTCTAAGTTAATGCCAAAATACGAAGATATTTACAAATTTTTAGAGCAACATTGCACGGCTCTTGAATCTTTATCTTTGTCTATGAAACAAGATATTGTTCAAAACTCACGACCAGGGAACTTCTCGAGATCCACCCGTAATCCACGAAATAAAACAGTTTTACTTGCAAACAGACAGGCACAAAAAACTCCAAATTCCAAACAAAACACGTGTTTCTACTGCAAAGCAAAAAATACACATCTGATTTTTAGCTGTGAATCTTTTTTAGTGAAACCAATTCAAGAACGCATTGATTTTATTAGAAATAATAAGGGATGCACCAACTGCATGGCTAGTTTTCATCAAGTAAACTCGTGCACTTCACAAAAAAGATGTAGATTTTGTTTTTTAAATCACCACAGTCTTTTATGCCTAAAAAATAACTCCCCAGCTTCGGTGATTGCTTCTTCTTCTGTGACGTCTAGTGGATCACAAACTAACCCCGTAGAAAATCAGATTACTGAAAATAAATCTATTCACGCGGGTACTGTGCTTGGCGACTATGACACGTTGCTTTGCACTGCTTTGCTGCACATCCGTGATGCACACGGAAATTGGCATGAAATACGCGCCATCTTGGATAATGGCGCCATGTGCTCCTTTATAACGAAAAAATGTGCGAATGCACTCGGACTTCCTAAATCCAACATTTCGCTTAATGTAAACGGTTTAGGAGATATGTCTACTACGGCGCGCCATGCGGTGCATTGTAAAATTGCTGCTATCGATAATAAATCGAAAATTTTTAGTCTAGAACCTGTATTAATAGACCAAGTTTGCGATAAAATGCCAAGTGTATCTTTTAACCAAAATTCTTTGCACTACTTAACTGGTCTAAAATTAGCTGATCCCAGTTGGTATAATCAAGCTGGAATTCAGCTTCTTATTGGCGCGGACCTTTATGGATCACTTTTAGAAGAAGGTAGACTTTATTTCGGTCCAGACACCCCCTCTTGTATTAATACAGTCTTCGGATGGACTTTGCTCGGGAAAATGCCTCTGCAAAATGCTGCTTTTGCATCAAAAAATATTTCTACTTTTATGGCAACTATTTCCACTCCTGATTTAAATAATACTTTGCAAAAATTCTGGGAGTTGGAAGAGGTTCCTACGGTGGAGAAAAATTCACCTTCAGATATTTTTTGCGAAAAATATTTTGAAAAAACTACTATACGCGATGTGGACGGTAGATACACCGTTTCGTTGCCTTTTAAAATCAATCCCGTTGATTTCGGCGATACCCGAACCCTTGCTTTGCGTCGGTTGTACTCGCTTGAAAAACGTTTACTAAATGATAAAAAATTATTTACTTCTTACTCACAAGTAATGCAAGAATACTTGGATATGGGTCACATGCGTGCAGTTTCACCCCCGAATAACTCAGAAATTCATGAATATTTTTATATTGCTCACCATGCGGTTATAAAAGAAAGCTCGAGTAGCACGCCTGTTCGTCTTGTCTTTGACGCATCGAGTCATTCTTTAAATAAGCCTAGCCTAAATCAAGCCCTTCACACGGGTCCTAAACTACAAGGAGATTTAGTTAAAATTTTGCTTAATTTTCGGCTACATAAATATTGTTTTGTTAGCGATATTTCTAAAATGTACAGAATGATAAATGTGGAGGAAAATCAACATAAATACCAACGAATTTTATGGCGTTTTAATTCTGAAGAATCGGTGCAAGATTACGAATTAAAAACTTTGACTTTCGGGGTAAACTGTTCTCCATATTTAGCAATTCGAACCTTGCTTAAATTAGCCGATGATTATCAAGACTTACCGTTGGCTTCTGCGATTTTAAAGGACAGCGTCTATATAGACGACTGCGTAGTAAGTTGCAATGATTTTGATCAAATCATGCTTATGAAAAATCAATTAATTGAGTTATTAGGGCGAGGTGGATTTGAACTGAAAAAATGGGCATCAAACGAACCCAAATTGCTTGCAGACTTGCCTGCAACCCACATACAAACCAAAGACTTTTCTTTGGATCGAGAGGATGCAAACTCTCTAAAAATTTTAGGCTTGAGGTGGAACCCTCAAAGTGATAACTTTTTTTATTCTTTTAATTATAATACAAAAATTTGCACTAAGCGTAATTTGCTTAGTACCCTTGCGAAATGCTTTGACCCTTTAGGTTTTCTTACACCGGTTACGTTTTTTGCAAAAAATTTAATCCAGTACTTATGGTTTATAAAGTTAGATTGGGATCAGTTAGCACCCCCGGAAATAATTTCCAAGTGGAAAAAATTCGAGGAAGAACTCAAATTATTTTCTGATTTTTATATCCCAAGAATGATTGATCTCTCTAATTTTCAATTTTGTCAAATTGGTGGATTTAGCGATGCATCCGAGCGCGGTATGTGTGCGGCGGTTTATTTTCGTATTGTTTATCAAAACGGAGATATTAAAACGTATTTTGTGTGCGCAAAATCGAAAGTCGCTCCCATAAAAAGAATCAGTATTCCCCGTTTGGAGCTCTGTGCGGCAGTTTTGCTAGCTAAACTCATTCAATTTATTCAAAATACTTTTGCTAATAAAATTGCTTTTCAAAATACTATTGCTTTTACGGATAGTATGGTAGCGCTCTCTTGGATCAAAGGATCACCACATGCGTGGCGCACTTTGTATCCAACCGAGTCACATACATACAAGAAAAAAATCAGCCTTGCGATTGGAACCATGTTCCTTCTGAATTAAACGCCGCGGACCCCGGGTCACGTGGTCTATTGCCTGCAGATTTAATTAATTGTTCCCTTTGGTGGCAAGGACCCGAGTTCCTTTGTAAGCCACAAGAGACATGGGATTTTACTAAAAATAATATTACTACACCCAAAGAAGCTCTCGAAGAGGAGCGAAAATTGGTGTTTGCTGCAACAATTGAACCAAATTTTTTGAATTGTCTGCTTAACAAATTTTCAAATTTTTTGCGTTTAATTAGACTTGTTGCTTTTATACTACGTTTTATTCACAATCTTCGCGCGCGTAAATTTAATAATGAGAAAATTATTATTAATTCTACGTGGTTAATACAATATGAGTTACAAAATGCTATATTTGTGCTTATAAAACACGTGCAAAATAAATATTTTCAAAACGAGATTTCTTTACTTGTCGATAATAAACCGTTGCCAAAGGTTTTTAGAAAATTAAATCCGTTTTTGGATCAAAATGATATTTTACGCATTGGCGGAAGATTATGCAATTCGGAATTAGATTATGACAAAAAATTTCCTATACTTTTACCCGGTGATTCTCAATTTACAAAGTTATTGATTGCGCATACTCACGAGAAACATATGCATACCGGCATAAACACGACTTTATTTTTACTTTTTCAAAATTATTGGATTTTTGCAGCTAAAAGGCATATAAGAAAAATAATTTCGCGTTGTTCTACATGCTGGCGCACGCGCCCCAGTAATTATCAACCCCCTGTTGGTAATTTGCCAAAATTTCGCGTTTCACAAGCAAAAGCTTTTCAACACGTTGGCGTTGATCTTACGGGAAGTTTTGCTATTACAATGAGTCGCATGCGCGGTGCAAAACGACTTAAGGCTTATGTCGTTCTATTTATTTGCGGTTGTACGAAGGCGGTACACTTAGAAATTGTGTCAGACTTATCGGCAGACGCTTTTATGGCAGCATTCCGACGTTTTATTGCCAGAAGAGGACGCGTGGAAGTAGTCTACTCGGATAACGCGTCAAATTTTACGCTTTCTGCTAAAATGCTTAACGAGATGTTTGCTGAAGTTGCTAATCGCGAATCAATTCGTTGGCACTTCAACCCTCCATCCGCACCCCACATGGGCGGTTTGTGGGAAAGTAACATCAAAAGTGCAAAGTCTCATTTACTACGAGTAATTGGAGAACAGGTGCTTACTTTTGAGGAGCTTTATACTGTGGTTACTCAAGTAGAAGCTATCCTCAACTCTAGGCCTTTGTGTCCAGTCAGCACAGATCCAAATGATTTGACTGCACTGACGCCCGGTCATTTCCTTAGCCTGGAACCACTTACGACTGTTCCAGACCTCGATTTTGACCACGTGCCTTTAAATAGGCTTTCTCGGTGGCAGTTGCTGCAAAAACTGCATCGCGATTTTTGGCGTAGATGGCACAGAGATTACTTACATACATTGCAACAGCACGCTAAAGTGAATCAAGACAAAATTGATCCCATTGCGATTGATACGATGGTTTTGATCAAAGATGATCAAACCACTCCCTTAAATTGGGTATTGGGACGAGTAGTAGGATTGCACCCTGGTACTGATAATGTAGTAAGAGTTGCTACAGTTCAAACCTCCAAAGGTTTATTCAAGAGGCCTTTGGTGAAATTGTGCCCTCTCCCTAATGCTTAGTTCAGAAAATACCATACCCTGGGTATTTTCAGGGGGGCCGGAATGCTTCGTCCCGGCGTTTAGTTTTAAGATATAAAATTTAGAGACATTTATCTAAATTAGAATGCTTTTTATTTTCTTTTTTTTGCTAGAGTTATGCTAAAACTTTATACTTAAAGTTACTTTTATTTCTTGGTTTAAACTAATTTAGTTACTAAGATATGCCTTGCCTACAAAAAGGGTAAAGATTTGAATTTGTGCGGTGAATTATATGCTCAAGAATGCATTGACTTTACTTTATTATTTTTGCTTTTTTTTCTACCTTGAGTATATCCATTTTCCATCCTTTTTTAATTTAAGTTTTCCCTAATTCTATACATACCTTTACTGCTATATTGCTGCATACAGCAGTGCTCCAAAGTCCGTCTTGCTATACGGATCTCGTGCGAATATTTGGGGTACTCTCCATACCAGTGATATATATTGATCGCCAAGTGAAATCACATGCGTGTTTTTTAAGACCACGGTCGTGTATAAACATTTTATGGATTGCTTTGATGTGCTACTGCTACTACTTTGATTGGAATTATTTGGATTCGACTGTGCAGTTGTCCATGTACCAAGTTCCTTTCATCCAAGGGTAAGTCAAAGTGTTTTTGAGCTGCGTTTCTTTACATTTTTTACTTATTCCCTATGCTACTATTCCTAACTAAAAACACAAAAGTGTAACCTAAGAGTGGGAACTATTGGACTGGAGATCCCTATTGCTACAGTTCGGTTGGTTTGTTGACTTTTTCATGCGAAAGACGTCTCGACCGACCAGGTACTATATTAAAGGTAACTGTGCATGCAGATAAAAAAATACATTATAGTTTGTTTTTGTTCAGTGGGGCTACACTGGAGGGAGGATCTCCAATTAGATGCGTCCCCGAGTGGCGGAGGGGGTTATTTTCGCGGATGAAAATGGGTAAAAAATACATTATACATTAATCGTGTGAGCTTAGGTGCCCATAAATTGGTAGAGTATTTTTTTATCGCTTTATAGTAACTTGGGAGGCAAATATCCTAAAAATCGAATCGATAGATTTTCGAAATTTTTAAACGGTGGTAAAGACAATCAAGAGACCTTCAAAACAAGATATCACTTGACTTACTCTCCCTCTTCAAAATATAGGGATAAAGTTTAGCTCTAAAAAAAGGTGAGTGCTACACAAATTTCAATCAATCTTGTCTCTACAAAACCTTATTTCTTTCTTAAAATATGCTATATCCCTTTAGATTGATTGTTCGTGTATGGTTTTAAAATAATGAATGATACATAAATTGAATTTTAAGTAAGACAGTAAAGCCTCTCTTTGCGAACACCTTTGTAAACATGGTTCTTGGAACCACTTTCGTATTTAGTATTTTTCTTTGCACTCCATTATGCGGACTCCTCTAATAAGTGGACAATAAAGGAATCATGAGTATCCCGTTATGACAAGTTTTACTGTATTTTGCTCAGTGTATCAGTACACAGTTTTTTAGGCTCAACAAGAAAAATTCACAACTCTTCAACAACTGTTACAATATGGAGTAATACAGGATTCGAAACCGATAGCTTGTTTGCTTTTGTCTTTGGGAAATTTGCACCCTTCAACTAGTCAGTTAGCTTTGGATATGTTGGCAAGATTGGGTAAGTTTGTCCAGTTTAGTAAATTTAAAATATCTACAGAGGGCCAAATTCTCTTGAGTTGATGGTTTCGATTTTTATGAAAGATTTCCATAACCACTTGTAATCTTGTGTTTCGATTAAATCTCCCCTATCTTTTTTCTTTTAATGTTGTTAATTTTAATTTTGTCAACCCCTCCGGGAGAGATAAGTTGTGTAGTTCGGGTGGTATTTTCGTGAGTCGTCTGTAAATCGTTTCCAGAATTTCTACATTTTTGATGTAGTAGGGATTCCCCACTGTAAAAGCGTTCTCCACCTTTGGTCTAGTAGCTAGTGTAGCTTTTGTACATTTTATTTATCTATTCAACTGATTTGTTTTGAAAAGCGTTTTTAATAAGATAAACAAATGAGTTGACTTTCTTGGCTATCTTTAAAATGTGGTTTTCCAATTTAAGGTCTGACGTAATGGTAACATAATCTCTGTTCGGATTATTTGGACCAACTCTAAGAACGGTGCATTTGGCCACGGTTAGTTTTATACCCCATGTTTTTTACCATTCTTCAACTGTTTTTAAAACCTTTTGGAGCTTTTCCGCCTTTAGCAGAGGGTTGTCATAGAGTTTACCATTATCAGCAAAATTTTTCATAATAAGATTGACAAGATCAAAGAGGTGAAGAGCAATGGACCTACTACAGACACTTGGACAACTCCACTACTAACAGGATGTTCATTTGATAGTATACCATTGACTCACTTGATGGAACTTTCCATGTAACAGATCTTTTATTAACACCAACAGTTGTCCACGCACACCGAAATGTTCTAATTTGCTTACCAACAGATTGTGTGGGACTTTGTCAAATGCTTTTTCGTAGTCAAGATAAATTGCATCTGTTGGTTAATAATTGTTATTATCTTTGGTCCAGTCATTAATTCATTCTAGCAGGTTAGTTGTAGTGGATCGTCTTAACAGAAACCCATACTGTGGTGGTAAATAAGATTGTATGTGAGGCTTATGGGTCTGTGGTCTTCTGGCTTATGTCGATTCCCGTTTTTACATAGTGTTTCTGCTCAGGGATTCTTCCTAATTCCAGACACTCCTGCATTACTTCTGTAAGCCACAGGCTAATTGAGTCGCTACAGTTCTGAAGCGGAATTGTGGGAATTTCATCAGGTTCAGAATCTTTTTTCATCTTTACAAAAGCATCTTTGACCTTTGTTCTGTAAAAAGTACTGACTCAATTGAGGGCTGGACTTTGGTGTCTTTAGAAATTCCATAAAAATTTGTGGAAATCATATAATTATTTTTTTTTAGGGGCCACTGAGGAAATCCAAGAAATCCTATTGGGCCAAGGTCAAATTTTGGCAGCTTTAAAGTTGGCGAAAGAAACAGCTGATCCTTTTCCATTTCTGAATGCTGCCAAAGAATCTGGTGACAGTGGACTTTTTCATAGCGTGATGTTTCACTTCAGAAGGAACCCGAATTTTCCTGCAGAATTGGAAAAAGGTAGAGTGTCCCAAATTTAATGTTGGGTATTTCTAAGGGAGTAGAAACCGCGTTTTGATATAGCAATAACCTGTTTTTTGGTAGAGAATTTGTAGTCTGAGGGCACTGCAGTGCCTCGCCAAGTTTGCGCAACTAGTGTACCATATTTTCTTGAAACATTTCAGCCCATATTTGACCTATCTAAAACTCTACTTCGGAATAAGCTTAACAAACGCTCCAAGTTTCATGGACTTCCATAAAGTAGTAAAGTAGTTACGAAATTTCAAAAAACGTCAAAATTGCCACTCACTTACTCATGAATATATCATCAAAATTCTACTGTACTTCCAGACATGCTACAAAGCTGAAATTTGGCAGACTGATAGAAATTATGACAAAACTCTTGGAAAAAAACCCCAAAATTCTAATTTGCTCCCCTATACATGTAAATTTTCCTGATTTAAACTTTTCAGTATAATTCTTTTTCGATTATTATTTCCTCTCCTGTACTACTATGTCTCTCCTCGAAGAGTCTGACAGATATTCGGGTCTCGTTTCCTGCTGCAATCCTTTGTAGTGTTCTGGTTTGATGATCTGAATGTTTACTTTTTCTTTTGTTGTGTTTTTCACCGTAGAAATGAATTTCCGTACTTCAGAACTTTGCCTACCACCTACATGTGTATTGACTGTTTGATCAAGTCATCAGCTACAAAAGCTCTTCCAGATACAGATTATAGACTCAAGGCTAAACTGGAAGGACCACGTGGCTGACAATATTAAAAAGGCCACCAATGCATTATAGGCATGCAAGAGAGCTTACAGCACGACTTGGGGACTTCAACCTCAGTATCTCCAATGGATATACATGGCGGTGGTAAGACCCATATTAACCTATGGGGTCACAGTATTGTGGCCAGGAATACAGACAAAGGCTGCAAGAACTCAAGTTGATATAGTTCAGCGGCTTGCATGCCTGGGAATTACTGGTGCAATGAGGACAGCGCCCACTAGGGCCATTGAAAGGCTCGCGGGACTGCCCCCTCTGCCACTATTCTTAGAACACATGGCATTGAGGACTATGTATAGACTTCGAAACCTCGGCGATCTTAGGATTAATCTTAGCCCTAAGAGCCACATAAAACTGTATAGAGATGTATCGGAGATCTGCCCTGTTCTTCATATGAACCGGGACAAGATACCTTTACAAATCAAACCGAAGCCTCCTCTAAGGGTCTCTGTACCCGAAAGGGAAGTATGGAAGGAATGGAAGCGTGTACCTTGTACCCAGAAGGGTGTAGTCTGGTATACCGACGGCTCCAAAATGGGGGAGAGGTCTGGAGCATACTGCAGAAGAACAGGAGCGAAATTTCATTTTGCTCTGGGCAAGTATGTCACTGTTTTCCAGGCAGGGGTATACGCCATTCTGATGTGTGGTTACAAAAACCTAGAAATGTCTGTCAGGCAAAGACATCTACATATGCTCAGACAGTAGAGCTGCACTGTCTGCCATCAAATCGACCAGAGTAAGCTCTGCACTTGTAGTTGAGTGTAGGGATATACTAAAAACCCGGGCAGGACACAACAAGGTTGATCTTCTCTGGGTTCCAGGATATGAGGGCATTCTTGGAAACGAGGAGGCTGACCAACTTACTAGAATGGGGTCATCAGCTGATCCAGTAGGGCCGGAACCCATGGTGGGCATCGCCGAGTGTCTTGCCATGATGACCCTAAAATGTGACTTGAACAGGCGCTCTGGGAAGACACGGACGGAATGAGGCAAGCCAAGCTCCGTATTGGGGAGGTGAGCGCCTCCAGAGCAAGGTCTTTTCTCACACTAAGGAGAAAAGATATGAGATATGAGAGAGGGTTCTTGACAGGACACTGTCGCCTTAATAAACACCTTAGCATTTTGGGAATCGTTGAAGACTTGGAATGTCGTTGGTGTATGGAGGACGAAGAATCCCCTTAACATATCCTAACCGAGTGCCCTGCACTCGCCGCGATAAGAATGTCGCTTTTGGGAAGCTGTGTGCTTAGCCCTGACGATGTCAGAAAGTTTCAACCCAGAAAAATCTGCTCCTTTGCCAAGGCGGCGGATTTTCAGGGCTTAGTGTATTTGTGCATATCAAATTTCTTAGCAGTCTTCTTGTTTCTCTCTAGATTTCTAGGTCTCTTTGCGCCATTTCAAAATATGCGCGTTTTGTCTCCTTGACCATTTCCTGTATTTCTTCCGTCCACCACTTATTGCTATTTCTATTATCTTGGTATCCAACAGCATCTCTTTAAATGATTGTTCTGTGTTTATTAATTTTTCATCTAAAGTGTATTTTTGATTTCCTTGGATGACTTTTTTTTCTACCAATGATAAACCAAATACTTTTTCTATATAATGAATATAAACTCACACAAACTAAACCCAAAGAAGGCCATTCTTACGCGATTTTCAATTGAAAACTTTTTTTACAGAGGAACGTCTTCAATCTCGGTCCCAATTTATGAATTACTACAATTCGTTGTTTTTGGGAATCGAACCTGATTCAGAGATAAACATTCACGCATCCTAAACTTAGGTAAGCATATAAATTTGTTAAATGAAAACTTTTTTAAAAATATTTGTTTTTTTACTCTTTTGACAAACATATTTTGTAACATAAAGATCGAGGTACAAAATAAGGTCATATAATCCCCCAAAGGTCATTCCATTGTAATAGAGGATATTTCCTAAACATTGGTAAAAATTCAGATGGTAACTTTTGTATCATTTTAAGAGTTTTTTGTTTCATTACAATTTTTGAGAAAAACCTTCGTCATGAGCTACTAAAATGCAAAAAAGAATATTCTCACTTCGTCAAGAAACGTTGTGATATTTGGTTATTTTTGTATCTGCAGCCGTTATAGAGAAAAAAATTTAAACTATCTTTTGTTATTTCCTAAATTTTTAATAATAGTCATTTATCGAATGTTTTTTTATATTTTTTGCTCGATAACAGTTGCAGGTGCAAAAAAACTGCAAGAAATCAAAAAGTTTTTCGATAAAACAAATTTCAATTCAGTTCTTTCAGTATTTTCGAAAATCATCAGTAGCGGACCACAAAACAGTTCAGGGGATAAAAAAAGGATTTGGCTGTAGTTGGCTTGTTTAACCATGTAAGCCCTATAGCCTAATATGTGTGTCAAATTAGAGCTAAATATCTTAAAAACTGCATATTAAAAAAATCTAAAACTTCACCACATCTGTAGCGCGGTAACGAAGGGTTTTTTCAAAAATTGTCAAAAGACAAAAAAAAAACGTCTAAAATTGACGCAAGGAATTACTCTGTAAATTTTCTACAAATGGTTAGCAAACACCCTGTATATTAATTAATATTGATTAGTTTTTGTAAATCCCACCTGTATAAGTTTTATTTTATGTACCTATATTTTAAAGTTTTGTGATGTAATTTGTTATACGAAGATATAAAATATATTTACCGTCGATTTATAGCCAGTACTGTATAATTAAGTTCTGCTAACCCCACAAAAAAAAATCACAATATATTTCTAATACATGACTCAAAATTAATCAAAAATTCTGCTGAATTAATTTAAATGATAACTTAACTTACCCCTAGTTTATAAACATTTTTTTATCACAAGTTTTATTAAATTTACGACAACGCGATTTTTGTCCACTTCCACGTTTGTTTTTCAATTTTTAAATCAGGTAGTGACCGGCCTAATAATTCTTTAATTTGTAGTTTTTCCTCTAGCGCAAAACCACTAAGAGTTTTTTAAGACGCTAATTTTATTCTTTTTCAGTTAAAAAATAGAACAATATGCAGACTATACCTTTTTTAGTGCGTAATTTAGAGGGCGTAAATTAAAGCACACATGCTCCACGCACAAGACGATGAACTACAAACTAACAGGCTGGCGTGCCTGGCACAAATTTAAGTTGATTCTTTTCATTCATAAAAATCTCTCTTTTCAACGGTGCCAGCAGACAGCAAGACACTTACTCTGCGTTTCAACGGCAGGCAGCGGGGCAGTAAGGCGTCGCGCATTATCGATTCGGAGTGTGATCCACTGCATTGCACAGGGTTTACCATATTTTATATAAATTAAAAAGAAATGCATAAAATAACAAACATATTAAGATGTTTTAAAAATAAAAGAATGTGTTTTTGTAAAAAAATACCCCACATAAAAGGTTACTTTTTAGCGATGGTGAAATTCGCATTAAAAATAGTTACTGCGTTTTTGCTTAGGACGGCAGTATAGTGAAAAAGCTAAACAAAAAGAAAAAACAGAGAATTTTATAAAGATACATTTATTATTTGCAACGTGTCCACATTATACGTAGATAATTTTGTTTTAAAAGTACTATAACAAAAATCAAAGTCAGGATACACATCTTACTAGGAGTCCCTAAAAATACGTTAATTTAATTTTTACTAAATATGTACAAAATAAAATTTAACTATATTGTCACACTCTTGCCATTAAGAGTTTGTGCAAAACACTAACTAACCCTAACGATTACACACAACTCATAAAGATGGTTCACCACTTTAAGAATTAATATATTTAAGGAAAAAACTTGTGGAAACGTTCAGTTTAATTAATTTACTTAAATAAAAAAAAATGTGTCCGTAGAGACCTTGAATAAGCTAAACAATAGCTGTCTTTTTAAAACATAATTTTTATCTGTACTTAAGAGACATACGTGTGTTTTAAAGTGGTACACTATCTTCCTAAGCTGAAGCATCGTTGCTAACGAATATAAATAAAATCGTAGTAAAGCTTAATTAATATACGTTTTTTAACTAAGTTTTTGAGCGATTTGAAATGATGCTCTTACATTTTTTAAAAAGTGGTATACTTGAAATAAAGGAACAGGCCTTGCTTAAAAAAATACCGTCTTTGTAGTCATTTTTTTTTTCGAAAAATCTAGAGACAAGTTGCATTTATTGACCATCTAAATATCCATAAGAAGTCAGCATTTTAAGATTATTCTTAAAGTTTTTTTAATTTTAACATTTTGTTTCTGGTTTTTTTAAGCAGCTACCCAAGGCCCTTTGTAAATATTGTAAAAAGATAGGGAGTGGGACGTAACATTAAATTAAACAAAAATCGTAATAAAGACTAGAAACATTTATCATCATTTAAAATAATAAATATAAACAAAATAAAAATTTAACTTTTGAAAATAAATTCCTAAAATACAAAATGTGCTTTTATTATTTTAGTTTTTAAATTTTGATCACTTTTCCAACATGGTATTGCACTAGATAAAAAGTGGGGGAAAACTGATAAGACTTTTGTACAGCTTATTCAAAACTATACAATTAAAAGGTAAAAAGGTAATGCATATGTACACTTAACACTTAATTAAAGAATTTTAGCTGTTTTGCAATCCATATTTTACAAATGCATTTTTAATAATATGGATGTGGAATTTTTTTAGAATTGGGAAATAAATTAGAAGAGAAACGTACAGATTGCAAATTAGCGTAACGGGTTTATTTTTTGTCCCTTGCATTTTTATTTATTTGGGCTTATAGTCTAAAATGCCACACGTACTACACCTTTAAAAATTGCATTAAAACATATGCATGCCTTGACACAACGCGGCTAAGGTGGTTTACTTAAGGACACTCATCGTAAAGGCGAAGCCTGACATTGATTTTTTATTTTTGATTATTATTTTTGACATGTTTTCCTCGGTTTTGCATTAACGGCTCGGTTTTATTTTAAATATGATGTTTTACACAGTCTAAAGGTACCTAAACTATATAAATTTATGTATTTAAAAATAAAGTTATGCTGCAATAAAGCATCTTGAAACTTTGATATTATTAAATAGATCTTTAGACTGTGTTAAAACCACATTTTTAAAAAAAGAACAAGCGGCCAATGCGAAACCGAGATAGAAAATCAAAGTCAGGCTTTGCTACCTGTAAAGCTTGCTTTACGATGACTGACGTTAGGTTTACTAAAGATTGTTCTTAATATTATTAATTCTGCATTACAAATGTTAATTTTGAAGGTAGACTACAAATAAGAGCTAATAATATAACTACAGTATGTACGGTCGCCTACTTTTTCAATGTCATATGAAAATTGTTTAAACTTGTCTGGAAAGGCAGGGCTTATAGCATACTTTAAGATCTAACAAAAATCGTTTATTAAATCTTCTTGCTTATTTAAAACCATGCGGTGTTGCCAAACAACGCACTGTTTCAAATATTGGAAATATAAAATGACATTAAAAAAGTGGCCGACTGTATCACTTAAAAGTTGAAAACTAGCCTAGAAAAACATATAGGCGTTTTTTAACATGGGTTCATAATCAAAACCCTATTTTTGAAAAAATAGCCGTTTTGTGTAGAAGAAGACGTAAATGATACATATATTTTCATACGATTTTTTTATTTACCTTTGGGGCGGTGGGATTTTCAACTTTTACTGCAGATGATTTTCTTTTATAAAAATTTAGAAAATTCAATTTGAAAGTAAACCTTGTCTACGAAATATTGGTACATTTTTAGTGAGATGAATCCTAACTGAACTAGTACTAAAAATCACGTATTACCTTATACTAACTACTCAAAAATGGCAGAAATATAATATATTTTTTTAATGTTTATTTTTTTACTTGTGAATTTCTAATAAAAAGGAAGGTTTTTAGATGTTATTATGAAAGTGAGGGAATATCTTTTCTGTTTTTTGTTATGGAAATTTTCTACTAGACCTAAACTTTTTGATTCTAATAAAAAGGAAGGTTTTTAGATGTTATTATGAAAGTGAGGGAATATCTTTTCTGTTTTTTGTTATGGAAATTTTCTACTAGACCTAAACTTTTTGATATTTTTTTGGCACCAAATTATTTGTTTATAATAATAATTAAATTAAAATTTAAGTGTGTTTGAAACCACTTTTTATTTTTATCTTGTGACGTCCACGGTAGTATAAATAAACATTAATTAAGTGTGCTTGAAACCACTTTGATGCGCCCATTGCGACGTCCGCGGTAGTATAAATAAACATTGTGTCAAAAAAGATAAATTATTATTTGCTGTGATATTAGAACAGAAAGTAGCACAAAAGTCTGTAAATTTTACATACGTTTTTCCAAAATAGGTACAGTCGGAGACTTTTTGAATTGCCGCCCTGGAAAATAAAAAAAAATCCTATTTGAAATTCGAAAAAGTAGTTTGAACCAAAACAAAAAAATTGTAAACCTTACCTCTTCGTGTATACATACATATTTAAAAATTAATTTTTTTGATTTCTTTAATTGATTAATTTTAACAGAAAAAAAATAATAAAACGGCAATTTAAAAAGTCCCCGACTGTACAACATTTGTTTATAACAATGAAATATTTTGTTAATGATAGGGAATTATAAAAAATGGTCAATGATACATTGCAATAATTCCCTTATCAAAAAATTCAATTTTCTTCGCAAGGTCACTAAATTGAAAATTCTTTTAACATTTACATATTGTAAGCTACGTAAATAGGGTCTAACTGGTCCGCTAAAAAGCCATCTCTAAGATGCATACGTTGTTTTTCTCCCCGCGAATTGATGGGTACCACACCTGGGTCAACTACCACGACCACGCCTACGATAAGGTGGTGCTCCTCCAAAACAGTGTTAGTCACTAATGGCACTAAATCGAGCGCTTCACTCTCGTTGCCGTCCAACTCCACCACGGTGACTAGAAGGTTGGTCCAAGTAAAGACGGCGCTGAAATAGAAATAAATGGTTTCATACGACAGTCTTTCAAAACAGCTAATTTATAAAATGGCCCCTTAAAGACAAAGAACACATTTTTCCATAAGCCGTAATGGCTAATATAAATGAAAATTTTGCCAAAGTGAGAAAGAATATAAATTACAGATTATGGTGTAGTCATTTGTGAATCAGGAACAAGTAAGCATTTTCTAAAAATGTTACATTCAAAATTGGCAATTATTTCTGGTAAAATCGAGTTTTGCATGTAAAACATATTTTAAGAGATAGATAGACATAATTTTCTATGTCTGTGGTTCTATCCCTGGATATTTTTTTGACTTTTTAATATTTTAGGATAGAAAATACTTCAAAACAGGTTAATGAGTACAGAAATTGATGGGACACATAAAATTCGAGATCTTAAAACAATTTATTTATTTTATCGATAAGACTAGCAATTTTGTTTTAACTTAATTTACTAAAAAAGTTAGATTTAAACTTATGGTTCACTCAAGAGTTCTCCCCGCTTTGCTTCATCTGTAACTCACATTTGCATTATTTTTTTGAAATTTATTTCACGTAGTTCACTAGCTCATACGGCTTCAATTTTTTTAGTTTTCAAACTAGCACATATAGAAGTTCAATTGCTTCCACATTCACATGTCTTCATAGCTTTTTGCGTACTTTTTTATAGTCCCTGCTACAGTTTCCAGTAGCAAGGTGCATTTATAATGTTTCTTAATACTTTATTTTGAAATCTCCAAAACTAGAATGTTACTCTCTTTAGTACAACCCCATAGTTGGATACCATATGTCCATACTTGCTTCAGTATTTGTCTATAAAGCAGTAACTTATTATGAATTGTTAAATTGGACTCTCTTCCAATAAGCCAGTACATTTTTCTATACCTTATCTCAAGTTCTTCTTTTTTTCTTAAAATGTACTTTCCAGGCCAATTGAGATATTTTGCCTGATTTGAATATGGTACGGGAATGTTGTTAATTGTGATTTGTATGTGATTTATATTTTTGTTTGTAAAATCAACATGAATTGATTCAGTCACTGCATTTTGAAGGTTTTCTATTGATTCTTTACTAGATTTTTCTACCGTCAATAAACCAGTATTATAGACAAATGTTCTTAAGTGAACATTTTCTGGCTTTGGGATATCGCAAGTAAATAATAAGTATAAATACGGCCCTAATACGTTACACTGGGGCACGATAGTTTTTTTCCTTGAAATTCCCTTTGGTTTTGGACTGCTTTCGCAAGCTGCTTGATAAATATTTGTAACAAAATACTCAATTTCTTTATTAATTTGTTGTGGCGTTTGCAATGGTATTGATAGGTTTATTTTTTTTTAAGAAATGACGGAGACGCCAGGCTTCCAGGATGCAGTGACCCTATTTGACATTTAAGCAGCGCCATCTATTGTAAAGCTCTGTGCGTTCTGTATCCTTAAGCCGGGATCAAACGACTCGTGTACTTGGCGAATAATTGTTACTTGCGTATTCTTGCCATGTCGTGTGAGTGGGTTACTTGTACAATTATTTGTCTCTCGGTGGTTTTCCATTTGTGGTCGGTAAAAATGGGCCGAGTCAAAGGGCTCACGATTATTCGTACACTTGCCAATACAATACTTGTCTATAGCCGGGATCAAACGACTCGTGTACTTGGCGAACAATTGTTACTTGCGTATACTTGCCAAGTACGCAAATAATTGTGTATTTGCCAAGTACACGAGTCGTTTGAGTCAGGCTTTATACTATTAGCTTGTTTTTAATGTCTTAATTGACAGGTCCATTAATACATTTTTATTATTTATTTAACCTTAGATGCACCGTAAGCACTTAAGCGCGATCATGGATTTAATCGCGATTAAGTCCTTGTTGCTGACATACAAAACAACAAAGAGGGATAATGGATTAGCAAAGCCTTGTTACGGAGCATCTGAGGGTTATATACACACTTTTAAAGCATAATAAAAAAAAGTTAGAAACATAGTTGATCTTTTTCTAGAATAGAATTGGTTCTTACTAATATTGGTTCACTGTGAACGTTGCGGCAAAGTGACAACTTCAAATTTTGATAATAAATTAAAGATATGTAATGTCAACCTACAAATACCAATTGTTTTTTATTTAAAACGAGGACCTCTGGTTTAGTCTAGATAAAAACGTGTCTTTTAGACGGCAAGTAGTTCCATCTCTTATTCATTTGACCAACCTACAGACTGAACCGCGAGAGATAACGATTATCTCCAGTCAACATGTACAAAAGAGCTAAAAGAACAGGACCTACCACTCAGCAATTTTCTTATGACACCTAAGAACACTATTCTCGATATCGATAGGATGGTAGCGCATGCCCCTGAGCATGATGGTTTCGTCCAATGCGCCTACTACAAATACTGCGTCGTGCAGTTCGGGAGAGTCCGTAGGAACAAAGTGGTGGGAGGAGCCTACAGATTCGGTATCGCTACTGCTTAGGTTGATGGTTTCCTCTGGAGTAGGCCTGTAAAAATATTTTGGAGGTTAAAAAATAAACAAAAGAAAATCCAATAGGGACTACCCCATTGGTGAATAACACGGATTATAGAAATGGCCGTCGTCCGGCTAATATTTTAGTTTAACATTTCCGTTCTCTGGTTTAGAAATGTCAAGTACTTCTCAACCACCGTTGTTTTTATTTGTGTTTTTGCCCGTTTTTTTTATGAAAGTCCGAGATTTTCTTTTTTTGCCAACAAACACACAATAAAAACCATAACTGACAGCCTCCACTATTTTTTCAAGCCCGCCATAAAATCAAAGTATAGTAAAGTTTGGTTGGTCTGCCTAGCGGGTTGCCTACGACTGCCTATCTACTCTTGTCTGTATTTCCGCTTTTTCAATGGTAATGTCAAACGCCTGGTGTATATCTACCTGTTCTAGGATCTATGCCTTGAGGCAACCAATTAATAGTTGTAGCTACAATTTTGCCAGCTTACCTTTCAACGCCCTGCGTTCTCCTGAGGAATCCCAAGTAGCCGGTTCTCGCGTATAGTTCTCCAGTGTTGCCAGTTACTAATTTGGCGTTGAAGTGGTCCCCGTATTCGCTCTCGTCTCCGTATATTGTGAAGTAGTCGCTTGCGTTGTGACCACTCTGTACCCAGATTTCGCCCAAATGGGAGTCTCCACACTGTCCTATAAGTATTTGCATAAGAATTAATTGTTACTAGTAGCTCAAACATTTTACACATTTTCAATAAAAAAATGACCGAAAAATATTTGACGCAGTTAAGTGTCCCCGGGGGTATACACTATGAAATTACTTTTTTGCTTTCTTAGATATGGGAAGTGTCCGCCTTCTTGAATTGTCCGTTTATACCAATTTTCACCTTTATTATGCATTTCTCGAAAAAATGGTAGGAAATTAATTTGTAGATAAATGAATTCGTTACAATTTTTGTTTTACCAATTTTTTTAAAAAAAGTATGTCTATTGCTAAAAAATAACTTGCATGTTTGAATTAAAAAGTCGTTGAGGACCTGATTCTTAACAATTTTTGTGGCAATAGGTTTTTTGTATAACGCGTAGTTACCGTCAGGGACGCCTTTTTGTTTTATTAATTATTAAAAAGTGCTTTCAGAATTCTCCATATACATGCATTAGCGTGTTTTTGATTTATTAGCTTAAAAACAAAGCAAAATACAAGAAAAAATTATGGATAAAAAAGTTGTAGTTATGGTTGTTTAATACGAAAAAAACAAAAACTTTAAAAAATCAGTGGCGCATAATTTTGTTGTTAAAAATATTGGTTAGTGTCTTACGGGACGCTACTGGACTTTATTATTTTAATCTAATGCAGGCTAGATTAACCTCTTGCTACTAAAAACATCACTGCCAAATTTAAGCAAAATCTACTAAAACAGGTTTAAGATATTTATGAAAAACCGATTTTTGTGAAGGTTAAGACCCTGATTTTAATACCTATGCATTTTCGGTCCCATGTTTATATAAACATTTCTTCATAAAATTACCTAAGGAAGGAACCGTTGAAGTTTGGCCACATACATATATAACGCTGTATATCGTTCTCTAATACCAAATTGCAAATAATGCAAGGACCTAAAACTATAAATAACAAGTGAAATTAAAGAAAGAAAAGATAGAAAGTTTTCTGTCTTCGTCCGGGACTCGAACTCGGAATCTCTTGCTCTGTACGCAAACGCTCTCTACATTAACCTACCTTTGATGATGGGAAGGAAGAATTATAGAGATCAGTTGGATGGCTTGGTCGAGTTATTACCCTGAGAGTTTCTCGTTCTTGTATTGAGCCACTGCAGACATACATAGATGATTGATGGTGATGATGATTCATATGTAAGTGGGCTTTGCAGCCCTTCCACTGCGACCACTAGTGGGTCTATTGTGGCTCGACATACATAGATGGAAGTTTTCCGAAAATTTATGTATAGTCTTCGGTGGCTAATGTAGAGAGCGTTTGCGTAGAGAGCAAGAGATTCCGGGTTCGTGTCCCGGCCGAAGACAGAAAACTTTTTTCTTATTTTGCTTTCTTTAATTTCACTTGTTGTTTATACTGTTTATCGTAGGTTAATAACCTGCTAGTGTCCTCAAGCTGGCTGCTGTGTTTAGCGCGTTTCGGCCCGTGGTAGAAAATTAGGTTCTGTATAACTTCCTAATTTAAATGTGCCAGTTATTTTTTATGAAAATACAGTCGAACCTCTCTAACTCGAACCTCTATAACTCGAACCCCTCTATAACTCGAACCTTTTAAGCGGTCCCTGCACTTTTTACATGTATTTTAACCTATGTAACTCGAGTTTCTATAACTCGAACTCTCCATAACTCGAACTGTTTTGGTGGTCCCTTCAGGTTCGAGTTATAGAGGTTCGACTGTAGATTAAAAGTTAAAAAAACTAATGTGTTCTTATTTTTCAAACTTTTTGCTTATTATTAGCAATATATATATTTTTAAAATATCGATTGGACAAAAATTGAAGAGAATTGAATTCTCTACAAATTTGTTGCCTACTATTTTGTGCGTGAAATGCATATTAAGGGTGAAAACAGAAAGAAAGGAATTTCATAATCTACTCAGGGGCTACTGAACTGCGTTATTTCTTTTACCATTTTTCTTTGTCACATCAATAAATTAAATCTAAAATTATTGAATTTTTTGTTTTACTCTTTAAACTTGAAAAAACAAGACTAATTGCGAGAAATTTAATCTTGGTTTTCTTTTGTGATAAAATACAAAAACAGCCGAAGGTTTTTGAGTTATGCTCAACGAAACCACGAAATTGGCCCCGCAGAACCCTCTAAAAACCAAAACTTCATTTTATTAACATTCAAAACCGAAAAAACAGCTACGAAATTTGAAGGCTGATATTCTTTCTAATAACGTAAGCTGGTTTTTAATAAAAATAGGGACCTTTTGCTTGTCCCATTTTTCACTTATCCTTTATTTGAGACATGCGCAGTTACCTGTTGTGAACTTTCTCCCTTCCTGAAGGATAATGTTTGACCTTACTTGTGTTCGAATAACGCAGGCCACTAGTTTCTTTATTTAGAGATAGTGTTGCCGCGCATATAACGTTATGACAAAATGTAATGTAAACTTAAAATATTTTTGACACAAGACAATTATTTCAAGAGCCATCAATGCGGGGTAATCCGCAGATTTAATTTTATGCCAATTATTGAAAATTATTTTTTATAAAAACTGGTAGATATGTGTTGTTTGGCAACAGTGTTCACCAACTAACCAAAAGTCAGCAATGTTTTGTGAAATGTGTAAAAAAAAAAGAAGTACACTGTATACAGAACCAATCCTATATTTTCCTGGCCGTTTTTCATTGGTATTCAGTTTTTCCCTAGTTAATTCGAACTTTTTAATTAATTTTGCCTACAGAACACAAAACAGACTTTTGACAGATAAATAAAAGATAACAAAAATAACGCAAATGAAAAAGGTGAAAATTAGACTTCTAAATATCACGTGACATATGTCGTTTAATGTCACATTAATAAAGGAGAGAGTTATCTTATGGAGTGCGTGCAAAAGATTTCTAATAAGTCAATCTTGTTAAATATGGCGGTTTACATAAGGCTGAATTGGGCTAACACTAGCGAAAATAACTACATAAGTTGCTCTTACCTTTTGATTCAGGATTAGCAATGATAACCTTAACGCCAGGCAATAACTTGCCACTCTCCATCACACACAAACTGTGGGGGCTCCCTCTTTCGACCAAGGTGACTCGGTCGTTTCTGAGAGCTCGTAAGTCCACATATACGGTAGATGGCTCTGGACTCGATGCGCCTTGAAGACATATGGCAACGTTGACGCGGCAGCCAAACGATGTTGATACTGCTCTTGGACTTAAACCTGAAAATGTATTATTATATTAACTGTTTGACAGATGTAATATTACATCCATCATTCACACATCAGACTTGTCAATCTAACAGATATTGTTATCTGAAATTGTTTTCTGAAATGAAGTCAAGCAGTAGTCTGTTTATTAAAAGTTTGTCAATCAAGACTTACCTAATGCACTAAATAATTTGGAAAAGCTAGTTGTCAAATTTATCCTAGGTCGTTCTTCAGCTACAACTACACAAGTTCTAACACAGGCTAAATTCACCCCTCTCGCTTTAAGCTGCTGTACCGAGGAGCCCAATCCTAAAAATTAAACAAAAACATCATATAAAAAGTCGTAAACTGTCAAGAAATTAAGAAAAAGTCAACACTAATAAAAAAGAGAGTGTTTCAGGCCTATATATAGTCGTATGGAAATAAAGTTCTAATATAAATTATATAATAGCTTTTCTCTTGGCCTCCCCTATAATAATAAACATTTGTATAGAGAAATTATGTAGGTAATTTTCACGTTCTCCAACAATCAAACAAACAACAATCTGTCGGAGTAGTTGTTTTTGTTGGTTTCAGACATTTGTATAAAGTCAGTTTTATCTAGTTGCAGTAGAAAATGTCGGTTTGATGGGAAAATAATTAAATCTAACCTTTTGTGCAAAGCTCCATAACACCGTAAGAGCAAAATGTGTCTCTAACTTTGTACTGACTGACGGCCGACAGCCAAAGCGAAGGGTTCACTTCGACCTCGGAAGGAGGGATGAGGATGGAATGATGGCCTGAGTAGATACTACTTAAACACCTGAAAATTTTAAAAAATATTTAATTACTGATTGTAATACTTAAATAACGTACGCAAGATATTCACCAAGTGACGAAAATTGTGCATGTTTAGGGGGTTTAGAGTACAGTCGCCCACTTTTTTAATGCCGTCTTATTTTTCCCACATTTCTGGAATACAAAGAAACAGTGCGTTGAAAAGTTGCTGAAAGTTGGGTTTGATTTAGCGTGGGGTTGTATTAAGATTCAGGTGACTTACCAGAGTGCAAATCCTAGTCCACAATAGGGGTCTAAACAGAGTGCTATATGTCGACTGGGATAGAGTTCGCAGGCTAACTTCATGCTTTTACACAGATTCGTGACGGCAGCGTGGGACATCTTAATGCCTGCCAACATGCCGGTCGTTGACACGCTGAAGTCAAGGTAAGCTAACATTTCGGCAGTCGGAGCTCTGAAAAAATGACAGATGAAACAATATTTTTTTTGACAAATCATATGTTCCTTTTAAAAATATTCGACTACTGAATTAAATTTTACTCTCCCCCGGAAGAGAACAAGAATTTTCTTGAAATTACTGATAATTTTTATGAAAGCTTGTTAATAATTTCACGAGTTCGAAGAGATACATTTTTAAGGAAGAGGCATATTTAATTTTAGTATTTCTCAAACAAAAAATCGTGTTCAGATACTACAAATCCAATCCTTCAATGATCTTCTATTATCCGTGACTCTGATGTGACAATAAAATGCAATAAAATCATTACTTTTTGTAATATTTTCCCAAAGTCAAAATATGAGAAAGACAAATTTTTATTAAAAATAGTGGGCAAGTTATACCCGTCAGGTGTATTCTGATTTTCTCTCTACCGTGGCGCTGTTTAAATATCTAAAATTAGTGACACCTTGCTTCGGCTTTTTTTAAAATATTTTAAAATTTTATAATGAAATTGCTCTCATTATTAGATTGTGTCGAATGATTTGGTCATGATGATAATGATAGGACTTACCTATAAACTACGGGAAGTTTTTTCTTGGGCATATCATCCGTGTCCAGGATCATTGGCCACGTTTTGATATCTACTACGTTGCTGGCCTCCTTTGACCTAAAATAAAAATCACAACATAACAAATAATAAATAGACTTCTAATGCGAAGTGATTGTCGTATAGCAAAAGCGGTCATTCTTTTGAAACATTTAGATTGTCCTGGTTGTGGCAACACCGCTGAATGACGAGGTTCGACGTTTTAGACGTATATTCGCCAGTTTTTGCACACGCAGATGCTCTGATGATGTCACCGGCTGTCTTGGACGGTTTGTTTGCATTTCAGGCTGTGCTGTTTTCGTGGATTTAAATATTTAAAAAAACGTGATTTTAAAGTTTAGGAATTAATTCTTTTGAGTTCTATTTTTAAAACTTTTATGTTATGTTTTGGATCCTGACTTCTTCTTGAAACTCGTAGACAGTGAACGAGTGGAAACAAAATTTTGGACTTTTAATGTTTTTATTTATTTTAAACACGACGTTACGGTTAGTAAATATCTCTAATCATTTTCAACTTTAAACTGTTTTTATCACCATTGGTGATCCGTGGGAAAAATAGGTTTAGCGATAACTTGTTTTAAATGTCTCTTGAATATATTCACAACTATGTCAAAATTTTGAAAATCTATCTACTCGACTTACCCCTCGGAGGGGATGTGTGCTACAAAAATTTCAAGATGTAGGTAAAAGTGCCTCTCTCGCAAAAAAAATTCGACGTGTTTGAGGGTGTTTCCAAAAATATACGATACATAGGTAAAAAGCTTCTGTTATGTTTAAAAAAATACTCCGTATGTATTTTATATTTTTTACAACTAAAACCCTAAAAAAATCTAGCTACAATTTCTAGAAATTGGTGCTGTAAGAAAATAAGTCTGAAAACATCTTGATAATTAATACCATATGAATGATAGAATGCATTTTACACAAAATGTCGAAGACAGCAGGTGACGTCACAAATAATAGCGAGTGTTTTTCGGAATATTCGCGTGAATACGGCGGGCAGTTTTAGTTGATTGACTCTTATCTATTTAGAGTTCTTGCTGTAAGCTTATGTCCCAATCAGCTGTTCTATAGCGACTGGAGGACAAACAACGCGTTTTTCTATAAGGTGTAAAGCTAATACAATTCAAAATTGTTTTAAAGTGAAGCAATCTCTTTTCTTTTTGCTCTCTCATACATGTGGACTGTAGATAAGCGATGTCTCTGTCGCTTCAGTTTAAAGATTGGCTAATTAAATAAAAGATGGAGTTACCTGTTGTTTAAGAGAGACAATGACACCATCAATCAAGAGCGAGAAACATGGATTTAGAGTAAACAGCTCCTTTGACCCGCTAAACTGTTTTTAACATTTATACAAAATGCTTATTTTTTTTTCAAAAAGGATTATTCTTCAAAATAGATTATCTGTTGAGTTTGTATCCTTTTCCAAGTACTTTGTTTGTCCTTCAACCGCCATTTTAATTAATTAATCAGCTGTTTTCGTAGGGTCACCTATGGAATGAAAAAGAGAAGGAAACTGACCTGAGCAACTTGATCACAGCCTGAGTTGACAGCACCAGAACCGACTTTGACACGTCGACGATCATGCGCACAGTGGGCAAAGTGGTCTGGAGGTTTTGGGGGTGCGGAGGACGTATAGTTACTGGAACCTAAAAAATAATAAATATGAAAAACTGACGTTGTTCCAACCAGATAAACAATTTAATCTACCAACTATCCTAATTTTAATATCTCTCGTCAAGCAAAGTATTGTCTCGGTACAAAAATGCCATGTTAGGTATATATTTATTTATTTATTCGAGTTATTCGAGTAGGATAACTCATTTCTGTTTTACGTCGTTCTGTCTCTCCATCCGATTACTGGCTCTAATATGCTCTAGCTTCAATTGCATAGCAGTATCAGATCAGAATCGCTTTTCTTTAGGTGAACAAGATAAGATTTGCAAATAACATCATATATACTTACAGCTCCCACATATAAGCACCCATAAAAAGCGCAGATCAGATCTAGTCCCGGGGGGAAAATCAACGCAACATGATCGCCTGTGTTCACGCGTCCTTTTTCTACTAAAAGGTTGCCGATTCGTTCAGCCTTTTTGTGCAGTTCTGCGCATGACAGCACCTTGGCGACGGCGCCTTTGCTGTTCAGCAAAGTAAAGAGCACATGGTCTGAAGTGCTCTGTGCTCGCCATCGTAGGATTTCGGCAATGAACTGTTGTTGCTGAAATGTAAAAAACAAATCCTTAGGGAGCTAAAAAGCTATGTGTGGGAGTATAGATAGACTCAAAATAAAATGAGCAAAAACGAGACAGACATAAGTCGGGCTTGCCACTAAAGTTTAGTAACAAAGAGAGTAGGTAACACAATCCAAATGATTTTTTTTCTGATTTTGTATTTTTACACGTTTTAGGATTGGATTAAAAAGTTATTTTTTATATATTTTTTTAAAATAATAAAAACCAATTTCAGAATTGTTTTTTTTTCTAAAAAAATGTTAACTAAGTGATATTTGGCTAGAAAACTTCCGTCGAAAGGAAAAAAAACCTTTTTTCAAAAAACATTTTGACAATATGAAGAATGTAGAAATAAAATTACGGACATTTATTGTCTTTATTTATTTTAAACACGACGCGACGTTGCGGTTAGTAAGTATCTCGAGCCGTTTTCAAGTTTTTCAAACAAAGATGAGGAATGTAATTAGAACATCAAATATTAAATCAATAATCTCAAAATCGAAAAAATATACTGCGTTTTTTTCTTAGAGAGCAGAAATCATAATATGAATTGGTTTTACAGGCTTCTGTAGAGATTTTATTTCGCATTATTTTGGTCCGTTGGTTTGGTGGTTCCGCGAGAGCAGTTTAAAAAATAAAATTTGTTTTTAAAAACTTATTTGTTATTTTGGTGTACAGGATGTCCCGTTTTTGATGGTATTAAATGGGAAACTCAGTTATTATAAAAGTAAGACCTGGGGATTTCACATTACAGTCCTCAAATTTTGAGACAAGAAAAAAAAATGTTAAAAGATTTTTTCTAGCTCTTGTATTTTTAAAGCTACGAGAAAAAATTCAAAAATTTGGAATTCTAGAAAGCATACATTTCAATTCTATTAAAACTTCTCTACAGATAGTTGATGCTGTGAATAAAATGAAGTTGTCAAATTTCGAGATTTCAGAAAAAATTTTAAAAAAAATCCTGGTTTTAACTTATAATTTTTTTAAATGAAATCTCGAATCCGATTTGATGGACCAAAAATTTGACAACGTCATTTTATTGACAGCATCAATTGTATGTAGAGAAATTTTAACCAAATTGAAATATCTGCACTAATAACAAAGATATGACAGATTTTTAACATTACGGATTTTTGAATTTTCCCTCGTAGCTCCAAAACTACAAGGGCCTAAAAAAACTTTGGACTTATTGAAGTGTAAACTTCTTTAGGCGCGTTTAGCAGTTTTTGTGGGTAGTGAATTGGACTAAGCCGTCAGGCTCGGCTATGTAACGCTCATTCGGGTAAAGTCGGCTCGAGTCGACTAACTGTGAGAGGAACATTCAGCGAACATTTCGCCTTGTTGAAGTTTACACTTCTGCCGTGTGGTCTTAAGCACACACAATATTTTTTTTTAGGTTTCGAAGTTCAAGGATATCCTAAGCTATCCATCTTTTAAAATAACTGAGTTTCCCATTCAATACCACCAAAAAATATTTTCTTTTCAAAAAACATTTTTAACTTTTATGTGATATTTCAGTTAGCATCGGTGATATAGGAGTTTTTCCTTTCGACAGTAGAAAACATCAAGATTGGGTTTACAGGCTTTTAGCTTATTTTGGCGTATTATTGCAAAGGCGGCGCTAGTAGGTCTAAAAAAACTTTATAGTTTACTAGTAGAGTATGAATATTATTTTTAATGCAGCGGGTATACAAGACTGGCAGCATTGCATAATATTTGTATCCCTTTTTCATTGAGGCGCACAAAATCTATATAGAATGTCTAACTTATGTGGGAACCCTGCATGCCATTTCTGTTTGGCTCCTTATATCCCCACACAGTGATCTCTATATACTAATCTTGATAGGCCTTTACATTCAGGCAAAGTAAGCCAAAAATATTGGATATTTTTTGTAGGCAGAGCACACTGCACTAAAATGGCTTCCTTTTTTTTCTAATTCTTTACCTATGACGTTTGACTTTTCATTGGGTTTAAAGATTGCTAAATAATTAAAACTACTTATCTATAGCAAAGAAAACCGACGAGACTGGCTTTTCAAAACTATAAATTACCTTATATCATAATTTTTGAGATAACTTTTTGACAGTTATCAGCTGTTTATCATAACAAATAGCATACGCCAACGAAAAAAAGTTGTAAAAAGTTGTCTCAAAAACAATGATATGAACTATATGTGCAGAACAGCGAGTTTTATTTTTTGCTTTCACGGAATGAGCACATCTTACAAAAGAAACTGACAGACTACTAACAATAAAGGCTATACTGGCAATTTCAAATTAAGGATTTTAGAGAGAAATACTATATTTTACGGAGAAAAATTACATTCTTTATGTTCTCACTCTAAAAAAACACTTCACATTTTTGCCTCAAGTTGTCCTATAGCTAATACATTGCCGTGGCCTTTTCAGTTACTTAGTATATAATGCCCCCATATCTCATTTAGGAATCCCATATGCTACCAAAGAATAAAGCCTATATAGACTTTATTCTTTGTATGCCACTAACCTTGTTCTGTTGTTCCTGTTCCTCCATCAGTCCGCCCATGTCCCGACCCTGCGCACTGGCGAGCCGATTGCCCTGGACCAGGTTGCCGACGATGACCGAAGCGGGCCCGACGTCTGAAACAAGCGTGTCGGTTGCTGAAACGCAAGAGAGGAAAACGACATGCTGTAGCCGGATCACTCGAAGCGATAAAGCCAAAATGAATGGATAATATTATAAACATAAATTAGGGTTACCATCTGTAGTTTTCCAACAAGAAAAACCTTTTTAATTTTATATGGTAGTAAATACTATAAGTTACAATATTTTAATGAATAATAGAGAAGGCCAAAATTAAGGAGATAATCCTTGGGTCAATTTTCAGAACAAAACTTTTTATAATTATACCTTAAAGGTCTTAACTTTTGAAATTCGGCGTGTTAGAGATATTCAAAAAATCTCTTTTTTATTAGTATCTGTGAGTCATATGTTTAAACTCTTTTTCTTATTTTGACTTTTTTATCATTACTTATTAAAATATTGGGACTCTCTATCTACTATCCAAGATGGTAATCCCTAATAAAAGTGTATAAGTATTTTTTGCGGGTTCGACTGTGGTGGTGTAAAGGTTAGTTTTATTGTAAAGCCAACACCAATGGTAAATGATAAATTTTAGATATCTAATTAAAGAGGGAAAGACATGGTGTATAGATTATGTTTAACTTACCCATCTTTTAATGCATAAGCGTAAACGTAACTCTACGTAAATGATTTTTTTTGAAATCCTTTATTTTAAAAAGTTAAGAGAAAACATGATTTATGTTTATGTTTATGGATTAAAAGATGAAAATTAATATCCCTTTAACATTATAATTTTTAATAGGAAATAGGAAAAATTTAATGTTTTTGAAGGAAATGCATTGGCAAATACCTTAGAGCATAAATACTGATTTAAAAAATCGAAAAGTGAAGCAAACATAGCTTGCTGTGGAAACAATGGCCAATGTAAATTCGAATACGCAAATTTTCAAGTGCGCATGCGTTTATTTTGTGTCCTGGCTTCAAGCATCGCGTATTTATGCTCTAAGTTATTTGGGCGTTAATAATTTATATGTGCATTGCATTGCTCTGATTGCTTTAATTTATTTAATATTAATTCCCATTTGCCATGCTATTGAGATATTGGAGTCAAGAAATAAATTAGAAAAAGTAATTTAACTGCCAAAAATCGGAAAAAAATCACATTTTTTCATCTTGTTTAAAAAAATACAGTAACGCTTGCGTCCAATATCCTTTATTCCTTAATCCCTAGAGTCTAACTAATCACCCAAAAACCCTAAAAAAATCTAAATTTTGAATCCAAACCAACAATTAAAAAAAAACTACTCACCAGAATGGACCTCCCTGGGCTTGGGCAAATTTGTGACGCAAGTATGAGGACACATCAGTACGTTCGCCGGGTGCAGGTTACCTTAAAAAAATTTAGTAAAAATTAAATACCCAAGCTTCAAAATTGGTTAACAAAGGTCAAAATATCAGAGAAATAATATTGATTTGAACAGGAGTAAAGTTACCTTGAATAGAATAGTAAAAATCAAATACTCAAGCTTCAAAATTGGTTAAGAAAGGTCAAAATATCAGAGAAATAATATTGATTGATTTGAACAGGAGTAAAGATACCTGATGATTAAAAAATTGCATTCATATCCTGAAGACATAAAAAAGGAAACAAGCTGGATTGCAACAATTACAGAAGAATTTCAGTAACCAGTACTCTAAGTAGATGGTAGGATTCTTAGAGATCTAATAGAGAATGTTTTTAAGAAGAAGAGGAGCAAAGTGTAAACAAAAAATTATTAAAAGGTGTGCCAGACATATAGAGACTCATGTTACTTTTGTGGACCTACAAAAACCATATGATACCGCTCCAGTAGAAAAATTATTGACAGTGTCAGAGCAAACTAATATCAATCATACATACATAAAAGCCATAAAAGAACTATACAAATGGTCAAGATCTAAAATTAAATTTGAAAAGAATTTCAGGGAACAGGGATGTTGTATCTGTCCAAGTCTTTTTAAAATATATATCGCAGTAGGTCTAAAAAACTGGAAACGTAAAGTACATGGCATGTAAAACAACTTAACGACCGACTTATCATATACACACTACAGTTTGCTGACGACCATGTAATTGTAGCTAATGATAAATAAGACATGGAGTATATGATGAGAAGTAATAGTGAACGTGGACAAGACACAGTCTTTATGTATTGGAAACGAATCAAGTGAGTTAGACCTAGACAATGGACAAACAATATCTCCATGCAATGAGTATGTATACTTGGGTGTCACATTTGATAAGACGGACTGTAAAGAACTGGAAAAAAGAATCTATCTATTCTATTTAGCATTCTTTAATCCATCTTTAGACATAGGCCTCCCTCAATATCTTCCACTCTTCTCTGTTTGTCGCTGTGTTCATCCATCCAGCTCCCGCGTGCTCGGAAAAAAAAAATAGTAAAACAAAAAAGGTTATTGAATGTAGAGATAATAAAACAATGGTGAAAAGCACGCTATTGTATGGAACCGATTGTCGCGTAACAGAAAAATACAAAACAAAGATGGAAAGTGTCAAAATGGACGCAATAAGAAGATCAATGAGAATATCTAGAACAGATCATATAAGAAATGAGATCATAAAATAAAAAAAGGGAATCGAGGGAAGCATAGTAGTAGTAGTAGTAGTAGTGGTGGGGAGACCATTTTTGGTCTAGCGACTAGGCACACGGCGCGCCCTTTTCGCAAACCCCGATTTGTACGTACATCATATATCACACTGATGCACGTGCCCCTTAGGATGCAAGTTTTCTTTCTCTAAGAGGACTTAATTTTGCCTGACTCCTCTTTGTCGAGGGCAGGGATCTTTATACTGCGTAGCAAGTATACACAGTGGACCCACGCTTTTACACCCCTTCCGAAAGGTGGTCCTGCTACATGTTAGACTTGCATCTATCTAACATGGCTATCGTCCCAGCAGAACTTGGTTATAGACGATAGACTTCTTTCCTTTTCAGCGCAACAGTCGTGGTCATCGTGAGTTGACTACTGTAGGAGATTTATGCTGGCGCCGTCCTGGTTCCGACTATATAGCACTTATAGCAGGCTCCTGGGTTATTATCCCTGGTTCCTCGGCTGGCTGCGTGTCGGCTCCTGGACTACACCTGCGTATATTCTCGATGTTCAATGTCGACTTATATTTTTTGCGTGCATCGCATCGCATGCTTATTCGATGACGGCTGTTGAACGCTGAAACGGAGCTCGGCGACAGGGCGATTTTTTTTTTGTTTTTTTTTTGTTTTTGCATCGTTCGAGACGCGAGCCTGGTACCTTCTGCATGTGAAGCCGACGACCATACCACGGCACTACCCTGCCGCCGAGGGAAGCATAACGAATGCAATCACTAAACGACAACAGATATGGTGCGGCCATGTACAATGGATGAACGATGAATGATTACAAAAGCAGGTCCTAGAATAGCAACCAATAGGGCGCAGAAAAAGAGGACTTTCTAAATTAGAATGGCAACAGTCAATCCAAAGATCAATGAGTCAAAAAAAAAACCCGAGAGAAGATGATTGTCTGGATCGAAGAAGGTGGATAATAGGCGTCGGACAACGTAGAAAAACGTTCTAAACTGACATAGTAGTAGTAAAAATACTATATTAGTCGGAGCCACGTACTTATAATATATATATATATATATATATATATATATATATATATATATATATATATATATATATGTACTGAAAAAGGGCTGCAACAGCGTGCGGGCATGTTGGATTTCAAATGAAACCCAATAAATCCACCCAATATGAATTGGATAAAAAATAATGCTACTGATAATGTGTGCCACGTTCTCATCGCCATCTCTTTTGTAATATTAAAAACACCTATTATCAGTTACCTTGGGATAAATACCTTTTATTTTGTTTCACAAATTCTAAGTAACGGCTTAGGCCAAGATGACTTTCTCTTACAAAATCAAAAGAATTTTCTTAAATCTAAATAAAAATTAACCCCGATTTTGACAACGTCAAATCACCGCATTGACAAATTGTCAACGTCATTTAAAAGCAGTCTCTTTTAAATTTTATTAAAAGTGTCTACTTTTTATTCCACGCCATACGTTGGGGCTCATTTGAATCCAATATGACGGAACCACGTACGTCCTAAATATATCAGTACTGGGAAAGAGCCTCAAAAAATGACTGCTACAAGCGTGCCGACATGTTGGATTTCAAATGAACCCAAACGTATGGCTTGAATCAATACCTTTAAATTTGTTTAAAAAAATACCAAGTAAGCGGCTACGCTAATCAAGATAGTAACTGTCTTTTAAAAGTTCAAAAATCCAAACAATTTTCTTAAATTTAAATTATAATAAAATTTAACCCTAATTTTGACCACGTCAAATCATTGCATTGACAAATCGTCAACGTCATTTAAAAGCAGTTCCTGTCAAATTTTATTATAAGCGTCTACTTTTTAATCCAAGCCATACGTTTGAGTTCATTTGAATCCAATGTGGCGGAACGCTTGTAGCAGTGATTTTCCATTAACGGTTTTAATACGCTTTAGAAGTACTCGGCAGTACTGATATATTTAAGACGTACGTGGCCGGAACGTTTTTATCAGTTATTTTTTATTAATCGTTTTAATACGCTTTAGTATTATATCTATATAAGTAAATGGTCGGAACGTGGAAGCAATAAAAAATAAAAACAATGGTCCGAAACACTCATGTAAAACCTAATTTGTTTTAATATAACTATTAGCTCTAATAACCTTTTATTTTACTTGAATTTATATGTTTACCTTCCAGAAATCTCCGCTTGGTTTCGGACAGATGAATGCCACCTAGCGGCGTTTTCGGCAGGTAGTTTGGTGGGACTAGAGCGAGGCAGTAGATGCCCACTTGATGGATGGAGTCCACGGCTTGAAGGACGCGGGACATCCATTGGAATGACTACAAAATAATATCGTTTATATTTTGTTCGTTTCTTGACATGTTTAATTAATAATTGTAATCTCAGATATAGGTTATAAAGAAAACAACCAATTTTTCTTTATTCCCTATACTCGAGATTACAATTAAATAATTACAAAATAATAAGTTTTAGATTAGGTTTTATCACGGATAATTAACGGATTGGATTTGACCAAAGTAAAAGCGGCAAATTAAAAATGGCCGCAAGCAAGCAAGCATCCCGCTCTTTTTAACCATTACAATTTCGTTCTATGGTTTAGAAATGTCAAGGGCTAGTCCTTTAGTTCCTTCGTAACGCATTTTAAAGAAAAAACATATTAGAAAAACTTTGAGTGTAACGCAGAGCTAAATAACCCCACCCTCCTTGAACGTTACGTAATTTAAGAATAGTCGCTTACATGCAAAAATATTGACACACAATTATGTATTAGTCTGTATAAAAGGTCTTTTCACTACTAAAAGTTTTATTCAACAAGGACGGAGAAAATTGCAAAACATTCCACATTTTTATCATTTTATAAAAGATATTAAAAACGAAATTAGATTTAAAATTAAAAGGCGAATAATACGGGGTCTCTCCTTTTTAGAAACACAAAAGAGTCGAATTTTATTAAACATATATAGATATACCAAGAAAAAAATAACCAAATGTCGTTCTTACCTCTTCTTCACTACAATCTGGCCTTTGTTCGGCTATGACACATATTCTCTCGTCGCGTAGAACCCTATTACTAAACACAGCTATTCTTCCCCTAAAAAAACATTTCAAAAATAAAATAACAAAATTGCTAAACCATATAAAAATACTCTGCCAATCTATGGGCACCTAAGCTCACACTGGGTACTATAGTTATAGTGTATCTACATGAAAGCTAATATAACTAAAAATTGAAGTATGTTTTATTGAACTCCAGACTCAATTACCTTTCGTTTGATACCACACAACCCATGTTTTGACTTAAACTCTAATTTTTCAAATCTACCGAACCGAACCGAACCGAACCGAACCCTTTTTTTAAAAACTAAAATGTATTTTGTTTAACTCCAGACTCAATTACCTTTCGTTTGATATCACACACGCCATATTTCCACTTAAACACTAATTTTTGAAATTTATCCCCCCTTTTTTTTTTAAATAAACTAAAATGTATTTTGTTTAACTCCAGACTCAATTACCTTTCGTTTGATATCACGCACGCCATTTTTTTTCATAAACTCTAATTTTTGAAATCTACCCCCACCCTTTTATTTGGCTTGTGTTCGGTGGATTTTGTTCATTTTTAAATGGGACCATCTCGACCCAAAACCCAGCCTGGGTACCAAATTTCATTAAAATCGGGCAAGCGGTTTTTGAGTTATGCGCGTTGGTCGTTACAGACAGACATACAGACACACAGACAGACAGACATACAGACAGACAGACGGCGCAACAAAAAAGTTTCAAAATCATCTGAAACGCAAAGATATATAAAAATTTTTGAAATCGGAGCAACTTTTTTTTTCTCGAAAAAATTAGGATCACCATAGCTCACACTACTATAGTATAGTATATGTGTGAGCTAATACAGTACAATATACAAAAAAAATACGTTGTTGTATACAAAAATTTTTCCCTTACACTTGATTGACAAAAAGAACTCTTCATTATAAAAACCGTTTACTATAAACTCTCTTACTAGAAGAGAGTTCTTGAGTTCATTTCCTGACATTGTGGTTAGATTTTTTGGGGTTTTATTTGTAAAAAATATAAAATACATACAGGGTATTTTTTTTAACATTACAGAAGGTTTTTGCCTATTTATCGTGTTGTTATGTTATTGGAAACACGCTTAACACGTCGTCTCGTTTTGCGAGAAATACACTTTTAGATTTTGACCAGACATCTTGAAATTTTTGTAGCACACATCTCCTCCGAGGGGTAGGTCAAATTTACCCCTATGTTTTGAATATAGGGAATGTAGTCCTACATACAGAAAAACATCCTGTATAATGTACACATATTATGAAAAAATAAACTCTTCAAGTTTTTGCTTTGGACATTTTATTTCAAGTTTTTAAAATTTGTAAAATTTATTCGCATTATGGTACTTAATTTACAGAAATCTTTAATTATTTTAAAGGAAAATATTGTTTTTTTAAAGATTTTTTTTAGCTAGGTTACAAACAGCACCTTTTCTAAACGACTTTATATTGTGATTTTAAAAATGTAACTTCTAAATTTAATTTTTTTTAACTCTGCTGACGGCTTATTGAGACACTGCCACCTTAGGCAGTGGTGGAGTAGGTATTTTGTTTTTTAGATAAGGTGGGGTCAACGGGAAGTGCCGGTTTAGATTTTTTAAGAGGAATGCCACTGTCTTTTATTAGAATTTTCTATCCAAATAAAGGTCCTAAATTTCAACAAAACCTCTGATAAACTCGCTATGGTCAGTATATTAGTTATACAAACAATATTGTACGTAGTTAGGATCCAAAATATAAAATACAAGTTTTAAAATACTATAGAAGTAAAAAAAAAATAATTCCCAAACTTCACGTTTTTTTTTATATTTAGATCGACGAAAAAGCCTACAGCCTGCAACGTAAACAAACCGTCCAAGACAGCAGGTGACGTCATCGGTATTATCTGCGAGAACTGGCGAATGTAGAGCACAAGATGGCGTTTTAGGCACTTACCTATAAATAAACTTCATCGGCTCGACGGCCAACACTGTCGCTATGATGTCATCCGCGTTGTGCTTTCTGCCGGTAACGGTCATCAGACCGTCCCGAGAACCACACACGAACACCAAGCCGCCCGGTCCCAGGAACCCTAAAAGTCCGCTGCGTGTGTACTCCGCGTCGGATATTGGTTTCCCGTCAGTACCCAAAGGTTGAACCTATAGAAAATATGAATGTGTTGAAAACTTTGGCATTTTAACAATATCCTGATATTTAGAATCAACAATAGAATTTGCCAATCAAAATGAACAGGCCACATTTCTTCACTATAGTGACGTCATAGCCGTTATATAGCTGACCAAATCGAGCATCCGATTTTGATTCATTTGACAATGTTTCCATTTAATTTGAGACACATTTTTCACAGAAGAAAATTAGCCGGTCACTAATCACTTTTTTAACTCGCTATTTTAACATTTCTGGAGTGGGGGACACGGCAGTCAGAGAATTTGTTATCATAAAGTTTTATTTTCATTTATTATATTTAATCAAAAAATTAACTGCTAGCGCCAGCACACTCTGTTGACAATCACATATAGAATAAATACTAAATGAAGTTACTTACCTTGAAGGTACTATTACTAAGCCCCGGTAGCCCCCAGTACTGAGTGCCGGTAGCACCGGAATTTACACAGATCTCTCCGACCTCGTCTGTTTTGCACAGATACGACGGCCCTTCCATTTTAACTACAACTATAACACAGCCGGGCATAACCTAAAAAAACAAATTCATTTATTTATTATTAAAATATAATAATAATTAATAATTATCTTGACGGTACAATTAAACTTCCGGAAATAACATGTAAGATGTATCCTCTTTTTTTAGTTTAGATGTTGTTAGGTAGGATGCCCAAACTAGATAATATCTTCATTAGAGTCAGACAAAATATAAATCATCAATATAAATGTGCGATAATCTTGACGAACCGAACTGAGACGTGACGAGCTCAATAGACTTTTAGGAACTTACCTGTCCGCAGTCTTGTAAGGTAAGAGAAGTGAGACTATTTTCTTGGTCGACTCGCACCACCCCGTAACTTAATCCTTGCATTGAGAGCACCCCTCGACCAGTGGCATTGACTCCGCCTCTGCCTGGCCTTCGAACTGACACCTGAAAGAAACATTTTACAATTAATCAGCGCCGTCTATCGATAGTTCTGTTAACTACAATTTTGGTTGTCGCTTACTTGGCGGGCCCTTGGTAGTGAATAATACCGTTAGGGTAAAAGCTATACTGACCATGAAGATTCTCCTTAGAAAGAGAAAAACTAATTTAGCAGGTGTTTAGATAAAAATAAAAACATAAGGGTGTACACCGATCTCAGCAAATCGCGACGTTCCGTGAACTAAGAGTTAAAGAAGAGGAGGAACACCAGAGAAATTATAGGCAGGACAACAGGTAGACAGGAGTTGACTAGAGATATCAGGGTAGATCAAACGAGGTGGCGTTACGGTATCGAGTTTTTTTAATAAATCTTTGAAGCGAGGAGGTAAGAATGGCGTTTTTAAAAACCTTGCTAGTTTCTTTCTAGGGCATTATGGCGGCGTTAAAATTTACTATCGATTTACTACTAAAGAAAAGGTTTAAACGTTACAATGTCATTTTGCAGGAGACTCCGCTCGGGATGTAATAAATATGTTTATTACTACCATGATATTCCTTGCAAAACTACGATTTTGAACATAATTAATCACTTTGATAAATTTGGGTGCTTTAAGCTCTGCAGGAAATGTAGCGACAATGAAGAGGTGGATGGGGATGCAAGACCCATTTCGGAATAAAGGCAACAGCGGGAAACTGACAAACAAAAAGATTTTATCATAATCTGCCACATTTTTACTTTTAACAGAAGGGAAAAGAGCAGCACAAAATCAACTTTAAATATTACCAAATCCTGTATATAAGTTGTCACGCAGGTGGCGGTATCTGCGCATGATATTTAGGGTCACTAGATCACGAAAACTAGGCTTCCAGGTTGCTTGGTGCTAGGCGTCAGGTTATTCAAGTGAACCTTGAGTTGGCGCACGACATTGTTTTTTGTGAGATTTTTAATAAAAACTTGTATGATTTTGTTCAGTTTTCAAAAAAACTAAGCATTTTAGGGAAACATGTTAAAATACCTTTTTAGAGAAAATAGAATGTTCTTTTAAACGGTGTAGCACAAAGTTGTGTTAAAGGTATTATTGACAATCCAGTGGCGTCCGCATGTTGAGGTTATTTTTTAAAATTTAAATTAAATTTATTCTTTATTAGTTTATTATAAAATTTAATAAAACAATAAAAAAATAAAAAAAAAAACTAATTAAAAAAAATAACCTCAGTATGTGGACGCCCGCGCCCCTGGTGTGTCAATAATTGCTCTAAAACAAATTTTTAATATGCCGTTTGAAAGGACATTTTATTTTCTCTAAAAAAGGTGTATCAATATTTTTCCTTAATGCTTAGTTTTTTTTAAAACTAAATAAAAAAATTTTCAGGATCTTGAAAACTAACCCCAATTTATGGATGCCAATTAAGTGCTAACCCTGGACTTGGCCCACTTCGGTGCTACATATTTTAAAATATAATTTAATTTTCTACAATACAGTATACTATGGAAATACATAGGAAACGGGTGTACTGCTAAAACTGCAGGGTTCGGATCTCAGCACGGGTACCACCCAGAGAACTCAATGTTATCTCATTTTTTAGGCTATTAGTTAGTCTTTATTTTGTTATTAATCCAAGATAGCGGGGGAGCCCCCCCCCAAGGTCGAAAACTCAAAATTTTTTCAGGACTCCAATGTAAACAACCTATGTTAAAATCGCGAATACACCGACTTTTGCAAGCTGGGGGTCTTTTTTTGTTCCCATGACAGGCCTAAAAGGACATACCTACATTTTAAATTTGATAGGTTGGCAAAAAATGATGTCTACATAGTAATTAGTTAACAGTTTATTAATAACTATCTAATATTTGTGATATTCTTGTTGCATAAAACAGGAAGATTTAACATAACATTTTAGTATTAGTATTTCTACTAGAAATTTATTTAGGTTTGATTGTTCTTTTTTAATAAGGTCTGAATTAGTTAAGAACTCCTTGTTATGAAGAATCTAAATTTCTTTAAAAATAATAAAACTTCTATCTATTTATTATTTTGTTATAAAAATTACCGTCAAAACTTCACTGGAACTGGCACAGGGACATATAGCATCAGCACGCAGTCCCTTGGTCTGAAACACTGAATAAAACTGATCACAGCTACTAAGCGACCAAGGGTTAGCACCGTCAGCTACCAACAACATCCGCAATGAGCTAAGATTGACATCTTTGTGGTCCTTCGTAGCTAGGAGACCCCAATGTAAATCCCTTGATTTGACCTGAAAAAATAATTAAAGTATATATGTAGGTATTTAATAACAATGTTATTCAGACTTGTTTTTGTTATTGCGTTAAAAATATTTTAGGTTTCCAGTTTTTTTGTGGGGTTGCGGGCACGCATTTATATAAGGGTCACGCCAAAACTCTTTAGATTTTTCTAATCCATACAAATTTAAACTAGTTTAAGGACTAAAATAATACGAATATCACGAAAGTTTGGTGATTTGCTTTGAGGACTCTACCCATTCCAAGGCTACAGTGTTCAATTGGTTTTCAGCATTTAAAAGGGGCCGAGGGTCCTTGGATGATGAGCCTTGCACAAGTCGACAGCCCACTGCTGTGACTCCGGAAACAGTAGAAACTGTCCAAAAGATGGTAAAACAAGATCGATGAGTGACCAATATCGAGATTGAAGCTTCTCTTGGAATTGAATCGGCAGCGGTTAAAACAATTGTACACGATCACCGCCTAGAGAAGCAATGTTCCAGATGGATGCCACATTTGCTGACCAATAAGCAAAAGGCATCAAGAGTTGATTGGGCTAAGTTTATGGTTCAGAAATTTGATAACGGGCAAAGTAAAAACATTTTTAACAACTTCGTGGGTGACGAAACATGGTTATGAAACAGCAATTATCAGTTTGGTGCTTTGAAGGTAAGCAGCCTCCAATGAAAATTCGCCGATCCCGGAGTGTTTGGGAAATCAAAGGACGGTTACTTCTGAATGGTATATAACCAAATGTGTTCCTGTATTCTTCCAAGAACTATTCAAAAAACGTCAAAAGACTGGTCTACGGGGTATTAAATGGCACCATGACAATGCACCTGCCCACAGCGCCGCGAGAACAGTAGATTTTTTTGCTGAACAGGGGATCAAACTGTTGCTTCACCCACCTCCCGATTTCGCTCCGTGTAACTTCTTCCTATTCCCTAAGATCAAAGAAAAGTTACGAGGTCGCCCCGGATGAAGAGGCATTTGCTGCATTTCAGGAGGAAATTAGCAACCTTTCACAAGAATTTGAAAGGTGGTTTTACTGAATGCGCAAATGTCTTGGGGCAAAATATGTTGAAAAACAGATAAATTATTCGAAAAATAGCAGAAATTTTAGAACAACTAGAGATTGAATTTTACAACCAATGGGAACGGGAGTAGAAGGTCACTCTTATGCAGCCCAATCAAACTTACTATACCTTGATTTTATCGTGGCCTTGTCAAAATGGCGGAGATAGCCAGTTGTTATTTTTATGTTAAAAAAAACTTTTCCTACCTTAATAGAAAAAGTAATTTTTTGAGACCCTGAACAGTTTAGTTATTGACTGTTAGATTTTATTCCAAAGCTTTAGTATGTTTCAAATGTTTGTAAATACATTAATAATAGAAGTTCAGTAATTGATATTGCAATTCAAAATTATTGTAATTTTTTTCTAACCTAACATATTAAAAACGTCAAATAAAATCGGTTTTAGATGTTACACTGGATTATGCCAGAAAGAGAGCAATATGATCTGGGGAAACACATCCGTCCAGGGCTTCTAAAATAGATTGCTTGATGTAATCATAGATGGGGTAAGATTAGGTTCATTGACGTTACTTACCACAGCCACACTTGCTCTATACTTGGTAATCATTTGCATCCAGCTGGCCGGATTCACTTTCATAAGAGCGTAAGGAATGTAGATTACGTGGATTCCGTTTAGGACGCTAGTTAGCACCGAGTGCCAGAGGCCAACCTAAAAATATATTTCTTGTATAGGGAACATAGTTGTATACAGGATGATCTAGATTAAAGTACCTAAATCGGGTTTTCGGAATCTATAAGAGATATAACTTTGGTTAAAGGAGAAAAAAGTTCCGGTAATACAAAACTGCCAAATTTAATAAAATTGTTTAAAAGATGGCAGAGATATTTCAATTTGAAATTTTTGCTCGATATTTTGAAAAGGTTCGTTTTCACGCCCTTAGTTTTACATTTTAGCTCACACATATACTATACTATAGTAAAAAAAGTTGCTCCGATTTCAAAAATTTTTATATATCTTTGCGTTTCAGATGATTTTGAAACTTTTTTGTTGTCTGTCTGTATGTCTGTCTGTAACGACCAACGCGCATAACTCAAAAACCGCTTGCCCAATTTTAATGAAATTTGGTACCTATGCTGGGTCTTGGGTCGAGATGGTCCCATTTTAAAATGAACAAAATCCACCGAACACAAACCAAATAAAAGGGTGGGGGTAGATTTCAAAAATTAGAGTTTATGTGAAAATATGGCGTGTTTAATATCAAACGAAAGGTAATTGAGTCTGCAGTTAAACAAAATACATTTTAATTTATTTAAAAAAAAGGGTGGGGGTATATTTTAAAAATTAGAGTTTAAGTGAAAATATGGCGTGTGTGATATCAAACGAAAGGTAATTGAGTCCGGAGTTTAACAAAATACATTTTAGTTTTTTGTTTTTTTTAAGGGTGGGGGTAGATTTCAAAAATTTGAGTTTAAGTCAAAACATGGCTTGTGTAGTATCAAACAAAAGGTAGTTTAGTCTGGAGTTAAATAAAATATATTTCAGGTTTTAGTTATATTAGCTCACACGTACACTATAACTATAGTACCTAGTGTGAGCTTAGGGGCCCATATATTGGCAGAGTATTTTGAAATACAAAACATTTTATTTTAGTCTTGTTGGTTTTTTGAAATCTAATTTCAACTCGGTGTTAAAAATACTCGGTATATTGGGATCAAAAAACCAAATATGTTTTTTGTACATTCCAATTGTAAATATTAAAATTAAAACTGGAGCAATTCCAAATCACACCTATCTTGATGTGTGTCCTTGTTTAACACACCTGATATTCCGTTTACCTATTTCCTCTAAACTGACCCATTGAAAATGTTGTTGGAATTCAACAAGCGAGAAACTGAAACAACGAAAAAGACAGTGTGTATTTTACCGTTGTCTTGGCCAAGTCAAAAGTCGAACTAAAACTGCTTACTAATTAGTTTTAAACTAAACCTAATAAAAAAACTAAATCATTAAGCCGCGATCTTGCAAAACTTAACAGTGCCTTTAAAATAACTAAGTAACGTTAAAACATAAAATTTAAGTGTAGGTAAAAAAGAGATAAGATAGAAGACAAACCAAAATCGGATTACTCAATTTCCCTGATATCTATCGTGGTAAGTCTTATTTTTAACCATAACTCTCTTTAGCTCCTATTCTTTCGTTTTGATACCCATTAAGGGTGGAATAGCGCAGCTTTTTTCTCATTTAACCAAAATTGAATCTCTGAGTGTTTCCGATATCGCCATGTAGTTCCTTTAATCTGAGCCACCCTGGATTTCTTCCCCACCATTCCTTACTACAGTCACTTACTAAGAAATTATGTAAAAAAAGAAAAAGGCTCACCTCTCTCTTAAAATCTAAAACACAGACCATATTCTCTCCTTCAGTATAGTTGCAGGCCATGGTCAACATTCGACAGTGCTGCACCATGGATGCTCTTGCTATTGTCACACCCATCACGGACCCATCTCTGTCAGTCGTGTATTCTATGTAGGCTGGAGTTTCATCTGTCAACCTGCAAATAATAATAATAATATAATTTATTTACCAAAAAATATAAACTCCTTAAGATTTACATTAAATAACTTAAAACTTATTGGTAAATAAATAAAAGAAACCACCTAGACATTTCTTTTTTGAGTCATTGAAAGATTATTCTTGATATAGTTACTTGTTTTTAAGTTAAGGGGAGGTTATTAAAACTTTTTTATTTATGAACATTTTAGTTTAATGAAAATTGTAGTTTTTTAGTTTAAAGAACTCAAATTTAAACTCAATTTTAACACTTTTAGTTTTTGAAATATTAAATAAGTATTTTGAATACCCCTTTAATTCTATTTTCGAATTCAGCGGAACATAAACTTTAAAATGGCGTACCTAATTTATTTATTTTTTTAATTTTTAATATCTTTTATTTTTAAATAATATCTTGACTTACTGTTTTAAAAGTGTTTTTAACTAACTAAAATAATTAAAATTTCAAAACAAAAGAAAAAAATATTTAAAAAATTGTAAAATAATTTAATATTATATGTGTGTCATTTTAAAGGAAATTTTACACTGATTTCGAAAATAAAATTGAATAAAATCAATAAAAAAATACCAACTTATTGTAATATCTCATAAAAAAACGGCTTTATGTATCAAGATATGGTTTTAACCTATTCTTAAAATTTTAGCGTCACAAAGTGGGGTGAGATTTTCTCTGCCTCACCTAAGAATACCTTAAACCTTTAACAGTTTGAATCTAAGAGATAGCAAAAAGTGTAAATCCAAAAAAGGGAAATATCTTACGAAACACTATACTATATATTTGTTTTAAAGATTAAAGTTTTTTTTTTCAATTCATGGCCGTCACAATCCTTGCATTGTTAGTTCGTCACGGAAAAATAAACATTTTCATACTGCAGAATGGACCCAGTATCCTTAAAAACTTAATGTCTGGACTGGGATTTTGGGTGACAATAAAATTGGTCCTTTTTTCATCAATCGTAATTTACGAGGGATAAATTATTTAGCTCTGTTGCAATTCGACAGGTGCCAAGTTGATTTTAACCAAAATTGGTTTATGCAAGATCGTTCCAAGGCGGCTTATTAAAAGCAGGCAAGGTACTATCAGCTGGCCGCCGTGATCACCAGATTTGGCACACAATGATTTTTTTATGGGGCTATGTAAAAAGCCAAGTTTATTCGTATGGTCATTTAAGAGACTTTGGATGAACTTCGGGCAAAAATAATCACCACCCTACAATCCGTGACACCTGAAAAGATAAGTAATGTCCGAACTGAATTTTATAGCAGGCTTGGATACTGGTTAGCACAAAGCGGTGGTATTTTTGAGAATTTAATTAGGTAGTTCTTAAATCAATATGAAAGAATATGCTTTTAAAGCAGACCCTTCTCTTATTTGTTTCGCTAAGAAAGCCATAAACTTTAGTTTGTGGTTACACGGCATTAAATATTCTAAAAAGAACAAGCTTGAAAAAAAAGATTATACGTTAGGTACGTATCGTTTTATGTACAACTGGCCTCGATTGATTTTCTTAACGAACTATCGAAAGAAAAGATCGCCGCGCTAGGGGAAACAATAGGTGTCATAAATTTCCTCCCTTTACTTTAACGGGGCACATATGCAGCTGTTCTTATCTTACATACAGTAATAATTTTCCATGAATCCTATAGCATTTAACCATACTGTAAAAATGAATAGATCTGAGTTCAAAAGTTTATCATATGTTTAAACCTTTTTTAACTCTTATAATAAGTGCAGTAGACCTTGGTGGAAATGCGCAGAAAATCCTTGGAAAATTAAACGGAAAAACCATGTACAACTTTTATTTGTAGAATATGCCTCTTACCTAGGAGTAGGTGTCCAATCCTTCGGGGTCTTGGCCAAATGTTCAGTTACAAACCAGTTAAGTTTGGGCCACCCTTTAAATTGAATGATTTCTCCCGACGTGGTTTTAGGTAGACCTTTCAGACAGGCTTCTGATGTTAGTGCCACCTGTAGCAATAAAAATACTATATTTTATATGCTAGTTATTATTTGGGAAAGTTTAATTGTTCTTTGGTCAAGTGTTACTGAAAAAGGATTTTAATATTTGCACTTTTAACTTTTTGTATATAATTTTTTTTCCACTTAGACTAAGACCACTTCTCAGGGGTGGTACTACAATTTAAGACTAGTTTTAACCGGAATTTTGATAGTGCATGGACTAGATTTCCAAAATATGACACATACAAAACTTTTATTTGTTTTTTCTTTATTCTTCTGTTCTCTAAGTCAATTGAAATTTGTGTAAGATTAAACTAACTGAAAAATATTCTATTGCACGTTAGCGTGAACCAAATCTTTGCAGTTATTTGACCCGTAAATCTATAGACATTCTCAAAAAAAAATGTAAACTTTGGAAAAAGTTTGGTTTTTCCTGTGTGGTTTAAAAGAATAATTTTAAATATTCAGGCTTTATGACTTTTACCTTAGAACAATTTGAATATACTAAAATAAAATTCCTTTAAGACAATAACAGTGCAAATTTTAATTTTGATTTAAATTGTTGTCAAAATCGGTAGTATAGTTGCAAAGCAGTCAAATTAATTTTGAGCTGATAACAAATATCTTGAATACAGTTTTTGACAAATAATATGCAATCGAATTGTAGATGAAATATTTTTGATAATTTAAAACTTTTATCAAACGCTAAACATAGCTTATGATACTTTTTGTAGTATAGAACTTATTATTACAAATGCATTTTTTGAAAAATCCAAAAATTGTCCTTAGAGTAGACCAACACCCGCTATTTTTGTTTATTTGTGTTTTTGCCACTTTTTAAAATTAAATTTGGGATCAAATCTAACTGTCAAAAACTGTTCAGGGTCTTAATACTCTCTTCTATTAGAGTACAGAAAGTCCAAGATTTGCTTTCTATTTCAACAAAAAGATAACAAAAATAACAACATTTTGTCAGGGCCGCGATAAAATCAAAGTATAACGACTCTGGTTAGGCTGTCTAAATCAATTTTGCGCCTTTTTAATAGTAATGTCAGTTAGTTGATCTATAATCTCTGATTTTAAAGCATTTACACTAGAGAGAGAGAGACAGAGAGACAAAAGAAAGACTTATTTTAGGTTAAAAATGTTTAAAATTTCCTAGTCATTTATTATTTATCATAGAGCCCTACCTGTACAGCACAACTGCCCAACAAAAACCCGATCTGTAGGGACCCAGCGTCCCTCCTGGTGATGGGAACCTCAATTGGTACCGGAACAATGCCAGCCTGTAGACAGCCATAGAAAGCGCACAGGAAATTGATGGGGTCGTTGTTGGGAAAGACTAGGGCTACCCTGTCGCCCGATTTCAGGGTTGTGTCGCCGTTTCTGTTGAAGGACTTCGTTAGCAACGCGTAGGCTATTTTGTGAGATCTGCTGAGAAGTTTCCCTGAAAAAAATATTTGTATACTTTACCTAAAGGGTTTCTATTAATAACAATATTAAAATATAGGTAAAAGTACTAAAATCTCATTTTTGTAGATGAACCTTAAAATAAGTTTTTTTTTAGTAAATGTCAAATTTTGAAGAGAGAGATTTTGTTATTTTAAACGAAAACACCGTAATTCTATATAATATTTATTTTTCCTTCTAAATCGTGTGCATCAGTTCTTGAGTCTTGACTCTATCAGTTTATAAAAACTAATTTTAAAACTGTCATGGAAAAACATACAGTAAAATTACTAAAAATATCATAACTAGCAAACAAAACCGCACCATGCACTTGAATAGACAGGTGACGGCCAAGCCCCTACCGCCAGTTTAGTTTACCGGGTCAGTCTGACCCGCCGTAACTTTTTTGCACTCAAGGTGAGAGGATTTGATTTCAAAATGAATTATCACTATATGGTATATTTAGTATTTGAAAAGGCCAATGGGTTTGGAATGAGAAACAAAAGAAATGGGCCAATACATAAAATGTCAGACAGGCGAAGGAGTGAATGACTGGATACAGCAAGTCTTGTAGAGACTGGCTACTCCTACAAGAACACTTGGCGAAGAATAGAGCGATCTTGGGCCGAAGACATACAGAGACAAGAACAGAGGTTTTTGAAGGTGAAGCCTTTGACATTCATGACCTTCTGAATCTGAGGTGGCCCGATATTCTGGCCTTTGCAAATAAGACGGGTAGATTTTTATCGGGGAGGGAAGGACAAATTCCCTGAGGTTAGCCATAAGGGTGCTTCATGTGCCTAGTCGGCAGGCCTAGAACCTACTTCTTCTTGTCGCATTTAATTGAATGTGTCTCTGTCTTCATAAATGGGTCGTGTTTTCATTTTAGTTGCTGGTTTAAAGGACATACGTCATATACGACGGAAGATTAATTCTTGTCTCAGCTTCTTCTTTTTCATTCCATGTCTATCATATACGTCAATGGTATCCAGTCTTGCTTAAAGTATTACTGGATTTAAAAGTTGTTTTAATGTTGAATGGTTTGAATCCTAGATAAACATGAAAGAGAGAGATAGAGAGACACTTACCGTAAGTCAGAGTGGTCGATAACTTTCCATTAGGATCGAGGACAGTGGCAACAGGGGCTTTAAACGAAGCGTTGCCATACCTCGTCACAGCCGCTTCCAGACTTCGAGGTAGGCCTGAGGGTACTGTTAGTTGCTCACCTACGGCTGGACTCATACTGCTGCCTAAAAGTTAATAAATATTTAACAAAACCAAAAAAAAAAATTATATTTTAAGTTTCATTTATATTTTCGTATAGTGTTGCATTAGAAACTTCCGTTTCATTCTCTCCCACTTTAAAAGGTTGAAAAAGGAGATATGTTGGGTTTATAAGGGGTTGTCACGTACCTATATACATATTCTGTACTGGGAAATGGCATCTAATGACTGCTACAAGCGTGCCGGAATTTTGGATTTCAAATGAACCACAATGTATGGCTTGGAAAACTTCAGGCTACTGATAATGGGTGCTGCGCTCTCAGCGCAATCTCTTTTCTAAGCTTGAAAACACCCATTATCAGTTATTTTAGGATAATTAGCTTTTAATTTGTTTCAAAAAAATTCCAAGCAACTCAAGATAATCCTTTGCCTTCCAAAAGTTCCAAAATCCAAAGAATTTTCTTAAAGGATCAGGCACACCTCTTATGGAATTTCTGTAATCCGTCAAACTTTATAAAATTTTGGTATGTTGTAGACTGAACCTTTCTTATCAGATGTTCTCATGGACCTAACTCAAATTAATGACCAGATTTTAAAATACAGGGTGTTGAAAGTGATAATGTCCAAGAAGTATATCTCTTTAGACGGGATTTCCAACATATACGCAATGTTACTATTACATATTTACCATTTATTTATTATTTTTAATCTGTACCTTTAAAACATTATCTATAGGGTGTTAAGTGATAATGTTCAAGACGCATCTTCAGACGAGTTTTCCAATCATATACGCAATGTAACTATTACATATAGAGTATTTATTAGTTTTTTAATGATTCTTGACTTACTAAGTATTTAATACAGGGTTACAGGGTCTTTCGGCAAATATCATCTTTTAAATATGTACTATTGTATTATGTTATTGCATCCTACTATTAACAGAGCGCTTTCAGTTTTAAAAAAAGCGAAAAGGGACTAATTGTAAAGAAAAAGGGACTTTAAGAGACTTTTTTTTAAAGAAAATCCTCTACCACCTTGTAGATAATGTTTTTTAGGTACAGATTAAAAATAATAAATAAATCGTAAATATATGTAATACTAACATTGCGTATATGTTTGGAAAACCCATCTAAAGAGCTATTATGCTTCTTGGACATTATCACTTTCAACACCCTGTATTTGAAAAATTGGTCATTAATTTGAGTTGGGCCCATGAGAGCCTTTGATAAGAAAGGTTCAGTCTACAACATACCAAAATGTCATGAAGTTTGACGGATTACAGAAATCCCATAAGAGGTGTGCCTGACAATAGAAATTATATTAATATAGAGAGATCATTGGTGCCTGATCCTTTAAATCAAAAATAAAAACTAACCCCAATTTTGAAAACGTCAAATCACCGCAAAGTGTTAAGCCTAAATCATTTATTGTTGTAATCTGCTTATGTGCTGGGTGGAAAAATATGCCACTTTAGTAAAATCAGTATGTAGGTACGTGGGCACAATAGATCCATATGTGGTCGCAGTGCACGGAGGTCCAGTAGGGCCTGCCACCACTTTCGAATACAAAACAATACCCTTCATTGTGTTCCAGCATAATGCCTGCAAATTATTCAACACTATTCCAAAAACTAGCGTTATGAAGACAAAGTGTTTCTTGCTTGGCGAAAATTTTGGTCTGCATGAATCACTCTCGATTTATGCATTAACAATGTTTTGAATTAGGCAATATCATTCATGCGAAGCTTGTTCAGTTTTGCAAACTAGGTAAATGGTTTTTAAAACAGCAAATAAAAATGAATGAAAAAATAAACGAAATCTAAAAACACTTCTATAATAAATATTTTTATATCAAACAAACCGTTCCAAATCAAACAATTCTGAATGAAAACATTGTTTAATATTACCGTGTTGAAAAACAGCCAGGCATTTTATTTGTGTTCGGTTTTGTGGTCCGAAAATTACGCATATTTAAATATTTGCTGAATTATCGGATCATTTATGGAATATGACCCATCGAAAGTATAATGGTAAGCGGTGTTAGTCATAATATTTTAAAGACAAACCATGATATTCCCATGGAGATTTCGTCGCTGAATCTGAACGTGATGTCAAAAAAGGAGATTTTGTAGATGATCTTTTCGATGTTTACGATTTTTAGCAAATTTATTCCACTGATCAAGGAGAAGGATCCCGAATTCTAAAATTTTCCGGATTTAAAAATGAATAAGAAACACCACCGTTTTTTTTTAAATTTTAAAATCAAAAACTGGCAAATTGGCTATTTTAATAACAACTTACATCAGGGCAGCAGTATATAACTTATTTGATAGTTATTTAAAGTACATTTTTGAATAAGATATCGTCAATGAAAAAAAACAAATACAAAAAAAATTGATGATTTTTGTTTTTAATTTATTTTTTGCAAAAATGACATTATATTATGATAGCTTATTCGAAAGGTGTTTTAAAGACCTTTTAAAGAAGTTTTATATTACTACCGTGGTGTAAGCAGTTTTAAAGTTATCGGAATTTTGAACCAAATGGTCGGTTTTTTGAAATTTTGTGATTCTTTATCTCCTTAACAGGTAGAATGAATATACTAAAAATCATTAAAATCATCAGAAATATGATTGATCCGCATTCGGATTCAGCATGGAGAAATACATAGGAGTATCATGATCTGTCTTACGGATCTTAACTTTGTTTCTTGGGAGATTGTGTCCTAGTGACATGGTAGTGTTAACCCCAAGTTTATAAACTTTTTTCTTATTTTGAACACCTGTATTACTCATTAACACTCATATTGCGTAATAAGCAAGGTTTAGGACTAAACTTCTATATACCTTCAGGTTTCGGTGCATTGGGATCCTTCGGGTTAGCTGCCAGTTCTAATTCTATGTCGTCATCTTCGTAAAATTCCGGTAACGGTCGTCGTTTAGGCCTTTTTAGCGTGTTTAGAAGTTGCTGAATTTTCGCTGACACTTTCCATCTGCCTGTGCCTATAAGAAAGTGCAAATATTATACCGCGTGAACAAGTCCACATCTAGGGGCTTAATTTCCATAAGAGGATAAAAAACAAATAGATTATAGCATGTATTAATAAGAGACCGTAATACGCCCAATTCACGTCGAAAGCGTTCCAGCGTTGCCAAAGGTAACTTTGATACACAACTATCGGCGCAAATTGTTGCAGTCGTCAAGGGGTAGACAACCTGAAACATTTGTTTAGGGCAAGATTTATTACATGACTTGAATTTTAGTGCACTATACAAAAGGTATACTAATAAAAACGTTAAAATGTAATTTTTTAGTTTTATTAAATGTGAGTTTAAGGTCCTAAAACAACGAAATCGGGGAATAAAATAAATTGTTTGTTTGAATACACGATAAATCAAGAACACCTCAAACGGTTTTAACCCAATAAAATACAAGCAGTCTTTTGTTGGCATTAGATTTTGGTACAAAAGATAGGGTTAAAACCAATTTTACCTTAAAACTATCCATTATGCAAAATTTTACTTGTATTGAGTTTTTGTTTAAAAATATTTTTTTATATTTAAAACATTTTTGCCTGCGGAAAGAGAAAATTCCTAAGATGTCTGTTTAACGTGAAAAGATTTTTGCTACCTGCGGCGTATTTTTCCGGTTTTAAACTTTTTTCTGTAGGTTTTCAGTTATCAAAAAAAATTGCTTTTTATCTATTTTCGCCTGAAAGCATTTGAAGTATTATTCCTCCAATATTTTCTAAAAATTTTGTCTCCGATACATTTACTCAAGAAATGCTTCTTTTTTTCAAATTTTCATTTATGGTGTAAGAGAGACTACGACTACTATGTCGGTTTAGAACGTTGTCCGATGCCTATTCTCCACCTCCTTCGATCCTGACAATCATCCTCTGTCAGATTTTTTTGACTCGTTGATCTTTGGATTGACTGTTGCCATTCTAGTTTAGGACGCCCCCTTTTTCTGCGCCCTATTGGTTGCCATTCTAGGGCCTGCTTTGGTAATCTTTCGTTGTTCTTCCGTTGTACATGGCCGTACCATATCAGTTGCCTTCTAGTGATGTCATCCGTTATGCTTCCCTCGATTCCCATTCTTTCCTTTATGATCTCATTTCTTATGTGATCTATTCTAGATATTCTCATTGATCATCTTATTGCATCCATTTCGACACTTTCCATTTTTGTTTTGTATTTTTCTGTTACGCGACAAGTCTCTATTCCATACAACAGCGTGCTTTTGACCATTGTTTCATATATGTTAAAGTTTCCATTTTTTTTATCTCTCTGCTCCATAAAATAATAAAATCTCGTCTCCTGCAGCAGTCCCTTGTAGTGTTCTGTCCATTATTCTGGTTTGATTATCTGGATGTTTACTTTTTCTTTTGTTGGGTTTTTTACTGTAGAAATGAATTTCCATACTTCAGAACTCTGCCTACCTCCTACGTGTGTATTTATGTCGTGGCACTTGCGCTCGAACATTTCATTTTTTAGCTCACACTACTACTATACTATAGTAGTGTGAGCTATAGTGATCCTAATTTTTTCGAGAAAAAAAAAGTTGCTCCGATTTCAAAAATTTTTATATATCTTTGCGTTTCAGATGATTTTGAAACTTTTTTGTTGCGCCATCTGTCTGTCTGTCTGTCTGTCTGTAACGACCAACGCGCATAACTCAAAAACCGCTTGCCCGATTTTAATGAAATTAGGTACCTACGCTGGGTTTTGGGTCGAGATGGTCCCATTTAAAAATGAACAAAATCTACCAAACACAAGCCAAATAAAAGGGTGGGGGTATATTTCAAAAATTATAGTTTATGTAAAAATATGGCGTGTGTAATATCAAACGAAAGCTAATTGCGTCTGGAGTTAAATAAAAGACATTTTACTTTAAAAAAAGGGTGGGGGTAAATTTAAAAAATTAGTGTTTATGTGGAAATATGGCGTGTGTCATATCAAACGAAAGGTAATTGAGTCTGGAGTTAAACAAAATACATTTTAGTTTAAAAAAAAGGTGGGGGTAGATTTGAAAAATTAAAGTTTAAGTCAAAACATGGCTTGTGTGGTATCAAATGAAAGGTAATTGAGTCTGGAGTTCAATAAAATATATTTTAGTTTTTAGTTATATTAGCTCACACGTACACTATAACTATAGTACCTAGTGTGAGCTTAGGTGCCCATAGATTGGCAGAGTATTTCTGTGCTTATCAAATTTCTTCGCTGTCTTCTGGTTTCCCTGTAGATTTCTAGATTTCTCTTTGCTCCTTAGTACTGAGTCATTTCAAGTATGTACGTTTTTTCTCTTTGACCATTTCCTGTATTTTGTCCGTCCACCACATCTTCCTGTTATTTCTATTATCTTGGTACCCAACAGCTTCGTTGCTTGCTTCCTTCAAGCCTTTTATTATGTTTGTATATATCTCTTCAAATGAGTGATTTGTGATTTATTTTTCATCTAATCGGTTCTGATACAATCTTTGAGTACTTTCGATTTCTATACTTCTAAAGTTGTATTTTTGATTGTCTTCGATGCTTTCTAGGTTTTCATTTTCTCTAATACTTTCGTCCTTATTTGTTTTTCTTAAAGGGAATAATATTTTTGCTTTTACCAGATGGTGGTCAGATTCACAGGTAACACCACGAAGTGCTCGCACATCATACCACTTTAATTGCGAGTGTTGTCCACCTATAACATAATCAATGATTGATTTAAGATTTCTTGTTGGCTGAATCCAGGTATATCGATGAATATCCTTATGTTTAAAAAAACCATTATTTATTTTTAGGTTGTGGGTTTCACACAATTGCATCAGTCTTAAGCCATTATCATTTGTTACTTCCTCTCCAAATGGTCCCATCACTTTGCTCTGGGTTTGCCAACCAGTTCGGCTATTAAAATCGCCAAGCATAATTATTTCTCTGGTATTACCGATTTTTGTATTTTTGTGATAGTCTCATCAAGTTGATCAAAGAACTTATGTTTTGTAGCTACTCTTTCGTCATCTGATGGTGCTTAGACTGCTATTATTCTTATATTAGTCTGTAATTTTATTCTTTACTAAGAGAGAGACTACAACTCATAATTTTGATATTTGTCTAAGAAAAGGACTCAATCAGGTTTTTGACAGTTATCAGCTGTTTACCATAACAAATAGCATAGACAACGAAAAATACTCTGCCAATATATGGGCCCCTAAGCTCACACTAGGTACTATAGTTATAGTGTGCGTGTGAAAAAAAAAACTGAAATATATTTTATTCAACTCCAGACTAAATTACCTTTTGTTTGATACCACACAAGCCATGTTTTGACTTAAACTCAAATTTTTGAAATCTACCCCCACCCTTACAAAAAAAACAAAAACTAAAATGTATTTTGTTAAAGTCCGGACTCAATTACCTTTCGTTTGATATCACACACGCCATATTTTCACTTAAACTCTAATTTTTAAAATATACCCCCACCCTTTTTTTTTAAATAAATTAAAATGTATTTTGTTTAACTGCAGACTCAATTACCTTTCGTTTAATATCACACACGCCATATTTTCACATAAACTCTAATTTTTGAAATCTACCCCCACCCTTTTATTTGGTTTGTGTTCGGTGGATTTTGTTCATTTTTAAATGGGACCATCTCGACCCAAGACCCAGCCTAGGTACCAAATTTCATTAAAATCGGCCAAGCGGTTTTTGAGTTATGCGCGTTGGTCGTTACAGACAGACATACAGACACACAGACAGACAGACAGACAGACAGACATACAGACAGACAGACAGACAGACAGACAGACAGACAGACAGACATACAGACAGACAGACAGACAGACAGACAGACAGACAGACAGACGGCGCAACAAAAAAGTTTCAAAATCATCTGAAACGCAAAGATATATAAAAAATTTTGAAATCGGAGCAACTTTTTTTTTCTCGAAAAAATTAGGATCACCATAGCTCACACTACTATAGTATAGTATATGTGTGAACTAAAAGTTGTCAAAAGTTGTCTCAAAAATAATGATATAGGGTTTACCCCTAGATAACGGTAGTATTTACTAAAGGGTGCTAAAGTACCAAGTTATAGACCGGTTCGGTTCGGTACATTTTAGATGAAGGTTAAACTAATTTTTTTGCGTTATTGCAATAGATTTTAAAATTTATAATATAGGTCATCTTTTTTTGTTGTTAAAATGACATTAAATCGAGACAAACCTTACAAATAAGGTAAGAAAATAAAGTATATTGGTTTAAAAATTGCAGATTGTATTTAAATCTCCAAGCGTAACTAGGAAATATTACCTCTTAAGTCTATGTAAAGCATTTGACAGCTGTCCGTTTTATTTTATATGTAAATTGATTACTGCTGTAGTTTTACAAACTATAAATCACAGCTTAGGGGTAGTACTAAAATTTAAGACAATTATCAAAAATTACATATTGTTATCAAAATTCTATTTTGTTTCCTTTAAGTTAATTTGAATCTTTAGCCCAAATCTTTATAGGGTTTTGACCTGTTAGTATTAAAACATATACTTAAAGCGGTCGGGACCAAGTCTATCGACCTTAAGTCTTAAGATCCTAGTATAAATACATGTATAAAAGTTTTTAACGTACCTGTATTTAAGGTTTCATCTGACGCCGATGAGGTGAACCTGTTAACTCTATCCGCCCCTCTTCTGTTGCCGCCTTGTGCCGTGTTGTTTGTCACGTCTGGAGGTTGAGAATCTGTAAAAAAATTAATGAAGAATTTCCCAAAAAACCTGTTTTTCTTTTGAATTAATTCCATTATGCAAGGTGTTTGTAAATTTTATGTAAATTTATACAAATAGTATGGGCGCATCCAGGCATGAGAGGGGACCTAACTAATTTAGTAAATGGTATTCAGAAGACGCAGTATTAGATAAACAAGTGGTTAGAAGGGACGTGATGCTGCCGGATTTTACAAATATGGTTAATGTGTCTTATTAGCCATCATGTTACGTCTTATTTGCCAAAATCGCATTAAAAAAAAATTAAAAATTTCAAGTGCCTTTTACCTTTTAGTGATTGTTTTCAAATTAAAATAAGTCCATACAATGCGGAACGCCAGGCACCAGGTACTGAATTGAATTGATTACTTTTAAACAAACGAATTATTCACGTAAATATTATAGATAAATTTTAATAGCCGGACATCTACGAATTGTAACTGATTTTGTAAACGGTATTCAGAAGACGCAGTATGGTAATAGCCTGATGATCTGGAACAAGTAGTTAGAAGTGACGTGGTGTTGCCAGATTTAAAAAAAAAACATATGTTTTAATGACTACTGGGCCTTACTAGACGCCGGGCCTTATTAGACGCCGTACCTTATTAGACGCCGTACCTTATTAGACGCCGTACCTTATTAGCCACCGGTCCTTATTAGACACTGGTCCTGATTAAACGCCGGGCCGTATTAGACGCCGGGCCGTATTAGACGCCGGGCCGTATTAGACGCCGGGCCGTATTAGACGCCGGGCCGTATTAGACGCCGGGCCGTATTAGACGCCGCTATGAGGAGCTACACTTACATGGCCTAAAATTCTGCAAAACTTCCGTGATGTCGGTCATCTCCTGCGGCTTGATCCGTTGTTCGCCCCAATTGTTGGGGGGCGGCAGTCGAGGTCGATGATGAAGTGGGGGCGGCGAACCCGTACTCGACGTGTCGCTCAGGGGCGGCGGAGGGGGGAACATTTGCGGCGTCCCCCCCGACGCCCTTTCGCCGCCCCTCATGATTCGTTCCCGTTCGGGGGTGCCGCCTAAGAGGTCTGCTTCGTTCGCGAGGCTGTCGTCATCTGAAGAGGATTCTGAAAACAAAACAACATTTACTGAATCTTTGAGGACTCTACAGAAATCCATATGTTTTGAAGAAAACCACACATTTTTAGTTAACTGCCGCACGGCGAAAGGAAGGGTAATGTTTTTCGCTTAGGATATGTTTGTATACTGTAACAAATGCAGTTTTTCCAGAATCTAGGGGCACGGCAGTGTCCCGCCAAATTCGCGCGAAAACTGCTGTACCATCTTTTCTTGAAACATTTCAGTCCATATTTGACATATCTAAAACTCTACTTTGGAATGAGCTACGAAACTCAAACTGTACACAGTCCAGTGGCGTATGTCGAAAAATGTTTCGGGGTGGGCCCGAGACAGTTTGGGGGGGGGGCCCGAGACCTCATGAGGCTGTATTTTATGCTATTTTATGTTTGTATTCATGAAATATGTAAAAAATATCCAAAAAAATCTTAGCTTCGGGGGGGGGGGCGGGCTCCCCCAGGCCCCTTCCGTATATACGCCACTGGCACAGTCGTAGATCTTTATAGAGTTAAAAATAAAATTTCAAAAAACGTCGAATTTGCCACTCACTCACTCACTCATGTATAGAATATCAAAATTCTACTGTACTTTCAGACATGCTACAAATCTGAAAATTGGCACAGTGATAGAAATTGTGACCAAACGTCAAAATTCTAATTAACTCCCATCCCATATACATGTAAAGTTATGTAAAAGTAATATTGCCCACTTCCAGAAGCGCTAGAGAGCTGAGCTTTCGCAGACTGATAGGAGGAAATATGACAAAACTAAAGGAAAAAATTTGAAAACCCAAAATTTTTACTTACTTTCTTTCCCTATAGATGAAAAGTTATGTAAAAGTAACATTGCCCACTTCCAGAAAAGCTAGAGAGCTGAGCTTTGGAAGGCTTTTAGGAACTATGATAAAACTATAGAAGAAAATTAAAAACGTAGGTCACGGACTATTTTGTTTTCTTTTATTTGCATTCGATCTTTTCATTGATCGATATTGTATAGCAGTTTTTCGCCTGCTTTTGTTTCTCTCGTATCTCGGTGGATGGCGCTTCTTGCGATAGTTTTCTCACTATTTACATTTGATTAGAGACAAAACCGTCTAATTAACTTCGCAAGATTTGTCACATTGACCAGCAGTGTTCTGAGGAGTTCCATAAGGACGAAACAGTTAACTGTCAACACTTATTAGGTGTCCATTAGATCTTGGACCCCCGTGAGGTTAAGCTTTCAGGCTACCCATGGAATAATATGAGAGAAACAAAAACTCATTATTTTTGCCCGATTAGCCACGAAACTTGTTTGATTTTTTATTTTATTTTAAGAATTTAAAATTGGAACCGATCTACTATTGTGGAATGCGTAATAATCTAAAAACGAGACTATGGTGCAAAAATTAATTAATCAAATAGTCATCCTTGAAATAACAAAAGCGTTTAATTTGAATTTTTTTTAATTACACGGGTCGTAGGTGTTGCCCAATCTGTCTCGAAGATTAGATTGGTGTGGCAATTCTTGTTCTTATTTTCTCTTCTTTCCTTTTTTGGCACTGAGTTACTCAGCAGTTTATTTTCATATAGATACTTAAAGCTCTCATTATTAAACTGTTTATTGTTTTGCTGTTTCTATTTTGCTTTTATATGTGAGGAAAAATGATACAATGGGTACATTGTACTACAGGCTATCCCAAATTCGATGTTTTTGGGAGTTTTAAATGTTTGGGAGAGCAAAAACTTACTCCCCACTTGGGAGGCTCGATTTTAATGAGAAGCTTACGAAAAACTGCATTTTGATATAGCAAACTGTTTTTAAGTCTACTTATAAGTAGGGGGGCTATAACTTTTTTATTTACAAAAATTTCGTAAACTGTAAATTGCTTTTTTTATAGACTGTCAAATTGAATTTAATCTGTCACTTTAAGTTTGTGAGATATTACATAAAATAGTTATTAATATGCAAAGAAGAAAGATGGAAAACGTGCTGTGTGTGGATCGATAAAAATCAAAACGAATTTTATACTTCACACAAAGGTATGTGTGCCTAACTTGCGAGTGTCAGAAAGAGAGGGAAGAGTTGATTTTGGTTGTTTTCCTACTTACACAAGGTTGCATCTCTAGACGTACGTTTCTGTGTGTTTCACGTCATCAGTAGAGAACAGCAAACCCAGGTAAGCCAATTTTAACCAAAATCAACTCCTATATATGAATTACTCGCGGCAGTGCAATGCGAGTGAATTACAAGTTGTTGCGCCATCTAGCGGACTGGCTCGAGCACTCGAAAGTTTAAACACATTGGCATCGTCTTGTCTGAGACGCCGAAGCGCCATCTATGACAAGTTTCGTCCATTAATGTGGTATTAAAACCACGTAATCACGTAGCAACTAAAAGGCCGTACTGCCCGAAGCATATGCAAAGAAGAAAGATGGAAAACGTGCTGTGTGTGGATCGATAAAAATCAAAACGAATTTTATACTTCACACAAAGGTATGTGTGCCTAACTTGCGAGTGTCAGAAAGAGAGGGAAGAGTTGATTTTGGTTGTTTTCCTACTTACACAAGGTTGCATCTCTAGACGTACGTTTCTGTGTGTTTCACGTCATCAGTAGAGAACAGCAAACCCAGGTAAGCCAATTTTAACCAAAATCAACTCCTATATATGAATTACTCGCGGCAGTGCAATGCGAGTGAATTACAAGTTGTTGCGCCATCTAGCGGACTGGCTCGAGCACTCGAAAGTTTAAACACATTGGCATCGTCTTGTCTGAGACGCCGAAGCGCCATCTATGACAAGTTTCGTCCATTAATGTGGTATTAAAACCACGTAATCACGTAGCAACTAAAAGGCCGTACTGCCCGAAGCATATGCAAAGAAGAAAGATGGAAAACGTGCTGTGTGTGGATCGATAAAAATCAAAACGAATTTTATACTTCACACAAAGGTATGTGTGCCTAACTTGCGAGTGTCAGAAAGAGAGGGAAGAGTTGATTTTGGTTGTTTTCCTACTTACACAAGGTTGCATCTCTAGACGTACGTTTCTGTGTGTTTCACGTCATCAGTAGAGAACAGCAAACCCAGGTAAGCCAATTTTAACCAAAATCAACTCCTATATATGAATTACTCGCGGCAGTGCAATGCGAGTGAATTACAAGTTGTTGCGCCATCTAGCGGACTGGCTCGAGCACTCGAAAGTTTAAACACATTGGCATCGTCTTGTCTGAGACGCCGAAGCGCCATCTATGACAAGTTTCGTCCATTAATGTGGTATTAAAACCACGTAATCACGTAGCAACTAAAAGGCCGTACTGCCCGAAGCATATGCAAAGAAGAAAGATGGAAAACGTGCTGTGTGTGGATCGATAAAAATCAAAACGAATTTTATACTTCACACAAAGGTATGTGTGCCTAACTTGCGAGTGTCAGAAAGAGAGGGAAGAGTTGATTTTGGTTGTTTTCCTACTTACACAAGGTTGCATCTCTAGACGTACGTTTCTGTGTGTTTCACGTCATCAGTAGAGAACAGCAAACCCAGGTAAGCCAATTTTAACCAAAATCAACTCCTATATATGAATTACTCGCGGCAGTGCAATGCGAGTGAATTACAAGTTGTTGCGCCATCTAGCGGACTGGCTCGAGCACTCGAAAGTTTAAACACATTGGCATCGTCTTGTCTGAGACGCCGAAGCGCCATCTATGACAAGTTTCGTCCATTAATGTGGTATTAAAACCACGTAATCACGTAGCAACTAAAAGGCCGTACTGCCCGAAGCATATGCAAAGAAGAAAGATGGAAAACGTGCTGTGTGTGGATCGATAAAAATCAAAACGAATTTTATACTTCACACAAAGGTATGTGTGCCTAACTTGCGAGTGTCAGAAAGAGAGGGAAGAGTTGATTTTGGTTGTTTTCCTACTTACACAAGGTTGCATCTCTAGACGTACGTTTCTGTGTGTTTCACGTCATCAGTAGAGAACAGCAAACCCAGGTAAGCCAATTTTAACCAAAATCAACTCCTATATATGAATTACTCGCGGCAGTGCAATGCGAGTGAATTACAAGTTGTTGCGCCATCTAGCGGACTGGCTCGAGCACTCGAAAGTTTAAACACATTGGCATCGTCTTGTCTGAGACGCCGAAGCGCCATCTATGACAAGTTTCGTCCATTAATGTGGTATTAAAACCACGTAATCACGTAGCAACTAAAAGGCCGTACTGCCCGAAGCATATGCAAAGAAGAAAGATGGAAAACGTGCTGTGTGTGGATCGATAAAAATCAAAACGAATTTTATACTTCACACAAAGGTATGTGTGCCTAACTTGCGAGTGTCAGAAAGAGAGGGAAGAGTTGATTTTGGTTGTTTTCCTACTTACACAAGGTTGCATCTCTAGACGTACGTTTCTGTGTGTTTCACGTCATCAGTAGAGAACAGCAAACCCAGGTAAGCCAATTTTAACCAAAATCAACTCCTATATATGAATTACTCGCGGCAGTGCAATGCGAGTGAATTACAAGTTGTTGCGCCATCTAGCGGACTGGCTCGAGCACTCGAAAGTTTAAACACATTGGCATCGTCTTGTCTGAGACGCCGAAGCGCCATCTATGACAAGTTTCGTCCATTAATGTGGTATTAAAACCACGTAATCACGTAGCAACTAAAAGGCCGTACTGCCCGAAGCATATGCAAAGAAGAAAGATGGAAAACGTGCTGTGTGTGGATCGATAAAAATCAAAACGAATTTTATACTTCACACAAAGGTATGTGTGCCTAACTTGCGAGTGTCAGAAAGAGAGGGAAGAGTTGATTTTGGTTGTTTTCCTACTTACACAAGGTTGCATCTCTAGACGTACGTTTCTGTGTGTTTCACGTCATCAGTAGAGAACAGCAAACCCAGGTAAGTCAATTTTAACCAAAATCAACTCCTATATATGAATTACTCGCGGCAGTGCAATGCGAGTGAATTACAAGTTGTTGCGCCATCTAGCGGACTGGCTCGAGCACTCGAAAGTTTAAACACATTGGCATCGTCTTGTCTGAGACGCCGAAGCGCCATCTATGACAAGTTTCGTCCATTAATGTGGTATTAAAACCACGTAATCACGTAGCAACTAAAAGGCCGTACTGCCCGAAGCATATGCAAAGAAGAAAGATGGAAAACGTGCTGTGTGTGGATCGATAAAAATCAAAACGAATTTTATACTTCACACAAAGGTATGTGTGCCTAACTTGCGAGTGTCAGAAAGAGAGGGAAGAGTTGATTTTGGTTGTTTTCCTACTTACACAAGGTTGCATCTCTAGACGTACGTTTCTGTGTGTTTCACGGCATCAGTAGAGAACAGCAAACCCAGGTAAGCCAATTTTAACCAAAATCAACTCCTATATATGAATTACTCGCGGCAGTGCAATGCGAGTGAATTACAAGTTGTTGCGCCATCTAGCGGACTGGCTCGAGCACTCGAAAGTTTAAACACATTGGCATCGTCTTGTCTGAGACGCCGAAGCGCCATCTATGACAAGTTTCGTCCATTAATGTGGTATTAAAACCACGTAATCACGTAGCAACTAAAAGGCCGTACTGCCCGAAGCATATGCAAAGAAGAAAGATGGAAAACGTGCTGTGTGTGGATCGATAAAAATCAAAACGAATTTTATACTTCACACAAAGGTATGTGTGCCTAACTTGCGAGTGTCAGAAAGAGAGGGAAGAGTTGATTTTGGTTGTTTTCCTACTTACACAAGGTTGCATCTCTAGACGTACGTTTCTGTGTGTTTCACGTCATCAGTAGAGAACAGCAAACCCAGGTAAGCCAATTTTAACCAAAATCAACTCCTATATATGAATTACTCGCGGCAGTGCAATGCGAGTGAATTACAAGTTGTTGCGCCATCTAGCGGACTGGCTCGAGCACTCGAAAGTTTAAACACATTGGCATCGTCTTGTCTGAGACGCCGAAGCGCCATCTATGACAAGTTTCGTCCATTAATGTGGTATTAAAACCACGTAATCACGTAGCAACTAAAAGGCCGTACTGCCCGAAGCATATGCAAAGAAGAAAGATGGAAAACGTGCTGTGTGTGGATCGATAAAAATCAAAACGAATTTTATACTTCACACAAAGGTATGTGTGCCTAACTTGCGAGTGTCAGAAAGAGAGGGAAGAGTTGATTTTGGTTGTTTTCCTACTTACACAAGGTTGCATCTCTAGACGTACGTTTCTGTGTGTTTCACGTCATCAGTAGAGAACAGCAAACCCAGGTAAGCCAATTTTAACCGAGTGCTCGAGCCAGTCCGCTAGATGGCGCAACAACTTGTAATTCACTCGCATTGCACTGCCGCGAGTAATTCATATATAGGAGTTGATTTTGGTTAAAATTGGCTTACCTGGGTTTGCTGTTCTCTACTGATGACGTGAAACACACAGAAACGTACGTCTAGAGATGCAACCTTGTGTAAGTAGGAAAACAACCAAAATCAACTCTTCCCTCTCTTTCTGACACTCGCAAGTTAGGCACACATACCTTTGTGTGAAGTATAAAATTCGTTTTGATTTTTATCGATCCACACACAGCACGTTTTCCATCTTTCTTCTTTGCATATGCTTCGGGCAGTACGGCCTTTTAGTTGCTACGTGATTACGTGGTTTTAATACCACATTAATGGACGAAACTTGTCATAGATGGCGCTTCGGCGTCTCAGACAAGACGATGCCAATGTGTTTAAACTTTCGAGTGCTCGAGCCAGTCCGCTAGATGGCGCAACAACTTGTAATTCACTCGCATTGCACTGCCGCGAGTAATTCATATATAGGAGTTGATTTTGGTTAAAATTGGCTTACCTGGGTTTGCTGTTCTCTACTGATGACGTGAAACACACAGAAACGTACGTCTAGAGATGCAACCTTGTGTAAGTAGGAAAACAACCAAAATCAACTCTTCCCTCTCTTTCTGACACTCGCAAGTTAGGCACACATACCTTTGTGTGAAGTATAAAATTCGTTTTGATTTTTATCGATCCACACACAGCACGTTTTCCATCTTTCTTCTTTGCATATGCTTCGGGCAGTACGGCCTTTTAGTTGCTACGTGATTACGTGGTTTTAATACCACATTAATGGACGAAACTTGTCATAGATGGCGCTTCGGCGTCTCAGACAAGACGATGCCAATGTGTTTAAACTTTCGAGTGCTCGAGCCAGTCCGCTAGATGGCGCAACAACTTGTAATTCACTCGCATTGCACTGCCGCGAGTAATTCATATATAGGAGTTGATTTTGGTTAAAATTGGCTTACCTGGGTTTGCTGTTCTCTACTGATGACGTGAAACACACAGAAACGTACGTCTAGAGATGCAACCTTGTGTAAGTAGGAAAACAACCAAAATCAACTCTTCCCTCTCTTTCTGACACTCGCAAGTTAGGCACACATACCTTTGTGTGAAGTATAAAATTCGTTTTGATTTTTATCGATCCACACACAGCACGTTTTCCATCTTTCTTCTTTGCATATGCTTCGGGCAGTACGGCCTTTTAGTTGCTACGTGATTACGTGGTTTTAATACCACATTAATGGACGAAACTTGTCATAGATGGCGCTTCGGCGTCTCAGACAAGACGATGCCAATGTGTTTAAACTTTCGAGTGCTCGAGCCAGTCCGCTAGATGGCGCAACAACTTGTAATTCACTCGCATTGCACTGCCGCGAGTAATTCATATATAGGAGTTGATTTTGGTTAAAATTGGCTTACCTGGGTTTGCTGTTCTCTACTGATGACGTGAAACACACAGAAACGTACGTCTAGAGATGCAACCTTGTGTAAGTAGGAAAACAACCAAAATCAACTCTTCCCTCTCTTTCTGACACTCGCAAGTTAGGCACACATACCTTTGTGTGAAGTATAAAATTCGTTTTGATTTTTATCGATCCACACACAGCACGTTTTCCATCTTTCTTCTTTGCATATGCTTCGGGCAGTACGGCCTTTTAGTTGCTACGTGATTACGTGGTTTTAATACCACATTAATGGACGAAACTTGTCATAGATGGCGCTTCGGCGTCTCAGACAAGACGATGCCAATGTGTTTAAACTTTCGAGTGCTCGAGCCAGTCCGCTAGATGGCGCAACAACTTGTAATTCACTCGCATTGCACTGCCGCGAGTAATTCATATATAGGAGTTGATTTTGGTTAAAATTGGCTTACCTGGGTTTGCTGTTCTCTACTGATGACGTGAAACACACAGAAACGTACGTCTAGAGATGCAACCTTGTGTAAGTAGGAAAACAACCAAAATCAACTCTTCCCTCTCTTTCTGACACTCGCAAGTTAGGCACACATACCTTTGTGTGAAGTATAAAATTCGTTTTGATTTTTATCGATCCACACACAGCACGTTTTCCATCTTTCTTCTTTGCATATGCTTCGGGCAGTACGGCCTTTTAGTTGCTACGTGATTACGTGGTTTTAATACCACATTAATGGACGAAACTTGTCATAGATGGCGCTTCGGCGTCTCAGACAAGACGATGCCAATGTGTTTAAACTTTCGAGTGCTCGAGCCAGTCCGCTAGATGGCGCAACAACTTGTAATTCACTCGCATTGCACTGCCGCGAGTAATTCATATATAGGAGTTGATTTTGGTTAAAATTGGCTTACCTGGGTTTGCTGTTCTCTACTGATGACGTGAAACACACAGAAACGTACGTCTAGAGATGCAACCTTGTGTAAGTAGGAAAACAACCAAAATCAACTCTTCCCTCTCTTTCTGACACTCGCAAGTTAGGCACACATACCTTTGTGTGAAGTATAAAATTCGTTTTGATTTTTATCGATCCACACACAGCACGTTTTCCATCTTTCTTCTTTGCATATGCTTCGGGCAGTACGGCCTTTTAGTTGCTACGTGATTACGTGGTTTTAATACCACATTAATGGACGAAACTTGTCATAGATGGCGCTTCGGCGTCTCAGACAAGACGATGCCAATGTGTTTAAACTTTCGAGTGCTCGAGCCAGTCCGCTAGATGGCGCAACAACTTGTAATTCACTCGCATTGCACTGCCGCGAGTAATTCATATATAGGAGTTGATTTTGGTTAAAATTGGCTTACCTGGGTTTGCTGTTCTCTACTGATGACGTGAAACACACAGAAACGTACGTCTAGAGATGCAACCTTGTGTAAGTAGGAAAACAACCAAAATCAACTCTTCCCTCTCTTTCTGACACTCGCAAGTTAGGCACACATACCTTTGTGTGAAGTATAAAATTCGTTTTGATTTTTTTCGATCCACACACAGCACGTTTTCCATCTTTCTTCTTTGCATATGCTTCGGGCAGTACGGCCTTTTAGTTGCTACGTGATTACGTGGTTTTAATACCACATTAATGGACGAAACTTGTCATAGATGGCGCTTCGGCGTCTCAGACAAGACGATGCCAATGTGTTTAAACTTTCGAGTGCTCGAGCCAGTCCGCTAGATGGCGCAACAACTTGTAATTCACTCGCATTGCACTGCCGCGAGTAATTCATATATAGAAGTTGATTTTGGTTAAAATTGGCTTACCTGGGTTTGCTGTTCTCTACTGATGACGTGAAACACACAGAAACGTACGTCTAGAGATGCAACCTTGTGTAAGTAGGAAAACAACCAAAATCAACTCTTCCCTCTCTTTCTGACACTCGCAAGTTAGGCACACATACCTTTGTGTGAAGTATAAAATTCGTTTTGATTTTTATCGATCCACACACAGCACGTTTTCCATCTTTCTTCTTTGCATATGCTTCGGGCAGTACGGCCTTTTAGTTGCTACGTGATTACGTGGTTTTAATACCACATTAATGGACGAAACTTGTCATAGATGGCGCTTCGGCGTCTCAGACAAGACGATGCCAATGTGTTTAAACTTTCGAGTGCTCGAGCCAGTCCGCTAGATGGCGCAACAACTTGTAATTCACTCGCATTGCACTGCCGCGAGTAATTCATATATAGGAGTTGATTTTGGTTAAAATTGGCTTACCTGGGTTTGCTGTTCTCTACTGATGACGTGAAACACACAGAAACGTACGTCTAGAGATGCAACCTTGTGTAAGTAGGAAAACAACCAAAATCAACTCTTCCCTCTCTTTCTGACACTCGCAAGTTAGGCACACATACCTTTGTGTGAAGTATAAAATTCGTTTTGATTTTTATCGATCCACACACAGCACGTTTTCCATCTTTCTTCTTTGCATATGCTTCGGGCAGTACGGCCTTTTAGTTGCTACGTGATTACGTGGTTTTAATACCACATTAATGGACGAAACTTGTCATAGATGGCGCTTCGGCGTCTCAGACAAGACGATGCCAATGTGTTTAAACTTTCGAGTGCTCGAGCCAGTCCGCTAGATGGCGCAACAACTTGTAATTCACTCGCATTGCACTGCCGCGAGTAATTCATATATAGGAGTTGATTTTGGTTAAAATTGGCTTACCTGGGTTTGCTGTTCTCTACTGATGACGTGAAACACACAGAAACGTACGTCTAGAGATGCAACCTTGTGTAAGTAGGAAAACAACCAAAATCAACTCTTCCCTCTCTTTCTGACACTCGCAAGTTAGGCACACATACCTTTGTGTGAAGTATAAAATTCGTTTTGAGAGTTATTAATAGTTATTTCTTTATGGAATGATCCCTTTATTTCTTAATATTCTTAGTATCTTGTTTATATTGGTTGTTTTTATTTTATATTTTTATTTGTTTACTCTGGGTTTAAAATATTTTTATATGATCAAATTAAGTAGTTAGGGGCCGAAGACGAAAATTTAGGGGTTTGTCTGCATTTTCGCGTCCCGTGACGAAATTTGGCACAGAGGTAGCAGACACCTAGAAATACCATTCTAGAAGTGGTGCTCCGATTGAACCCAGTGCAGGACCAAGATACAGGGGCGTACTTGAGGTGGGACAGGAAAAATTGATAAATTAAATATAAAACTAGTTACGCGTACAATTTTTGTTTCTTTACGCTTAAAGCTATGTAGCTTATAAATTGAAAAAAAAAATCTATAAAAATTAAAGGTTGGAATTAAGGATTTTTTTTGGGGGAGAGGGAGCAATAAATGGTTAAAATATTATTTCGTCTAAAGTGGTAGTCTGGGGTATCGATTTTTAGGTAATTTAGTATTCTAAACCAAAATAAATATTAATTGAGTCAATACGTCAAACTGTTCACATGTTATGTCAAAACTGACCCCTTGGTCTGTTTTTACGCCAGGGATTATTAAAAATCACGGAACTGTAATATGTTACAGTTCCGTGTTAAAAATACCCGACCAAGCCTAACTTAATAAAAATTGATAACTTAAGTAAAGTTAGAATCAAGTTTCTAGAATTTTTAATTTTTAACATAAGCAACATAACAACAATTCTTGGGCACCAAGGCATACACTTTTAGTAAAATTACATAATTGCATCCTGTTTCAGATTGTTTGTCAGACGTGATAATTAAATAGATATTTGAGAAGTAATGATAATGCACATTATGTAAAAAATATTTTTTATAAAATTAAAATTACCGTATTTTTCATTAATTTAGAATTATTAAATAAAACCCCCCCGTACCCTGACCCTGTATACGTCACACCAGGCCAGCAATACTTGTTTTAAAAAGAAAGAATCTGTTAATGCTCACAGTAAATTTTAGCAAGTTATCTTCCATAACAAACCGCCTGGAATTTTTTCTTTTACTCAAGACCCACACCATACATTCTTCAAAAAATAAATAATTATTTTTTATTTCTTGGAAGAAAATAAAGCAATATATTTTTTTATAGCTTAAAATAAAATTGTATATGTCCTTATAATCGGCGCCAAGTTTCATTGCTCTAGCTTTACATTTGAATTTTGTACAGAATTTTAATGAGATAGATGCAATTAAAAATAAAACACCCTTTATCTTTGCTCCGCACTGGGTCCGGGATGAGCACCACTTCGTAAAATAATACGATAGTGTTGTATTATAATCGTGCCAAGTTTCATTACGGTACGCAAAAATGCAGACAAAAGTGGCTTAGGCTCCGGACTAAAGGAATTTATCAAAAGTCAAGAAACAATTAAAAAATAAAAGTATAAAAAGCAATAAAAACATTATTATAATATAAATATTGAATTTGACATGCCATTTTAAAATATTTCATAAGTAAAAAAGTCATATACATATGAAGGTCCTTTCCCACACTGCAGTCTTTGCAAAAACGGCTGTAGCTTAAATATGGCTTGCTATATCAAGATGTGGTTTTCACCTATATAAGTTTTTTTGAAAATCGAGGCCCGCTCTCCTAGAAATACCTGAAAAACTTTAAAAAAACATGGAATTTAAGACACCCTGTATATGTTTGACATTCATATTCACCGGCCTTTTAATGGAAGAATATTTTAATAATATCAAATTATTTCAGAGAATAGTAAAGAAAAATAATTAAATAAACAAAACAGACAGAAAATGGTTTTTTCTATTTTTCGTGGAATAACATCAAATAGATTTGAATCATTGATTTTTAAAACATAAAACTAGGTAGTGAAAAAATTTAAATTTTCTACACGCTTGCTTTGAACTTTCCCTTGACAAAACTTTCATTGATAAAAAATTGCGCTTATTTTGTGTGTCTGGTTGTCTACGTAGCCTTAGGCGACCGACCGTTTAACATACTTGTGTGCAGGTATTGATCATGTATTGATCTTCAATGTATTTAATTCGAACGTGTACTCTTCATATTTATTTGCGATATGGAGTCCGACTAGGACACACGAATCATTAACTCTCGATGTATCTATTTAGCCTTCTCTGATCCATCTTTGAACATAGGCCTCCCCCAATATCTTCCACTCTTCCCTGTCTGTCGCCGTGTTCATCCATCTAGTTCCCGCATGTTTATTCAAATCGTCCGCCCAGATCATTTTGGGTCCTCCCGCACTTCTGTAATTTTCCCAAGGTCTCCAGTTTACAATACATTTGTTCCATCGATCGTCTTTCTTTCTGCTATTATCACCGGCAAATTTCCATTTTAATTTAGCTACTTCACCTCTGACATCCCTTAATTTTATTTTATTTCTTATCCATTCATTCCTTTTTCTATCTGTTAGCTTTTCATGTAACATTTGTCTTTCCATTGATCTTTGGGATTTTGTTACCTTATCCATGTTTGATTTTGTAAGTGACCAGGTGACTACAGGAATGATAAATTCGTTATACACTTTCGTTTGGAGGTACTGAGGATATTTTTTAATATGTAGCGATATTTACCGAATGATGCTGCCCAGGTCAATCTTACTCGTCTCTTGATTTCAGCTGATTGATTTTCTTTTTATAGTTCAATAATTTGTCCCAGATATATATATATATATATATATATATATATATATATACAGTCGAACCTCTCTAACTCGAACCTCTATAACTCGAACCTCTCTATAACTCGAACCTTTTAAGTGGTCCCTGCACATTTTTCAATTTTTATATGTATTTTAACCTCTAACTCGAATTTCTATAACTCGAACCGTATTCCCAGTCCCGCCAACGTCAAGATCTCTCTAAGACGAACCTTTGAAATCAATTTAAGCTGAAATCCCTCTATCACAATTATGAACACAAATTATTAGTGAACAGCAGGTTGCTTTAAATGTACAAGAGTCTATTAATCGATGCTTGGACATTTTTTAAGTGAATGATAAGGTGACTTTTGAATAATTTTTAAATATAGACTAGGATTTAGTAACAAGCAAAACTCTTACAGAAGATAAGATCTTGGAAAGTGTTGGCAACACAGAGGATAATTTTGAGGAAAACTCTAACGATGAAGATGAGAGTGAAGAAACTCCTTGCAAAAACCTTGCGCAACGCTGAAGTTTAAAAGCAATTGAAACCATATAGCTCGCTTTATTAATGGATGAGGCCACAACAAATAATGACTTCTTATTCTTGAAATACGAAAAAAAATTTAATCTAACTGCACAAAAAAACTGTCAAAAATTAATACTTAAGTAATTATTTTTTAAGTTTATATGTATGTATACATTTATTATTAAGTTAGTCTTCAACTGTTTTCATGCAATAAAAATATTTATTGGAATATATGATTTTTTTTATTTTACTCGAACTCTCCATAACTCGAACTGTTTTGGTTGTCCCTTTAAGTTCGAGTTATAGAGGTTCGACTGTATATGTATAGATATATTCCTCTACTTGTTATATTTCTTTTTTTTTTGGTTTATTCTGATCGTGATATATTCATATGTGTTTATTATGATTTTAGTTTTAGTGTAGTTCATACTCAAGTCTATATTTTTAGCTGCTGTATCCAGTTCTTCCATAATTTTTATTAGTTCTCCTTTTTTATCTGTTATTAAGGCGATATCGGCAGCATATCGTAGGAGGTTAAAGTATTGTCTTACTTTGATGCCTATTTCTTCCCAATCTAAGTTTTTAAAAAGATCTTCTATCACACCCCTAACACCTCTTCTTATGCGGATTGGCTTGGTCACTTCGTGGATTTTGATTGATGTAGTTGCTTCGCTATATATATTGGCTATTAAGTCTGTATATCTGTGATCTATTTGGCTATTAATTAAATCATTAACTACTACTACTAAATAAAAATAGCTTTGAAAACCGGAATTTGCAAAAAAAAATTGTGATAATGGGGGCAATTCTTCAAAATTTGAAATAATTTGAAATAATCTGACGAAATTTGAAACAACAGAATTTAGGTGTAAATCTTGACAACACTGCAATTTCAGCTTTGTGTAAAACGTCTTACACCACACGGTAATGGGCCAACTTAGGAAATTATGAAAACCCCAAAAATTCAAAATATGCGGGAAAATTTAATCTAAAACCTACCTTGAAACTCGGCTACTGATAATCCACAAGTTCTTGATAAATTGTATTTTTCCGAGCACCTCATCATACAACGGTTTTTCTATCTGGCAAATTTAACAACTGTCAGTGAAAGATCACCAAGGGGACTGTCAGTTACGAAATACTATGTTGCCAATTCATTGTTTCCAAGTGAAACCAATAAAGGTACCGTTCACAAGTTGGATTCACTTTTTAAATATGTTGTTAAAATATATTTACGAAAAACTCTTACAACGTAACGTGCAAGGTGGTACCTAAGGGGGGATCAATCTCCCCCCGATATTTTTAGGAATAAAAAGTAATCAAACATTTAGTAGTGATAATAATAGTAGAGATATGGATAATTCGCATTTTTTACGGCGGAATTGATTCTGATTTTTGAGATTTTTGCTTATAATAGCTGAAAACATGCTCAAACTAAAGTTTGGTTAAGTATTTTGTTTTCTAAAAAATTTAAATCTTAAAGGTATTTTTTTATACCTAAATGCATGGAGAGTGGAAAAAAATTTTGTTTTCTAAATCTCATAATTTTATTCATAAACATTTGTGTGTTTTAAATAATATTACTTGACTTGACTGCAAAATCAATCCAAGATTTGAGCAGCTGCTAAAAAATTGTTTTTCTTTGTCGTGTTTTTGAACTTGATTTTAAAATAAATTTGAATGAAAAAGGATGCTTGGCTGACTTATTTTTTAGCCACTCATAGGTAGGAAGGCTATTGGGGACCGTCAAAAAAAACCTTTTTATTTTTGCTCAAAATAAGTTTGGGCCAAAAAAATCAAAATGGCTGTCTGTCTTTATTCATAGTTCTTTTAAAAATAAAACCAAATAATTTAAATAATTAGGCACTTTGTCTGCAAGTTTAATGAAAATTTTTACTTGGTTTTATTTTCATAAGTTAAAAAAAAACAAATTCATTTTTTTTTTACGCTTATTATATTTGTTATAATCAAAACCTTAAAAACTATTTTATTTTTTTTTATTACTTTTTCAAATTAGGTAGCTATTCAATGAACCTACAGAGTAAATAATTTTGCACTGGAATTTATTCTTTAGCTTTTTAACTATTTCCTCAATTTCAATATATTTTCATTATAGTATCTAAGGTTTTAAACCCGTTATATTTTGTTTGTGTATTTTATTCCGGGATTAACATTAATATTGATAAAGGTACACAATTGACAGGGTGCAAAATTTTTTGCCGACTTTTTTGGACGATAGCTTTTCTAAAAGGTTCGATGTCATCACAAATTAAGTGAAAGAGACAAGTTAGTTTCTTCTTGTATATAAATATAGGTACTTACCTAACCAGGTCAGGTTAGGTTTTAAAGTATATTACAAAAAAAGGCGCCTGATCTGGTCAGGTTAGTTTCTATTAATATATCTAATAACCCAAGCTTTCGACATTCTGGACTTTCAACATTTTGTAATTCTTCTTCATTCGCACACACAGTTTCCAATAGAATCTACATTTATTTTTATTTTAATATTTATTTTTATCCTTATAAACCCAACAGTAACGTCTTTTAGACGAAAATTGTTCGTAGCACGCCTGTAATCTTCCGCCGGCGGCGACTGTAGGAAGTATTTCTGATTACCCTATCCAAAACCTCATGGGCCATCACTGAATAACAGCAGTTTCTATATGGGAGGACCCCCCAGAATAAAAAACTATATACGTGCCTAGCTTTGATAAGAAAAGTAAAAAAATAATCACCACTTCAATAATTTGACCAGTATCCCACTTAGTCAGATTTTTCTGGCAGATTTTAAAGAAATAATTTGACATTCCCTTAAAAATCCGTTCAAATATAACGGTGGCAACAGCGTAGAGCTAATTTTGTAGCGACCCTTCCACGACATGCAGTTAGTCCCTCTTTGTTAATTTTACCGTGAAAAACAAAGAAAGAAAGTAAACTTAGCTGACCTCATAAAGAAAACGAATAGGACTCATAAATTTGAAAGAAATGTGACGAAATGCGACGAAATCTGACATTTCAGTTTGTGTGGTTAATGGTTATCTGCTTTGAATTTATTTACAATTTTTAAATTAAAAATTTTTAATAAATTAGGCGTTTTCAATTAAAAAAATATATTATATCGTGAAGCTACATCTATCAAAAAGTGGGAAATGGCCATTTAGGTAAGTTTTTAAGTTTAAAATTGCCTTTTAAACGAGAAATCTTAAGCGCCAGATTATGTCACATTTTTTCAAATTTCGTCAAATTTTTTGAAATGTAAAGAATTGACCCCAATATATCATCAGTTGTCGATATGTCCGCCTAACGTTTATAATTACTGATACCTAGTTAGAAATTATGCCAACATCGATGGGATTTTATGGGAATTTCGAAAAATAATAAACCTCGCAATAGACTATGTACATGGTGGGCCAAATTCGATGTGTTTTGCTGGTTTTAGGTATTTCTAGCCGAGATACACAAAAACGAGTGGACATGTCCTGGGCTCGATTTTCGAGACGTCTTCAAATATCAAAACCGCTTCTTGATAAACCTCGTAGTTTTTTAGCTACAAGGGGATTTTGAAAAGTCGGCATTTATGGAGGTGGCCTATAACTTTTTTATTTATGAAAATTTCATTTTGGTGTAAGACGCTTTTTTACAGGTTTTTTTATGGAGAATCCAACTGTCAAACTAAATTTTATCTGTCACTTTTAGTTTTTGAGATATTACAGAAAGTTAAAATTTTCTTTTGGAACGACTCATTTTTTGTTTTTGTTTTGAAATCTACGTCAAATTTTCTGTTTAACGATATGTCATAAATGACAGTTCGTTACGCAGTTTTCAAAATATTTAGGAATTTTCGTTTGGAGAACTAAAATGAAGTCCATAAAAAAAAATAGACTTATTTTCTGTGTCGTGTCAATGTTATAATAATTTTAATCAAAGCCTACTTGCCTTATCTCAATATCAAATTATTACAAAATAAAAAACGATTTTGTTTTAATGATTTTTTTTCCATAAAAAAACCTGTGAAAAAGCATCTTACACCAAAATGAAATTTCCATATATAAAAAAGTTATAGGTCAACTCCATAAATGCAGACTTTTCAAAATCCCCTTGTAGCTAAAAAACTACAAGGTTTATCAAAAAGCGGTTTTTATATTTGAAGACGTCTCGAAAATCGAGCCCAGGAGATGTACACTCGTTTTTGTGTATCTCGGCTAGAAATACCTAAAACCAGCAAAAAACATCGAATTTGGCCCACCCTGTACAATTTTGATTAAATGAAAGTGGCGCTATTCAGAGCTCAATCAGATGCTCTATTGAAAATAAAAATATCTATTAATGGATTTTGACCGAAATCTAATCAGCTCATTACAGTGTCGAACACTATTTTTCGTGCAAGTCTCATGAAAATTGGTACAGCGATTCCGGAGCTATCGTGGGCCGGGCAGACATACAGACAGACATGCATACGGACAGACATTACGTCGAGATTGCTAACATATGTCCAAATACAACCAAATAACACATCTTCGGCGTTATCTCAAACTTTTTTTCATCGAAAAAAATACCTTCTCTAACCATTGCTGCGCGGGCTAGGATTGTAAAAATTGCAAGAATTTCAATATCTGAAAGTAAACATTTTGAGCAATATTTTACATTAAAATTCTATAGAGGTCAAGTCCCTATAAATGTCCTTTACCCGCACGACAGGCACACCTAAGAATATTAAGATGAAAGTATAAAGTTTTGTGACTTGACTTCTTAATCAGTATTTTAATGTTTCTACCAACATCGTTCATTCAGCCATCTTCATACTGATGAGACAATTTTTGTTAGGGAGATAATAATCTTGTAAAGAAAGTCTATTAATATTTTTTCCACCAAATCTTGTAGGGGAACATATGGGAACTGAACCGATCACAAGAAAAATCTACTATTAAATATGAAAGGAATTTTTTGAGGTGTGGTCATAGACTAAATAAATTAATTTACGGTCTGGTCCTCAGAACAAGGCAGTGGTAGCCGTATACATCGATGTTACGGTCTCCTTAGACATTGTCAGTACGGCATAACCAAGATGTAAATTCTGAAAAGGAGAAATTAAATGTGGATACCCACTTTAGAAAACCAACTGCCAATTTGCGGTATCAGCTAGGGTAGCCTCGGGTCTGAGGCATAACATTACTACGGAGACAGCTAAAGTCAATCTCAGTAGGTATCCTAAGCCCAGGTACTATATTAAATATGAAAGGAACTTTTTGAGGTGTGGTCATAGACTAAATAAATTAATTTACGGGCTGGTCCTCAGAACAAGGTAGTCGTAGCCGCATACATCGATGTTACAGAGGAGCAGCCCGTAAATTAATTTATTTAGTCTATGACCACACCTCAAAAAATTCCTTTCATATTTAATATAGAACCTGGGCTTAGGATATAATAAAAAAGAAACTTATAGCCCAGTCATATTAGGTGAAGAAACTCTGAGACTTGGAAAAAAATAGGTGCAACCTGAATTTTTGTATAATTGGACCCCGTTATGCAATAAGGAACTAACTGACTCTCTTACTGTTTTGAGAAAATCGCGAAAAACAGGCGTGAGTTTTACTTTCCAATTTGAATTTTTGTAGTTTTGCAAGATAGTTCTATTGTCCCGCAGATGGCGCTGACATGATAAAACTTTGGATCTTTATCGCAGAATGATGAAGCAGTAATTTTCAGTTCACATAGTGGTAAAATCTTTTAAAAATTGGCGATTGGTTCCTTATTGCATAACGGGGTCCAATTATTCCTACGCTAGATATAAGATAATAGATAATAATGTCCTAAAAATCAGTATTTTGCGATTCTCTCGAAAACTAATACCTTTTTAAAAAAAGTGAAGAGAGAAAAAATACGCAAAATCATTTGGTCTATAACGTAAAATTAAGAAAAAACCTAACCTAACATTTTAATTTTTTTTAACTTGTTTTAAAATTTTAATACTTTATAACATTAAGCTTGATCCCCACTTATACAAAATACCATGTAGTTAAATTTAGTTTTTGTTTCTTAAAAGTTAAACTTTAAGTAAGGCTTAAGCCAATCGTCAATAATATCCGGACCGCCAATGGAACATGAAAAAAAATATTTTAATACAATTAAGCACTGTATGAGAAAAAAAAGCGTACATAAAAAAAGTTCAAATTCTGGGTAGAAACACAGCTTTAAAATATGCGCAAATGTGCATTATATTTGAAATTCCAGCCAAACTGCTATTGATAGCAAAAATAGTGTTTCACTAAACTTTAATCGGACAAAGGGGTTTAAACCAAATAAATGTTACATAATATAAGGGTTTTTAAGGGTTTAAAATTATAAACATGAGTACATAAAGTTTTACCCAATAGTCGTATCATGATTTTCCCCCAAATATATTAATGATGAATTTTCCCCAAATATGTTAATTAAAAGTTTTAGTTTTTAAGATATCCACAAAAAATAAATTATCCATGTACATATAGCCTGGTTTTTAACAGCCTTGGCGAAAATTCTTGGCATAAAAAACTAAAAATGTCATATTAAAACGAGTATTTGTTAAAACTTTACGTAAGTAGGTACACCTCTGTTTATAATTTTCAACCCTTAATAAATCACCCTTATGATAGAGATCATTGCCCTTATGTTCCATTTAATTTGTCTAAACCCCTTTGTCACATTTAAGTTTAGTCAAACGCTATTTTTTCTAAAATTTTATAAAAATTACTTTAATATCTGTTAAGCGGGAATTTCCAATAAAATAAAAGTTTGCGCATTTGCGCGTATTTTAACACTGTTGCTAACCAGAAGTTAAATATTTTTAATATTTGGCTTTTTTGTGTCGTACAGTTCCTAAATTGTACAAAAATTATATTTTCAAAAAATGGTGTTTAACTAAATTTTAATAAATGGTGTTTGATACAAATGGGGATCAAGCTTAATACTATAAAGTATTAACATTTCAAAACAAGTTACCTACAGAGTGGGAAAAAAATTAAATAAAAATTTTTTTTTTTAAAATATATTTTTAAAATGTTAGGTTAGATTTTTTTCTTAATTTTATAGTATAGACCGAATGATTTGGCGTATTTTTTTACTTTTGACTTTTTTTGAAGATGATGAGAAAATCACAAAAGACTGATTTTTAAAACATTTGGGGCTTGATATCTAGCTCAAGGAGGATTTTGGCGGAGAATATGTGGGGATGTATCCCGGATGCTAAGGAATAATTATACAAAAATCCAGCTTGCACCAATTTTTTTCCAGGTGAATTCCTAATATGACTGAGCTATTGGTAGTACCCCATCATATTTTTACATGTATGTTATAAATAAATAAATAAATAAACAACACCCCAAGTTCTAAATTTAATATACATATACCGGTTTATAAATGGAAAATTCCACAATTTTATTACGTAGCCTAACCACAGAAGAGGGCCTAACACCGTATTGTTTTAAATGTGAGACAAATCGGTTTATAAATAAAAAACTATGCCAATTTGGATTCGCCATTTTGAATTTTTTGTGTTAAATAAAACTCTGTACACCTGTCTTAGCTCATCGGAAAGTAGTTGAAAAAGCTCTGTCGCAATATTTAAAAAAAAAAGAAAAATAAACCGATTAATAAACAAAATTGCAAACAAAAAGTGTTGCCAACCCTACGGATTTATCTGTAGATCTACGGATTTTGGATTTCGATCTCCGATATCCGATTTTGTATCCAAATCTACAGATTTTTGGCAATTTTACTAAAAACATCGAAACACAACGGCGGCCGCGCCTCATTCCTCCTTATCAGTCCTCAGTTATCTTTACTTTTTTTCCTACATTTTAATCATTTTGTAAAAAGGTTTTGCTTGGATCAGTGACCTTATTTTTCTAGACATCTAGCAGATGGTCGTTGCAACATTCTTTAGAACGAATTGTATTACTTCGCACGTTGTTTGATGGGGAGTCAAACAATGCTTCGCGCCACGAAAGTTAAACTATGTTTTACGTTATGTATGTTGCACTAGAAAATATTAGTGTTTGTACGTACCTTAACTAAATAAAAAAGGTTAAAAAAGTACGTACTTTTTATTTCTTCTAATTATAACGGTTTATCCGTTTAAAAAATTGGAGGCACTGCAAAAAAGTTTATTTAAACCGTTCTCGTGCAATTCCGAACCAAAAAAGTTGTGCACTTCTGTCACTGTCAAAAAAAGATCAAAATCAAACCAATATAAACTTTTTTTGTTTTTAGTCTTCTTTGAACCTACGGATTTCTACGGATTTTTCGCGTTCAAGCTACGGATTTTTGCTTCCCAATATTTGGCAACACTACCACGGATCACCAATGGTGTCCGTGCAAAAAATACGGCGACACGACGCGCGGCATCGAATTGTCTCGGAGGCAAGTTGGCCCGGCGGCTAATCATGTCGGCTGCGAGTTGGCGCCGGCGGCGAATCGGCCACTGCGAACCCGTGGCGAAATGCCTTAGAGCCAGACCAGAAGGTGTAATCTGTGTGTCAAAACTAAATATAATGTGGGATTTGGGGGGAAATTTCCCCTTTTTTTACCCTCAGTAGATCCGCGCTAAAAAATTAGGACTAGGACGAGATTGTACATAAATAAACTTACCCTGAGATTTACGTCTAAGTTTAACAAGTTTAATCACTTTTGTAGAAGTTATTACAAAATGTTTTTCAATAGTTCGAAACCATTTTCATTAAAATCACTTCACACTCATAGATTTTAATTTTAATTGATTTTGATTTTTTTATGTTTACTCAGACATTCACTAAACATAATTTTACTAACACTACTTAACAACATGCTATACTCTTTTGATATTATAAGTCTCTTATATCGCGACTACTAGTATTTACACTTTTCTCGCTAGTAAATAGAAATAGAAGAGTTAAACTAGTCATACGACTTTGACTTTCGAAGAAAAGAAGATCTTTGCCATTAGTGATTTCTTGCAGATCTGAAGAAACAAGATCTACCATCTTTACCAAGAAAGGTGTATCTAAATTTTTAGCCAGGCCAGCTTAGTTTTGTTGAATGTTGAATTCATCCAAAACTAAGTACAACCGATTCTTTGGTATGAATAATTTGAATTTGTTAATAATTTTAATGTAGATTTTAGAACATTTTCACTCTAAGTAAAGGGTGATAAATAATACTTTTTTGATTACACCTTACCAGAGACAGATGAAGGTTATTCATCAGTCAAGGCAAGAGTTCAAAATCTACGAATTTAATGTCAAAATTTTGTAAAAACCCAAGATGGCGGACCATTTTTATAAATAGCTATTTTTGACCTACCCTGCAAATACATGCTGGCGACAATTGAACAAAAATTAAATTTTGTCTGTAAAGTTATATGCTTCTTCTGATATATGACTTGTTGAGATCGGACAAGAACTAAAAATGGATTGTTAAAATGGATGTGTTCGCTACATGAAATCAAGTCGATATAAAAACATTTAATTTTTAGTATCCATATACTTGGGAAGGATAAGATATTACAGGCAAAATTCATACAGGCAAAATTCAGCTTTTACTCAAGAAAACTTGTATTTTCAACACAAAAATACCTACTTTAAAAATTACCCGTCTTGGAATTTCACCAAATGTTAATTCTGGAGTTAATTTTATAAATTTGGAAGTCTAGGATGTTTGGTTCTCCACAGAAGTGTAATGTTTTTTGCCTAGTAATGTAGCTGTTTTTACTTAAAAAATAACTTTTCTCATCATTGTATCTTGAAGTGTCGCTCGAAGCAACAATTTTCGGGATTTCTAATGATACTTTTAATCGAAAGTGTGTGGGAATATATGGTAATATTTAAACTCCAAAATAGATAATATTTTTGTCAGGGTCTGACAAATTAAAAATATTTTTTTTTTACAAAGTTCCACCTCTGCTCTACTTTATTCTAAACTAAACGGCGGACGTCCAAAGTTCAACCGAAAGTTCCGATCCAATGCGTTTTTATCGATGATGACTTGAACCGATTAAAAAAAAACGTAAATACGATCTTTTAAACTTTCAGTACGCACTATAGGTCTTATTATTGCAAGATATCTGGCCTAACTGGTTGGGAAATCTTTATGATACGAGAGTAAGAAGAGAACTGAAAAAGGTTTGGCTGACTAAATCTAAAAGAAGTGTGTTTAGACCATGGACAACACTAGAACATTGATTCGGGGTCGTGGACGATGTGATCTATCACTTCGCTCTTTGGCAAATATCAAGCTCTCATTCGCCTTTAAGTCATCAACTCTGAATCCCTATCCATCGTCGTAAGTGACAAAAACAAAATCGTCCAACATCTTAAATGAAAATGGTATAACAGTCCAATGGCAAAAACGGATTTCTTAATAACTAGAGATTATACAAAAACGTCATTCATCCAAACAAGACAAGAGCAAAATTGAATTTTATCAAAAGCGGACAAAATCATAAAAAGTTCCGTCTCTCGTCTTCTCATAAAAATCGGTATCATGGAACAGTGGCGGACTAGGCGTGGGCAGAGTGGGCACCGCAGGGGCGTCAAAATGTGCCCGAAATCGTGTGCCCCCAATAGTGTGCGCCCGACATATTTTACCCCAGATGGGCTGGAAGAAAGTCTGTTTTTTTGTGAATTGCACAAGCGGTCTCTAAAATAATTAAGTAAGGAAGAGTGAGAATTCCATTTTCAATAAAAAGGGGCTTACAGTGAGCTCTTGGATTCGCGTTGGCTGGATTTCTAACTGACCTTTTCTGAGGAATGAAAACAGACTGGAAGAGAACATTGGAACCAGCTCCCCAGAAAGGTATAGCATCTCAGATGTGACTCTACGAGAGAAAAGTAAACATTGCGTGCCACTTTTTTTCTAGGTTTTCGTAAGTAACGCGAACTGAAAAGCATCCAGAAGCAAGCTTCCTATTAAGAATGATGATAAAAATTATGAAGATGAAGAAGATATGAAGATAAAATTTAAGCTTTTCATTAATAAACAAACCCAGGAACTTTTTTTTTATGACAGAGTTAATTGAATTGCTACCATTAGTATTCAAGTTTGGCAGTGTGCAGTTAAATCCCATGAGATTAGTTTTGAACATGTTAAGGCAAAGGCGATTTGCATCACACCATTGTTTTATTTTTCTGAGATCTTCAGAAATATCCAGAATAAGTTGTTGAGGATCTTTGTTATGCCAAAACACGGTGGTATCATCCGCAAATAATGTAAATAACCCTGTTATATCCAGCTTTGCCAGATCGTTGATATAGATCAAAAAAAGAATAGGACCAAGTACGGATCCTTGTGGCATATATTTCTTTATTTAAGAGGAGTTCCCATCCAGGTGCACGTACTGTGTTCGGTCTTTCAGGTAACTCTCGAACCATGAATGAATCCTTCCTCGAAAGCCGTATGCATGAAGCTTCCGCAGCAGCGTTCCGTGAATAACACATTCAAAGGCTTTTGACAGGCCAGAGAACACTGCAGCGCAAGCCTTCTTATGCGGAAATACCTCTATCGCGCAGGCTTATTTTGCGAGACGTCCAAGTCCTGTTTGATTATTGTTGGCTTTGCGTAAAAGAGACAAAACTACCTTAAGGAACATTCAAGAAAACCCACATTAAAGAATCATTGAGGGTAACGCAAGATTAAGTCCACCCCTCCTCCCTCCCACCCTTAAGCGTTACGTAATTAAAGAATAATCGCATTTAGCATTAGTACTTTTAGTAAAAAAATGAAATGTTCTATAGTAGCCAGCGGTCTACAAAAAATAATAATAAAAATATAATAAATAATCTTGAGACAAACCTGACCAGGGGCTATTACCTCAGGTGTTTGCTGACTATTCATCGAATATGAGTCACAAAAAAGCAATACTGTAGATGGTCTACCCACTGGTAATACTGGTATTCGGTTGGGTAAGTTATGCAAAATATTGAATTAGGGAAAAAAGGAATAGAAAAGTTTTAAAATTGTTCCTTTTGAGGGCATAAAATTGTTTCTTGATCCGGTAAAATAATAATATTAGCAGCACAGGTGTATAGTCTAAAACCCGGTTCCCACCTACGACTTTCTCGTGCGTGCCCGCGCACGCGTCAAATGACAGTCATAACATTTTATATTGAGATCATGTGACGCGTGATCGGGCACCCACGAGAAAGTCGTAGGTGGGAACCGGGTGTAACACCCGGTTTCCACCTATGCGTGCCCACCCTGCTTCAAAAAATGCATCAGGTGACGCTGCATTTGGAACCGGTACAAATCCATGTTCCGTCACGTGATGCGTTTTTTGAATCAGTCCACTCTGATTGCATAGTTGGAAACTAGGCTTAACTCATGAAAATAGGAGTTGGTCTGAGAGAAATTAGCTGCACCAAAAAATGTGTTTAGAAAAACATTTCCAAACTAGTAAGTACCTTTCATTTTGAAATTTGTATTGGAGAACTTGGCTTTACTTTTATCTCAATTTTTTTTACGGAATATCATTTTCGCGTACTTGGCTTTTTTTACATAAAATGTTTTTGTTATGATTTCACTCCTTTTTTTAAAGGATTTGAATAATATTTAAGTTTTAAAGTAGTAAAATATTGTTCAAAACTTTTGCAATGCCTTATTTAAAATTTATTTTAGGTTTATTAATTTTTTCCCGTGGTTTTTTATCAAAGTTCCTATCAGCCTCCAAAGCTCAGCTCTCTAGCGTTTTTTGGAAGTGGGCAATGTTACTTTTACATAACTTTACATTTATAGGAGAGGGCAGTAAATTAAAATTTTGGGGTTTTTAAATTTTTTTGTTTATAGTTTTAATATAGTTCCTATAGGCCTTCTAAAGGTCAGCTCTCTTGCGTTTCTGGAAGTGGACAATGTTACTTTTACATAACTTAACATTTATAGGCGAGGAAAGCTTGGATGGAAGTATGTAAATTAAAATTTTGGGATTTCCAAATTTTTTCCTAAAGTTTTATCATAGTTCCTATCAGTCTGTCAAAGCTCAGCTCTCTAGCGTTTGTAGAAATGGACAATGTTACTTTTACATAACTTTACATGTATAGGGGAGGGGAATAAATTGTAATTTTGGCCTTTTTTTATTTTTTCCAAGGGTTTGGTCATAATTTCCGCTTTGTAGCGTGTCTGAAAGTACAGGAGAATTTTGATGATCTATACATGAGTGAATGAGTAAGTACTTTATTACTTTATGGAAGCCACTTGGAGGGTTTGTTAACTCTATGAAGATCTACGACTGTCCAAAGTTTGAGTTTCGGAGCTCATTCCGAAGTAGAGTTTTAGATAGGTCAAATATGGGCTGAAATGTTTCAAGAAAAGATGATACAGCAGTTTGCACAAACTGCTGTGCCCCAGACTTTCATTTACCATAGGAAAAGTATAAGAAAAAAGTTACCTACAGCTCATATTGATGGTTCTCTGCTTCTGCTGCAAAGGTGCGAATGTTAGAATTAATATTACGGAACCCTGCTAATTTGCTGCTAAGGAAGGGTTATACTGAAGAGTTTTGAGACCGATTCTTACAGTTAAACTGCAACGTAAACCATTAACACCATGGTACTGATTAGCACATATTGGTTCTCTGCGTTTTATATAACGATGCAGTACACTAAATAAGCTGTTTTAAGCTATTAAAGTGCTTATAGTTCCTCATTTCTTCCGCTTGCCCGTGCGTGTTATCCTTTTGTTTATAAGTACGTAAGTAGGTACTACCGTAATTGCTCAGTACTATTATATAGTTGGTGGTATGTATCATAGGTGCGTTGACTTGTAGAAGAAGGTTTATCTAAGTTAAATAAAGTTAATAACCAGATCTCGTGTTGTTTTTGCAAAAGCAAGCACTGTACTGCGAACTGTGTTAAAACTGTTTGGTTTTCACTATCTCCAACGTCGATCACAAGGATACGAAAACCAAACAGTTTTAACATGTTCCCAACGAAAGCATCAATCCATCAGTATAATTTAATGCCGGTAGGGGTATTTTCCCTCGGAGTAGTGTTTCTGTTGGTTTCACAAAACTTATGCTCTACACGGAGCTATCGCCTACATTCACCTGAAGATGGCCCAAAAGGTCGAAACCGGTCGTGGATTGGCATGGATCACTTGTTCCTGATTGTCAGGACGTGTTCCAGACGGGGATCATTCGTCTCCTTGTGATCGACGTTGGAGATAGTGAAAACAAAACAGTTTTAACAAGTTCCCAATGCCGGTAGGGGTATTTTCCCTCGGAGTAGTTGTTTCTGTTGGTTTCACATAACCAAAAGTCATCAATGTTCTGCGAAGTGTTTAAAAAAAAAAGAAGAAGAAGAACATAGTACAAAGACCTTTTCCTATACTTTCATTGCGGGTTTTCACTGGTATTGGTTTTTCAGTTTTTCCCTAGTTGTTTTCGGAACTTTTGGATTAAATTTGCCTACAGAACACAAAACAGGCTTTTGACAGAAAAATAACGGATAAAAAAAATAACGCAAATAAAAATTGTGCTTGCAAAAGGTCCCTAATAACTGAGCCATTTAATCCAATCGCTGTTCATATTAGAGAATTTTTGTGGTCAAAATTGCAAAAACCTAACATACATGTATTATAAAATACCCCGGAAACATTTCTAGCTTATAGACACAAATCTAACTTTTAAAACCACCTAGCTTGCGAGATGATTTGGTTCTTGAATTGATTTTTAATGAACCCGATTACCACCAAAAAGTAATGGTCGTATCCACGGGCACCGCAAAATTTTTGTACCAAATTTGGTTAAAATCGGTTTCACTGTTTTTGAGTTATCGTGTCCCAGCCAGACAGACACCATCACAAAATTTGGTAGTTAGGCTTTTTTGACATAAATATCTTATTTTGAGTAAAAATAAAAAAGTTTACCTACCTAAGATTTGACAATTGTTTTAATAATTGTCAAATGTATCGAGGGCCGCTAGTGCTAAGGAGCTAATAAACATTGATAATATGTGTCAACACTGTATGTTAATTTTTCGGCAGTAGGTGACAGTCTTGTTCATTAAACAAAAAGCAAATTAATTTATTTAAATAAATTATATTATTAAGTTATTATTACGCATGGTTGAGTAACCTTAAGCACTTCGAAATGAGTGGGTCTACCTTTAATTTATTAGTCAAAACATTAATAATAGTCATGCAAACAAGCAGTAATAATTATAAAATGGTTAGAGAATAAACAGCTGTTTTAATTTGATCATAAAACTACATAAAAATATTATACCTATTTAATTAAAAAATGGATAGTGGTCCTACGCTACTAATTGTGATCCGACATGTTTTAGGACAAGACAGAGTCGTAGCCTTAAGGCAAATTATAGGAAAGGAAACCCTTAAATAAAGGATATACAGGTAGTTTTTTTTGAAGGTTCAGCACGGACCGATCACCCTTGTTTGGTGATCCGTGGTAACAGCGGTTTTTTCGGACAATTGTCGTATGTTTTTGGAAAACTCCTCGAACCAGTAGACTTTGTTTGAGAGAGGGACCTTTTTGTCTCGAAATTTTTTTAGCACGCACTCCCTTTGATGGATTACTTTATCCAACAGGGAAAGTTGGTACCGAACCGAATCGAACCGAACATTTTGTCGAGATTATAAAAATGATCGAATCAAATCCCGGCAATAGATTTATAAGTTTTGATGTAGAAAGTCTTTCACCAACGTGCCAGTAAATAGGTCACTGAGATACACTTCACGAGAGAACAACGCTATTTTACGAGCAAAACTGACTTCCAATGGGTTCATCCTTTTTGCCAGTAGTAGCAAACATCTACATGAAGTAAGAGTCAATCTACATACAGCAAGAGTCAAACCAAAACTATCGCTACGATGTACGACACATTTATTATATGGCCGGAAAATAATCACGACCTGCAGATTTTAATACCATATTAACGGTTTTCGACCAACAATCAAATGCACATTGGAAATTGACACAGAATAGACAGAAACACATTGACAGAAACATTTAAACCACTGTATATAGGAAACCTACGCATACAGGACAGTACCTCAATAAGTCTGATAATTCGGTTGTTACAAAACAAGGTGTTATAAGAAATTTGTATTTAAGAGCCGTAAGTATTTGTAGTACTAATGAAGAATTAACCACAAAAATTTACAACATTAAAAAGGACTTACAAGAGAATAATTATTACGAGAAATTAATAAAATCAACGATCTCCAAAATTAAAAACAAACCAAATAATAGCCAATATAATATGAAAATAGTATTTTCAATGGAAAATACGATAAGGAGTTTTGTAACTAAAACAAAACCAGAAAATCTCTCAAATATTAAGGGACACATTTACCAAATCCCGTGTGAGTATGGTAATTCATATGTAGGTGAAACGAAACGCCCTCTTCAGGTTAGAGTAAAGGAACATAAAAAAAGTACCCAATTAAAAAATCCGGTTCAGCGGATCATGCATGGTCAAATGATCACAGGATTCAATGGTCAGAAGCTAAAGTTTTGCATAAGGAGTCGCACTGGCGAAAACGAAAGTTTATTGAAGCTGAGTTTATAATGCAGATCAAAGAAGTTTTCAGTCAACCAAGCACGGACATACCAAACATATGAAAACTACTCCTTATGCATAATAAGCTTATTAGGAATAAAAAAGAGGACGGGCCATCATACCTGACTGCACCCAAGTAGTATCCGCGAGGGGTGGCTCGATCACCGATGTTTGTACACCAAAAGAAAATACTTACGGTGTTTCCTGGGGTATTTTCTGGTATTTCCTCAAATTTCAATGGTATTTCCTAGTATTTCCCAAGCACTTCCCGGTATTTCCTAGAATATATCCCAGTACTTCCCAAGGATTTCCTGGTATTTCCCCTAACCTGTACACCCCTCGAGTAGCCGGTAGACTGGATTGTTTAGTTTACACTTGTAAACGGTTAGAGATACTAACCGATACATCGTGTTTTAAAATAAATAAAGACAATGGAAGTCCGAAATTTTGTTTCTACTCAATAACTGTCTAAGAGTTTCAAACAAAGATTTAGATTATCAAAATTTCGAATATTTATCGATTGATGTTTGAGATATTTGTCTCCAAAGTTACAGTCTTCAAAATATAGGGGTTACTTCCCCTCACAAACAAAATCGACGTATTCAAGGGATTTTCTAAAAAAGTTACGAAAGAGGTGGAAAAATATTTTTATAACGTAAACGCATTTTTGGATCAATCCTTATTTTCCAAACATAATTTTTCACATATTTTTTTATATATTTTATTTTTGCGTATGTTATGTCAAGAATGTCTTTCTTTTATAATCTGTTGTACTTTTATTTTTTTGACGATGTCCATATTATGTACCTTGTATCAGTGGACAAATAAAGTTTTTGAATTTTGAGCGTCTGTTACGAATCAGTAGTTACACAAAAAGTCTTAATTTATTTAACATTCTTATTTTAGTTTAGTACCTTGGTTGGGTTTTGGCTCTAGATGACCCTATTAGAATCGTGTGCCCATAAATTATCAGAGTATTACACTACCTATTCGATATTACTTGTGTTTAGATAGATAATATATTATTAAATTTTACTGAAGCATGGCACCTCGTATATCAAATTGTAGTATTAAAAACATTATGAACGAGTGTGTGCGACAATATTATGCAATGGCACACCTATGTATTTAATCTGCACCTACACAACGATCTCAAAAATATTCCGGGTATGACGTTACATACAATTATATTATTAATTTGATTGAATTCTTTAACCCTCAAAACGAATGTACAGGATGTCCAAAATTCGATATTTTTTAGGGGTTTTAGGTATTTTTAGCCGAGATAGTTAAAAACGATTAAGCACGATATGGGCTCGATTTTCGAGACGTCTTTAAATATCAAAACTGCTTCTTGATAGGCCTCGTAGTTTCTCAGCTACGAGGGGATTTTGAAAAGTCTTATTCTATAAACTTTAGAACTATACTCTTTAAGATGTGAAGCGAGGGTGAGCACTTTGCAAATAACGCGAGTGTCCCGTAGTGTTTTTTCGATTGTTCCTGTAAAATAAATAGAACAAACAGTTTTGCACTATTTGGAGAATTGTTGTGTGAAACTAAAACCTTAATATATCTAAAATCCAGTTTTCACCTATGCGTACAGATCTTGATTTAAAAGCGTCACCTGATACGTTTTTTGAATCAGGCTGGGTACGCATAGTTAGAAACAGTTATGTGTGAGGAAAATTCGTAGTGGTGATGTAACTTATATTATAGGAAAATTAACACATTTTATGTTATGTCTACTTCGGGTCCTATACCCTTAAAAAACCCTATTAATAGGTATTAGCCTCTAAGGCCTTTAAAATATGGCCCCTTTTTCCCCGTTTATTTTTTCTTCACAAAACAGACAAATAGTTGGACCTTTTTAGGCCTTTTTTTAATCCCATTCTTAATTATTTGTTACAGCTTTCGATTAATTTGTAAATGATAATAATTAAGATTTTTTATTCATTAAACGTTTGCATTGGTAGACTAATTATTATTGATAAGATTATACTTAAAAGGAATTCGTCATTATAAATGGATTTTACAAATAAAACAACAACTACTATAGTAGTAGTGTGAGCTAAAAATAATAAAAAATACTCTGCCAATATATGGGCCCCTAAGCTCACACTAGGTACTATAGTTATAGTGTACGTGTGAGCTAATATAACTAAAAACTGAAATATATTTTATTTAACTCCAGACTAAATTACCTTTTGTTTGATACCACACAAGCCATGTTTTGACTTAAACTCAAATTTTTGAAATCTACCCCCACCCTTAAAAAAAACAAAAAACTAAAATGTATTTTGTTAAACTCCGGACTCAATTACCTTTCGTTTGATATCACACACGCCATATTTTCACTTAAACTCTAATTTTTAAAATATACCCCCACCCTTTTTAAAAAAATAAATTAAAATGTATTTTGTTTAACTGCAGACTCAATTACCTTTCGTTTGATATCACACACGCCATATTTTCACATAAACTCTAATTTTTGAAATCTACCCCCACCCTTTTATTTGGTTTCTGTTCGGTGGATTTTGTTCATTTCTAAATGGGACCATCTCGACCCAAGACCCAGCCTAGGTACCAAATTTCATTAAAATCGGCCAAGCGGTTTTTGAGTTATGCGCGTTGGTCGTTACAGACATACAGACAGACAGACAGACAGACAGACGGCGCAACAAAAAAGTGTCAAAATCATCTGAAACGCAAAGATATATAAAAATTTTTGAAATCGGAGCAACTTTTTTTTTCTCGAAAAAATTAGGATTACCATAGCTTACACTACTATAGTATAGTATATGTGTGAGCTAAAACACCCAACTGTTAAATTTACTTCTTACTACTAGTCGCAGTTGGGTACAAAAATACCCAATAACCTGATTCATGATAATACAAAACTGTATAATTTCGTAAGTGCGCTTTGGACATCAAAACTAAAAGCTGAAGCATGTAGGTATACATTATAGGTATACCTATCAATTTTGTACTCAACTGCGACTAGTACTTACAAGAAAATTTAGCAGTTGGGTGTTTTTTTTATTTAATTTTTTTTTATTTAGAATATCTTAAACTCATTCATGTCAATAGGTATACTTGAAAAACAAATCTTCTTTATTTACAGAATTACTTCTTTATATACATAATATTTTTCTTCTAATCTCTTCATAATATTGTTAAATGTATTTTATAAAATTTCATAGTAAAATCAAATTTCTTTATACTAATTTCAACAAAACTAAAATAATAATAATAATAAAAACTTTATGGTATAAATCAGTTTTAAAATACTTTCTGTAAATTATAGTGAAGCATAGAACCAGATACGTAATATTCCAATACTCCCTGTTACCTATTTACACAATGGTTGGCGTTTGATGCAAACATTCAGAAATAAAGTTACGAAAAATGCACAAATACCAAATTTACATAGATAGAGTTTTTGTCAACTGTACGCCGATGATTTGACGTAACGAATACAAGAATAAAATAATATTTATGCGTAAAAGTATAACCAATCAGGACATTTTATCTTAAGGACCGCAAAAAGCAGCGGCGTAGCGTGGGGGGGGGGGCGCGGGGGGTTCGTCGCCCCCCCCCGCCCCGAGGGTAGTGGCGCCCCACAGGTGGCCGAAGCGCCCTCAGCTGGATTAAGTCGGGCCGGGAATGGCCAATTGAGTGGGTGCCAAAGGAAAGTAACGACATGAAGACCTTTTTGTTTTTTTTTTTTTGGTCGCAAGATTCGTGAGAGGCTGACGTAACGAATACAAGAATAAAATAATATTTATGCGTAAAAGTATAACCAATCAGGACATTTTATCTTAAGGACCGCAAAAAGCAGCGGCGTAGCGTGGGGGAAGGGCGCGGGGGGTTCGTCGCCCCCCCCGCCCCGAGGGTAGTGGCGCCCCACAGGTGGCCGAAGCGCCCTCAGCTGGATTAAGTCGGGCCGGGAATGGCCAATTGAGTGGGTGCCAAAGGAAAGTAACGACATGAAGACCTTTTTTTTTTTTTTTGGTCGCAAGATTCGTGAGAGGCTCTCTTGTGACTTATCGACCGCCCCCTCACACATGATGACCTTTTTTTTTTTTTTTGGTCGCAAGATTTGTGAGAGGCGCCTTTTTGACCGTTTTGTTTTTTTTTGCCAAAAGATTTTTCATCAGTTTTTAGAGGCGCCCTTTTTAGCTGTCGCCCCCCCCCCCGCCCTTTCGGGCACGCTACGCCGCTGGCAAAAAGGATAGACTTATACCCATTGATATTGCTATTTCAAATATGTTTGCATTCTGCATCGTACCGTAGGTATTGCAATAATACGTACTATATGGAAATAATATGCATAATGTCTTTGAAAGTAACCAATCAGGTCTTTTTTGCTTAAAGACCCAAGGCCCTCATGTTTGCATCATGAATGGGCAGTTACCGTGGGTATTGGAATATTATGTATATGAATAGAACGGCCAATTTTTTGTTTATGTAATTTTTTTCTTAAATTTACTATCATTGTGAAATTTTATATCAAAATCACATTTAAAAATTTTTGAAAAATAATAATAATCAAAATATCATTACAGAATTAATTAATTTAAAAAAAACCTTTTTGTGAAGCTTGTTTTAGAATAGAAAGCAAAGTTTTATTTATGTCAACAGATACACTTGAAAAACAGTTATATTCATTTAAATAAATACATGTTGATTCTTTTAATTTTCCTCTAATGTCATTAGATTCTTTTTGTAAAAAGTTGGGTTTCTTCCCATTTTATTCTATGATTACTTTCAAAAGAATGTTGATAAACTCTGGATCTCTCGTAATCACCCCTTCTAAGGTTATACTTATGATCATTAAGTCTATTATTATTATTTTATTTATTGTTCTTTATATTATATACTTCTTTATTTTTAATTAATTTCTTAATTTAATTGATAATTTTAAAATATTTGAAACCCAAATGAAAATATGAAACAAAAATAAACAATATAAAAAATACTTAGATAATAAAGAAATAAAGAGATTATTACATAAAAATACAATACAATTTTATGTAATATCTCCAAAACTGAGACAGATAAAATTGAATTTTACAGTTGGATCCTTCATAAAAAAAATCTATAAAAGTTACTTTCCAAAAACCCCTCGTAACGAAATCAAATTGCGGTTTGTCCAAACAAACACGCATCAAACTTCTCTTGAAAATCATGCCTTGCACGGTGGGGTCAGAAACATCTCAAATCCCTCAAAAGTACATAGCGTTTGGCTCAATGGCTTTAAAAAAGTTGGCTAAAAACAATTTCATTTTTATGGTTTGGTCCTTAATTAAGAAAAAAATTAAAAATACGTTCTAATTTGCCTCCAACAAGGTTCGTCCCATACTTTCAAACAAGGGGGGTTTTACTTATATGGATAAAACAAAAATAAAATTTGTGCCTATAGGTGTCATGAGTTCTCTGGAAATAGGGAGGCATTGCTCCCTCGATTGCAACCCCTCTCTCCTGGGACCGCCATTGTCACCAGAAAGATTAAAAATAAAACAAAGTAAAAAATTAAATTCTTGGAGTTTGTACACTAACAAGACCCATGGGAATCAACTTTTTTACATGATACGTGAAAGTAGACGCTGCATATTTCTCGGTAACGCAGTAATTAGATAAGTTTTCTTACATAAATACCACATTAAAATGACAGATCCTATTCCTATTAAAACAGGCAATTTTTTTGACCAACCTGACTTGATTTCAGTCATAATTTACCAATAATTTAGATTTTCTTTTCTACTATTCTTATCATTCTGATTATATGCTTTTATTCTTTAAATATTTATTAAATTTACAAAAGGCTAGTTTACTAACTCTTCGCAACATTCTGATTATTTGCTTTTTCTTTAAATATGAATCAAATTTACAAAAAAATCACAGAACACCATATGTAGGTACTTTGCAGAAAAATATACAGCTGATTCGAATGACAAATGACATTTATCAGGAATTCCTCACCAGCTCCCAGTGTCGCGTCGGTGAGCATCTATTGGTGGATTGGTCGAATCCATCGGAACCACCGATACCTGATGGATTTCACCGAGGAATGGGACACTCGTGAAATAGGTGTACAAATTTTGTTTAAAATACTTTGAAATACATTGAAATACATTAAAATACTTTTAAATAAATTTAAATAGTTTGAAATATATCGAAATAGTTTGAAATACATTGAAATAGTTTGAAATATATTGAAATACATTGAAATACTTTGAAATACATTGAATATAGTTTGAAATAACAAAAAAAAAGTCAAATACATGTAGTTCAGAAAATTTGGGAGAGTGTCCTACCGCTTGGATTTAACCGATGTTTTACCATGCATTTAAGAACTCGCGATTGTTTTCATAGATGAGCTTATCGGTGAATTTGGAGATTTCCCCTGTTTTCGCTATTAAACTCTCGGTCTATTATTAATCCACGGACCAAGCTGCTACATCTAGTAGATTCACACTTTTTACCCAACTGCAGCACGGCGAAAGGAAGGGTAACGTTTTTCGATTGGGATATGTATGTAAGTATGTAAATATGTAGGTTTATGTCACGCTAGAGGCTGAACGGCTGAACCGATTTTGACAAAAATGTGTCGTTGAATTGCTACTGATCCCGAAGGTGCTATAGGCTATATTTTTTCAGGACATCAACATGGCGGTCTTCAGACGCCATTTTATCACATGATGTAGGCTTTAAGGCATACAAATTATCTAAATTTCAGGCGATTTTAATGAAATTCCTTTGATCACCCATTGCAAATGTCCTCTAATTTGCTGTAGTTACTTTGTAGTCCTCCCTGCTCACACCCATCTCCCATCCTGTCATTCCCTCCAGACTATTCAAAAACAATATTCGCATAATTGTATCAAATATAGGGTGATTTCAAAAATTCTTTCTGCATATGCTTTCAGATTTTTTTTTGCAACACCATTTTACTAGTTCCCCCTCTCTCTCTTCTCCCGCTCCTTATTAGTAATAGTTGTAGCTATACCTTTCATAAATATAGAGTGATTTCAAAAATTCTTTTTGCACGCGCTTTAAGATGTTTTTCGACACCATTTTACTAGTTCCCTCCTCCCTCTCTCCTCCCCCACCTTCACTCAATGGAAGGTAACACTGTTCGCGTCCGTAGAAAATCTACACGTACTTTTTGGGTAAAGCTAAATTAATGGTAAATGCATAGTGCTTTTAATAAGGCTGAATAAGAATTAAACCTAAAAGTTGGAAAAAAAAATTTAAAAAAACACCCAACTGCTATATTTACTTGTAATTACTAGAGGCCCTCGATACATTTGACAATTGTTTTACACCATTGTTAAATGTATCGAGGGACTCTAGTAATTACTAGTCGCAGTTGGGTACAAAATTACCCAATAACCTGATTCATGAAAATAGTGCGCCTTGGGCATCAAAACTAAAACTTGAAGCACACTATACGTATACCTATATCAATTTTGTACCCAACTGCGACTAGTAGTTACAAGTAAATTTAGCAGTTGGGTGTTTTTTTTATTGATTTTTTTTTATTTGGTAGATTATTTTCACCTTTTTTACAAAATGTTAGGCAGATTTTCCTTAGTAAAGTTTAAAAGAGTTTAATATTATAACGTTCAATATTTTAAAAATGTCGTTAACATTTATTGTAAAACTAAATATTAAAAAAAAAATTCCCCTTCACATTCCTTGGCTTATTTTTTTAGCTTCAGGAAAAAATAACAAACAAATATGAACCGCAATTTCTTACCAAAATTTACCTGCGGCGCCATATTATAAAATTTGTTTCTTAAAAATTTTATTTGTGGAATTATTAAAGACAGCAAATAATTTTTACCTTCCTAGCACGCAAAGCAATGACTAGAGAAGTATTTGAGATAATTCCGAAAATGAGTCTGTCCGTAACACGATAGCTTCTAAACCGCTAATGTTATTACCAGAAATATCGTAGGAGCTGCCGTTTCTAAGATATTTAGAAAAACTGTTTTCAAGGCTGATATAGCTGGAGTTCACTTGTAGTGTGCTAATATTAGATCCATTATGAATCCATTTATTTTTTGTATTTTTGCTACGAAAATCCTTGATCTGCAAATCATAGAAATCGGTTTAGTGGTTCCCCAAATCATCATTTTTGTTTCAACCATTGTTTTCTAAACCATTATACGAATTCCTTGTTTATTGTCTTATAAATTTATTGTTACCGGTATTTCATTAAAATCGGTTCAGTAATATGATTTTATGAATACATTAATGCAGAAATTCAAGCGCTTTAAATGCAAACAATCAATAGAACACATACTTGAGCACTACTAAAGAGATTTTTATGATCAAGTGGGGAGGGGCATATAGTTTAACCTTGCGAAAAGGGGAGGGGGGGGGTCAAAAATCCTGAATTTCTGCGTTACATAACTTAAGGACGAGTTCTAGATCATTTACAGAAATTTTAAAAAGGGTTTGGATTTTAGGATGGCGGCAAATGTTCATATTTATTTTTAAAGAGCAGTCGATCCTTAATACAATGCTTTTTATTTTATTAAAATCGGTTCAGTAAAAATTAAGTTATGGGGAAATGAATGCAGACAAAATTGTGAAGGCAATCGTATAATTGGTAAAACATTGATTGACAGATTTTTTTTGGGGAACCACTGAACCGATTTTAATGATTTATACCTCGTTGTGCGTGGCAGAAATATAGGGATTTTTTACGAATTAAAAAAACATTTTACAAACTTTCCAAAATATAAGAATAAACGAACTTCTTTAGTGCTGCCATTTTGAAACTTAATATGACAAACAAAATAATATTGTTCCTCAAAAGTCTAATTGATGTTCGCCAATGGGCAGTTTGCTCCATTGAAATCAATAATATAGTGCGAAAGTTATAGTGAAAAACATTTTGTCGGTATTTTTTGGCCCACCCCGTATTTATCATATATTCTGGTCTAATTGCTCATAAAATTATAAAAGTTTATCTTACCAAACCATTTAGGATCCCACCAACTTTGCATGCCAAAAAATCAGGTCAAGGTAGACACTCTATGCACAAATATCCTTAAATCAACTCAACATATTCCTTCAGTACACATTTTTGTCACAAAAACACAGTTTTATCGTTTTTTTTTATCGAAACAAAAATAGCATCACATAATATACACACCCGTATGTTTATATACTTATCATGAGATAATAATTTTTTATAGAAAACGATACATTTATTTTTCATACACTTTTTTTATTAAACACACACACACAAGATACGTAAAGGCTAAACTTTTGTATGCCTGTAAAATAAGGGTCTATTTATCCAGTCTCTCGCTATTCATTAGGGTAGCTTGAGCCTGTTTCTTTACAATTAGGTAAGTAGGTAGATTCCTTTTTAGACGCTTAGTTTAGAGTTTATAAATAATAATGCCGCACTGCGAGTTTTTCGATCTTTTTTTGAACCGAGTGAGCAGCCAGTGTTTCACGTGCAACTTGGCCTGTACACCAGTTTTGACTAAACGAGGTTTAGTATAAATACAAAGTTTGTAATCCGCGCACTCTTGGCTTATCTTCTGCGATGTAGACTTAGTACAGTAGAAACACATTGAAAATACGAATCCCTATACATCGCCTCACAGAATCTGGGGGACGCAAAAATTTGCTTATGACAAGAAGGATCAAATGTTCAAAAAGAAGACAAAAACTAGTAAAACTAACAATAGCAACATATATTATTAGGTCAACGAACACCGACGAAAAAATAAACGAACTGAAGGAAGAACTGACAAGAATAAAATGGGACATTGTAGGCTTGTCAAAAACGAATAAAACTAAACTCCGTTTATCTACTATACCATAAAGGTAACGAACATAACTGCAACTTCGGAGTAGGATTCATTATAAATAAAGCCATAAGGAAACACGTCCATACTACTAAAGGAATTTCAGATGGCGTTGCCTATCTTACACTCAAAATGAAAAGAACATCACTTAAAGTTATGCACTCCCCACTTCGACTTAAGATGATGAGCACATCGAAGCATTCTATGAAGACATCTCAAAAGCTATGGAATAATACAAAACCCAACTAGTAATGGGAGATTAAAATGCCAAATTAGGTAAGAAAATAAACATAGAAGAAACTAAAATAGGGGATTTTGGATATGGCGAAAGGAATGACAACCTTACGCTGACTGATGGTATGACGTTAATAACAGATAAGAAAGAAGAACTGATAAAAATGCTAGAAGAACTGGATACAACTGCTAAAAATATAGGCTTGAGTATGAACCAAACTAAAACTAAAATCATAAGAAACACAGATGAAGATATCACGATCAGAATAACCAAGACAAAATAGAACCAGTAGAGGAATATATATATATATATATATATATATATATATATATATATATATATAGTAAAAAATAAAAAATATCCTCAGTACCTCAAAAGGAAAGTGTATAACCAATGAAGAAGGATTTCTTGTACTTACATATGGATCTCAGACCGGGACACTTACAAAATCAAACATAGACAACAAACAAACAACAAAAGCCCAAAGATCACTGGAAAGACAAACGTTATGTATAAGAAAATAAACAAAAGTAAAGGATGTCAGAGGAGTAGAAAAATGAAAATGGAAATTTGCCAGTTATAATAACAGACAGCAAGACGATCGATGAATTGTATTGTAAACTGGAGACCTTGGGAAAATAAAAGTAGGAGAAGGCCCCAAATGAGATGCGCGGACGATTTGAAGAAACATGTGGGAACTAGATGGATGAACATGGCGAGAGACAGAGAAGAGTGGAAGATATTGGAAGAGGCATAGGTCCAAAGATGGATCGAAGAAAGCTAAATAGATAGATAGATATATACATCGTCATAAAGGACAAAAAAAAATACAAGGTAAAAAATTTTGTTTACAATGAAAACACGTTCTTTTCTTGAATAAATTGTTTTACCCTAAAACAATTTGTTTTGCATTAAAATAATTCTTATTAGTTCAACGCAACGTTTAGTCTTGAAATGAGGCTTTATTTTTCTTCTTTAATTGTTTTGTTTCAGTATATTCCATTTTGTAACAAAGCAAATTGTCTTCATATAAGTAAGATTTTGCTTCCAGAGAAAACGGTGCCTTAGATTAATTCAGTTCTAATTTATAATAAAACAATTTCTGTTTCGCATCCAAATAAGAGGCAAGACATTTTTTGTGCTATATCAAGAAAATTTTCTCTTGGTGAATAGGAAAGCACAAATTATTTTACTTCAAAGAAAGTCCAAGATCTTAAAGAAAAATTGTATAACAGTCATTGAAAAACGAAATTATTAATAACCGAACATTATTGAAAACGTCATTTATTAAAACAAGACATAAGTATAATCGTCTGTGGTCAAAAAATAATTGATAATAATCGGACAAAAAAAGAATCGAAATTTTGTATAAACGTCTTTTCTCAACACTGGACCGGTTATTCACCTAAAGAAAAGCTGTTCTGATACTGCTATGCAATAGAAGCGTCATTCATCATTAATCGGAATCCGAATCAGAGAATACCTAAATAATAGTTTTTAAAACCAAAAACATATAAAAGTTGTACTTTTTTTTTCCTTACATTAGTTTTGCACGAGTTCAATCGCTCTTTTTTGGTTGACTAAAATGGGCTATAAAAGCTGTGTGAATGACGCTCTTATTGTACAGTATTATCGGAACCGCCCTTCTTTTTCCACTGTTAGCCCTTCTTTCTCGACTTTTATACCATTTTGTAATCCGCGCACTCTTGGCTTATCTTCTGCGATGTAGAACTTAGTACAGTAGAAATAGATTGAAATGCAAAAAATACTATAACTCCGTGTGTTTTTGTGCCTCAAAAATTAATAGTTTCCAAAATAGGAAGTTTTGCAATATACCCTATAGGAAAAAGCTATACTGGTCATAGGGAAGCCTGCTTAGAAAGAGAAAACTAATTTAGCAGGTATTTAAATATAAATAGAAGCAAATTGTTCCCTTTATTTATTTTATTTTATTATTTATAGATATATGGTATAAAGGTTATGGAATTTGATTACCTAAAAAGCGCAAATGATGTTTTTCAGAATCTGAAATCAATGCTTTTGTTCGTAAAATGCATATATTAAATATGAATTTTCAAAGTTTCGCGATTCGATTTGATACGCAAGAAAACCATAAATGAAAATCGGAATCTAAAATTATTGTGTGTTTTTTTCGCATCTTGACGGCCCGGCAATACTGCAACTCGCCAAAGTTTAGAAAAACATTTCCAAACTATTTAGTAATAATCTTTCATTTTAAAATTTGTATTAGAGAACTTGGCTTTACTTTTATCTCAATTCTTTTTAATGCATACCGTTTGCGCCTACTTGGCTTTTTTTACATAAAATGTTTTTGTTATGATTTTACTCCTTTTTAAAGGATTTTGATAATATTTCAAGGTAGTAAAATATGCGGAATATTGTTCAAAACTTTTGTAATGCCTTATTAAAAATGTTGAGGTTTTTTAATGTTTTTTTTATCATAGTTCCTATCAGCCTTTCGAAGCTCAGCTCTTTAGCGTTTTTAAATTTTTTCCTTTAGTTTTATTATAGTTATTCTACAGCTTAGCTCTCTATTAACTATGAAAGGAACTTTTTGAGGTGTGGTCATAGACTAAATAAATTAATTTACGGGCTGGTCCTCAGAACAAGGCAGTGGTAGCCGTATACATCGATGTTACCGTACTTACAATGTCTAAGGAGACTGTAACATCGATGTATACGGCTACCACTACCTTGTTCTGAGGACCAGCCCGTAAATTAATTTATTTAGTCTTAGCTCTCTAGCGCTTCTGGAAGTGGGCAATGTTACTTTTACATTACTTTACATTTATAGGGGAGGGAAGTTAATTCAAATATTGGGTTTTTTTAAACTTTTTCGATAGTTTTATCATAGTTCCTATCGGCCTTCCAAAGCTCAGCTCCCTAGCGTTTCTGGAAGTGGGCAATATTACTTTTACATAATTTTACATTTATAGGGGAGGGAAGCAAAATAAAATTTTAGGATTTTGAAATTTTTTCCCATAGTTTTGTCATATTTCCTATAAGTATGCCAAAGCTCAGCTCTCTAGCGCTTCTTGAAGTGGGAATGTTACTCTGACATAACTTTACATGTTTAGGGGACGGAAGTAAATTAGAATTTTTGGGGTTTTTTGATTTCTTCCAAGCGTTTGGTCAAAATTTCTATCACTCTGCCAAATTTCAGCTTTGTAGCATATCTGGAAGTACAGTAGAATTTTGATGATCTATACATGAGTGAGTGAGTGGGAATTTCGACGTTTTATGAAATTTTGTAACTACTTTACTACTTTATGGAAATTCATAAGACTTGGAGAGGTTGTTAACTCTATGAAGATCTACGACTATGCAAAGTATGAGTTTCGGAGCTCATTCCGAAGTAGAGTTTTAGATAGGTCAAATATGGGCTGAAATGTTTTAAGAAAAGATTGTACAGCAGTTTACGCCGCGAGCTTTGCCGGCACTGCCGTGCCCTCAGATAATTTACTGTGTTAAAAAATTTCAAAACTAAGAAAATAAGTTCCTGATTTTCCAATTTTTAAGACGCCGCTAAGTGCATTTTCCAACTTTGTCAGAATTATTTTTAGTTAAAGTGCATTATAACATCAGTTTCAAGACTAGGAAAATAAGGGCACAAATCAACCCAATTTTTGGATCCGAAAATTTTCAGCCACGGATATTTTTCACCACTTGAGATGAGCCAGAGTGCTTTTCTTACAATGTTTATGTTCTTTTCTTTTTGGTGTAAAATATTTAGAACTAAGAAAATCAGTCCAATGAAATACTGGGCATCAGTTTGGAGTTTGGATCATTTTTTTGGTTAAAATTACCTGAAACCCTCTCCAAAAACTCTAAATTTGGTATACGCTATACATATCGTGCATAAAATAGTCTGGTAAAAATTTAAGTCCACATTACATCGGTGTCTTTTTTAAGTGATAACAGGCTAAATTTTTGTTCATAGGTTTATTTTGCCGAGACGATCAACTTTTTCCTCTGAAAAAATTCTTGAAACTGAGTCCTAATAGAGTGCGCGGGCGCAGGAATATTTCCAGGTTCTGACCGACTAAACCAAGAATGCAGGTTTGGGGCAATGTTGCCATTTTCACCTTAATTCATTTTTTAAGCTAAAGAAAAACGTAACTTATGAGATTAAAAAAATGACAGTAAATTATTAACCGGCTATTCTTTTTGTGGCAACATTGTTCTCAAAATCGCATACTTGGTTTGGTCAGCCCGAAGTTTGAAAGATTTCTGAGCACGCGCACTCTGTTATGAATCATTTTTAAGAATTTTCAAAGTGCAAAGTTAATCGTCTCTTCAGCCTGTTACTTATTATTACTTACTATTTACCTTACTATAAAAAGGCCAACTTTTTATAGTTATTTTACATTCTACCCGTGGAACGAAGAAACAGGATGTGGTATAAAAATAGCATTATATTTTATCTGTCTAAAGGCGATATCAAAGCGGAAAAGAATTAAAAAGAAAAAAAAAAGAAAGGATTACACTGATTGTTTTATCGTCGTTATCTTCGGAGCATTTGTGATGGTAATTACTAGCGATAATGATTAATACTACAACTAATACAAGAAGAAATTGTTATATTCTACAATTACTGTTTTGTGATAACATAATAATCATTTGTTGAAAGTTTTATGCTTTTTATTGCTTTTGTTTATTTTGTACCAGGCAACAAGAAGGCGGACAAACTCGTGCGGATCAGAGTTAGACGGAATGGGACAACTGGGCGCCGCCAACTGGGCGCCGGGCCAACTCGGCGCCGGACTAAAATTTTTTTTTTGGATAAAATGTGTCGATGAAAAACAAAATATATTATTTATATAAAAACATCTTTAAAAATCCTTCACGCAATTTTTTTGAAATTTGTTTTGGTTAAGTAAAGTTAAATCCATTAAGTCGACTGTTGAATCTTGGTAGTTGTAATGTTTGGTAACCTGGTAACACTACAATTTACGTTTTTTATTACAACAATGGCGGATCCAAAATGGGGAATTTCTTTATTTTTAAACCGATTTGTCTGAAACTTGAAAGTTTGCAGTGCCTGAGATCACTAAATACAGTTTTATCCTCAAACTTAAAAAAATCAAAATGGCGGCTCTAAAATGGCGGATTTCCTTTTTTACTAAGCCATTTGTCTCAAACTTGAAATATTACATTGCTTGAGGTCATTTAACAAAAAAATTTATCCGCCATTTTGGAGCCGCCAAGTTTGAGTAAAAATTTTTGTTAAATGACCTCAAGCAATGTAGTATTTCAAGTTTGAGACAAATCGGTTAGTAAATAAGAAAATCCGCCATTTTGGATCCGCCATTTTGATTTTTTTAAGTTTGAGTGAAAAATTTTGTTAAATGACCTCAAGCAATGTAATATTTCCAGTTTGAGACAAATCGGTTAATAAATAAAAAAATCCGCCATTTTGGATCCGCCATTTTGATTTTTTTAAGTTTGAGTAAAAAATTTTGTTAAATGACCTCAAGCAATGTAATATTTCAAGTTTGAGACAAATCGGTTAGTAAATAAGAAAATCCGCCATTTTAAATCCGCCATTTGGATTTTTTTAAGTTTCAGTAAAAAATTTTGTTAAATGACCTTCAGCAATGTAATATTTCAAGTTTGAGACAAATCGGTTAATAAATAAAAAAATCCGCCATTTTGGATCCGCCATTTTCATTTTTTTAAGTTTGAGTAAAAATTTTTGTTAAATGACCTCAAACAATGTAATATTTCAAGTTTGAGACAAATCGGTTAGTAAATAAGGAAATCCGCCATTTTAGAGCCGCCATTTCGACTATTTTAAGTTTGAGGATAAAACTGTATTTAGTGATCTCAGGCACTGCAAACTTTCAAGTTTCAGACAAATCGGTTTAAAAATAAAGAAATTCGCCATTTTGGATCCGCCATTGTTGTAATAAAAAACGTAAATTGTAGTGTTACCAGGTTACCAAACACTACAACTACCAAAATTCAACAGTCAACTTAATGGATTTAACTCTACTTGTACAAAAACAAATTTCAAAAAAATTGCGTAAAGGATTTTTTATAAATGTTCTTATATAAATAATATATTTTGTTTTTCATCTACACATTTGATCAAATAAAAAATTTTTCTCCGGCGCCCAGTTGTCCTAGACCGGAGTTAGACGTTTATTCTTGACTGTTCGTGACGTGAAGTGATGTGAGCGCCTACCAAATCTCAAGATGCTATTCTTGACGGCCGTGAGGTGAACTTAAGGTCACCACCTTTTTCCATGGGGATATGAATCCACGGGAGTTCTTGTGGTGTGGAGGTTCATAACATTTTTACTAAAAAAATTGAAACCATCAAAACAAACAACCCAATGTAAGGATAGAAACGTTTCAATATCTCAAGTGGGTTAATTTCCCCGTGACAAAGATGGTGAATATTTCGCTTACCTCACCTTATAGGCAGTCAAGAATAAACGTTCAGGAACCGCCTGTGTAGACCCGGAGCCACTACTGGGCATGACAAGAACAGAGCGACTCAATAAATGGGCCCAGGACGCACTGTCAAACTCCTGGGAAACAGAAACGGCATGCAGACAGACCAGAGAATTCGTAGACCGACCAAAAGCGACCAGATGTTAGATGGTTGGATGGGGAAGGAGAGGAAAAGACCTCGGAATGCTGATAGGTTTATTAACTGGACATAACCGGCTGAGGGAGCACAAGACACGATACGTATAGAAGTTGAGACTACCCTACCTGCCCAGCGTATGGACAGGAAGAAGAGACATCAAGAAACCCCTTGGCAAAATGTGAGGCCTACGTAAAGATGAGACAACAGGCACTCGGGGCATCAACCCTGAGCGAGGAAGAGCTGCATACTTGTTCAAATGGGTTATGGGTCGACATGCCTTTGTTACGAGAAGAGAGAGACCCAATAAGCTACCTGGACATTGGGCATGGCAAAAGGGCTAACTTTGGCCTACTTCTCGGACCTACAGGTTATTTCATCATTACTACTACTACTTTCAAAGGGGTGAACGGGTGGTCTAAGAAACCCTGTATATGCATTAATTGTCATAATTCAATATTTTTAATATTTGGTTATAATATGGAATTAGCCACGTATTAACCATGAAAATCCTAATAGAACGAATACAATATTCCACTATATATTGCGTTTATAGACTTTATAAAAGCTTTCGATAGCAGCACCATCATATTTAATTTATAGCTGAATAGATCACAGATATACAGACTTAATAGCCAATATATGCGAAGTTTTAAAAAACTTAGATTGGGAACGAATAGGGATTAAAGTACAATACTTGAACCACTTGACGATAACAGATAAGAAAGAAGAACTAATAAAAATGATGGAAGAACTGGATACAGCAGCTAAAAATATAGGCTTAAGTATGAACTACACTAAAACTAAAATCATAACAAACACAGATGAAGATAACAGAATCAGAATAAACCAAGAGAAAATAGAATAAGTGGAGGAATAGGTATTATCTGGGACAAATTATTAAACTAAAAATAGAAAACCAAACAGCTGAAATCAAGAGACGAGTAAGATTGGCCTGGGCACCATTCGGTAAATTAAGCTACATATTAAAAAATATCCTCAGTACTACCATGGAATAAATTATTTCTTCGATTATACTACAAAACGAAAGTGTATATCCAATGTATCCTTCCTGTACTCACCTATGGATCCCAGACCTGGACACTTACGAAATCAAACATGGATAAGGAAACAAAAGCCCAAAGAACAATGGAAAGACATTATCAGTTTTATGTAACATAAAACAGATTAAAAAAAAGGAATGGATAAGAAATAGAACGAAAGTAAGGGATGTCAAAGGAGAAGTAGCAAAATTAAAATGTAAATTTGCCGGTAGGGGACGACCCCAAATGAGATGAGTGAACGATTTGAAGAAACATGCGGCAAATAGATGGGTTAACCTGACGACAGACAGAGGAGAGTGGACAAGCGCGGATCTGGGTCAAAATCTAAGAGGGGGTAATAGTCAAAGAAAAAATTATTTGTAATATACTTTTTTATAGGGGGGGGGGCAAAAAGTGCATATTCTTTTTTTTTCTAGGGGGGGTTAATTACCCCGTTACCTCCCCCTCAAATCCGCGCTTGAGTGTGGAAGGTATTGGGGGAGGCCTATGTCAAAAGATGGATCGAAGAAGGCTAAATAGATAGATAGATGGAATCTAACACCACAAATTTCCCTAAATGATATTTTTACAAATATATTTTTTTGCTTATCTTTATGACTGGATTTAATTTTTCTAAAATAAGAGTTTTTTTATAAATTTTATTTATCCAAAAGAAAGGCTTATTAGACGTTAGTTCATAAAACAGAAGTGTGCTTGATATTGCGGATATCGCCATATTTAATTTGTTTGTAAATAAACTGTCAACATTTTAGAGTGTTTACAGACTTCAACGCGATGAGATGTAAAGCAGCCATTTCTGGAGCAAGTAAACACGAAACTTATACTTGCACATTACGAAATCATAATGTGTGTGAAGCTCAGATTAACAATTAAATGCATTAGTCTGAGGTTTATACGAGGAACGGCAATTAAATGCTAAAATAGGGACTAGTGTCAGCATTCTTGAAATCTCCCCGAGCGAGTACTCCCCGGGGAGTGACGACAAGTGAGAACTCCCTCGTTTCTCACCCTATTGCTGAAATGCAGTATTCTTAGTTTGAGGAATATGTGAAAAGAAATATGAACCAACCAATTTTCAGGTGACAATTTCGACCAATAAAAATAGCAAAACATTTATGTGTGTGTTATGTGGTTGAAGGGAAGTAACCCTAATTATTATTTCCTTGATTTTTGTTTGTGAACACACAAACAGAAAACAAAGGCAGAAAAAAAGAATATTTGGGAGAAAACACAGAGAAAACAAAAAAATAAATAAAACGTCACCAAAACAAATTTTTTTATTGAGATCTCCCCGGAGTGAAGTCTCCAAAATGTCACACGTTTTTCGGGTGAAAGCTTTAAGAATACGATTGAGGGAGAAACGCCACGCTCGAATTTAGAGGAGTACTAGCTCGGGGAGATTTTAAGAATAACGACACACTAGGGCCGCCTTTAAATAACGATTTCTGTGGCTCTGTCACTTCTAATTATGCGGACTAGTTACAAAATAAATATAACACTAACATTTATAGTTATGTGGATATTTTTGACTATTTCGTGTAATAATAGCTAATAAACAAGAAATAAAGAAAAAAGGTTAAAAAAGGGTTAAATCATTAAATTATTAGCAGTAAATAAGTCCATTTCCTTGGTTTTCGTTATTACCTTTCTAGCTTATTTACTAGACTCGACATAGCCTGTTAACCACACGAGTTGGGGACAATTTGCCACCGGCCGATTCGCCGCGGGGACAATTCGCCGGGAGAATTTTTGTTTAATTTTTATTTAAATATAACTTATTTTTTCTTAAATCATAGCTCCCTTGTACTCATGTAGCATTGGTCAATTGATCGCAAACATATCCCAACCGGTGTAAAAATTTAAAAAAAAAATTATTTTTTTTTGAAATATTTTTCAAAAATATGTTTACTACACACAAAACATTAAAATAAAAATTAAACAAAAATTCTCGCGGCGAACTGTCCAGCGGCAGATCGGCCAGCGGCGAATTGTCCCGCGGCGAATCGGTGGCGGCGAATTTTCCGATTCCCTAACCACACAACTGCAACTATTATGATTATAGTTATTTTTAACAAGTTTGCATATTCAGAAGCGATGTAGCAGTGAATATATCTTCGAAACGGGGGGGATTGAGACCCCATGATGTCGTATTTCATCTTATTTTTTTGTTGAAGTTAAGGAATCGAGCCAAAAAAGAAAATAGCAAATCAATAAAATTTTGAAGAATAAAATAGCGGGACCCCGCAATTTTTGAAACAAAGGTACTTTAAAACTATTTGAAAAAACGGGGCTATTTGAGATAAATAAAATATAACATTTTATTGGTTGCTACTGCTGGACTACAAAATATTTTTCTACGAGCCAGTGGAAAATTTAATTTTCCACACTATTGTTAGTACAGAAAATTCTTCTTTATCGCACTAGTATGAAAAAAAATTTCCGCACAGAAATATAAAATTTTTAAAAACCTGTATATATTTGAAGTTATCACTACGCATCGTTCTGTGAACGATATTTGCGTGCGGAAAAATCGATTTACTGCACTTATTAAAAAAATAGCGATTTCGATAGCACCTGTTTTATATCATCCCTACCAATGTATTATACCAGCTCAAACACTAAAAGAAACTTAAAATTGCAAGAAAAATATTGGCTGCCAACTTACTACCACTAATAAAAAACAGTTAGTTCTAGTAGATAGCTAGTGGTACAGTCAGGGACTTTTTAAATTGCCATTGTATTTTTTTCTGTCAAAAGGTATAATGTAAAGATATTGGAAAAAATATTTTTTTATAATACATATGTATAAAGGCAGAGGTAAAGTTCACTATTTTTTTTTGGTTTGGTTTAAACTGGGTTTCCTAATTTAAAATAGAAATATTTTTTATTTTCGAGTGCGGCCAATTAAAAAGTCCCTGACTGTACAACTGGTTTTTAAAAAATGCCCCATTTACAATGGGGGGAGGGGGGCTTTATGAGACTGAATTAGGGGCTTACTAGGATATTTCAAAAAGCCCCTTTTTTATCAAGACAATTTGGGACATATTTACTTACCTAGAAGTATTTTTGTTTTTTAAGAATAAAGCATACTGTTTCGAATTCATAAAAGACGTATCGATCGTATGTAAGTAAATATGGAAAACAGAGTAACATCGCCCAAGGCCGTATCTAGGGGGTCAAGGGGGATCAATCCCCCCCGACATGATCGACAAAAAAAGAGGGAAAAAATCAATACACAAATTGTACAAATAACCCAGCAGTATTTAAATGGCAATTGGTTGATACGTGCATAAAATTTAGGTATGTTATTGGGGATACGGTAAGCAACATTTTTTACCATGGGCATAACCCTGTATCCTTTATGATCTGTCAAAGATTGGAATGGAAATTCCAAAAGCAGAAAAACTATGGACGATTTAGTTAAACGAGATAGATTTCTACTAAGTAAATCGAAAAATGTCGACCATTTTGACATCTGTCAAAACCCTGCCAAGCTATGGCACCCATCTTTTTTAGTTTTTGATATTTTATGATATGTTATTTAACCTTTCCAACGTGTATAAACTTTCTGAGTTTAAAAATTTTTAAAAAGAAAGAGTTGTCAGGACCTGTCATCTGTTTTTATAGTTAAAGAGGACCACAATGTGGTTCTTTTTTATTATACAGTAATTTTGCTTACCAGAGTCATGTCGTTCCCTTTCAGGGCTCCGAGCCATAACTGACGTCCTTTTGGAGGGCATGGGCATCGAGGGTTTGTGTCTGTTCTGGAGGGCCTGTGCCAGAGCCTGCTGGACTGCCTCCTGCCTGACTTCTAAATTACAGAAAAAAATATGAAACTTTATTTTCCGTTAATAAAAGGCTCTTCCGTCAAAAATACAGTGGTGGTAATTTGCTAATTCTGTTACTTTTCGTACTTATGAATCAACGGTGGATCTGAGTTAAAATTTAGGAGGGGGGAAAGTAATGGTCGACGAAAAATTTTATGTTAGTTTTTTTTTCTAGGAGATGGGGGTAATTATTAATTTACCAAGCATAAGTTTTACCTTCTTAGCCCGCGCACAGAGAGGTATTGTTCTACCTGTTAATTTTTTTTTTTGAGATAACGGCGAAAACGGAACCGCGGCGAAAATGTGTTATTTTGGTGTATTTTGACCTATGTTAGCAATATCGTCGTGGCGTCTGTTCGTAACGCGTTAGCTCCTAAACCGCTAAACCGATTTTCATGAATATTTTAGGTCAAACAGAGCTGATTAGATTTTGGTAAAAATCCAATAATGATACACGGTAAAAAAAATTGTCTTGGATTAAAGCAAATTGCTTTGAAGTAAAACAATTTTTTTCAGAAAGAGAATATTTTCTTGATATAGCACTTTATTTTAATGTGAAACAGAAATTGTTTTAATATAAATTGGAACTGAATTAATCTAAGGCACCGTTTTCTCTGGAAGCAAAATATTACTTATATCATGACAATTTGCTTAGTTACAAAACGGAGTATACTGAAACAAAACACTTAAAGAAGAAAAATAAAGTCTCATTTCAAGATTAAACGCTGCGTTGAACTAAAAAGAAATATTTTAATTTAAAACAGGTTGTATTAAGGTAAAATAATTTATTGAAGAAAAGAACGTGTTTTCATTGTATACAAAATTTTTTACAGTGTAATGACAGTTTAAAAATTAAAAATAAAACTGCGGTCAATATGCGGTTTTCGAAATATAGTAAAACACGTTTTTCTCAATAGTTTATGTTATTACTTAACACTTTGTGGAAACTTTCGTTTCCGAGATATTTACAAAAACTGTTTTCAAGACTGATAAAGCGTGGAGGTCACATAAAGTGTGTTTAGCAAGGGCTAGTAAAATATCAGATCCATCATGGATCAATTTATTTTTCTATGAAAGTGGTAATTACTCCGTTGCCCTTGGTCAAATCCGCGCTTGGGCCTAAGTAATTTTAATAATAATAATGCAAAATTACCAGAATTCAGCGCCCCACGCGAATATTTTTTAAAACTTATATTTTTATGCTAAATTTTACTGAAAAAGTAAAGATGGTGACTGTTTTGGAGTTATGGTAGTACATTTGTCGCCTCCCTATGAAATCCGCACTTGTTGAGACTTCATGGGGTTTCACACCTACTGTATTTAAGATAGAGAGCTCTTATATAAAACAAATAAAGTTTTTTTAAAAATTATGTACATAAGAAATCAGCATGCAGTATGGCAAAAATTAAAAGTCGGTACAGGCAGAACAAATAAAAACATTTACAGCCAAAAATTGATATTAACAAAGTTGTAAGATTTTTAATTTAATGTTTATTTTAGTCTAATTGGTCTAAAGAATAGCCCGCATTTTTCCTAAATTATTCTATAAATAATGCATTTTTTAATTACATTCTTTTGCTCTTTTCATTTTACTTTTGCTTAAATTATTTTTTGGTAAATTATATTTTACCACATAATGCTAAATAAATAAATGGTTTAGTTCAAATCCAAACTTTAAACAACAAGTGAAATCAAAGAAAGAAAAATAATAAAAAAGTTTTTTTTTTGCTTCGACCGGGACTCGAACCCGGGATCTCTTGCTCTGTATGCAAACATTCTAAACATTAAACTACCGAAGCCATACATAAATTTTCGGAAAACTTTCATCTATGCAGGTCTGCGGTGTCTCAATAAACTCGACCAAGTCATCAAACTGATAATAATACTATCAACGTCTGAAAACATGAGATCACCTTTTCGTGTGTTAAAATTTCTGATCGCAATGGGCGATCCAAACTTGTTTATAAAAGTACCTTTAACAGGTATTAGAGATCCATATTAATGTCTATTTTACTTCTAAAATAACCTAGTACCCTAATTAAATACTAAAACTAGACTAGACTTATCCGAAACTTATTTGGCATCTTAAAATTAACAGTAAAAAAGTTTTCAATGTGTTTCCAATTTAGCTAGACATACTGTATATTTTTTCTATTTTTTGTCTTTTCTATAACCTTTTCAGTACACGACTTGCCTTTTATATGGGAAACCATTTCAAAAATCGCCAATAATCAATCTCTGTAATGGCAGTAATTTGTTTGGATGAATGGACTTAACAGTTTCCCCATCCCTGTTTGGATTTTCGAAAAAAAAACAAGACTTTGGCGAAACAAGTTAATGTTGATTATAATCTTTAAGGCTTAGTTATTTTTAAAACAGAATTTGAAAAGAAAAAAGACCAACTCTGTTACAACATAAATATTAAAAAGTAGTAAGACAATGAAGGGCAGTTTTGACAGATTGGTGTGAATCAAGAACCTTTATAAAAACAAATAAAAATCAGATGCAAATATTAAATTTTACAAAAGTTGCGTAAAATCTATGGACCAGTGCAAATTTACACCCCCATCCCTTTTCCGATATAGAACATATTATTTAGTTTTAGCCAAAAAATATGACCCGTAGTTTATAACGAAATTTACCTTCGACACCATCTCGTTTATTTTTTTTACAAAAATTAAAAATAGCAAGGACAATTTTTACATTTAATTTTACAAGAAACCAAATCAACCGAACCGCAACGGACATTTTCAATATTTTGCCCTTAATTTACTTTACAAAATGAAGTCGCTAAGGTTTAGCATCCCTGTGTTGCTCCGTTCTGACCTATTGATTAAAAAAGTACCTTTATATGAACTTAGTCATATAAAATAAAAAAAATATTAAACAATAACAAATTAGCATTATCTAACAATGGTCATGACTTGTTACAAATTAAAAAAAATATCGTTTAGGTGCAATAAACAAGCCTGTTTATATAACATAAACCATAAACCGCCATGTATAAAAATATTAAAATGTACAGTAATTAAAAAAAAAGCCTCAATATTTATTCATGTATAAGTTACTAATACACATAATTATTTAATTTTGATCAAATAGCGTTAGAGTAATTTATTACTCTAAGGTTATAGCACAAATACATGTTCAAAGAACCGAAAAGTGACGTGCTCATAGCTGGCTTTGGGAACAATGGGAAATTTAAATGCGCGGATGTGGATTTTCAAGTACGCATGCGTGTCTTTTGTCATTTAGACACACAGCTGCTATGTGGATGGAGGCCATATTGACGTTTGTCGTGTAAAATTATGTGTTTTTCTGTGAAAAATGGGAAATAATGCATTTAAAACATGTGCGGTTTGTGGAAAAATGTCCGGAAGAAGTAAGGGAGTGCCATTCCATAGGTAACTACGTGTATTTTTCTTTATAATTTGTTAATAAAGTTAAGAATGGTTTATAGATGTCATTAAACACTCTTCATGGTGTCCAGAATAAATCTACACAATTAGTTTTAGCAAAAACTACAATTTTAATCCACAATTTGATAAATTTTCACCCAATCAACTAGTTTTTAGAAATAAATAATAGACATAACCCTAAACATTTACAATTAAATAATGTAGTGACGTAACGGAGTATGTTCCAAAACCACCAAAACTGACGCATGCGCAGTAACCGAAATCCTGTCTGCCCAAAAAAGAAACATTAAGAATTAAATAGGGGTCCTGGCTTCAAGCATCGTGTGTGAGAATGCATGGGTATGCCCCATATTTATGCTCTAACGTATTTAATTTTTATATAAATATTTATGTTTTAAGTATTCGATAAAAATGTTTTTATTAATATGATATAATTAATATATTGATTAATTTGTGCAATCAATTTTACTGAGACAGTTAGGGAATATCTAAATAAGTGGACATGCGGATTTTTTCAAGAAATCGAATCTAACTTGCAGTATGCAATATGTAACGATAATAGTAATTATCATAAACATAATTACAATAATAATAGTAATGTTTGATATCTACATAAAATTGAGACATAAATGTCAATGAACTTGTTTAGAGAAGGAAGTGCACTTTTATACATTATTTTAAGGATTGAAAAACGAAATTTCCTCATCCTAGGTTTTTTCTAGTTGCTATGTATTGCTAAAGACCGATTTACAAAAGTTAAAGTAGCGTTATAATTGGTCTATCCAGTATCCCTTTCACTTTTTACCTCAGTGGTAAATTTAAAGGGTTAAACGACGAACTCTTAAGGATAGCGTGGCGAATCTTCAGGTTTTAGATTATTTGCACAATCCCGGTGTTGAAATTTTCAATGATGCTTTATTGTCAAGTCTCACTTTATGACAGTGGCGTAGGTACACATTTTTCATTTTCCAGTTTTAATCTTGTTTCATTATTCAGATTAGTTTTGTTAGAACTTTTTGTCTGTTATTTTTATCGACGACTGGAAACAAATTATTAACCGTTTGCTTTTTCTTAGGTCGATCAATATTAATATGTTTATCGCAGATAGTTTTTTGACCCACCTGCATTATGAGAAACAGGAATTTTCCATGCGTCCTGGAATACTCAATTTGCAGTCACGTGTAAAGAATATTGCGTCAAAGGGCTTGTAAACCGATTGAAATGGAACATATAGACTTACAAATGAACATTCAGCTCATACGTGCAGCTATACCACGGATCACCTTTTGTTTGGTGATCCTTGGCTATACAGCCAGTCAATATGTAGGCATATGTATATTGAATCGTTTCGAATTCCAAACAGGGTATTGAGAGAGTTTTGGCTTTACAGGGAACTTTTAAAATTTTTTTGAGAACATTTATAATATTTTGGGTTTATCTGGGGCCATGGCAGTGCCCACCAAGTTCGCGCAATACCATATTTTCTTGAAACATTTCAGCCCATATTTGACCTACTTAAAACTCACTCGGAATGAGCTACGAAACTCAAACTTTTCGCACTCGTAGACCTTCATAGAGTTAACAACCCCTCCAAGTTTCATGGACTTCCATAAAGTAGTAAAGTAGTTACGAAATTTCAACTCACTCACTCACTCATAGTCTAAATTATACGCATTTGTAATGACGTCACTAGGTGAGAAAAAAACGTATGGCGTAGATATTTTTGCCAATCAATGTTTTTTGATTGACAGTGACGGATACTTCACATAACCAATTACCAAGGTCTGTAGAGGATAGGTTGCCTGGTAACTCCATGGTCGAAGCGGCGTAAGAGGTGACAGCGCGTCATTTGGTGTGCCACAATTTGATTAAAGCGCTTTGTTTACATGTGCTTCTAAGTATTTTTATTCTTCGATGGTTTATTTTTTATATTTGTGGTGTTTTTTTCGAACTATATTTATTTAAAAAATGTAAATACTTGTTTTAGTTTACTTATACGTTCTACTTGTGGTTATTTTAACGAACTAAAAGCTTCCCAAGACATTGTGCCTTTGGGATATTTGGTAAAAGGTAAGTTTTATATTTGAGATGTATTTTATGAATATTGTTATTAGAGACACTTTAAGAAAAATAACAAATCATATTTACATTTAAATCAATAACGGAACACAAGAAACTTGAAGATTTCCTACTATATTAAATGTTTTTATTTAAATGGGCACTCCATTTCACCACCACGTCATTTCCCGCTTCAACAACTGGCTCTGATTGGTCAGAAAGTTACCAGGTAACCTATCCTCTACAGACCTTGACCAATTACCTACCTATTTAAATCATAGACACTACTTTTTTTTAAAAGTTTATTGTCACCGCTGTTTATAATAAACTAAACAAAGATAAACAAAAATGACGTCATTACAAATGGGTATAATTTGAACTGTACTCATGTATAGATCATCAAAATTATTCTGTACTTCCAGACATGCTACAAAACAGAAATTTGGCAGACTGATAGAAATTATGCCCAAACCCTTAAAAAAAAATTAAAAAACCAAAATTCTAATTTACTCCCCTTCCCTATACATGTAAAGTTACGTAAAAGTAACATTGCCCACTTCCAGAAACGCTAGAGAGCTGAGCTTTGGCAGACTGATGGAAAATATGATAAAACTATAGGCAAAGATAAAACACGTTAAAATTTTAACTAGGGCATTCCAAAACTTTTGAACAATATTCCGCATATTTTACTACTTTAAAACTTAAAATATTATCCAAATAAAAAATCCTTTAAAACAGGAGTCAAATCATAACAAAAACATTTCATGTAAAAGAAGCCAAGTACGCGAAAATGGTATTCCGTAAAATGAATTGAGATAAAAGTAAAGCCAAGTTCTCCAATACAAATTTTAAAATGAAAGGTTCTTACTAGTTTGGAAATGTTTTTCTAAACTTGGCTAATCCGGCAGCAAATGACTCTTAGGCATAGTGCTAAATAGAACATAAAGAAGTTTTGCTGTAATAGCAAAGTTTAAAAAATCATTTCCAAACTAGTAAGAACCTTTCATTTTGAAATTTGTATTGGAGAACTTAGCTTTACTTTTATCTAAATTCTTTTTACGGAATACCATTTTCGCGTACTTGGATTTTTTTTTTACATGAAATGTTTTTGTTATGATTTAAATTTTTCTAACGATTTTTTAAATTATTTTGATTTGAAATTTAAAAGTTTTGGATTTTATTCGAAATTTTCGAAGATAACTCCGTTTTCAAAAATTTTCTGGCATTATGTATTTGAAAAAAATATTTTGCACAAAATTTTTGGCTAGACACTTGTAAAAATTAACAGTTCTCAAAAAGCGCATGCTTGGATTTCAGAAAAGGATATCCCTAAACAAAATTCAAATTCAAATAATATTTATTTACAGTTCTTTAATCTATATGGCCTTTGGAAAGAGTGCAAAATAAATATTCCTCTGCATTTTAAAGCCTTAAAGGCTTGTTAGCCAGCAGGCTTAAATGCCCGATCAATGAAACCGTAGATATATTCTGGCATTTCTTAACATTTTACAAAATTATTTTTGTTAAATTTAAATTATTTTTAAAAAATGGACGGGTTATAAAATATTAGTTATAGGTAGAAATAGCAAAACTTACCCGAATGATAGCGGCTCTCGTTGCGCGTAAGCCTGCGGTTGCCCCTGCGCACCGCTCTGGTGGAGGGGCTGGCCCCGCACCCTCCTTTTTGCGCCTGCGCCAATGCCTCGCTAGCAGCGACATCTACATGCCCAAGCGGAAACAAAAAAAACGACACAGTTAAGCCATGCAAACACTAATTATCCAATACGACAGATATAAATAAAAATTATAAAGAAAAGTAATAATTGTACAGTCAGGGACTTTTTAAATTGCCGATGTATTTTGTCTCGTTAAAATTTATAATCTGCTGTACCAACTTTTCTTGAAACATTTCAGCCCATATTTGACCTATTTAAAACTCTACTTCAGAATGAGCTACAAAACTCATACTTTGCACAGTCATAGATCTTTATAGATTTAACAATCCCTCCGTAAAGTAATAAAGTAGTTACAAAATATTGGAAAAAATCATAAATCCCCAAAATTCTAATTTAGTCCCCTCCCCTGTACCTTATGTAAAAGTAACATTGCCCACTTCCACAAACGCTAGAAAGCTGAGCTTTAGCAGACTGATAGGAACTATGATAAAACAATAGGAAAATATTTAAAAACCCCAACATTTTAATTTACTTCCCTCCCCATTAAATGTAAAATTATGTAAAAGTCATTGCCCACTTCCAGAAACGCTAGAGAGCCGAGCTTTGGACGGCTGATAGGAACTATGATAAAACTACAGGAAAAAATTAAGCAAACCAAAATTTTAATTTACTTTCCTCCCCTATAAATGTTAAGTTATGTAAAAGTAACATTGCTCACTTCCAGAAACACTACAGAGCTGAGCTTTGGAAGGCTGATAGGAACTATGATAAAGCCATAGGAGCAAATTTTAAATAAGGCATCGCAAAAGTTTTAAACAATATTCCGCATAGTTTACTACTTTTATCCAAATCCTTTAAAAAAGGAGTGAAATTATAACAAAAACATTTCAAGTAAAAAAAGCCCAGTACGCGAAAATGGTATTTCGTAAAAAGAATTGAGATAAAAGTAAAGCCAAGTTCTCCAATACAATTTCAAAATGAAAGGTTCTTACTAGTCTGGAAATGTTTTTCTAAACTTGGCTATTATGGCAGCGAATTGACTCTTAGGCACAGTACTAAACCGAACAAGTTTGGCTGTAATAGCAAAGTTTAAACATAAAACTTGTAAGAACCTTTCATTTTGAAATTTGTATTGGAGAACTTGGCTTTACTTTTATCTCAATTCTTTTTACGGAATACCAATTTCGAGTTCTTGGCTTTTTTTACATAAAATATTTTTGTTGGTATGTAAATAAATATATCAGAAAAAGGAGTTTTTTTTTAATATTTAGGTACGTATACCGACAAAGGTAATGTTCACTATTTTTTTGGTTTCGTTCAAACTGGTTTTCCTAATTTCAAATAGAGATTTTTTTTCCTGCGCGAAAATTTAAAATGTCCTTGGCTGTACATGAGCATTACAGAGAAATCTCTATAAAATTCTACGTCTACATCGGATTAAAAATTAATATTTTAAATCGATTTCAAACTAGATCTGAATTCAATTGTGGAAGACTTTGATTGGACAACAATTAGGACTGAAATCGAAAACTAAAATGGACCAATAAAAATAATAAAATTAAAATACCTAAAGAAAATTGACATGCAAATTTCAAGGACTAAGGTACATCCAAAAATACGAAAGAAGCCTAGAGGCAAAAAATAAATAATTTACAATTTGGTAAAAGAAATCAGAAACATATTTATCCATTTTTTAAACACATGAAACGTTTTAAATGATTTTCTGCATTGGTAGCTAAGTCATGAGCGCACCCAGGGAGGGGGGCTAAGACTTTTTTTAGATATTTTCCCCACTTAAGACATGTTCCAGGATGCAGCACTGGCTAAGTTATGCGTCTTATTTCTGGTTTCTTTTAATAATTGTTTTTGTTTTGGCAGTGCTAGAAATTAAAATTATGTCACAATCGGCAGCTAAAAAAACTTGACGGGAGCGCCATCTAGTATACCTGAATGGTATCTCTTCTCGTTGTGCGTGACTCTACGTTGTGTGCGCCGTCGAGTGTGCTGCGGGGGGTTGGGTCTACCCCCACCACCACTTCCACTACCCCCGCCACTGGGGGTGTTTCCCCCACCTCCGCAGCTCTCAATGTCGTTGGTGCCATCGGTGCTGCCGACTGTTGTCAAGTCACGCAAGAAGGAAAAAAGGGAGAAATATTCGAATTAGTAGGTGAAGGACACGGTGAAATTACAAACTTAGTTGTAAAAGGGTGTAATTATGGTGTAATTTAAATGAAGCCCCAAACGTTAAATCATGGTAGAAAACGTCACAGGAAGAAAAAAATTGTAACAGAAAATCAAAATTTTGTGGAATTATGCATTACAATAAAAAAATCAAAATAAGTGACAGAAAACTTTTTTCCCCAACAAATTATTCTTTTAAATTAAATGTAGTTTAGATATTTACAAAAACCTATCTCATTTTTTTTGTAAATTTAATAATTCATATAAAAAAATTTAATTGTTAAAAGGGTTTTTGCATGGCCACACTGTATTTCCTTAACCAATAATTTTTTGGAAAACGTAATAAAATATTTTTTGAGCGGCTCCGGAACGAAATAGCGATGGACAAAATAGCGACGTACAAAATAGCGAGTAATGAAATAGCGACTATCAAAATAGTGATGTAATGAAAGAGCGACTATCAAAATAGCGATGTATCAAAATAGCGTTTGTAACAAAACAGCGACATATCAAAATAGCGATGTATCAAAATAGCGACAATCAAAATAGCGATGTAATAAATTAGCGACAACCAAAATAGCGACAATCAAAATAACGATGTATCAAAATAGCGATTTATTAAAATACCGAATCAAACCAAACCGAACAGAATCAAACCAATCTAAACCAAACCGAACCGAAATGCGCTGTTATATCCTGCGGTATTTTTGACTATACCACCTTTTCTTTCTAACAAATGTTTAAAAAAAAACTTCCCTAACTTTTTTCCAGGATCCTAGAGGGTGTGAATCCGAACCGAACCGAACCAAATCGGTTCAGTTTGGTTCGGTTCGGATTCACACTTTCTAGGATCCCGGAAAAAAAGTCTGGAGAGTTTTTTTTTGAAAAAATATGCTGGTTCGGTTCGGATCGGTTCGAATTCACACCCTCTAGGATCCCGAGAAAGAAGTGAGGGAAGTTTTTTTTTAATTTGTTAGAAAGAAACCCCTTAGTCGAGCTATATGCCAAAACCCAACCGCAATATCGCTATTTTGATAGTCGCTATTTTGTTACATCTCTATTTTGTTACATCGCTGTTTTGATATAATCGCTCTTTTGTTACATCTCTATTTCGTTACATCGCTATTTTGATAGTCGCCCTTTCATTACATCGCTATTTTAATTGTCGCTATTTCGGTACCGCTATGTCAATACTCGCTATTTTGTACATCGCTATTTCGTTCCAGAGCCGGTATTTTCAACCTCCAATTAAATATTTAATAGAAATCGAATTGTTCTTGAATTTAAACAAAATACAAGGTTTTGCAATTATATTTTAGGACAACATAATACATAAAAGATGTAAATTGATTGGTCATAAACTGACTAAATATTTTACAGACATCGCAGAGATCTTTTCATATATAGATAGATACCTATTACATATAAGTGATCTTGGATTTAAACTTATTTAGAGTTTTTAAGGTAAAGGATCACGATCATATTTCTGGAAAGTCTTTCTTACTATAAGCCAACCACTGCCGTAGACATAAAAACCCAAGAAATTAATTTTTTATTCCCGAACAAAAAGTTAATAAAAATAGAAAATTAATTTAAAATAAATCCAATATGATATAAGATTAATTTGAGTGAAAAGTTAGATAAATATTATGATGCCTTGCATAATTTGGTGTGTGAACGTAAATGAAGTTTGCGAATGATAGTAGGACAAAACAATTTCGATTTAAACGCCCCTATTCTGCAACATGAGTAAAAGCAGTAGATAAAACAAATAGACAAATTAAGGAACTCACATAGAGTAACCTCAAACCCAAACAACAGATTACGAAAATGCAAAATTATGCACGTATAAACACAAAAAGTGTATGATGAGGGTTACTAACATTGTTTGAGTTTTTTGTAATGCTTTCATGTCAAAAACAGGCAGATAAACAAAACTGAAATTTTCTGAATAGGGGAAAAATGGTAATCCAAGATTTTTTAAAATACCTTATAGTCCACAGTACACCGGTCTATTTTTAGGTAATGTGTAACAGGCTGAATTTTCTTAGGTTATTTTATTTTTGCACTAACGTCCAACTTTTTCCTCTGCAAAAATTGTTGCAAGTGATTTTTAACAGAGTGCGCGAGCGCAGATATTTTTCGAGCGTCGAATATAGGGGAAAGGGGGCAATATGGGATACTTAATTTTATAGGCTTATTTGACCATTGCGTTCGTCATTTGGAATTAAGTTGGCTAGATATGTTATCTTTATGTTTTAATTTTAAGTTTCAGCGATTTAGAACTCCATCATATTTCTATTTTTATTTTTGTAAAAAGTTGACTTTGCCTCATTTTGTCCCGTATACCGGGTAAAATGGGGTACCAATATGTGGCAAAACGGGTAGGGCGGTTGTGTAATTAAGAATCAATATTTTTGTAAGACAAGTCTTATTTATTAAACTACTTACCAAGATTAAAATACTTATTTAAAAAATAAAAACTTGCAATAAAAAATACATATTTAATAATTAAAGTAAGTATTTACAAAATTTATAAAAAATTACCGCGATTTAGTCATCACTATCGACTCTCCTTAAAGAATTTTGCGCACATTTTTTGCAAAGGCCACATAAAATTTACGACTTTCAGTGATGGTACCAAAAAAAACTTTTTGGGGCAAAATGGGATATAGGTTACTAGGTATAACAAGGTACACCGTTTTGCCCCCATGAAAAATCCCCGTTTTCCCCCAAACCACCAGTTAAATTCAAAATGAGCATGAAGTTAGCGAAGCACCCATCGCAGATCGAATCGCGACTAGGTGGATAATTTGCCGTTAATTAGTCGTGAATTAGTTGTGGAAAAATTAATTTTGTCGCTCTTATTTTTGACCGTTTTTTTGGGTGCTTCGCTAACTTCATTTGTTGGCACCCATCGCAAATCGAATCGCGAAGCACCCTTCATACGAAGTTAGCGAAGCACCCAAAAAAACGGTCAAAAATAAGAGCGACAAAATTAATTTTTCCACAACTAAATCACGACTAATTAGCGGTAAATTATCCACCATATTCGGATTTGATTGGTCATCTCTAAAGCCGTTTTTGACAAGGGTGCTTCGCTAACTTCATATAAAGTTAGCGAAGCACTCAAAAAACGGTCAAAAATAGGAGCGACAAAATTAATTTTTCCCCAACTAATTCACGACTAATTAACGGCAAATTATCCACCTAGTCGCGATTCGATTTGCGATGGGTGCCAACATATGAAGTTAGCGAAGCACCCAAAAAACAGTAAAAAATAAGAGCGACAAAATTAATTTTTCCACAACTAATTCATGACTAATAAACGGCAAATTATCCACATAGTCGCGATTCGATCTGCGATGGGTGCTTCGCTAACTTCATGCTCATGTAAAAGGCTAATTTTACGGGCAACGCGTTTAATTATGAATAATACATAAACCCACTAATTGTTCAATGTAAACACAATTTTGAAAAGTCTGTAAAAAATGTACTGACCGTCACAAAATGTGCAAGCTATTTTTACAATAAACATCACATGTTAAGCAAAAACCAACTTAAGCTCAGCCGACCGGTACCAATCATATTGCAGAAAGTTGAACCAGTCATGGGGATTAAGAGGTTTTATTCTGGCGCAATTTACTTAAAACTGCGGTACCCCGTGTTACCTCCGTACCCCATTTTGCCCCCTTTTTCCCTATATATATACTGGTGCTTTTCATCCAATCAGGATCAATCGCCCAGTTATCGCAAAGTTAGAGCAAAGTTAAAACATTTTTAAACAATGTGGCTCTTAGGAATCACTTTCAGGCATTTTTGCAAAGGAAAAACTTTACTTTAAAAATTACAAAAATTTGGCCTGTTACTCGTTACTTAAAAAATAGGCCAGTGTACTGTGGACTATTAGAAAACCCTAGTTGACACATACTAAAAGTTTCTATTTCTGGCGCAGACATTTTTAACTTTCATATGTCTTCAAAACGGTGAGAGACTGTCAAAACCTCCAAATGAATAAATATTGAAAATTTTATTATCTATTCGTAATACAAGGTGTTTTTTAAAGGTAACACAACATATTTTTTCGGGTATTAGTCGTACGTTTTTGAAAAAACCCTCGAACACGTAGATTTTATTTGGATTTCTTGAAATTTTTGTAGATTTTTTTTTGATATCTTGAAATTTTTGTAGCATGGGGGTAAACTGTATGGACAGAAGGAACTCATCAGTTTATTATAGCCCTATATTTTAAATAAGGAAAGTGGGTCGAATGATACTTTGTCTTTATACCCGTGAAAAAATGTCGAAAATATATCGACTAGTTTTGGAGATTAAATCAAAAATTAAATGACATTTTTTGTGTACACCTGCCCATTTTTTTAATGTCATCTTGATATATAATAATAATATACATTTTGCAAAATCACGGAACTTGTCGATTAGTTCGATCGATTGTCGATTAAGGGTGGACTGGGGCCCCCTCCGACCCACTATATCGTCGCGACCGTTGCGGAAGCCAGTTTTTCTGTACCCTAGCAAACAAAATCGAAGTGTGATGGTTTTTCTAAAAATGTTCGACAAATACACGAATCAACCCTGTTACAGTGTTACTTAAAAAAAACACCTTGTATAGTATAGAATGTAAAACCATGCCTAGATAGATTAAATAGACTTTATAAAACACCTCTAAATATGTGGGTTACTTGGTAAAGACTGTTCACTATAACAAAAACTACGTATGTACTTACTTGAATTTTGTTTAGGCACATATGGACCAAGTAGTCTTGTCCTTTTCTTCTCGTAACCTTTTTGTGTGATGTCACCTGAAAAAAAAAGAAAATGTTGAAAATCTCCAATAGAATAAGGTACCTGCGGCAAATAGGGCCCGCCGGCTAATTAGGCCCAGTAGGCATAATTGAAAGCATACGCTTCTCTCTTAAAATCCGACAACATGACATGACAAATGTACGAATAATATTTGCACGTAAATAACTCGTTTTTATAAAAATAATAAACGCCAGTCAATGGTGCCTCGGGTTGTGCGTTCTATCAGGGGCGTGCCAGAGGGTGAGGCAACGACGCAGCCTCTTCAGGCAACCACCTTTAAGGGGCAACCAAATTTTGACGTTCTTTTAAAATTGGAATATTCTGCATTAAAAAGTTAAGGTAAATTATGTAAATTGTTAATTAAATTGATAGATGAGTTAGAGGACAAAAAGTCGAGGGTCCCAAAACTTCTGGGCAAGTAAGTAACTGCACACGTTTAATTTATGTTAGTTAATTGCATTTGGATTTTTGAAAAAGCAAGTTGATTCGCCAGGAGTCTTTTTGTGAGTAGATAGCTCCTATGTAATATAATAGGCATACCTAGGTATGCATATTTGAATGTATTTTTTAAACCGTGTTCAATTGGAATGTTTACAAATAAAATTTGATTGTTATATCACAGATAATACAGGGGCGCAATTAGGGGACGCTAAGCCTCTCTGTCTCAAAATTGGCATTTTCAAAAATGGGCATAATTTATTGGGGGCAAACTGACCCTACATATAAGTCAGTGAACATTCCCGACTCGGCTCTTTCAGAACTATACAAAATTTTTCTGTTGATACCATTTTTTCCGAAAATGTATAGCCCGCGCCTTTCCTTTTTTAAATTATCTTATTTGTCTGAAATTTTCGCTGGCCCCCAATTTGCTTTCCTTTTTACCAAAAATTTTCTATTGCTGCCAATTTGTTTAAAAATAAGTATTTTTCTTGAATTTTCGCCTGCGGCGCTACTATTTTCAAAATGTTTTCTATAACGTAATTTTTTCTGAAAAGTATATGAATTTCACATTTTTACTTATCGCGCAATTTTTTAAAGTTTTTAGTAGTTTTTTATATTGCAAAAAGTTTCTTAATTGGTCCTAGTTTCTTCGTTATATCTGCAAAAAAATATCAGCGTCGCAATTTTTCCTTCATCTGAGCATTACTAGTTTCTGATCTGAGGGTGTCTTAAACCATTTCACAGCCCCTTCTGTAGTAGTATTTTTGGAACTCTCTATTTAATTTTTGTTTAGAGAAAGGAAGAAAATTTAATCCTAAGGCGAAAATGTTTTAGCCAGTCTTAGGCCTCCTTTAAAGTTTCACATTTTGTATACTTACTGAACTTTTGGTGTTGCTTATAATCTCCGAAGTACCGAAGGATTGAAAGGTATCATTTCAGTACCTCAAAGCAGCACTTTAAATAGTGCTTAAAACGAATTCTAGTTCCTATGGTGCAGAAAAAATCAATTGCACCAAATGTATGTTTTTAAATAAAGGGCAGCAGTTTTTCCTTTTGCCTCAGGCAATCAAAAAGTGAGGCACACCCCTGGTTGTATCATTGATTTTTTATTATAATCAAAGGTTGTATGGAGTGTATTTTTCTGGAAAACAACACATAAGTAAGAGGCACTCAACGTTTTTTATATATTTTTTAAATTAATTTTTCTTACGAGCCAGCAAAAAGTGCACTTTTTCGCAATCATTTTCGTACGAAAACTTGTACTTTTCCGCACTTGTGCGGTAAAGCCACTTTGCGCATGCAAAAAATTAAAATAACAAGAGTTCCGTAAAGTTTCGGAAAAGTACCACTTTCCACACTTGTTAGGTAAACGAGCGTGCCGAAAGTGTCACTTTTCTAGGAAAAGACCCCCAATGACGCCCTCATATATACAGTAGTATAATTATATTATTGAGCCCTCACCCAAGGCTGTAACTAGAATCTTTTTTGGGGGGTTGGTCGGTTTATTTGATTTGAGGGGGGATTTGTTTCAGGCGTTAGTATAAGTGGAAAGGGGTTCGAGATTATCAATGCAGAGTGGGACTATATTTTTTTTCGGTTTAGTGTTATTTATGGAGTATTTCGGAAGGGAGGGATTCTCTCTTACTCCCTCCCTTGAACGGGGCCTGGCTCCGTCACCCATGAGATTGTCTCTGTTTTTCAAGATTGGAAAAATTTAGATTTTTTTTTTAAAACCACCTTTTTGCATCAGTTTTACAATCCCCCTCCAACGCAACGCCAATGATATATTAAATTTTAGAGTACATTAAAGTAACGTAAAGAAAATTAATAAAAAGAACCTTAACTTTTCACTTTGCATTCATTAAACAGCTAAGAAAGAAAAAATCAAAGAGCAAAAAAGTTTTGAAATTCTAATGAGATTCGTCATCAACTTATTTAATATAATCCCTTTTAGAACTTTGTAAAAAGTAAACTGTGCCCTTTCGAGAATGGTTTCTTAGAATTCTACCGAGATTTCGGTCTAGACAGAGGTTTTTTGTGCTTTTTTTGCTCTAATTAAATTTGTTTCGAAACTACGTATATCTAAAAGGGTTACAACAAAAAAACAGAAAGGTCTAATCAACTTATCATAACTTTAACCTCCCTTTTCGTTCTTTATCCTAAGAAAAAGTCTTTTTTTCAGTAAAAGTCACGCTCCACGCTAGCCTTGAAACAGTAATTTGTAAATATCTTAGAAACGAAAGCTCGAACGAAGTTCTACAACATATATTAACAAACGTGAATTTTAGTACCAGTGAATTTCAAAATCCATCGATTAGCTTTTGTTTTCAAATTTTATATTTTTCGGATTTTATTTTTATTATATCATTCCATGTTAAATTTGAAAATTTGAAAGCAAATATCTCAAAAACTAATCGATGGATTTTGGAAATTTTTACACTGTTGTAAAGATATTCAAGAGGCCTTCAAAACAAGATATCACTAGACCCACTTTCCCTATTTAAAATATACAAAAATTTCAATATCAAAAACTGTCCCCCTTGCAAACAAAATCGACGTGTCCGAGGGTTTTTCCAAATGAAGAGCACAGGGAAAAAACGTGCAAAGTAATTTTTTCTAAGAAAGTGGATTATATATGCCAAATAATGTCTTAAGATGTGTATTATTATCTGAAATATTCAAACTGGGAAAAAACAGGCCGTGTCACAAGATATTACTATTAATTCATTTGGCCAACAGGTAAAGAACGTGCCAGTTTTAAACTTCCAAAATGTTATATCTCCAAACTAACTAAGAGTGACGTTGCACGCTTTTTCCCTGTGCTCTTCAAATTCGTTATCGTTTTTAAGATATAGGCCATTGACAGTTTTCAGTGGAACACCGTGTATATCGATTGATGAAAAGATCGATTGCAAATAAATAGAAATCATCTGTGACCTACGACAGCTCTTCTGTCTTTCAGGCCAGAGCAACGCTGATTAGCGTTTTTACCCACCATCAGACGCGAGCGTCAATCAGCGGAATTTTTAAGCCAAATAATACTAAGAAACGTGAATTTTAGTGTCCGCACTATTTTTCCGCACTCACATTGACCAAGCGGTGTTCTGATAAGTTCCATAAGAACAAAACAGTTAACAGTCAACATTAGGTGTCCATTAGATCTTATTAGGTGTCCATTAGATGTTGGACCCCCGTGAGGTTAAACTTTCGAGCTACTCAGGGAAAAATATGAGAGAAACAAAAACTTCTTTTTACCCGATTAGCCACGAAAACTTGTTTAACATATATTTAAAAAAAATATATTCTACCATATTCCGGAAACCGCATATTCATGCGATAAAGTTCAATTTTTTAACTGTCAAAAAAGCATTAATGGATTTTGACCAAAATTGAATCAGCTCGTTACAGTTTCGAACACTATTTATCGTGAGAACCTCAATAAAATTGGTCGGGCGTTCCGGAGCTGTCGTGGTCCGGCCCGGAGAAAGAATGGGACAACTGGGCGCCGCCAACTCGGCACCGCCAACTCGGCGCCGCCAACTGGGCGCCGCCAACTCGGCGCCGCCAACTGGGCGCCGGGCCAACTCGGCGCCGGGCCAACTCGGCGCCGCCCACTGGGCGCCGGCCAACTCGGCGCCAAACTAAAATTTTTTTTTTTGATAAAATGTGTGGATGAAAACTAAAATATATTATTTATATAATAACATCTTTAAAAAATCCTTTTATATTTAGCTTCAGATGTTCTGTCTAACTAACTAACTATCTATCAAATCTTGTGAAGCGTTTTTGACACACTTCCCAATATCCGATTTGGATGAAATTTGGTACACACGTAGTGGTCCCATAACAATACAACACTAAGAAAAAAGGGGTGGGAGGATATTTTTTTCTTAATGTTGTATTGTCATGGGACCACTACGTGTGTATCAAATTTCATCCAAATCGGATAATGGGAAGGGTGTCAAAAACGCATTTTTCAATAGATGAGGGTGGGGGTAGGAGTGGTAGGATTTTTTTTTCAATGTTGTATTATCATCGGACCACTATATGTACACCAAATTTCATCCAAATCGGATAATGGGAAGGGTGTCAAAAACGCATTTTCTATGGAAGGGGTGGAGGTAGGGTGGGAGGATATTTTTTTAAAATGTTGTATTGTCATCGGACCACTATGTGAATACCAAATTTCATCCAAACCGGATAATGGGAAGTGTGTCAAAAACTCATTTTTTTATGAAAGGGGGTGGGGGTAGAGGTGGGAGGATATTTTTTTCTTAATATTGTATTGTCATCGGATCACTATATGTATACCAAATTTCATCCAAATCGGATTACGGGATGTGTGTCAAAAACAAATTTTTCTATAGAAGGGGGTGGGGGTAGGGGTGGGAGGATATTTTTTTCTTATTGTTGTATTATCATCGGACCACTATGTGTATACCAAATTTTATCCAAATCGGATAACGGGAAGTGTGTCAAAAACACATTTTTCTATAGAAGGGGTGGGGGTAGGGTGGGAAAATATTTTTTTCTTAATGTTGTATTGTCATGGGACCACTACGTGTGTCAAAAACGCTTCACAAGATTTGATAGATAGTTAGTTAGACAGAACATCTGAAGCTAAATAAAAGCTTGTAAGAAATATTGCGTAAAGGATTTTTTAAAGATGTTTTTATATAAATAATATATTTTATTTTTCATCTACACATTTTATCAAAAAAAAAATTTTGTCCGGCGCCGAGTTGGCCGGCGCCTAGTTGGCGGCGCCGAGTTGGCCCGGCGCCCAGTTGGCCCGGCGCCCAGTTGGCGGCGCCGAGTTGGCGGCGCCCAGTTGGCGGCGCCGAGTTGGCGGCGCCCAGTTGTCCTAACAAACGCTACGACGAAATTGCTAAGATAGGTCCAAATACACGCAAATAACACATTTTTGGCGTACTGTTATTTTTTTTTTGGTCTAAAACATTTTCGTCGAACGGAAGTTTGTTCGAAAACATTTTCTCACAAAATTATTTCATTATATTAGCTCCCCGGTCTTCCTTTTGGGAGGCGCAAATCGTTTAACCTTTGTCAACTTTTTTTTACCTTCCTAGCCCGCACAGCAATGGCTAGAGAAGGTATTGTTTTCGACGAATTTTTTTTTTTGAGATAACGCCGAAAATGTGTTATTTGGGTGTATTTTGACCTACCCTAGCAGTATCGTCGTGATGTCTGTGTGTGTGTGTGTGTGTGTATGTATGTGTGTGTGTGTATGTGTGTGTGTGTGTGTGTGTGTGTGTGTGTGTGTGTGTGTGTGTGTGTGTGTGTGTGTGTGTGTGTGTGTGTGTGTGTGTGTGTGTGTGTGTGTGTGTGCGTGTGTCTGTGTGTGTGTTTGTTTGTGTGTGTGTGTGTGTGTGTGTGTGTGTGTGTGTGTGTGTGTGTGTGTGTGTGTGTGTGTGTGTGTGTGTGTGTGTGTGTGTGTGTGTGTGTGTGTGTGTGTGTGTGTGTGTGTGTGTGTGTGTGTGTGTGTGTGTGTGTGTGTGTGTGTGTGTGTGTGTATGTGTGTATGTGTGTGTGTGTGTGTGTGTGTGTGTGTGTGTGTGTGTGTGTGTGTGTGTGTGTGTGTGTGTGTGTGTGTGTGTGTGTGTGTGTGTGTGTGTGTGTGTGTGTGTGTGTGTGTGTGTGTGTGTGTGTGTGTGTGTGTGTGTGTGTGTGTGTGTGTGTGTGTGTGTGTGTGTGTGTGTGTGTGTGTGTGTGTGTGTGTGTGTGTGTGTGTGTGTGTATGTGTAACTCTGTCCGTAACACGATAGCTCCTAAACCGCCTAACCAATTTTCATTAAATTTTTAGGTAAAAATTTATGTTATAACCAAAAACTTGGTAGGAGCTTTCGGAAAGTATCAGATGCGTCATGGATCCATTTATTTTCAAGGATATCCAGGCGAAATCTTGCATAAAGACACCCGGTTCTCTTTCCTACCAGAGTCATTTCTTCTCTGCTGGAAAAGGCCGGGTAGTGTCGTGACTCTTACCATAACATATTAAAGCGGACCGAACCGTGGTCTTCTGTGACTCTTACCGACTAAAACCCCTTGACTGCGACTCCGGCTTGCCTAACGTCTAGCCAGAGCAATTGCAATGCAGCCATTACTGGCTTATTGTGCACCACCTTTGTCAAATGATCGCAAACGTAACCTAATCTGTTTAATTTTTTGGTGGGTTGGTCATGGGGATAATTTTTCGAAAACATGTCACTGTTTTTTTTGTCGATTTCAAAGGAAATATTTTTGAACAATTTTCCATTCGAAGAAAACGACGAAGAAAATGTTTTTAAACAATTTTTTCGAAAAAATTTGAAATCACATATTTTGTTATCTTTATTAATTATGCTACATCATAGGCTCAAAAAAAATTACAGCAGCATGTGCAATGAAGCAGCACAATAAACAACAGCAGCATGTGCAAAGAAGCAGCACAACAAATTACAGCAGCATGTGTAAGGAAGGGGTTAAATTAAATTAATTTGTGGAAATTTTAATTAATAATTTAATGGCACTTCCTTACTTCTCCCGGATATGTTTCCACAAACCGCACATGTTTTACATAAATTATTTCCAATTTTTTACAGGAAAAAACATAATTTTACACGACAAACGCAAAACACCGCAAAGCGTAAATAAGCAACAAAGATGGCCTCCACCCACACGGCTGCTGTGTGTCTACATGACAAGACACACGCCTGCGCACTTGTAAATTCGCGTCCGCGAATTTAAATTTGTCATTGTTTCCAAAGCCATCTATGACGGCGTCACTTTTCGATTCTTTGAACACGTATTTATCGGTACGAGGCAGGAGAACAGATTTCATTTCAGTAAAATTTACTAACTATAAAGTGCGGGCGACTATGCCATTGGTCGAGACAAGTCATTTCGCACAACACGTGACCGTTTTTAACGATTTTTTTTAAATATTTTTTGTTATTTTAATTTGCGGATAGTTGCGTCGGTCGGCAATTGCGTCCGAAAAAGTGACATTTTCCGCACTTATTAGGAAATATACTATAAATAAACTGAAGATATTTAAAAGACCCCACTAAGTACAAAATCGTAAAAAACGTTAAATAAATGTTGAAAAAAAATGTTTTTTTCTAGCACAAATTTGTGTTAAAATTTAGTCAACTTTTGACATTAAAAAAACATGTTGAAAATAATAACGAAAATTTCATGTAAAAGCATTACCAAAAATATATTTCTTAATAACGTTAAGAAACCAATATTTAAAATACCATAATTTTATTAACATTAAAAATAATACCATCAATATATGGTTATTTTAATAATGTTTTTCTTAGATCTCATTTCTAACGTTGAATTTAAGATATATGAAGCTAATAAATGTTTTGTTTTTAAACATTAAAAAAAATTATATTATAGAGGGCGCTGCCGCATAGTTCCACTACTAGAACGGACCATCGCCATTTTTAGTTGCTTTTCGCTGCGAGTTTATACGAGTCGGTAGCAGATACGCTTTGTGCAATTTTGGTTAAAGATATTTACCTTTTGTAGAAACAAACATGGCAAATTAAAAGCACAATTATTAATAATGATAGTGAATACATATTTGGATAAGAATATACACCAGTTGTGTGAAAAAGATGGTATAGTTAAAGAATAACAAATATGTATGCAATGATTTAAATGAAGCATCACAAAATTAGGTAAGAAAAGTAAACAAAAGTACAGTTAATCATACAGGGAATGCCACAATTCACCGCGGAAGATTAGCCGCCGGACCTTAAGCCGCGTATTCATTTGAGGCAGAATTCGCAACCTCGGAGCGGGACCAAACGAATGCCTCGGCACGGGACCCCATCCGATCAGAGTGCGAATTTCAAACGAGCATTCAGTTGAATATTGTTTGCCTTGTGTTCACTTGAGCATTAATGAGAACGAGAGCGAGGCACTTACTACAAAATTATTGTTTACATATAATTTTAAATTTTATTTTCAGAAGCTACGGATCCGAATTTTCTTTATTGAGTGTCGAGTTTACGAAAACCTCAACGGACTCTTGCTGCTCTGCTTTTCCAAAATAAAATTTTATTTACATTATTAAAGTTACCTTATCTTTAGAGATATTTGAAAAAAATATATTTTTTCATTGTTAAAAAAACATTTATTTTTCAATGTTAGAAAAACATTTCTTTTTCACTGTTAAAAATCAATATTTTTTTAACGTTTGAAAAACATAAAATTATTTTTCTAACGTCAGAAAACGGGTTATTAAGCTTCTTTTTCACTATGAATATGACGTTAGAACTAACATCCAACCTAAGGTTATGTTTTTAAATTAAACATTATTTTGACATTATTAAAATGTTTTTGTGTTTAGTGGGACCCTGTATATGGCGATAATTCTTAGCAGCAATCAATTCTCATAACAGTCTCCTGCAGATTGTTCTCTAACAATGTAGCGCAGCTTTTAGACAAGTTGGTCCCTTCAGGAATTCAGACATTTTAAGGATGAAATATCGTGGAACACTAGACATTAGACCATTAGGAATATTGCTTGATTACTAGGACAAATACCAAGGATAGTCCAGTCATTATAGAATTTTAGCTTGCAAAAGGTGGCGTAGTCATTGGAGTCCGAAATAAAATTTTAAGATTACGACCTTGGGGGGGGGGGGGGTTCGGTTTGGTGCCCCCTGCCATCTAGGAATTAATGTGCGCGAAATCGTTTTTTTTTAAATTATTTCTTGTCTGTACATTTTAGAAAAAAAAGTTTTAAACAAAAGTAAAAGACAATAAAATTTCCTACAAACGCGCTTTTATACGTTTTTTCTTCAGACGACGGTTTTTGAGTTATGAAGCTGAACATTTCGCCGCCATTTTGGATATTGAGTAATCATTTCAATTAATTTCAAAATTTAAATAAAAAGAGGATCTTCCATAAGAAAAATACCAACTTTATGTAATATCTTAAAAATGAAATTTTTATCAATAAATAGACTTCCCCCCAAAATGGTAATGGTATAAATGATATTTAGCTTTGGGACTTCAGTGTGGCATATTACGTATAAATTATGACCACGTGGCAGTAACAGCGGATTCTCACTTTATCACACGTACAAACTTGGGACCTACCGAATATAAATGACCCGCCAAGCCGTAAATTTTCTCCCGTTACAATAATTTTCCTAATAGTTGTGGTGCAGTTGTAAGTACCTCGATCCGAGTCATTTGGATGAAATGGCGTAGATCTTTAAGGGTGGATTTTTTCACGGTTTTAGTAAAACTAGACCTCTTATGTCCTAAACACGCTGTATATATTTTAAATCAAAATATTTATTTCTACATTTTATTCTAATTTTAAATCCAAATAGAGATCCCATATTCATCGGAAGTTTTGAAAGAAGTTTATTTGGGAAAAACAGTGGTCTCTTTTTTTGTTGAAATGTTTATTTTAAGATGGTGTAAAAAAATTAATATTACTATGAAAAATTGTTTCAGAAAACAGAATGAATACAATATAATTCAAATCAAATTCTATTTAGTTTGTGCTATTGTTGCTTTTTACCGTTTTACTTTTGCGCATTTCTTGGCAAATTTTTTCCATTGTGATGGTAATTACAATAAATTAATAAATGATAATGGCTTGAGACTGATACAATTGCGTAAAACCCACAACCTAAAAATAAATAAAAGTTTTTTTAAACATAAAGGATATTCATCGATATACCTGGAATCAGCCAGGAAGTCAATCATTGAATATGCTATAGAAGGACTACACTCGAAATTAAAGTGGTATGATGTGCGAGCACTTCGTGGTGTTACCTGTGGATCTGACCACCATCTAGTAAAAGCAAAAATGTTATTCCCTATTATTTAAAAAACCAAATAGAGATGAAAGTTTTGGAGAAAATGAATACCTGGATGCATCGAAGAAAGTCAAAAATACAACTTTAGAAGTCTAGAAATTGAAAGTACGCAAAGATTGTATCATAAACGATTAGATAAAAAATTAATAAACACAGAACACTCATTTGAAGAGATAATACAAACATAGTGAAAAACTTGAAGGAAGCAAGCAAAGAAGCTGTTGGATACAAAGAAAAATTGCACATACTAGAAATGGCTCAGTATTAAAACCTAGAAATCTACAGGGAAACCAGAAGACAGCTAAGAAATTTGATACACACTGAAAAAAGTTAAATGTTGAAAAGAAAAAGTACTAGAAAATCTCACATATACAATCAATCAATACATAAACGGACATCCATTACCTGATAAATGGAAAATTGCATTCATATTTTGTATGTATGTAAAAAAGAGAACAATTCTCATGAAGAACAACAATAAGAGCAAAGTGGGTTTCGTGCAGGCAGAACTTGTAGTGATAATGTTTTTTGTCTTAAACAAGTAATTGAAACAAGAAGTGCCAGAAATATAGATACTCATGTTACCTTTGTGGACCTACAAAAAGCAATCCGTTCAAGTAGAAAAATTATGGACAGTGTGTTAGAGAAAACTAATATAAATCATACATACATAAAAACGAAAAAAGAACTATACAAGGGGTCAAAATCTAAAATTAAAATAGGAAGTCGACTTTCAAAAGAATTGCTGGTAACGAACGGCTTAAGACAGGGATGTTGTATCTCTCCAATTGTTTTTAGCTCTAAAAAACTGGAAACGTAAAGTACACAGCATGGGAATGCAACTTAACGACCGATTTACCATATACACACTACAGTTTACTGGCGACCAAGTAATTGTAAGACATGTAGTATATAATGAGAAGGTTAACGGAAGAATACCAAAAGTGGGGGTTAACAGTGAACATGGACGCTGTCGTTTGGAATAGATACTTGTCGCGTAACAGAAAAATACAAAACAAAAATGGAAAGTGCCGAAATGGATGTAATAAGAAGATCAATGGGAATATCTAGAACAGATCATATAAGAAATAAGAGTATAAGAGGAAGAATGGGAATCGAGGAAAGCATAACGGATGACATTACTAAAATACAGAAACGTGTCAAATTTTTTGCACCCCCCCCCCCCACCCCGCGAACCAAGGGCGGATCCAGAGGTGCTTCTCGGGGGGGGGGGGGTCACTTTAGGTGACATTCTCTGTTGGTAAAAAACGGTAGGTATATATTTTTTTAAGCAGCATTTTATTGAATTAGTCAGTGGTTGTAATTTCGATGATAATAACAATAGACACTTTCATGTGCCGCAGGCAAAAATTTTGAATTTTCATTACTTTTTACTAATTTTTTGAATATTCAAAAAATTCTCGGGGTGGGGGCAAGTGCCCCTAGTGCCCCCCCCTGGATCCGCCACTGCCGCGAACTTTTTTTTGAGGCACTATTATACTTTCCAAAAATAACCCATTGTAGTAAATATTTATACACAATATTATTATCTAATAGTTAAAAAACACAGCGAATTTTTAGGTAAGTAGCCCCCAAATACCCCAAATACCGGAGGCTTCCCCGCGTGGCCGGATCTGCGGGGCCGTTTGACACGCGCCTGCTAAAAGACGACAGATATGGTAGTCATGTAAAACGGATAAATGACGAAAGATTACCAAAGCAGGTCCTAAAATGGCATCCAATAGGGCGCAGAAAAAGAGGGCGTCCTAAACAGGAATGGCAATCCAAAGATCAATAAGTAAAAAAAAACCTGACAGAAGATGATTGTCAGGATCGAAAGAGGTGGAGAATAGGTGTCGGACAACGTAGAAAAACGTTCTAGGCCCACATAGTAGTAAATTGTAAATTTTTTTATACAATCAAAAAATAGAGGTTTTTACAAAAAAAATTACCACCGGTCTTTTTTAATTTGCTTGCACAACTTGGACAGTAACCAATTAAAAATATTTCAGGGTAAAAATACTCGTAATTTATTAAGTTCTCTTATTTTTCAGTGGAACAATTTCCCTGTGGCGCATGTATGTTGTTTTGTTTCCATATAAAATGTCTCCATTTCGGAGCTCCGCGTGTGTGCATGGAAAATGGAGACGTGCAATGCAATGGAGAAGACAAACTTTTAGTGGAGCGACTTGCAAAGCAAACTGCGGTAAATCTATCAAAAAGCGACATTTTAAGACCCGTAAAAATCGTTTAAATGTGAACATTTCCGACGGATCGTGGAAAATTTTTCAAAAACGTAGTTTTGGAAAACTCTTTTTTGAAAAGATTTTATTAAAAAACCTTTTTTTCGAACTGATAATTTTTCGATAAAAAAATGTCAACTTTCCGCAACTGTTTTTTTTTCATTTTTATTCAATTTTGTCGAAAACTAACATGTTTATAGAAAATTGCAAAAAACTGTTTTTCTGGAGAACAAAATTTCCCTTTCCAACGATGTATTGGTCGATAAGGTTAGGAAAAGCAAGTAGGTCTTAAGTGGCGTCCATAAATTATTTAGATATATATATATATATATAGAACCTTTTATTGTAAAGTTTGTATTGGAGAACTTGGCTTAACTTTTATCTCAATTCTTTTTACGGAATATCACTTTCGCATACTTGGCTTTTTTTTACATGAAATGTTTTTGTTATGATTTCACTCCTTTTTTAAATGATTTGGATAATATTTAAGTTTTGAAGTAGTAAAATATACGGCTATTGTCCAAAACTTTTTAAGGTTTTTTAATTTTTTCCACGGTTTTATATCATAGTTCCTATCAGCTTTCCAATGCTCAGCTCTGTAGCGTTTCTGGAAGTGGACAATGTTACTTTTACATAACTTTGCATTTATAGGGGAGGGAAGTAAATTAAAATTTTGGGGTTTTTAATTTTTTTCCTATAGTTTTATCATAGTTACTATCAGTCTGCCAAAGCTCAGCTCTCTAGTGTTTCTGGAAGTGGCCAATGTTACTTTTACATAACTTTGCATTTATAGGGGACGAAAGTAAATTAAAATTTTGGGGTTTTTAAATTTTTTCCTATAGTTTTATCATAGTTCCATCAGTCTGCCAAAACTCAGCTCTCTAGCGTTTCTGGAAGAGAGTACTTTTACATAACTTTACATGTTTAGGCGAGGGGAGTAAATTAGAATTTTGGGGTTTTTGATTTTTTCCAAGAGTTTGCTCATAATTTCTTTTAGTCTGCCAAATATCAGCTTTATAGGATGCCTGGAAGCACAGTAGAATTTTGATGATCTATACATGAGTGAGTAAGTGAGTTTCGTGCTCATTCCGAAGTAGATTTTAAGATAGCCCATATCAAATATGGACTGAACTGTTTCAAGAAAGGATGGTACAGCAGTTGCGCGAACTTGGCGAGGCACTGCCATGCCCTCAGATTAGGCCTGGATGGGGTAGTAACACAGAAAATAATCTTTTAAGTACAATGCTTTAATTTAGAGTGATAGAATAAGCCCTACTCATCAGACTTTTTCAGAAGCAACTAACTAGCTAACTAACTAACAAGAATAATAAAACAAAAGGCATAAAAAGACCCTACCTATTTAGACTTAGTTTGGAGTTTTCCTAACGTTGGAGTTTACCGCTTTATTTTTGAAGAAATCAAGAATTCTGGATTTAAAACCTTTTGTCGTAACATCTCACTCGTCGTTGGTTCCTGGGGGATTTTCGCATTATTCGAGATGACTTGATAATAAATGGTAGCGCGATGCAAAATTTATTTAGCCGTCTCTGCAGAGAGTGTGTATTGTTTATTAGGGACGGATCTGTTTGACATTTCTAAAATTAGAACAACCTTAAGAAGATTTAACGCCTTTATCTTTACCAGAATTTTATACTGAACATTTTTGGACATTAGCCCAATCATTTTAGATATTTTCAAACAAAATAAATGAATCCAAGTGAACTTCACGCTATATCAGCCTTGAAAACAGTTTTTGTAAATATCTCAGAAACGGAAGTTCCTTCGAAGCTTTTAGTGATAACATAAATTATTGAGAAAAACGTGTTCGAAATCGCATATGAATGTGATGCTCCGATAGCAAGTTTAAATATAGAATATTTTCATTTTTAAAATTTTTAAACTGCCAAAAAACTGTGCCTAGTATTAATGGAGTTTGACCAAAATCTAATAAGCTCTTTACAGTACTGGACAGAGTGGTCCAAAGTGGACACTTTTGATAGGAAACGGCTATTTCTAGAGAAGCTAGAAAAAAACTAATCAACGTTACGGGCTCGATTTTCGTAAAAAAATAAATGCCGAAAACCGTACATGGATATCTTGAAACACTTGGAAGATATAGGGTGATTTTCATTTTGGTGCATTTTTGATCCATGCACCCCCATACTTGTTTATTTATGAATATACAAAAATTTCAGGATATCTAAGTCAAGATTTAAGAGTGTCTTTCGCGCAAAAGAAAACGACTTGTTTGAGTGTTTCTAAAAACATACGATAAATAGGTAATAAACCTCTGTTATATTAATATAAAAAAAATACCCTGTATGTATTTTATATTTTTTACAGATAAAACCCTAAAAAATCTAACCACAATTTCTAGAAATAGGTGCTGTAAGAAAATAAGTTCGAAAACCTTTGGATATTGATGACAAAAAAAAATTGTAATAAATTTAAAGCAAAATCATTATTTGGCTAAATTAATTAAAAGTAGTTTATGCATTATAAAATTAGTTATAAACCGTATGAAATACTGAGATAATGCCACAGACTTCAAACTTCTACGGATAATGCATTTTATAGTTTTTGCAGTCAGTTGAACAAAGATAAAAGCCGACCATCGGCATATCCTTTATAGAAAGTGACATGGGCGGCGGTAGATATATTCATGAAAATTATTTAATTTAATTATGGCGTAAACTAAAGCAATAAAAATAGATAATAAAACTTTATATTCCTACACCTACAGGAACGACACTGATTTATTTTCTACCTCTGCATACTGCCGACTAAAAGGGTCCCGAAAAGCACACCCGAAAGCAATTAAAAGCGTATCTCAAAAAAATCTGCCAATCAGGTGCCGTTCATCCACCTGGGCTCGGTCGGTCGGAAAACAAATACTTTGTCGTCGGACCGCAAAGAGCCGCACCTCTTTTATATCGGTAGGGTTGAAATTATACCAGGAAGATTTTATATGAATTTGGATAACTTTTGAAGAACCCCGTATTAGGAGTTATTCAAGTGACTTTGCAAAAACTATACCAATGGTTACAAGACTGTTGTATAATCAAAGATTTTACACAAAGTGTCGAAGACTGCAGGCGACGTCACAAATAGCGAGAGTTTTCCAGAATATTCGTCTGAATACGGCGGGCTTTTTTAGTTGATTGGGCTATTTACAGTTCTTGATATTTACCGATTTTGACCTTTATTATACATTTTTTGACAGAATCACTCAATGATAGATTTGTAGATAATTTAATTCTCTACAATTCTTTTGAAAATTAATGCTTGCAACCTTGTACAAACGATTGTAAAAAGTTACCAACTAAGCAAGCGATGGAAAATATTGCATGAATAATTTTACCAAATATCATTCGTACTATTAGTCCACAGTCCACGGTCTATTTTTTAAGTAATGTGTAACAGGCTGAATTTTCGTACATACAAAGCTGTATTTTGCCGAGCAGCCCAACTTTTTCCACTGCAAAAGTTCTTAAAAGTGATTCCTAACAGAATGGGCAGAAGCATGGCAGCATGTGACTAACTAAACCAAGCCCAAGGACTATAGACATAAAGGACTGCTTAGTTCCATTTAACCTGTGTTAACAAATTGTGCGGGGTGAGGAGAGCGGCGTGACGACACCACTTGTGCTAAATCCTATGTTTACGTTCGGTGTATATGATGTTATTCGTATTTTCAAGAGAGTTTTGTTGATATTTCGCTGAATAGTTTGTGTTTTTTGGATTGTTTCAGTGCAGTGCTGCTAAGAAAAGACATATAAATAAACATTTTTACGTTTGGTTTGTTAACAGTGTGTAAAAACTCGATTCAGGTCAAAGAAGAACGTTTGTTTACAGGGTAAAAAAATGGAGACGATTTTTTCAGCAAATGGGCTTCTTGTTTAATAATATCTATCAAGAAAATTACAAAAGATTGTGAATTGAATATTTTCTTAAATTAAATATTATTATTTATATTAATATTTTTAGTTTATTGTATGTATCTGTACTTTTCTGTTTTTTTGTAAAAATATAATTATAAATACTTCTTTTATGCTCTATATTCCCGTTTTTAATTATCTAATTAATAATCTCTTAAAATGCTTTAAAAGGCGGTTGTAATAATTAAACTATATATTATGTGCATTTTTTCCTCTTTGTTTTTTGTCTATTTGTTAACAATATTTGTGCTTTTCCTTTTTTAAATAAATCAATAAATTTTTCGTCTACCTATATTTCCGTTTTTAATTATTATCGCAAAATAATTTCTTTACATACTTTTAAAACAATTGGACAAATTATGGGTGTCCCATAACTTGGGGGCCATAGTGCAGCAGGTGATAAAGGAGGTTATTTCCGAAAAAAAAGTTTATATAACATGGGGTCAACACACATCTGTTTTTAAGATATAGGATTTTTAATGTTAGAGGAGTGGGGGAAAAAGGGTATTGCAAAAAAAAGAAAATCTATCACCGACAGCTGAATACAAAGCTAATTGTGATTCAAAAATGTGATACCTTTTTTTAATAAAATTACACGTTAAGAAGATACAGGTCAAAATTACCTCCAAAAATGTATAAAAAATAATCATTTTTTTAAAATTAATTTTTGCTTACTTATTTTTTTTAAAAATATCAATAATATTATATTTATTATTATGTGTCACTAAAGGCTTGTTTTTATTAACAAAAAATATAAAAAAAACATTGCATTTAATATGGCATTTATAAAAGTTTATACCAAAACAATAGTTTTTTTCTAAAAAAAAATTGACCGACTAATTTTTTTTCCAAATAAGTTTTATTTTAATTTATTGCTCTTGTTCTGATACACGACTTTACCCAATTTCATGTTTTTACTGCTTTTTTTGAAAAAGTTATTATCAAAAAAGTAAAAAAAATTGCCAACTTTGATGCTCTGTCTCTCTACAAAGAAAGAGTTTTGACCCATGCATTATAGGAACTTTTTTATCAGACATGACCTCCTCTATCACCTGTTGGCCTATGGCCCCTAAGTTATGGGACACCCTATATAGGTACTACGACATTATGTGTAGCTTTTTTTTTCACTTTAAGTATTTAAATTTAATTTATTTAACAGATATTTCAAATATAAAATCATTTACCATCCCTGTATATATATCCCCAATATTTTTAAATGTGCAATGCCTCAATTTTGCATAAAATTTAATTTGCATAAAGAAAATAGCTCTAAAAGCACATAAAATCCAATAACAGCGAGTTTGACCTTAAACATCGATTGCAGACAGATTCGGCAAACTGAGCAATCCTGTCTAGTGTATAATCGTTGAACCAAGCCTGCGATTTGTAAATCAATGTTGCCATTTACTTTCCAGCACTTTTTTGAAGCTACAGACAAACAATTAGCAGGCTACTAATTCTTTACTGTTAATTTTTTTATATCGCTATTTTGCCATGTTTGTGGCGGTGGGCACGGGCGTCAATCCATCTAATTTGCAGTAAAAAGTTTTTAAAATTATTGATATCATAAGGTCTTAAAGTGTAAAGCAAAAAAATATTGTTACTACTAGGAGGGCGGCCTTAAAAGAGCGGCCGCCCCTGCTTCAGAAATACCTGCAGTTGTTCAAAGCCTCACCATTAATAGTTATGCCTTTTTTGCAGTTTCTAAAAGCTTCAATAAAGATTGCAACAGTGTATATACTCGTATTATTATTTATTAAATATTTTTTACAGTGTCACAAACACTTAAGCAGATTGTCTTTCCCCAAGCCGTTCCATTCTCTTGACAAATGTTTACCTTCAAACCCCACTTATCAGTTTTTTCTTCACTTGAACACGTCCCTAGTTTGTTCTGGCGACAAACATCGTTTTCAATACTAAACAAGGATAAGCTTATTACGTTTTGTTTTCTTTTCATTTGACGTAATCTCTCAGAGATTGCATAAAGCCACGTGCGTCATAAATATATCTGTAAAAGGAAAGGCCCTCTACAAATGACTGCTACATGCTTGCCGACATGTCAGATTTCAAATGAACCGCATCGCAGTGTTGCCAGGTCAAATTTGGCACCATCCCCAGATTATATTTCAAAATACCGTATATCGCAAGCGCCAAGCATTGCAGCTTGCATTCTGCAAATAAAATAACTAAGAAAACAAGGCTGTGACAGCTGTGCTAATCCGTCGGCTAGAAAGCCAAAAGCACTGTTGCTAACCTTGTTTTACAAATACATTTTCACCAATTTTCTATTTAATGATGTGTCATGCGCACAATACAACTGTGCATATCAAAGGAGAATCAACCCTTTGGAATTGTGTGACAGCTTTTCTTCGCGCATAGCGCATGTCCAAAAAGTCTCAACGTGGAACAAAAAAGGTTCCAAAAACGATGCCAATAAAATCCACATTTTTAACAAACAAACAAATCAAAATAAGAACAAACGGTTTCTAGTCATTTTTCAAGAGTAAATGTTTCACAAACCGTATGAAATCATAAATTCTTATGGTTTTGGTTTATGAGGTTTGATGAGCTTTATTTTTCTAGAGTCCTTTTATTTTTGTCCCCAATATTATTTTGATATTGAAAACTTTAATTTTATATGAGGACATGGAAGTCGTGTACCATCGATTAGTTCAGTTGAAAAGAGCAATTCCAGAAGCTTAATACGCCAGGCCGCACGGTGGTCAGCTTGTCGGTTCTGAAATGGTTCTGAACGATCGAAATTATTTTATAGTTGTAATTTTGACAAATTGATACTAAAATTTAGGAAATGTCAACTAGCGTTTAAAAAATGTGATGATGATACTGTGCATTCTGGAGATGGTACAGTCACGTCCAAAAATAATGTCACATATTGAATAGATCTGTCTAAAAAAATAAAAATGGGGGCCCATATTCGGACCAGTTCCTCTAATATTTGACAAACCGTATGAAATCATAAATTCTAATGAGTTGGTTGGTTTATGAGATTTGATAAGGTTTAGTTTCCTATGGTCCGTTTATTTTTTTCTTTAACTTTATTTGGACATAACCCTAATTTTAAATGACGACGTAGGAGTCGTGTACCGTCGATTCGTTCAGTTGAAAAGAGCAATTCCAGAAGTTTAATACGCCACGCCGCCTTTGACCACTTTAAAGTTGGCCGAAATTGGAGCTATTTAGATCGTAAAGTTCTCTGGCGAATATTGGGAAAACTGCTTTAATGAAGTTAAAATGGTTGCCAACCCTTAAAATAAAAAACAAAACTTGCGGTTGGTAAGAAAACCAAAAGCAGTGTTGCTAACCTTGTTTCACAAATAAATTTTCACCAATTTCCTATTTAATGATGTGTCATGCGCATAACACAACTGTGCATATCAGAGGAGAATCAACCCTTTGGAATTGTGTGACAGCTTTTCTTCGCGCATAGCGCATGTCCAAAAAGTCTCAACGTGAAACAAAAAAGGTTCCAAAAACGATGCCAATAAAATCCTAACCCCACATTTTTAACAAACAAACAAATCAAAATAAAAACAAACGGTTTCTAGTCATTTTTCAAGAGTAAATGTTTCACAAACCGTATGAAATCATAATACTTATGAAGAGTCCATTTCTTTTTGTCCCCAATATTATTTAGATATTGAAAACTTTAATTTTATATGAGGACATGGAAGTCGTGTACCATCGATTCGTTCAGTTGAAAAGAGCAATTCCAGAAGTTTAATACGCCAGGCCGCACGGTGGTCAGCTTGTCGGTTCTGAAATGGTTCTGAACGATCGAAATTATTTTATAGTTGTAATTTTGACAAATTGATACTAAAAGTTAGGAAATGTCAACTAGCGTTTAAAAAATGTGATGATAATACTGTGCATCCTGGAGATGGTACAGTCACGTCCAAAAATAATGTCACATATCGAATAGATCTGTCTAAAAAAATTAAAATGGGGGCCCATATTCGGACCAGTTCCTCTAATATTTGACAAACCGTATGAACTCATAAATTCTAATGAGTTGGTTGGTTTATGAGATTTGATAAGGTTTAGTTTCCTATGGTCCGTTAATTTTTTTCTCTAACTTTATTTGGACATAACCCTAATTTTAAATGACGACGTAGGAGTCGTGTACCGTCGATTTGTTCAGTTGAAAAGAGCAATTCCAGAAGTTTAATACGCCACGCCGCCTTTGACCACTTTAAAGTTGGCCGAAATTGGAGCTATTTAGATCGTAAATTTCTCCGGCGAATATCGGGAAAACTGCTTTAATGAAGTTAAAATTGAAAACCCGGTACACGCCTCTATTCACGTGTATATGCCGGCATTCTAGCGACGAAGTTCGAATTTACCCTGTCATAAATTTTATTTCGAAAAATAATTTCGTTTAGTCTAGGAACGTTTAGTCTAGAAAGAAGTTTTAATTTGAGTGTTTTACAAGACTCTTAAATCTTACACCAGGATACTATACTGCCCTCCTTATGAAGAACGCAGTAACTTACAAAATCCTAGTTTTGAGAAAAACGCGTTTTTTTGCTCTATTTCTATCCAAATGCATATTTTTGAAATTTTTTTTGCAGGATGATGAGAAATCATAAAAAAAGTGCGGTTTGCCTAGGTTTCATTAAATTAAAAAAAAAATTACATTTTATTGAAGAGACTGCGTTCTTGGCAAGTATTTCATAAAGCTTTGAATCACCATTTCTAGGCAGAGATGCAGCGTGCTTCATTTACTAGTGGTAACACAGTATTTGCTGCATTTATCGCTAGAAAACTAGAAGAATACTTGTGCTAGCTTTCTACTCAAGAGCGCAGTATTTGTTGACCGACTCGCAAATACTGCATTCTTGACTAGTTTTACCCTTTTTGCTAGACAAGAACGCAGCGCATTATGTAGTTGCTGCGTTCTCGGCTAGAAGATCGTGACGTTTTGCAGTTACTGCATATTTGTTATGCATTTTTTTAATAAAAAAATTTTTTTAAATTTTCTTTTTGCCAATCGATGAGGAACATCATTCTCAAAATCTCAAAATCGTCAAATTTAAAGTTACTGCATTTTTCATAAGGAGGGCAATATAGGAGTGAGGTACTCGTGAGAAATTCTGGAAATATTTAAAGAAAAATACTTGTTTTAATTTAAGAAAATAAATGTCTTGTTTGTAAAGATGTTTATTGTTTTTTTTTCTGGAAACAAGAAAATTTACTTTTTTAATTGAGAAAATAATTATTCAATATCGCTATTTCGATTTAAAACACTGTATGTTGTCTGATCAAGAAAATAATTATTTATTCAATATAGTTAATATTTTTTTTTAGTTTGAATAATTCTTTATTTAATTTTAAAAATGCTTTTTCTTCAGGTAAATCAATATATTTAAAAAAACGCACACTTACAAAATAAGTTTTTGTTTTGAAATACTGATTCCTTTTTAAAAACTAGATATCAAGAAAAATAATCCAATTAAATATTGTTGGAAAAGACGTCTCCGTTGAGTCAAATCAACTTTTTGATATAAAAAAAATGTCTGTGTAAATTTCTTAAAGAAAAAATTTGGAGACAATACAATCGCCTGATGGCTACGCGAATAATGGTTTTATCGAGAAAGAAACCAAGAGAGAAGTGATTAAGAAGGAGACAGAGAAAGAGTGAGCGAGAGAGGGGGAACGAGGAAAGAGAACAAATGTTCCTGGTCTAATACTTGCGGCCACTGCATCGCGTCGCTTTGCTGGCACAGAAAATACGGAGCGGTAAATTAAACTTTTTTACCGGGCACTTAGTTTTATCGCTTGGACTAAAGCAAAATTTTATGTGACCCATACAAATACTTTATTTATTTATTTTATATAATCCTTTTTATGGCATGTGGTTTATTTTTTATCATGGCTCCACATGCACCCGTGATACGCATCCGTTGTATACCACTCACGTGCTCGATATCAACCAATGATATTTAGACAATAAAACCTGGTTAAAATTTCATTAGTTGATATTGATCACAGTTGGCGTTGAATGAACAATAATTATTTGTTGCAATTTATTAATTGAAAATCAGAATTTTCAATAACTGCTGGCATACATAGAGCCCTTAGAATTTAGTTTATCAATTACTGTATTAAAAGTTTCTAAAAGTCATACTTTACACAATTTTCATTTACAAAAACCAAAATTTGGTAAATTGAAAACAAGTTTTAAAGGTATTTTAATTAAGAACGTAAAGCTAGAAGCAAAAAAGTTTTAGCTTCAAACAAACGAAAAATAACACAAATAGTACAATACGTATTGAACGGCGAACTGTTTATAAAAAGTTGGTTCAAAACATGAGAGCTTTTACAATTGAAACAAAGCACGTTCAATAATAATGCAAATATTTTTCTCTTTTTTAAAACTTCTGCGTATAAACTAAGAAAAAATTAAATTTAAAAACACTTACTCTTACCGATCCACGTAGGTACGGATTCAGTTAGACAAACTGTCTTCGATGATCGAGAGTTGATAATAATAATTTATACTCTATAATCTCGAATGTTTGCCAAAACTCATGTAAAAGAAAACCAATCACTTCAATCTTCTTTGCGAACAAAAAAATTAGAATTACAAAATAATCCATTTCTCTTCCATTCTATTTATATTTTGTGAGGCACTTGAATTTAGTAATGTACCTTTATAAATCGGACTGTTTATAATGCTGGGTTGAATAGTACAATGTTTTTTGTCAACAATCAAAAAGAACAAATTAAGGAAAGTACTTTGGAGACTAGGGATTAAGAAAATTCAACGAAATCGCGGAAACAATTAAAAATATAGGGGTTGACAGCCTCGGAAGTTATAAAGTAATCTGGATAGCTATTAAATATTTAGCTGGATCGTTAACTTTCAGAGAGCTTCCGGGGTTGCCGAATTTATCCTAAAGCGTAATGTCAATGCGGGAGAGAATTATGCAGGATTTAGATACTTTGAGAATCCCCTCAAAATACAATACAGTCAGAATAAATAACCAGTTCTCAAAGCCATTTTGTGAAACTGCAGTAGAAAGGCAAGGTGATGCGTTATGTTCGTTACTGTTTAATGTGGTGCTTGAAGCTTCTGTTAGGATGATCAACACAGATAGCTGGATACACGGATACTGTTGGTGTTCATAGTAGGGATGAAAGATCTTTGACCGAAACTGTAACAGTGCTCGATAATAATATAGAAGCGAAAAGACGAGGATTGGAAATACTATTACTATTATGTCGGTTTAGAACGTTTTTCTACGTTGTCCGACCCCTATTCTCCACCTTCTTTGATCCTGACAATCATCTTCTGTCAGGTTTTTTTGACTCATTGATCTTTGGATTTTTCTGCACCCTACTGGTTGCCATTCTAGGACCTGCTTTGGTAATCTATCGTCGTTCATCCGTTGTACATGACCGTACCATATCAGTTGTCTTTTAGTGATGTCATCCGTTATGCTTCCCTCGATTCTCATTCGTTCTTTTATGATCTCATTTGTTATATGATCTGTTCTAGATATTCTTATTGATCTTCTTATTGCACCCATTTCGACACTTTCCATTTTTTTAAATATTTTTCTGTTACTCGACAAGTCTCTATTCTATAAAACAGACATCTAATAACCTTGTTTGCTTTTACGACTCTTTTTTCCAGTCTGTTCCTGTCTTATCAAATGTGACACCCAAGTATACGTACTCATTGCATGGAGATATTGTTTGTCGAATGTCTAGTTCTAACTCACTTGATTCGTTTCCAATACATAAGTACTGTGTCTTGTCCACGTTCACTGTTAACCCCCACTTTTGGTATTCTTCCGTTAACTTTGTCATCATATACTCTATGTCTTGTTTTTCATTAGCTACAATTACATGGTCGTCATCAAACTGCAGTGTGTATACGGTAAATCGGTCAATAAGTTGTATTCCCAAGTTGTGTACTTTACGTATCCAGTTTTTTAGAGCAACTGCGATATATATTTTAATTGATTATCGGATTGAAAATAAATGAGCCAAAATACATACATAAGCTTCTTAAAAAATAACGAAAGATATGCTAATTTTTGGGTACTTGATTATCGTTTGGAGCAAGTGACAAAGTTTACATACTTAAGGAGTAATCAATTTTAGATTCTAAATTACAGTTTAAAAAATATTTTGATTATATTGTTTTAAAAATTGCAGGAAAAACTGGGTATCTAAATAGAATCAGTTCACATTTATCACTATTTCCAAAAAATTTATATATAATACCATCATTTTGCCTCATTATTTATACTGTTCTACAATTTTATACAGTGCAAATGAAGAAATTTTTGAAAGACTTCAAATTATACAAAATAAAGCTATGCAAATTATTATTAAAAAACATAAATGGCTTAAACAAAAGAATAAAATTTGTTGCCTGAAATTTTAAAAGAAGTTTTATCTCAAATTTTAGAAGTTCATGATTATAATACAAGATCAAGAGAAGACTTTCACGTAAATATTTCCTCTAAATTAATAGTACATAAATCGATATTTAAAAATGGATTAAGTGATTATAATAAATTGAAAAATAATATTAAAGAACAAAAAAATTTTAAAAAATTTAAAAAATTGTTACCAGTTTTAAGTTATATCCTTTTTTTTAAAGATTAAAATTGTATTAATAAATTTTGTAGCAATATGCTAAATAAAAGCTTTAAACTAACTAAACTAAAGACAAAGAAAACTCTATTACAGCGGATAAACCAGAGAATAATCGACGAAAACAAAGTCTTTTACGCTCGTTAAAAACTGCTCAAGTCAAAGATTCTAACGAGATCTCTCAAACAAAAAATCACTACAATAATTAGACCGGTAGTGACATATGGGTGCGAATCATGGACAACAAAAGCAAATGAAGAACAACTAAACATATTTGAAAGAAAAGTTCTGCGGCTCGTGGAGGCATCGATTAAAGGATGGATTTATAGATGATATAAAAGCTGATATGAGAACTGTAACCTGTGATGTACCCCAGGGAATAGTTTTCGGCCAACTCTTATTCACAATATGTAAACAGCCTTCTTAAAACAAAATGTCAGGACGGCATTATTAGTTTTGCTGATGACACAGCCATTTTTTATATAAGAAACTCCTGGCTTGATGTCAAAAATCGCGCGGAATCGGATTTAAATAATATACTTAAATGGTTTCTATGCAACCAACTTAATTTAAATCAGACAAAAACAAAATGTGTACCCTTTGTGTTCTATGTTAATAGTTTATTAGTTTTTCGTTATCTAAATATAGGAGAAAAACATATATATTTCAAAAACCGAAAGTATTACATATTTGGGAGTCATTGTGAACCAACACCTTAGATGGGATAAATAAATACATAATATTCTTTCAAAAACAAGATATCTTCTAACTCTATTTTTCCATATGAATCTCATCTAGAGCTAAAACAGTTAAAAAATGTCTACTTTGCGTTGGTTCAGTTGCAATTTAATTATGGTATTGCTGGGTGGGGTAGCGCAAGAGACTGTTAGTTGAACAAACTACAAGCAGTATTACAAAAAGGGATACTTAAAATTATTTATAGCAAAAATAAAAAATATTCGAGTGACCAATGGTTAACTGAAGACTACATTTTCGATATAAAACATGTTTTAATGTTAGTGCACAAAGAAAAATTTCAAGTTCAAAGTGCATACATGCATGAGAAAAAAAAGAAAAAATATTTAAAAAAGATTGTATGATGTTTCCAATTAACAAACCAGAAATAGAGCATAAATCGATACATTCCTTAGCTCCAAAAGTTTTTAACATCTTACCAAATAATTTAGAAGAAACTATATTCTTCAAACCATTCAAACATCAATTTAGAAATTGGACTCTTCATGAAATAAGAAATCATAACAAAAACATTTCATGTTTATCTCAATTCTTTTTACGGAATGCCATTTTCGCGTACTTGGCCTTTTTTACATGAAATGTTTTTGTTTTGATTTCACTTCTTTTTTAAAAGAATTGGATAATACTTAATTTTTAAAGTAGTGAAATATGCGGAATATTGTTCAAAACTTTTGCAATGACTTACTTAAATTTTTGAGGTTTTTTTAATTTTTTTCCATGGTTATATCGTAGTTCCTATCAGCCTTCCAAAGCTCAGCTCTCTAGCGTTTCTGAAAGTGCACAATGTTATAAATTGTCGTGTTTTTAAATTTTGTCCTATAGTTTTATCATCATCCTATCAGTCTTCCAATGCTCAGCTCTCTAGCGTTTCTGGAAGTGGGTAATGTTACTTTTACATAACTTTACATTTATAGGGGAGGAGAGTTAATGAAAATATTGGACTTTTTAAATTTTTTCCCATGGTTTTATCATAATTTCTATCAGCATTCCAATGCTCAGCTCTCTAGCGTTTCTGGAAGTGGGCAATGTTAGTTTCATATAAATTTACATTTATAGGAGAGGGAAATAAATTAAAATGTTGGTGTTTTTAAATTTTTTCATATAGTTTTATCATATTATCTTTCAGACTTAAAAAGTTCAGCTCTCTAGCGTTTCTGGAAGTGGGCAGTGTTACTTTTACATAACTTTACATTTATAGGGGAGGGAAGTAAATTAGAATTTTGGGGTGTTTTAATTTTTTCCTATAGTTCCTGCCAAAGCTCAACGCTCTAGCATTTCTGTAAGTGGGCAATGCTACTTTTACATAACTTTAAATGTAATGGGGAGGACAGTAAATTAAAATTTTGAGGTTTTTGATTTTTTCCAGGGGTTTGGTCATAATTTCTATCAGTCTGCCAAATTTCAGCTTTGTAGCATGTCTGGAAGTACAGTAGAATATTGATGATCTATACATGAGTCAGTGAGTGGCAATTTTGACGTTTTTGAAATTTCGTAACTACTTTATTACTTTATGGAATTCCATGAAACTTGGAGGGGTTGTTAACTCCATGGAGATCTACGACTGTGCAAAGTTTGAGATTCGTAGCTCATTCCGAAGTAGAGTTTTAGTTAGGTCAAATATCGGCTGAAATGTTTCCAGAAAAGATGGTTATGGCGCGCGAACTTGGCGAGGCACTGCCGTGCCCTCAGATAAAATTGACACTCCATAAAAGGATTTTAATACTGTGCTTAAAATCATGATTATGACAAAGTTTCTCGATTAGTGACACCAAACTCAAATGTGACAATTGAACCCGAAAAGCACCTATTGACCGAATATGACAAAACCGCGCAAACAAGTAACGAGCTTTTGTGCTAAAATGTATATTTTTTATTGTAGCTACTTTGTAAACTTATTTGAATCTATTGAAAAAATAAACTTATATTATTATTTTCATACGATAACCTCAAATGTTGTTTTAAAATTTTTTGTTAAAAATCACAAATATTTTTAAGGAATAATTCCTTCAGCAATTGAGGAAATAAGGCAAAAATTGATTGAATTTAAGTAGATAGTTAAAAAAAAATTAAGGAAAATAAGACCAAAACATTTTGGCCCTGCAGTCGTCGGACCACAAATAGGCTATATACTTTGTGGTCGGACCCCTAAAATTTGATTCTCGTCCACCAATATCGGTGGTTTCGGTCAGTAAGCCCAATGTTGACCCAATGTCATACAGACCGGACGATGGTAGTTATATTGAAAAAAAGGGAGATATTGGAAAATCTCACAGCCCACTGTGGATGTTAAACTTTTTCGTTCTCTCGAGCAATATCTGAAATAAAGGTATTCAATCAATAATTACACATATTCTCTGTTTAATTATAGATGCAATTCTCTAATCGCCATCGATTGATGGCAACGATGGAAACAATCAAATGGAGTTCAGATTAATTTAAGGACCTGGCCTTTTTACAAGCTTTTATTTAGCTTCAGATGTTCTGTCTAACTATCTAACTAACTATCTAACTAACTATCTAACTAACTATCTATCAAATCTTGTGAAGCGTTTTTGACACACTTCCCATTATTCGATTTGGATGAAATTTGGTCCCAAGACAATACAACATTAAGAAAAAAATATCCTCCCACCCCTACCCCCACCCCCTTTCATGGAAAAATGAGTTTTTGACACACATCCCGTAATCCGATTTGGATGAAATTTGGTATACATATAGTGATCCGATGACAATACAATATTAAGAAAAAAATATCCTCCCACCTCTACCCCCACCCCCTTTCATAAAAAAATGAGTTTTTGACACACTTCCCATTATCCGATTTGGATGAAATTTGGTATTCACATAGTGGTCCGATGACAATACAACATTTAAAAAAAATATCCTCGCACCCCTACCCCACCCCCTTCCATAGAAAATGCGTTTTTGACACCCTTCCCATTATCCGCTTTGGATGAAATTTGGTATACATATAGTGGTCCGATGACAATACAACATTGAAAAAAAATATCCTACCACTCCTACCCCCACCCCCATCTATAGAAAAATGCGTTTTTGACACACTTCCCATTATCCGATTTGGATGAAATTTGGTATACATATAGAGGTCCGATGACAATATAACAATAATAAAAAAATGTACTCCCACCCTACCCCCCACCCCCTTCCATAAAAAATGCGTTTTTGACCCACTTCACTTCAAATGACTTTTATAAAAGTTGGTATATGCATAAAGGTCCGATGGCAATACAGCCCAAACAATAAATTTATTTCTACCTCTACCCCCTCCCTCTCCTTCCCTCAATAAAAAAATGAGTTTCCAAACAACTAACGATCAGCGATTTCATTATAATCTAGAATAAACTCTTCTGTTCTGGGGTTGAACAAATATTTTCATTTAATAGAGTAGATAGCTGAGACTAAAAAGTAGAAAATAAATTGGTAAAAAAAAAAATTAAGTCACAAGCTTTTATAAAATGCACTAAAAATTAAAAACTAATTTTCTAACATTCTAATATTATCATAATAATAAAAGCGATGGCCGCAAATCAAAGCATAAGTTAATCTAAATTTGTGATCTCAACACTTAAAGAATATTCAACATAGCAGGTCATCAAAAATATGTTTGATGTGCCGCAATGTTATGCCATTGCCATACCTATGTCAGAGAAATGCTGGGGTATCTTGGGTCGGGTTGGGTGGGTTTGGTACCTCTGCATTTTTCTGCTAGATTGATTCTTGCAAATAGTGATATTTAATTGATACGGATATCTTATCGTGCTAACATCGTCAAAATTTCCATCAGTCGGCCATCGCTTTTATTATTATGATAATATTAGAATGTTAGAAAATTATGTTTTAATTTTTAGTGCATTTTATAAAAGCTTGTGACTTAAAAAATTTTTTTACCAATTTATTTATCAGTCAGTATAAATGAAGTATTTAGGTTTCCTTCTTTTAAATATGTCATATATTTCCTTTCCTTTCTTCTGGATTTTCTGTACGAATTTTGATGTCTACTCTCTTAATTCATATCACCCTCCAGTTGAAATAGGTTAACACTTATATTAGTTGCTTTGTAAATGTAATATGCTAATAAGCTTCCACTCAAAAAAAAGGAGCTTAAGACTTTACTAGGAATTCTTCCATAATCTCTGAATATAGGTTAGCCCAACATATCGCGAAGGCTGTAAAAGTGCAATATGCATTGACCCGACCTGAGGGACAAATTATGTCACGGTCATGGGTACTAACTGTGTTTCGTTTCATCTGCCTGCTTTTTGTTTTATTTCTGGTAGTTTCTTTTGTATTAGGTAGATGTCGCCACATGTGTGAAAAGCATTCGATATCGCAGGCATTATTTTTCATTTCTCTTAGCAATATCGTAAGATGAGATCTATATACTGTCTCTCCAGCTTAACAAGGGTTCAAGATCGACCATGCAGCATGCAATGTTCTGAAGAGTTCCTTAAGGACGAAAGAGTTAACTGTCAACCACAAAAATTTAATTCCCCGCCACCAATATCGGTGGTGTTGGCCCAATGTCACTCCGAGTGGACGATGGTGGTTATATTGAAATAAAGGGAGTTATTGGAAAATCTCACAGCCCACTGTAGGTGTTACACTTTTTCGTTTTCCCGAGCAATATCTGAAAACAATAATTACACATTTTTGGTGTGATCTAATCGAATCAATCAGATTCTGCTAATTTTTATTGGCCTCATCGCTGATAGCTGTCTGTTCCATCGACCGATGGCAACGATGGCAACCATCAAATGGAGTTCAGATTAATTTAAGAACTTGGCCTTTTTTATCAGCCAGTATAAATGAAGTATTTAGGTTTGCTTTTTTTAAATATGTTATATATTTCCTTCCCTTTGTTCTGGATTTTCTGTGCGAATTTTGATGTCTACTCCCTTAATTCATATCACCCTCCAGTGAAAATAGGTTAACACTTAGTTGCTTTGTAAATGTAATATGCTAATAAGCTTCCACTCAACAAAAAGGAGCTTAAGACTTTACTAGGAATTCGTCCATAATCTCTGGATGTAGGTTGGCCCAACATTTCGTGTGCCTTCCCTAAATTTAATACACTTATCACGATTTTGTCAGGCAAGGGTAATTTGACTGTTAAATTTAATCTTCTCTGGAAAATTATTTGTGTAGCAAAATTAGTCCAAACCAGAGATAAACTGAGCATAATTCATACCTCTTAGCTTATATAGATATTACGTCCAAACTCTTAGAAAATTTTTTAAAGGATTATTAATCTGGATCACGGCAGTACCCCGGCAAATTCGCGCACACTGCTTATTTCCGCCTTTTCTTGAAACATTTCAGCTCATATTTGACCTATTTATAACTCTACTTCGGAATAAGCTACGAAACTGAAACTTTGCACCGTCGCACAGTGGTCAGCTTGTCGGTTCTGACCGATCGAAATTATTTTATGGTTTTAATTTTGACAAATTGATGTTAAAAGTTAGGAAATGTCAACTAGTGTTTAAAAAATGTGATTTTAATATACTGTGCATTCTGGAGATAGTCGCCTCCAAAAATAATGTTGCATATCGTTTTTTTCCTCTTAGCAAAAAACTTGAAAAATTGATACTTTGAGAGTGTTGTACGTAAATAGCATAACATAGCTTTTTTATAAAAATTGAACTAAATTTATTAATCTTGCTATACTATATATCAATTTTTTACCATGCACTGATATTCTTTATCGTAGTATTTATATTCACTATTTTCACATACATAGTTCAAAACGAATTGATTCTTATCCTGTGAAATCGGTGTTTTGTGCCACATTTTAAATAAATTACGTCGGTCAATACTATGCGCCAACGCTGAAACAATAAATCATAGCTAATACAGCGGCAATGTAGCACCTATACAACCCTTGATACATGATTGAAATACTAAAGTCACAAACGCAATTGATACGTAACGATCCAGACTTTTTCAGTCCAATATATATAATACATATTTGAAAAATTATAATAAATCAATACACAACTTTTATCTAACTTTTTTGATAAGCAAATTGAAACTTTGTAAATGGTTTAATAGTAAAAATTAAAGATACTAACCCATATTTTAAATATACGTAAAGAAATCCCCATATAATCTTTGGTTTACCAACTTGGAGCACTTTTGAAAATCGTCTTTCCGCGCGGAATAAGTGACGATCATTATGCAGGCTATTAAACGGCCTATGACTTGTCGTCGTAACAAGTGACAAATTAACAACATTAAAAAGGACTTACAACAGAATGGTTATTCCGAGAAATTAATAAACTCAACGATATTTAAAATTAAAAACAAACTAAATGTACCAAATTCTCAAAATAATAATCCGTTAGGTGTTATTAACATTCCATATGTTCAAGGGATTTCAGAAAACATAAGACGAATAGCTAAACACTATAATATAAACACAGTATTTTCTTCGGGAAATACGATAAGAAGTTTTGTAACTAAAACAAAACCAGACAATCCCTCAAATAATAAGGAATGTATTTACCAAATCCCGTGTGAGTGTGGTAAATCATCTGTAGGTGAAACGAAACGCCCTCTTCAGGTTAGAGTAAATGAACATCTAAAAAGTACCCAATTAGGGGATATTGAAAAATCCGGTTTAGCAGATCATGCTTGGTCAAATGATCACAGGATTCAGTGGTCAGAAGCTAAAGTTTTACATAAGGAGTCGCATTGGCGAAAACGAAAGTTTATTGAAGCTGCGTATATAATGCAGAATAAAGAAGTTTTCAGTCAACCAAGCACGGACATACCAAACATATGGAAACCAGTCCTTAAGGAAAACAGGCGTCTTAGGATTAAAAAAGGGGGCGGGCCGTCACACCTGACTGCACACCAAGTAGTATAAGTAGTAGCCTAGAGACTAGATTGTTTAGTTCACACTTGATAACGGTTAGAGATACTTACTAACCGAAACGTCGTGTTTTAAAATAAATAAAGACAATGGAAGTCCGAAATTTTATTTCTACACAATCATTGTCTACGAGTTTCAAACAAAGAAGTGACAACGGGTTAGATGATCGATTTTCTGCATTGGGGTCTACTAATAAGGTAATTGGGCACTTTTTTAAGTCTAAGGGGTTATGATAGAAAATAGTTCGATATTAAGGTTTCGATCGTCTAAATTAGACAAGCTCACCTTCGTGCGTCGTAGACCTTAATAGAGTTAACAATACGTCACAGTTTCATGGACTTCCCTAAAGCATTTAAGTAGTCGAACGTCGAATTTGTCACGTAAAAGGGAGGTAACGAAAAAGATGGATGGACGATGTCGAAGATGACGTCAAGAATATGGAAAAAAAATTGGCAAAGAATCGTACCAGAGAGGACCGAACGGAGGGGAGCATTTTTGAATTGTATTTTTAAGAAAAGCGTTGGCATCTATGCCCCACAATTACAATTGTTTGAATTTGTTGAAAAAAAAATCGACTTTCCATGAAATTAAGTTTGCTGTATTTTCACCAATCATTTAATTTTTCGGCTTGGGTTGTCATTTGCGCAAAGACACCCTTAGAAAGCAATCTTTGACGCGGCCTGCCATCCAGTGCGGTTCCGACAAAAAAAACTCCACTAATTTTCCCAGGAGTGATGGTCAGAAGCTTTTGTAAAGGATTTTATCGAAGAAATAAGTGTAGTGTATTTAAAAAAAAAAATTGTAGTGTTGGAGTATCTAAAAAATTTCAACAATAATCTAGTCTTGGTAACCGACAAGAGAAAAAGACCAAAGCACAAAACTATTACAACAAAACATTTTTTGTTTGAGACTTGTTTTGATTGAGTAGAAACAAAATTTCGGACTTTCATTGTCTTTATTTATTTTAAACATGACGTTTCGGTTAGTAAGTATCTCTAACCGTTTTCAAGTGTAAACTAAACGATCCAGTCTAGACTACTACTTATACTATTTCGTGTGCAGTAAGGTGTGACGGCCTCATATACACAATATTCCAATATCCACGGTAACTGCCCATTCATGATGCAAACATGAGGGCCTTGCGGTCTTTAAGCAAAAAAGACCTGATTGGTTGCTTTCAAAGACATATGCATATTATTTCCATATAGTAGGTATTATTGCAATATCTATGGGTAAGTCTATCCTTTTTGCGGTCCTTAAGATAAAATGTCCTGATTGGTTAGACTTTTACGCATGAATATTATTTTATTCTTGTATTCGTTACGTCAAATCATCGGCGTCCAGTTGACAAAAACTCTATCTATTTAAATTTGGTATCTATGCATTTTTCGTATCTTTATTTCTGAATGTTTGCATCAAACCATTGTGTAAATAGGTAACATGGAGTATTGGAATATTACATATATGGACGGACCGCGCATTTTTTAATATTAAGACGCTTCTTTTCAGTAAAGAGTGATTTTCATAATATGTTAGGTATGTCCGTGTTTGGTTAAATAAAAACTTCTTTGTTCTGCATTGTAAATGCAGCTTAAATAAAATTTCGTTTTCGCGAATGCGACTCCTTATGCAAAACTTTGGCTTCAGACCATTGAATCCTATGATCATTTGACCACTCATGATTCGCAGAGATCCGTTAGAGGCAGGTACTTACTAACCTGTGCATTGTGTTTAAAATAAATTAAGAAAACATTTTTTGTCTAAATTTGCAATGCAAACACACTGTAATTTAATTAAAACGATTCCAGGATTTATAACTATTTGGAATGTCTATTTGAAATTGTTTGCAACGTTTCTGGATAGAGACGCTTGACTTTAGCAATAAGAACAGGATTACTTCGGGTCTCGGTCCACAGCCAGGCCATATCCTTTACTAGTCCTCAGAGGACTCCCGTTCTTACACACGGAACCTTGGACATCCTAATTTACATGTGGACAACGTAGCAACTCCCTGAAATTATACAAAATCTGACCCTGCACCCTGGGTGGGCCAAAAAAAACCGGACAATTTTTTTTCAGTATAACTTTTGAACCATTTAATCGATTTTAGTGGGAAAAACTGCGCTTGGCATGCAATAGATCAAAGTTTTGACTAAATATATTTTTTTTGTCCGCCATCTCAAAATCCATGATGGCGGACGAAATTAAATTGTACCCTTCAAAGATGCTCGTTTATTCTTGTGTTGCGAACACGTTTTAATCATTTTTTTTAAATTAGTAAAAAAGCTGCGTTCTTGGCACGCACAACAAGGTATGAATCAGCAAAATCGGTTCAGTGGTTGTAAAAAAAATATTTTTGTCTCAACCATTGTTTTGCATATTATACGATTGCCTTGCCAATCATGTCTGCATTTATTTCCTTATAAATTCATTACTACTGTACCGATTTTAATGAAATAAAAAATATCCTGGTGAGGATTGATTGCTTTTTAAAAATCATGATCAAAGTTTATAGCCATCTAAAAGTGTAAGATGGCGGACGGAATCATACTTGATTCTTCAAAATGACGTGTTTATTCTTATTTTTTCAAAATGTTTTAGTTTTTTTTTAATCAGTTGAAAAGCACTATTTTTTCCCTACAGAATGAGGTATAAATTAGGAAAATTGGTGTGATTGGTTCTCAAAAAATCTATTTTTGTTTCAACCAATCCCGTCTGCATTCATTGGGTTATAAATTTGTATTAATAAACCGATTTTAGTGAAATAAAAAAAAATCATGGTGAGAATTGATTGCTGTTTAAAGATTATTGATCCTTCAAAATGGCGTGTATGTTTTTATTTTCTAAAAATGTTTTAGTTTTATTTTAAATATTATTTCGTAGTATTTTTACGGTAGTAAGTAGTGTTTTTCAATAAATTTAAAAAAAACTAAAACATTTTCGGAAAATAAGAATAAACGACTTCATTTTGAAGAATCAAGTATGATTCTGTCCGACATCTTAAATTCTAAGATGGCGGCAAATTTGGATCATAATCTTTAAAGAGCAATCAATTTTTACAACGATTTTTTTTTTTAAATTTACTAAAATCGGCTTTAGTAATAATGAATTTTTAAGGAAATGAAAGCAGACAAGATTGACATGCAATCGTATAATCTGTAAAACAATGGCTGAAACAAAAATAGATTTCTTAATTGATTTTACTAATTTGTATCACGTTGTGTGACAGAAAAGTAGTGCTTTTCTATGAAGTTAAAAAAAACTCAAACGTTTTCGGAAATAAAGAATAAACACGCCATTTTGAAGAATCAAGTATGATTCTGTCCACCATCTTAAACTTTTAGACGGCGATAAACTTTGATCATGATTTTTAAAAAGCAACAATTCTCACCAGGATGTTTTTTATTTCATTAAAATCGGTTCAGTAGTAATGAAATCATGCAGGCATGATTGGCAAGGCAATCGTATAATATGCAAAAGAATAGTTAAAACAAAATATATTTTTTTCAGAACCACTAAACCGATTTTGCTGATTCATACCTTGTTGTGCGTAGCAAGAACGCGGCTTTTTTACTAATTTAAAAAAATAATTAAAACATGTTCGCAACACAACAATCGAGCATCTTTGAAGGGTACAATTTAATTTTGTCCGCCATCTTGAACTTTGAGATTCCGGACAAAAAAATATATTTAGTCAAAACTCTGATTAATTGTCTGCCAAGTGCAGCTTGTCCCATTAAAATCGATAGTATGATTCAAAAGTTATAATGAAAAAAAAATTGTCCGGTTTTTTTGGCCCACCCGGTATTTAAGATCTTAAATCGACTGTTCAGTTACTTGTTTTAAGGATTTTTTTAATTTTATAGTGTTTTTGTCTCACTCACTTTGACTTTTTAAATTGCACGTCTCTTTTTTTCTGTCAAAATTTACACCCCCACCCCTGCGCTCCCACCGCCATCTTGAAAACACCACCGAAATTTGGCACTTTTTTTAGTTTCTTGCTTCTAGTTTCATTGCATTAAGTTATTTACAAGTTTATAGAGAATAACATCATCTATAATACTGTGGTACCTTTGTTGTTCTACAGTCAATAGTAACCGAGCTTTCTTGGCCAAATTTTCAATTATTTTTACTTTACACGGTATTGAAAACTTTATTCTAGGACAAATGTTTATATGACAGATCTTGTAGGGGATTTAATCGCCTATAAAATTCAGTGACTCGATATTTTGCACATTTATTATAAACGAATGGGAGCAACTTTTTAGAGAAACCAAAGTGATTATTTTTAATTTTTTATTATTTTGTGTAAATCGGTAGAATAGTAAAATAAATTGTCAAATCTTGGGAATTAAAAAACTAATTGAAGTTTTTAAGTGCACCACTACCTAGTTCTTTTTTAACACAATTTTAAGGAGCTGCTATATATATCTTAAAAACTAAAAGTAACAAATAAAATTAAATTTGACAATTGGATTTTTTATCAAAAAACTATAGAAAATAATTTTATCATCAATCTGTGGTTTTCGGAATATAGTAGATTACATTTTGCTCAATACCTTGTGTTATAACCAAAAACTTCGTAAGAGCTTTAGTTTCTGAGATATTTTCAAGGCTGATTTAATATCATGGCTTCACTTGAAGTGTGCTAATAGGCTAACTAGGAAGGTATCAGATCCTTCATGGATCCATTTAATTTCTGAACCTGAAACCCCCAAAAATATTGAATTTGGGACACACATGTATTATGAAAAAAAAGCTTGACTTAAAAATAAATAGGACTTTATCAAAAATTGGATAAATACAAATAAATTATGATTTAGAAGAGTCTATATTGTTTTTTGCATCCTTGGTGTAAAGTTGAGTAAAGTTTTCCACAATAACCGAGATCTGCCAAAACATTTCAGGATCGGGGCTGCAACACGGTCCGTGGCTCAACTGTTTCCTGAATGAAACTCCAAGTTATTATAAGGACCCGTCTAAATTTAGATCGTTTCAGTTCATTGAAAAAGTAGAGAAAAAATATTAACAAAAATATCTAATGATTAAGTCAGGTCAGCTCAGGTTATGTCAGGTCAAAGCAATGTCAAGTTATATCACAGTATACTAATTCGTCTATGAGTTAGATCAACTTTATAGATATAATTCAGTAAGTGGACTTTTGATAAAATATTATTATATTTTTGTAATTACCTAAAAATATTGTTTTACAAAATTTTTTAAATGGGACATTTTTCCTTTTGGTTATTTTGAATGTAAAGTACTCGGACGGATAAACAGTCCAATACATTGCCCAATAAGAAACCAAATTTGTTTATTTCAACATATCTATGTGAAAATTTTGTATTGTGTGTCTAATGTTGATATGTTCTGTGGACCGAAATTATAATTTTAAATACCTGTCTGTCTAGACTGTGATATTCAATTAAAATTATTCTAACTATTCGTGATAACTTTTGGAAAGTGAGAATTTTAACTCAGAAAGTAGGAATTTTAACTTAGTATAACCTAAGTAATTTAGATAATAATTATTAAAAACTCAATTGCTTATATAATGTTCAGCTGACAACCATTAAACTTGTTTTTTATTGTAATTTTAATACAAAATAACAAAAAATAAGTGGATCCTAACTAGCTTATGAGCACACTTCAAGTGAAGCTATGATATATCAGCCATGAAAACAGTTTTTTTTAAATAAATATCTCAGAAATTAAAGCTCTTAAGAAGTTTTTGGTTTTCAAATACATTATTAAGCAAAATGTAAGCTACTATATTCCGAAAACCGCCTATTGATACGATGCTCCGTTAAAAAGTTAGCAAATTAATGGAATTTGATCTGCATCTAATCAGCTCGTTAGAGTGTCCAATGCTATTTTACGTAAAAATTTTATGAAAATCGGTTCAGCGGTTTAGGAGCTATATTTACAAAAATCAATGCTGATATATCATGGCTTCACTTGAAGTGTGCTAATAGGCTAGATAGGAAGGTATCAGATCGGTCTTTATTAAAGACAAGGAATCACAATGCTAAAAAAACCGCAGAATGTTCTTACGCAATCTGTCAAAAAAAAGCAATGCCTAAAAACACCTAAGGTGAGGTAAATAATTTAGAGTCAAAGACATTGATAAGATAAATAATAAAGAAGGTTTATTTTTCTGGAAAAATACATCCAAAACATTATCCAAATGGAGGCTTTCTCTTTTTTACGTAAGAGTTTATTTACCTAATAACATTTTGAGTGCCTTTTTGTGAGTCTAAGAAATGATGTTATAAAAGGAAGCCACATTTTTATCATAATATTTATTTTTTCATATAAATTTAGGCATTTACTGCGTAAATAAGCTTTCTTTAATGAATGAGTTTTTAAGTTTCCGACATTTCTAAAATACTTATTGCTTTTCAGATCAGTGCACAATACGTTTTAAGCGGGGTCTACACATAACGTTTTGCCTGACGTTTTACTTGATCAGGTAAAACGGATCATCAGGCAAAACCTTTCGTGTAGACAATAAAACGTACGTTTTGTCTGAACTGAACAGGACTGAAGTCGGACCTGTTGAACTGATCGGTAGAGGCTTTGTTTCCGGTAAAAAGTCAGTTTTAGCGGCATTTCTTGTGGTAGTGCATACAATTTTAATTCCTTTCGAGTGCAACTTAGAAGTTGGTATACGAAACGTCCGACATTCGATAAGATAATTTTTTAGGAAATCAAACAGGTTATTGTCTTCCTCCACTAATGTTTAATTTGTTTTAAACAAATAGTCCCGACAGGTTTCGTAAGCAGAAACTTACATCTTCAGGGGACATTACCAAACTAAATCAGCACAACATTTTGAAAAACTGGTTAAAAAACTATGTTTAGCTACTGAAACGGTTAAGTCATAGACATTTAAAACAAAAAACATTATTGACAAAAGCAGTGCTTCCTCCATGGTGTCTCAAAAACTGATCTAAAAACGTACGTTAGAACTATCAAGTGTGTACGCTAGTCTTTCAACCGTCATACTTGACCCTTTTGACTGACAGGCAAGACGTAAGGTAAAATGTTATGTCTAGACGGGGCTTTAGAAAGGAAAAATTTGTAACAGCATAAAAATTACCGAAAATCGGGGCTACTTTGTTACCCGGGGTAACTTGTCACCTTGTGCGAGATGATGATTTTTATTTTTTATGTTTATTGGGTTTTAGTTTAAAGCTTTTTTGTAGGTTCTAATTGACCAGAAAAAAATCCGTAACTACGAAAAAGCCCGGGTAGTTGTACCTACCACAACTTTACTGCGCGGTGCAAGATGGTATGAGGCGTCCGGAGTTTATCAAATCACACGGAGTACTCTTATTTATAGATGTCTTGGTAGGCATACCAAACCTTGCGATTATCCAATCATCCGGTCGGGATGAAGCAGCCATTATTGCAAGGTGTCGTTGCAGATTCGGGCTTTCCGCTTACTATGCACCATTCACTTAAGCCGGATTAAAACAGCAATTCGCCGATTCTCCGATTTTACGGGCTTAAGAAACCAAAAAAAAAAAAATTTAGTTTTGTTCCAGTGTCTGTTTGTAGTGTTTTGCCTTGAAGTTATAATTATCTTGGTGAATATTTTTTATCGACGACGATCATACAGACTTTTGATATTTTGTGTTTTGATATTTTTTCGCCAGACCTGTTCTATTTTGGCCTTCGCTATTTTAGTAATGCGTTATTTTGACCCGCGCTGTTATGGCCATGCGCTATTATGGCCTGCGCTATTTTGGCCATGCACCATTATGGCCTGTGCTATTATGGCCTGCACGATTTTGTCCGCGCTATTTTTACCTGGGCTATCTCGTAACACTGCCGTTTAAATTATAAAGATCGCATGTGAAAGCATTGGGGAAGTTTTTGTTTTCCACCAAACAGCACCCGGTCGCTGGGAACAATCAGGTTCTTAAATTTCTCGTATAGATTTTCGATGTCATCAAACAAGTTCTTAAACTTTTCCGGTGGAATCCACCATCCATCAATCAAGTTACTATATTTTTCTGATGGATTTCCGATGCCTTCAAATGATGCCATCTACTGCAACCGGGTCCGGGAGTCGGTGGAAGGTTTTGTCGGAGTACATAACCTCACATTGTTTTCATTGAGAGTCGAGTTGAAAAACAGCATGTCTGAAATAAATAGGGCTGCGGCCAATATAACGCTAAAGCTACTGAAAATTAGTAGTTCCTTGTCTGAGGATTCAGACGAGGAATCTTTACATCTATAATAGATAACATTTACATAACTTTGTGATTCGTCAAAATGATTTTAAGTTTATTGAAGAAAAACAAGAGGGAATTAACTTATTAGACAAAGTTCTTGACAATGATCAACTTTTTGAAGAATAAATTGACAAAAGGGAATGAAAATGAAAAAAGAAACCAAATAATGAAAAATCTTTGAAAGTTGCCCAATAAAACTTAAAGAATTCAGGCAGAATCTCATTTTCGTATTAGGTACCTCAAGGGATTCTTCGAATTTCTTTTTCGTCAGACATGTTTTTCTTCGAAAAGCTGAAGGAGAAAAACTATGGACAACAAAAAGTTGGGGTATGTCCTTTTTTTCTCTTGTCACTGGTGGGCGTGATGCCATCGGGTTTTTATTTCAACTGATGGCTTCATCTGGAATATGTTAGATTGATGACATATGTCAGCTGTCAACCAACTGTTGGCATCGCAAATCCATTGATGGACAAAAATAGATGGAAAAAAACTTCCCCATTCTACTCAAATCTGTTATGTTTTATAAGCAAAAAATCGCGGTAAGAAAGTGTTGCACCTCGACAATTTACATCACGTTTTTATATTTATCTACTTTACCATGGATATATCCAATAAATAATATAAAGCTTCCTGGAAAATTTCATTTTGGGCTTTATAGTAGCGTTCGGCGTTTCCGTCGAAAGGGTAATCCATATAATACATAAATCTATAAATTCTGGTTATAAGCCAAAGCAAAGTTTTTCTTTTTCTAGAAGAAAGTTTTCGGAAAATCTCTGAGCTAGGAATATTGGCACTACGTACCTCTTAATAACTACAAAACAAAATGTATCGCAACTTTCTCTCTCCCGGGATCCGAACCCCCCCCCCCCATGAGTAAATAATGTAGATTTTACTATACGAATGTTCTTAAAGCTCTTATTAGTAATGAAATGTTATTTGGGTTACAAAATGTTTAAATGTGTTTTAAATGTATTTTAAATATTTTTTTTAAATAGTGTTACTACAGAATTAAAGTCTTACTATTTAATTGGTAACTTTTAAAAGTGTCTCCAAAACAAACTGAATCGGCCATACATATTTTATTTAGACAGTTACGTGGTGAGCCCGATTCGGTATGCATCGATGGTGTAGCTATAAAAGGAGAAAACTTTTTAAAACAGCTTTCGAAAACTTTTTATTCGAGTACATAAATATAGGTTATTGGGCAATTTACATAAAGATAACGGAGGCGCAAAATGCACGGAGATACTCGTATATATCTCAAATTTTATTTACGCCCAATTTTCATGCAAAAGTAGTCAGGAACGCGACACTGTCTTAAATTTGAAACTATACAGGGTGTTTCTAAATACAAGTTTTCTAAAGTGGGATCTAGGAATAGGTTATTCATAAGATAAGCAGAAATGTTTTATAGAATTTGTACGTCACAGAAAAACAGGTAACAATAGGGACTTATTGGAATAAAACCTGACATTATTTTAGAGTCGACTTTATTTCGACACATTTACACAGAAATCTAACAGCTGACCTCTCAAAATTGACATACCAAAGCCAAATTTAACAATAAAGACGCTAACTTTCATTTAATAAATACCGACACTAATAAATCCGGTTTTTAAATACACAAAGGCCGAATTTTGAAGCAAAGCAGCTGCTTTTTATATGTAAATCTGTCACCATAGGGTCGATTTTAAAATAAGGTCAGGTTTTATTCCAATAAGTGTCTATTATTGCATAATGCTGCGACTTCTTTACTCCCAATTGCTATAAAAATAATCTATTTACTCCGTTATTAAAGTAATATAATAAATTAATTAAACATAATTTAAGAACAAAAATAAATATATTTTTTTAATAGACCCTTTGATTAAACCGAAAGCTATATAGCATTTTTTAAATGTATTTCAAATATTCGTTATGATGTGTTTTAATACAACATATTTTTGGTAAGTACATATTTGTTATACAGAAAATCGCTTAAGACAGCTGAAGTCAATTTCATTTAGTAGTAGTAGTATAAAAATAAGGGCAATGAAAAAACAAAAATAATTGCTTTCTTCAAATATGGTATAAAAAACTATTAATTCATGTCAAAATACAGTCGAACCTCTCTAACTCGAACCTCTATAACTCGAACCTCTCTATAACTCGAACCTTTTAAGTGGTGGTTTATTCTCTCTGAAGAGCGGGCGACTATGCTATTGGTCGAAACAAGTCATTTCGCACTACACGTGACCGCTCAGAGTTTGCTATTGGTCAAAGCGTGTGATGTGGATGGTCATATCGTACAAGACCTAGAATAGAGCCCCTGGGGCTTTTTCTAAGCAGATACTATAATACATACATACTATTAGAATCTTGTAGTAGAAAACTTTTCTAACGAGCAAGATGTCGGCGCCACGAAAACTTAGAACGTTAACCATAGAGAAAAAGTCAAAATTTATTAACTAATAATTTTTTAAGTTTGTAGACATTTATTTTAAGTTAGTTTTGTACTTTTCAACTGTTTTAATGCAATACAAAAATTATTGGAATATATGATATTTTTTTCTTTTAGTCGAACTCTTCATAACTCGAACTGTTTTGATTGTCCCTATAAGTTCGAGTTATAGAGGTTCGACTGTACAATGTGGTAGTTCTAAAATTCATTAGTGGTGCAGATATCAAATTTTTGACTACCCCCTGTATATTATCTAATAGATTGACAATAATGACATTATAAGTGACTGTCTTTAGGCCTCTACTAATTTATTTTTATGATAACTTAATTTTTTTCGGTCAAGATGTATGAGACAAACACAAAAACGACCGTTTTACGAACTTAAAAACTGTAAATAGAAAAACTTAACTTTATTAACATTTATAATATAACATACTAAAATTATAGTCAATTCCACACAGACAAAAACTTCCCATACAACCTGTGTAAATGGGTGCGAGGTTTTTAGAAAAATAACTTAAAATAATAACTTAAATTTTGACACCTGCAAATTTAAGAAATTTACTTAAACTTTACAAGAAAAATGTTTAATTAAACTTTAAAATAGCTAAAAATAAAATAGACTTTAATAAAAAATAAACCAAATAATTCGTTTACGAAAACGAGGTTTTTAGAAAAAAAAAACGTGCTCATTTTTAAAAAATACATGGAATGGTTGGAAAAACAAAAAATACTATTTTTTCTTTAATGAAATTATCTCTGGTCCTCTCAATGATCCTACATGCTCTGTCGGTTCACAAAAAAGCGAACATCCACCTCACAATTTGGTTTTCGACGAATTATAAAGATTTCATCTACTCACCAATGGAATTTAAAAAATCAGAATGAAACAAGTTTCGTGGCTAATCGGGCAAAAAGAAATTTTTGTTTCTCTCATATATTTTTCCGTGGGTAGCTAAGCTTAACCTCACGGGGGTCCAAGATCTAATGGACACCTAATAAGTGTTGACAGTTAACTTTTTCGTCCTTATGGGACTCCTCAGAACACTGCTTGGTCAATTTCAAAGTCCTTTTTGCCCGATTAGCCACGAAACTTGTTTGATTTTTAAATTCACGGGTACGAAATTCCACGTTTAGAAAATAAGGGACTAATGGAGTTACGAAAGTGCGGCAGAAAATCCTGACGAAATAATATTTTAACACACTTAAAAAAACTGGACAACCTTGAATATCGAATCAGGAGTGAAATTAAAGACCGAAAAATTATAAAAAAATATTTTTTGTGCTTCAGTCGATACTCGAACCCGGAACCTTTGGCTTTGTACGCCACGCTCTAGCAATTAGGCCACCGAAACCATGATTATACATTTTTAAAACCTAATCTTTTTCTATCTGGTAGCTTTAAATGTAATTTGTCATTTCATTGATCTTTGAACTTTTGTTACCTTATCCATGTTTGATTTTGTGTCCAGCTCTGGGATCCATAGGTAAGTACAGGAAGGATAAATTGGTTATACATTCTCATTTTCATGTAGCTTAATTTACCGAATGCTGCCAAGGCCAATCTTACTCGTCTCTTGATTTCAGCTGTTTGGTTTTCTTTTTTTCAGTTTAATAATTTGTCCCAGGTATATATATATATATATATATATATATATATATATATTGCTCTACTACTCTATTTTCTTTTGGTTTATTCTGATCGTGATATATTCATCTATAATTGTTATGATTTTAGTTTTAGTGTAGTTCATACTCAAGCCTATATTTTTAGCTGCTGTATCTAGTTTTTCTCAGTTCTTCTTTCTTATCTGTTATTAAGGGGATATCATCAGCATACCTCAGGTGGTTCAAGTATTATCCGTTTACTTTGGTGCCCATTTCTTCCCAATCCTGTGTATCCAGTTCTTCCAGCATTTTTATCAGTTTTTCTTTCTTATCTGTTATTAAGACTATATCATCAGCATATCTTAGGTGATTCAAGTATTGTCCGTCTTTTGAATTTGATGCCTATTTCTTCCCAATCTAAGTTTTTAAAAACATCTTCTAGGGCCTGGTGAAATAGTTTAGGGGATATTGTGTCACCCTGGCTGACACCTCTTCTTGGGTGGATTGGCTTGGTTCTTTTGTGGATTTTGATTGATGTTGTTGCTTCGCTATATATATTGGCTATTAAATCTGTGTATATGTGATCTATTGGGCTATTAATTAAAGATGCTTTTACTGCCCAGTGCCCAATGCTATCGAAAGATTTTTGAAACTCTATACATACCTACACAAAAAACATTATGGATTTTCTGTTATCAAGACAACTCAGTCAGACATTGAAGTCAAAGTTTTTTCACGCTAATAAATGAACCCAAAAGTGTGTGACAAAAGCACTAATTTTATCGTCAGGCGTCGCGTCGGTCGTTTCGGTATGGCGTCGCATGCAAAAACGCCAGCGTTCTTTTCTCCATTTAAATTCGGGATGATTCCATTTAAATTTAAATGAACTCGAAAACTGGTGTTCTACTATAAAAAATAAGTTCGAAAAAGCCCTCCATTCCAAGACCAATCAAGATTTGATTATAGTTTGGCTGCAACCATCTCAGATCAGAGTAAACGCATTAACTGCTGTACCATCTTTTCTTGAAACATTTCAGCCCATATTTGACCTATCTGAAACTCTACTTCATAAAGAGCTACGAAACTCAAACTTTGCACAGTCGTAGATCTGCATAGAGCTAACAACCCCTAGAAGTTTCATGGATTTCCATAAAGTAGTAAAGTAGTTATCTAGGGGCACCGCAGTGTCCCGCCAAGTTTGCGGAAACTGCTGTACCATCTTTTCTTGAAACATTTTAGCACATATTTGACCTCTCTACAACTCTACTTCGGAAAGAGCTACAGAACTCGAACTTTGCAGAGTCGTAGATCTTCATAGAGCTAACGATCGCATCATTGGTTTAGTCAGGCGGAAGCTCAAAAAATTTCTACGCCCGCGCAGTCTAGGAATCACACACAAACATTTTCACAAAGGAAAAAGTTGTTCGTCTCGGCAAGATAAACCATTGTACGAAAATTCAGCCTGTTACTCATCACTTAAAAAATACACCGATATAGTGTTGACCGAGGGGTGGCGTTATTTCCTTTTGGTGTACAGGTTAGGGGAAATACCAGGAAATACTTGGGAACTACTGGGAAATATACTAGGAAATACCGAATAGTGCTTGGGAAATACTAGGAAATACCATTGAACCGAACCAAGCCTTAGATTTTTTACATATTTTCTACATATTTCATGATAAAACACAAACAATAGCTTAAAATTTAACATCATAAGGCTTCGGCCCCCCCCCTCCCCAAGCAGCGGCGTAGTTCGTCGCGTCCCCGCTAAAGACATGATGACCTTTTTTTTTTTTGTTTTTGGTCGCACGATTTCTGAGGGGCGTCCTATTTAGCTGTCGGCCCCCAAGAGGCCGCGCCCCCCCCCCAAGACACATTCCTGGGTGCGCCACTGGGTAATATACCGTAGATATTTCCTTGTGGTGTACAAAAATTGGCGATCCCTCGGTGTAGACTATATCGTGAGTGCAGCCATGCATCTATCATTGAATACTTATAATATACGACTAAGTAGGCAACCCTAAAAAAATATTTGCCTACAAATTTCAATATCTGGACAATATTGATCCTCACAAAAATTTGGTGAAATGTTTTTCTTATCACCTCTCGACCCGTTCCCCCCATTCCTATAACTGTCATCCTTTATGTAATATACTTTACCTACTCGCGTGCGGTAAAGTTACTTTACCACACGCGCACCACTAAGAAACGTTAGCAACGCGTCAATAGGACAGCTTCAATATTTGTTTACATTTTAATTTCGTCTAATTTGACATGTTTATTTATAAATTATATTTAATTTTTTGAAAAAAAAGGTACTCATAGGCGAGGGGTTGTACACCAAAAGGAAAAACCTACAGTATTTCCTGAGGTATTTCCCAGGATTTCCTCAAATTTCAATGGTAATTCCTAGTATTTCCTAAGCAGTTCCCGGTATTTTCTAGTATATTTCCGAGTACTTCTCAAGTATTTCTTGCTATTTCCCCTAACCTGTACACTGAAAGGAAATACCGAGCCACCCCTCGCTTATAGGTAAAATATTATACCTGCACATGCGGAAAGTGTCTTTACCACCCTTGACGGCTTGAGCGAACTCCGCTCCGCGTCGTTCGGCCAACTGCCGTCACGTGCGGTAAAGTATCACTTTTCACATTTGTTACGTAAATATCAGTCTAGTACCCTTTCAATGTATGAATAGCTATGAAAGGTATTTGCAAACTGCTGGAAAAAATTATCTGCGATCCGGAAAGGCATTTTAGTTAAAATCGAAAATTTAAAAACTTAATTGGGAATTCACTTCATTAACCTGAATTAGATTTTAAAGTAAAATATAAATTAGTGTCCAGGAAATTATAAATTAATGTCTATTGTAATTAAGTAAAGAAGTTATAAAGTTTTTAAAGAATTCGTCTTTTTTCTTAAATTCACAAGTTTTTTTATCATCACTATAAGTGAAAAAGTATTCATATTTTGTGTGCAACCCTATTAATTTTCTAAACGAAATTCAACATGAATATAAGAACAATCAATTTGAAATATTTATTTGCTTAATTACAGGAAAATAAATGATATAATATTAAGATTTTAAGTGCTACAACAAAATGAACAAATTTACCTCAACCTCAACTTTTTTAAAATTCTGTATATCTATTTTTAAAATTCTGTATATCTATCATTTGGAAATATTAAGCATTAAACTAAAGATAGTAATTAAATGCCTATTTTATGTGAGGTAAACTAATAATAACCATGAAAATCCTAATAGAACGAGCCAACGAATACAACATTTCACTATATATTGCGTTTATAGACCTTGAAAAAGCTTTTTAATAGCCGAATGGATCACAGATATACAGATTTAATAGCCAATCAATCAAAATCCACGAAGGAACCAAGCCAGTCCGCATAAGAAGAGAAGTAAGTCAGGGTGACACAATATCCGCTAAGGCCCTGGAAGACTTTTTTAAAGATTGAGAAAAAAGAGGCATCACAGTAAACGGACAATACTTGAACCACCTAAGATATGCTGATGATATCGCCATAATACCAGATAAGAAAGAACTGATAAAAATGCTGGAAGAACTGGATATAGCAGCAAAAAATATAGGCTCGAGTATGAACTATACTAAAATTAAAATCACTATAATCACAGATGAAGATATCACGATCAGAATAAACCAAGAAAAAATAGAACAAGTAGAGGATTCTATATACCTAGGACAAATTATTATTCTAACAAAAGAAAACCAAACAGCTGAAATCAAGAGACGAGTAAGATTGGCCTGGGCAGCATTCGGTAGATTAAGCTACATATTAAAAAATATCCTCAGTACTTCAAAACGAAAGTGTATAACCAATGTATTCTTTCTGTACTTACCTATGGATCCCAGACCTGGACACTTACAAAATCAAAAAAAAAGTGGAGGTAACAAAAGCCCAAAGATCAATGGAAAGACAAATGTTACATGTAAAGCTAACAGATAGAAAAAGGAATAAATGGATAAGAAATAAAATAAAAGTAAGAGATTACAGAGAAGTAGCAAAATTAAAATGGAAATTTGCCGGCCATAATATCAGACAGAAAGACGATTGATGGAACAAATGTGTTTTAAACTGGAGACCTTCGGAAAATAAAAGAAGCAGGGGAAGACCCCAAATGAGGTGGCGGATGATTTGAAGAAACCTGCGGGAACTAGATAAAAGAACACGGCGACAGACAGGGAAGAGTGGTATTGGGGGAGGCCTATGTCCAAAGAGGGATCGAAGAAGGCTAAATAGATAGATAGAAACTAATAGATGCTTATAAATTAAAAGTCTCAATTTTTTTGTTCAAAATAAGCCTGTTATTATTTATACTCACAATCATAAGTAATATGTCGTAATAAAAACAATTATAATAAATAATAAAGTTTTCTTTTTTATTAAACCAACAAACTTTTTATAAAAAATTCTTTGAAATATTCACCTTTGAGTGAAACCGTGGCAAACTTCGCGAAACTCCAAAGGAAAAGCGTCTCCATAAGTATCAGGAAAATCCAATTAAATAAATAGTACGATTTCTATGAACCTTTTATCGCTAAAGCCAAGAATGAATTCCTCAAAGTTATAAGAAACTTCCAAGCGTAAATCTAGAAAAGCTTATGTATACACTGAAAAAATCCATCATGTCAATGCAAACATTCCGTGCAGTTGAGCAATGTTTACTTGACCTTAGTAACTGTATATTTATTTAGGCTAATCACTACCTGGTAGTTTCTTTTGTATTTGGTAGATGTCGCTACATGTGTGAAAAGTATACGGTATCGCAGGCATTATTTTTCATTTCACTTACCAATATCGTCTAGCTTTACCAGGGAGTCACATTGACCATGCAGTGTTCTGAAGAGTTTCTTAAGGACGAAACAGTTAACTGTCAACACTTACGATTGAAGTAACTATTTTTATATTTTCTAGTAATTATTTTATGTAGTTGATTCAATTTTACAAATGATTGACCTATATTAAACATATACCCCGTGTTCCACTGCAATTCTTTCATTCTTTGAAAAGTACATGAAAAGGATAGCCAGTTCCCTATACTTTGAGTAGGCGCCCTTTCATTAAATGCACGCCTTTTGCGTTTACTTTCTCTGCCTTTCATCATATACCTTCATATACTTTGACTCATGCACTCGTGACTTTTCTAATAAAGAACTGGATTAAAACATTGGTTCATATATTCGTTTGATTCAATAATTGTTTTTTCGGTGTATCCCATAACACTACATCTTCACCCCCACATCGCATTTAAATAAATAAAGTTTTTTTTTATACTGGGACTTTCCATTCACTCAGGATAATTGCCCAGTTTCGCAAAGTTAGAGCAAAGTTAAAGCTTTTTAAACAATCACAAACACCCAAGTACCTAGCCAGGAATCGAACCCGGTCTTTGTGTGTGAAGCAAATGTTGCTACCACTACACTACAGACGACGACTGAGAATAGAATTTACAAATCTGGTAAACTTTACTTGAAAGATACATATTTGAAATAAAGTTGCCCAGGACTAATAAATGTAATTATCTTTGTGGTTAATAACGACTAGTTTTTGTCGTGAAAACTTAGACTTTTTGGACGCAATAGTTTAACGTTAACGAACTGTCATTTTGTTTGTTGAAATAATCTCAAAATTTTAGTTACTTTTTTGTTCCACAGACCTGTAAGAAAAGCATTAACAAGGAAAATAATTTTAAACTTGACGAAATATAAATTTAGAATACGATTTAAGTTTTGGTTAGTTGCGATTGTCAATATCAAATAAACATAACAGACCATATAAAGTTAGCGCTAAATATCCGTAGATAACGACGTCCGTTATGGCTATTAAACATAACGGCGACCGGTCGCTACTACGGTGATAGATTAATGATAACCTCGATCGAAGTGAGAAATGTAGTTAACAAAAACACTCTAATAAGAAACTTCTAGTCAAAATTTGACATTTCCAATATGCACGCTATACATGGAAATTTTAAAAATTGACAGCTAAAAAACCTTTTCAACGTAGGTACGCTCGGGAAGATCATAAAAATAAAAAAATTCAAAAAGTGCTTTCAGCCTTTTACGGCACATGTTCCTTCTAAAAGTTTCCCGAACATTCTTTTATATTTTTATACTTTTCATGTGTCGCCGATATGCGATGTAGACATATCATTTCTACAAATATTGCTACAAAAGCAGGTAAAAATTATTTCAAAATGTTATGTCTGCCTGTAAGTCCAATGCATTTAGGAAAAGTAAAATTTTGAATCTAAGACTGTATAACTACTTTTATTCTGTCACTCTGCTGCCTGGTTTTTATTATACACGGTGTTTCACGAACATCGAAACAGAGGCCGTTTTGGGTATTTAGAGTGCGAATTGGGAGAAACGCTCGGACACGTCGATTTTGTTTGCGAGGGGGACACTTTTTGGCTATCTAATTTTTGTAGCACGAACCCCATTTGAGTGGTATACTTTACCCCTACATTTTGAACAGGGAAAGTGGGTCTAGTGATACCTTGTTTTGAAGCTCTCTTGAATATCTTTACAACTGAAAATCCATCGATTAGTTTTTGAGATATTCGATTTCAAATTTTCAAATTTAACATGGAATGATAAAATAAAAACTAAATCCGAAAAATAATAAAATTCTAATTAAATTTTTATTTTATCAGTCTTTGTTAAATTTAAAAGTTTGAAGGCAATTATCTCAAAAACTAATGGAGACATTTTTAAAATTTTTACACGGTTGTAAGGACATTCAAAAGGCCTTCAAAACAAAATATCACTACACCCACTTTCCCTATGCAAAATATAGGGGTAAAGCATACCCCTCGAAGGGGGTTCGTGCTACAAAAATTTCAAGATAGCCAAAAAGTGTCCAACAGCGTGTATATTTGAATTGCATTCTTATTTCTGATTCCAAAATTATCCAATTTGCTACTTTTATTTGCAAAAAAAAAGTAGCAAAAAAGTTATTGAAGCCTGTCCTGACATACGCGTCAACAGAGTCAGTTTTCGACTTTTTATCGTCTTCAAAAGCTGGCGAAAAGTAGTACTTTTACGCCCGCAAATATGTCGGTAAAATATCGACATTTTTGACGAACTTCCGGATACCCGGACCATGCCGAGTGAGGTGCTTAGTATAAAACTAATTGCCTCAAACAAGGCACAATGCACGTATTTTGTGTAAACATTAACATTTATTTAGTTTTATACGTTTCTTGTAGGTGAACTTTAAACTCTGCATGCCTAGGGTTACCAACTTTTTTTTAAGATAAATATAGTATTTTTCATTATAAACCAAAAAAAATAGTACACCTAAAAACTATATAGTATTTTATAGGGAAAAAGGAGAGGCATAATTTCTACTTATTTATTTTTGCAAAAACTATATTTTTTGTGGCAAAAAAGTATCATTTGTTTTATCACATTTAAGGTTAAAATTAATGTAGACCAAAAGCTTATTTTTAATCAATGAAATACTTGCTTTATTGCTTTCCTGCCGCCACTTCAACTTCATTATTCAAAAAATTATTTCTGGAAACGCCGATGTTGCAGGAATAGAGAGCAGGAATAAAGTCATTTTAAGTGAATTTGTTAAATTATTCCTGATATTTTAAAAAATATTTTGCCATTTTTTATTGGTAAATTCACTGCAATCTTTCTTTTTTGCATGGATTTTGTTTGACACTGTTATTTCAGCGTAAAGTTTGTCCATATTAATATTCATCCTTTTTCGTAAATTTAGAACTTCTATAATTGTCTCACATTCATCAAATCAAGCCTAGTGTTATAAGTTTAATATTTGGATTTTATATAACCAATTGCTTTCATGAAAATTAAACCACTTATTAAGATATTTCAGACACTTTTTAATGAATTGTAAAAAATTCTTGATTTTTTCACTGTCTACGACGGACTCTGCTTCTGAGGATTGCAAAGTTTTTTTTTCTTTCATAACCAAAGAAACAGTTTTTTTGCGCTGTTCTAAGGTTGACATATTATTAATCACGTTTAACGTTCAAGACTGTGATGCTATCCTTTAAGTTGTTTAACAGCTTTATCAAAATTATGCAAAATATGGTTTATAAAATTCAAAAAAATTTAAACCTTAAAAAATATCTCCGTTTGTTTCAGTTATCATCAAAATATGTTGAATATGCGTAGGACACTCTTCTACTAAACTTTTAAAGTAACCAATGAAATGCCTCTAACCAGTGTTGCCAGATTTGAAGGTTTGCCTTTAATATGAAGGGTTTTGAACAAAAATTTTGACTATTGAAGGATTAAAGGTTTTTATCCGAATTTGAAGGTTTTTGACTATTTTGAGGCAAAGTTACCTTTTTTGCAAATATTCGAATAATTTTACCAAACTTAGCATTTCAATTTTAATACTTTATCTTCAATTTGGGTTTTTATAAATTTATTGGTTTGGTTTTTTCTTTCATTTTTATTAAAAAATATTGTTTATGGTATAAAGTTTATACACGTTACTGTTTTGAAGTATATAAAAGATTTTTGTCACTTAGTTGAAGGAAAGGCATCAGAAAAGTCTGGCATCACTGCCTCTAACTTAAAATTATATTGTTTACGCAAGGTAGCAATGAAAGCCATCTAGTGCTAACATGTCGTTTTAACTCATGTCATTCACCTTCAACGGTAGCAACAAAAACTTTTAGCTCCTCTCTTCGGCATGCTGATGATAAATGCATATTGTCACAATTATAGTGGATTCACCGATTTACCCAATATTTTGGTGTCAAATGGCGTGTTCAGTTATAGGCATATTGCTACGTTTAGAAATTAATGGATTTGTCTGATTTTAGTCTCGGTCTTGCAAAATATAGACCAAATCAAGATCCAACGAAAATATAGTATTTTTGCGTACTATATATTTTTTCAAACGAAATAAAGTACAATAATATATATTATAGTACGGTTGGTAACCTTAGGCGTGCCTATCTTTTTGGTTGCTTGGAAGCAAAGCGAAAAACTATTGCTCCTCATTTAAAAACAAACAATTTGTGCGTTAATTTTTTCTGCACCCTAGGAACTTGAATTTGTTTTATGCATAGAGATTCAAAGTGTACTTTAGTGCCTCTTTGAAGGTACTAAAATCAATCTTTTGGAGATTAAAAGCAACCACAAATATCCAGTAACTAAGTATAAAACGCACGAAACTGTTCGGTTATACGCTACTCAGCTGGGAACAAACCATATACCAGTGGCGTATATACGGGGGGGGCCTGCGGGCCCCCCCCCCCCCGAAGCTAAGATTTTTTTGAATATTTTCCACATATTTCGTGAATAAACATAAAATAGCATAAAATACAGCTTCATGAGGCTCAGGCCCCCCCCAAAACTGTCTCGGGCCCACCCCGAAACTTTTTTCTATATACGCCACTGCCATATACCAAGGTACGAATAATGCATTGATACCAAATTTACTAGATAGAGTTTTTGTCAACTGTGCGTTGATGATTTGACGTGACGAATACACGAAAAATAATATACATGTGTAAAACCAATCAGGATATTTTTTCTTAAGGACCGCAAAAAGAATAGACTTATACATATGCATCGTAAGGTACCGTGGGTATTGGAATAATACGTACTATAGGAAATAGTATGCATGCATATGTGATTGAAAGCAACTAATCAGGGCATTTTTTCTTCAACATGTAACGATTAAAACTTTGCTTTTTAACAAATTTTACGGATAATGATAATTGTGCAAAACTGTAGTGCTGATTTTTACCTTATATTATTTATACGCTGGCAGTACAATTTGGTTTTAAAGATGTACGTGGTTAGCATTGACGTTCGTTCTTTTATAAAGCTATCAATATTTTGTTGATCTTTTTATCTTACGTTTTGAATTCAGAATTGAGGAAAAGGATGCGTTTGTTTTTATTCAAATTTTATTTCATATTTAAATTTTCGACAGGAAATGTTTTCTAAGAGAAATGCCGAATTTTAATAGATTATTTTATAGATGATTGTGATGAAAATTTTTGAGGATTTTACATTTTGATATACAAGAAGATAATAAAGGATGATTAGCAAAATCTGCTCTAGTTATTCGAAAATTTTAATGCAGATTCTAATTTTTAGTCGAAGCTTAATAGTGATACTTTATCACCGTTAAGTAATTAATTATAATAAAAATAGTTTTTGAATACATAAAACCGGGGTGCAACCAATCAAACTTCAACCCCTTTCCCTTTAGGAAAATTATTAAAAATAATCAAAGTTTACAGACGCCACTGGAGTGTTTCTTATAATTTGGAACGCACTGAGTGATACTGTAGTTTAAATAAAGGGTGTACTTAGGTAGCTCGGAGGTATGATGTATGCTAGGTCTTTTAATGGCCTTTGGATTTATTTTCTATGTATTTTTTTTCAAACAATAATTATTATATAATAATTATGGAAAAAATTGGCCGAAAATTGCCGGCTGCACTTGATAATGATCTTGAATCGAAAGGGGTCGGGGCTTTTTTTATGGCAAATCGGATCACAGTAGCTATTGATTGCGTCTACACTTGTTTTTATATTTTTAAGTATTTATTTTTAATCGGCCGCCATGTTGAATAACTCAAAATGCTTAAGCGTGCCAGAACGATATCAATCGGCCCCTTAAACTTTAGTTCAACTATTAGAAATAAAAAATGTTGTATATTGCAAATTCCACTTCTTTAAAGTCCTTACAAAAAAAAAACACGGATGTCTTTAAAATAAATGGATCTATGACAGATGTGATACCTTCCTAGCTAGCCTATTAGCACAAGATAATGATAATCAGCCTTGAAACCAGTTTTTTGTGAATATCTTAGAAACTAAAGCTCCTACGAAGTTCTTGGTTATTTATACAAATTATTGAGCGAAATTGATAGGATGCTCCGCTAAAAAGTTAGAATTTGAAAAAAATTTTAACTGTCAAAAACATGTTATTAGCATTAATGGATTTTGACCAAAATCTAATCAGCAGAGTGTCGAACACTAATTTTCTTAAGAAATTTATAAAAATCGGTTCAGAGGTTTAGGAGCTATCGTGTTACGGACAGAAAAAAAATATACGCAAACACACACAGACAGACATCACGACGATATTGCTAGGATAGGTCAAAATACACTCAAATAACACATTTTCTGCGTTATCTCAAGGAAAAAATTTTCGTCGAAAACAATACCTTCTCTCCATTGCTGTGCGGGCTAGGAAGGTAAAAATGGGTAGCCAGCCCTTATAAGAATTATTGCGTGTGTGGGATGGAGGTCCGCCATGGCGGGACAATTTCTGAACACACACACTAATGCTTTAAAAATTTGGTGGTGTGGTAATACTGAATCTCTCAACATAACATTTTTTATAGGTTAGAGACCCTGTATGTATGACATATTTTAAAATATGTCATACATAGAGGGTCTCTATTCTAGGCTATATAGAAAATAAACACAACAAACACTTAAAAAACTGCTCAAAAGAAGTAGGAGCCAAAAAAATAATACCAAACTAACACAGCAAGAAAACAAGCAAAACAGTTAATTTTGTAATATTCAGTGCTACCATTCTTTAGGAAAATTTCGTGTGGTCACACTGATATTCTTTAAAAAGATTGTAGTTTGGTAACACTCATTAATAAAAATCTCAAAAAACTTGACCTTGTGTTTCTAATCTTTTAAAAGAAGCCGAGTGATGACTTCCTTTCAGCAGTGATATCTTGTTCAAAGGACTGGCTATCCATTTTCTTTAAAGACATCCGTGAAAAACAAAAGATTTTCTTTACAAAAAAAGTGTACAGTGACAAATATTAAATTTTAATTCGGAATTTCCACAAAACAAAACAACAAATCAGTGATAGTTGAGTGGCTTATAGTCAAAAATCGTGTCCCGTTGGATAGTTGTAGAATATTTTTTAAAACTACCCTAGATCAAATTGGTAATAGATCACACCATTTAAGGTCACCGGGTGTTTGCATCTAATTTGAGTAGAAGGTTGGTGTGCTACGTCATAAACCCAGGATGGCGGCTTTTTTAATGTTTTTTTTACAAAATTTGGCTTATAACTTTCTCTATTTAGTTTTGCAGAAAAATTGTAAAAACGTTTTTTGTTTGCAAAAGAACGCCAGTTATTATTGTGAAGATACTGGCTTTATATATTAAAAACTAACAAAGAAATAAAAAAAAATTGGGTAAAAACAAGTGACTATTTTTTTGTATTTTGAAAAAATTAATATCTTTGTTAATTTTTAAGACATAAAGGTAATTTCTATACTATAATAATGGTTGTTGTCTTGTTAACTAAAAACGGATTTACAGTCTTTCTGTAAAGCCAATTTGACGAAAGTTATAAGGTAAAGTTTGTAAGAAAATGGAAAATGCCGCCTTTTTGGATTTATGACGTCATTTATGGGGACAAATTTTGAGGCAAACACCTGACAACTTAAAACTAAGTGGTCCATTACTAATCGACTTTCTTGATCAATCTTCAATTTTTTTAATTTGTTTAATATTTTAAAGAATAACAATATCTTTCTTAGTCTTAGTCTTAGAGATTCAAAGCTCATTAAAACAACATATAAATTGTTGTTATATTGCAAAATAATCATCTCATACAATTTTTCTGTAAAATTCTTGTGGAAAAAGTTAAAAGCAAAAGTTTGTAAAAAACATGAAAAAAATCGCAGTCTTGGATTTATGACGTCACACAGGCACTCTTACTCAAATTTGAGGCAAACATCCGGGGACTTAAAATTGAGTGATCCATAAACAATCGATTTGGCGGGTACAACACTTCCTAATTTTTTTTGGGTAAAAAAAGTTACTGCTTATTAGTATTTAAAAAAATATATATATTTTGTAGATATAAAGCAAATTTTTTTATTATCTCAATAATTGTTGTTCTATTGCAAACAAAAAACTTATTAACCATTTTGTTAGCGCACACGCTAAGTTTTCGTAAATTCTTTAATATTCAAAAAACACACATATGTATGCCCGCGCATGGGGGTACACAAAAAACACGCGCGAGATGAAGCGAGAACGAATTCAATGGCGTAAGCAAGCAGAACGCTTTTCTCGAAACTTTCAAATTTTACCAATAAACTTTTCTCCGATTTGTGACATATTTATCAAAAACTGATTCTTCCAAGTGTAGTGGTTGTAGTGGCAGCCAAGAAGAAGATCTGGGGCCCCAGTGGAGACTACAATTCGGCGTTTCTACGGTGAGTACCACTTATTAATACATTTGTGTGTAACCGGCAATATAACCTATGGATAAATTTATAGACACGCGACCAAAATTCATTTAAAGTGTGTTTGTACACTGCTTTCTTCGGCAAGCTTTATACAGTCCTCTTACGCTATCGAAATTATCTCTGTTTTCATACGCAGTGTGCTAATACCGTTTTTCTATAAAAATAATTTTGCAAAAGTTAATAATTCAAAGTTTGTGAAAAAATATGACGTCACACCGGCCCTTCTACTGTTATTGACTGACTTAAAATTGTGTGATCTATTAGCAATCGATCCAGCGTAGTTTAAAAAAAATTTCTACAATTATCCCACGGGATGCCATAGGCCTCTTAACTATGATGAAAAGTGGCTGAAATAATCATTTTAACAGAAATTCGCCACGTGGCAATTTTCGTATTTTTTAATAAAAACCTTCAAATTGATTGATAAATGAAGTAAGCAAGCGAGGAAAACCTGCTTTGGATACAAGAGAAAGCTATTTATTATGGATGAATTTTTTCTGGAAAATATATCTGAAAAATGTGTAGCTCAATTTTCATCAATTTGCATGTAATTTTCAGTCGCGTGGTTACAATACTCTACCAATCAATGGGCACCTAAGCTCACACGTTTAAATAACCAGTGTTCAGTTCTCACTCAACATTAAACTTTTGTACATAAAAAGATACTTATATAAGTAAACGTAGCTTCATAATAGCTATGATTATTTCCTTTAAATTAATTAAGCTAAAAATTAAGTTTATTTTTATTTAGATTTTGGGTAAATATATAACAGTGGTCCCGCTAATTATTGCACTGGTCTCACAAATTAAGATTTATTTTTATTTAATTAGGAAACTTTTGTTAAGGGTTGTTTAAAAATACTGATTTGAATTAATTTCAGTAAGTAGTTAATTGATATTTTAAATCCCTATTCAATTTAATTGTTTCGGCTTATTTTGCTTTTAAAAATAACCGCGCTGTATATTAATGCAAAAAAGGGTGTTTATATGTAGCAACACAAACATGCAGCCAGCCTACGAAAATAAAATCAGTTGATAAGTAAATATCATACGGTGGTCACGGCCAAGTCCGCTCGACCGAGAGATATTATTAACTCGACGTTGTGCCTTACCTATTTCATGGTGCGCGTTGAAAAACCAACCTAAAATCAACTACACGTCGTAAGTGCAGCATTCCCGAGGGAACAAGCAGGAATACCTACAAGTCTGGAAACATCAGAGAGGCGCCTCTGGAATTTACAACGCAGTTGAATCCAGGTCAGTGTTTGCAAGAAATCGCATCCTTTTTTGAACGTATTTTCTCCATATCATTAATTTCCTTTTACAGTCCGCGATAGTTCTCCAGAAATACTGAGCCGAGTTGTGAGAATACAACATTTTGATCCTCCAGGATCCGGATACCAGTATTTTTTTCGTTTTTTGATAAAACAATTAAATTGAATAAAACATAAAATTAAAAAGGATTAATATGATTTTTCTTCGCTTTGTATGAGGCCCGTGTAAGGTGTACAGAGTTTCAAGTTTTTTGTAGGCATTCTTTATCTTTTTATAAAGAATATATTCTCGCACTTTCGACAATTAATGAATTTGGGTAAAAATAATTTAAAATAAATTAACGCTTCAGTAAAATAGGTTTGAGGGTAAATTTTGCCTCAAATCAGTGTAAGAGCATATTTTTAGTTCTTCAGTAAGCATTTTACTGTATACATTTGTTCATAATATTTGGCAAATTCGATAAAATAAAATTTAAATTGTTTCTTATTTGGGTTGCAAAAGATGGCTTTAAACGAGAAACAAAAAAAGGAAGTCTCTAAACTGCAAGCACTAGGTGGCATGGAAGCTAGTCGTATGAGAGACCTATTTGAGGTAGCGCAGCAGGCAAAAAATGACGCTAGTTTCCAGCCTGTATTTGCGGCACGATACAAGGAAATTGAGTTAATAAAAAAGTCCTTTTTCGGGATAAACAACCAAATAATTTCGCTTGTTTTTGTGGAAGAGGAGGAACTGACCTCACAAATGGTAACCCTTTCTAGTTTTGAATCGGATTACTATTCCACGGTTGCCTTATACGACTCCATTTTCACTAAGAGGGCTGGATCGATTCTCCCTCAAAATGTACCTTTAACTCCCGGTCCTAGTAATAGTCAAGCAAGATCTACGCGCAGTAGCTACCTACCTCCTATGGGATTAAAAAAGTTTGATGGAAATATTAAAAATTTTCCTACTTTTTTAGAAACATTTAATTCTTTAGTTCATTTAAATGATGACCTACTCCCAATTGAAAAATTTAATCACCTAATTAATAGTTTAGAGGAGTCCCCTATGAAAATAATTAAATTAAACATTACGAATGATAATTATCAAATAGCCTATGACACTCTTGTCAAACGCTTTTATAATGAGAGAGTTTTAAGCGAAACTTATTGGTCGGCGATTGAGAGTGCTCCAAAAGTTAATTCGGATGATCCTACAGCGTTACGTAACTTGCTGGATATTTTTTCTGAAAATGCTGATGCACTGGAAACTCTCAAACACCCGGTTAAAGCGTGGGATTTTGTTTTAACTCACATGTTATTAAATAAAATATCCCCAGATACGCGCACCCGTTTTGAGCTTCAGAACCCTAAACCATCGAATGCTATGCCAAATTTTGACGATGTTTTTAAATTTCTCGAAAAACAATGCACAGCCTTTTTAATTTCTAATAGTGGAAATAATTTTAGCAAAATTCAAAAGGAAGAATTTTCTTCTTATAAAAATAGACAAAAAAATAAACAAGTTTTATTGACCACGGGTGGTAACCATACGGGTCAGCAAAAAATAGCTTGTTCTCTGTGTCAAAATAAAGACCATTTTTTGTCGAAATGTCCTTCCTTTAATGAAAAATCGATAAAGGAACGTTTTGATTTTGTTAAAATTAAAAAACTATGCGTAATATGTTTTTCTTCTTTTCATAAAACCAGTTAATGCAAATCGGAGATAGCGTGTTCATTTTGCAAAAAACGTCACAACCTAATGTTATGCTTCGCGAGCTGTGAACCTTCGCCGCAACCGCCGCTCCCCCCTCCTCAATGTAATAATATACTTTCTGGGGTTACCAATATGTCTGCACCTGCCTTATTAGGTACTTGTATGGTCAGAATACAGGACAAATGGGGAAATTATCAGATTTGTAGAGGGCTGCTCGACAACGGCAGTATGGTGAGCTGTATAACTCAAAAATGCGTGAACCGATTGGGATTAAAAGTAAATAAAACCGATCAAAGGCTTCCTGGCATTGGAGAGTCACAAGTTCAATCAGTTGCTGGCAATGTGTCGTTTTCTATTTTTCCTCTAAAAACTACTGATCCGTTTTTTATGGTGGATGCCTTAGTTTTGCCGAAGGTTTGTGCGGATCTCCCCTTAGCTAATATTAAATATGAAAAATGGCAACATTTAAAGTACATAGAGTTGGCAGATCCACACTATTTTCGCCAAAGCCCTATAGATTTGCTTCTTGGAAATGACATTTTTCCTTATGTTATGCAAGACGGCCGCATTGAAGGTACAAAAAATAGTCCTGTCGCCTTTAAATCAGTCTTTGGATATGTTATTATGGGGAAATGCGATAGCGATTCAGTTCAAAAAACTTGTCATGCTCATTTATGCACCTTGCAAGAGGCGTCTGAGTTAAATAAGACATTATTAAAGTTTTGGGAATCTGAAAGCATCCCTGAGAAAAAATCCATGTCCCCTGATGATGTACTTTGCGAAAAGAAATATGCATCTACAGTTTCTCGAGATTCGCAAGGTCGATTTACCGTAGCTTTACCATTTCGCTCCGATGAGCTTCCTGAGTTTCCAAATAGCTATTTTGTAGCTGAAAAACGCTTCTTACAGCTCGAAAATCGATTGATAAAAAATGCTTCTGTATATGAGGAATACAAAAAATCGTTGCGTGACTATTTGGAACTCGATCATATGGAACTTTTAATTGACCCACAGTGCTCTTTACCTAAAAGTTATTATATAAGTCATCACGCAGTGATAAAACCTGATAGTTTGTCAACGAAATTGAGAATTGTCTATAACGCGTCTGCGAAAATAAATAATATTTCTCTAAATGACACTTTATTACCAGGGCCAAAACTGCAAAAAGACATAGTGCAAGTAATTTTGAAGTTTAGATTGCATAATGTTGTACTGTGCTCAGATATTGTCAAAATGTTTAGAATGATGAACATGCATCCTGATCACCTAGATTACCAAAGAGTTTTGTTTCGATTTGATCCATCTAGTCCTATTTTGCATTTCCGCATAAAAACTGTTTTGTTTGGAGTTACTTCATCGCCTTATCTGGCACTGCGTACTCTGGTACAGCTTGCTGAGGAAGAAAAAAATAATTTTCCACGGGCTTGCCAAGTTCTAAGTGAAGACAATTTTGTCGATGACATTGTCACAGGCACTTCTTCCGTCGAAGACGCTATCAAATTGCAGGGAGAATTGACTCAGCTACTCGCTAGGGGTGGTTTCCAGCTCCATAAGTGGTCTTCAAACCAACCGGAGGTCTTAACTCACTTGCCTGAGGAACTGGTTAACCCTGTTTCTATGTCACTCGATAATGACGAATATACGAAAATTTTAGGATTGTATTGGCAACCCTCATCAGACTGTTTTTCATATAAAATAACCCCCCAAGAGTCTCCAGGTACAAAGCGTAACATATTAAGCCAAATTGCAAAATTTTATGACCCTACGGGTCTGGTTTCCCCCGTAACGTTTTTCACTAAACATTTAATACAACAACTTTGGGTCATGGGACTAGAATGGGACCAGAAAGTCCCAGACAATATTTTGCGTTTATGGGACCGATTTAAAATTGAATTGCCACTTTTATCTCAATTTACGCTTTCACGCCATATCGATATTGATAATGCCGAAGAAATCAATTTGCACGGTTTTTGTGACGCTAGTGCAAAGGGTTTTGCCGCTGTTGTCTATCTCAGCGTTTTAAAACACAATAATTTTAAAACTTACATCCTTATATCGAAATCTCGAGTAGCTAGCATAAAAACGACTTCGATTCCACGTCTGGAACTAAATAGTTGTTTGCTGCTTTCGGAGTTAATTGTTTTTGTTATAAAAACATACGAAAATAAAATAAAATTTAATAATTTTTTTGCTTGGACCGATTCAAGTGTAGCTCTTTATTGGATAAAATCATTACCTTTTAAGTGGAAACCTTATGTGGCGAATAGAGTCAGTTTGATTCAAGAACGGGTCGACCCTGCAAATTGGTATCACGTGCGTACTCACCAGAACCCAGCGGATATTGCTAGTAGGGGATGTTTGCCCTCAGAGATTTTAAACAACTCGCTATGGTGGGCCGGTCCAGAGTTTATAAAATTATCGCAAGACTCTTGGCCCTTTTCTAAAATTAACGAAAGCTTCACCCCCCCTGAAGCTGAGGATGAGATACGCAGTGGTGCTGCAGCATTAAATACGGTCGCTGCTTGCCCAAACTTTTTAGATATACTTCTTGAAAAACACTCTTCTTTGATTCAGTTACAACGCATTATCGCGCGTATACAACAATTTATAAATAATAAATTTATAAATCCTGAGAATAAAAAATATTTTTTAACGCACGTAGACTTGCACATTGCTCTTTTGGCATTAGTTAGACGTGTACAAAGCATAGTTTTTTCGGATTTGATCGAGAAAGTCAAGGCTAAACATATTTTGCCCAAACCATTTCAAAAATTAGGTATTTTCTTGGATGAAAAAAATCATTTATTAAGGGTAGGGGGCAGGCTACACCAGTCTAATCTGTTATATGACAAAAAGCACCCTGTACTACTACCCCAAAAGCATAAATTAACTGATCTTATTATTGAATGCACACATTTGAGATTTTTTCATTGTGGTGTGCAATCCACCCAGTATTTTTTGGTACAAAATTTTTGGATATTAAATATCAAAAGAGCAGTGTGCCGTGTGTTGAGTAAATGTTTACCCTGTTTTAAAATAAAACCCCTAAATTACCAACCCCCAATGGGTAGGTTGCCTGCCGTGCGCATATCACAAGCAAAGCCTTTCGCGCATACTGGCTTGGATTATGCAGGGCCTATAACCTTAATTCATAAATACAGGGGTGCAAAAACTTTTAAAGGGTACATAGCGTATTTTATTTGCATGGCTACCAAATGCTCGCATTTAGAGCTGGTCTCAGACTTGACAGCTGAGGCGTTTATTGCTGCTTTAAGACGATTTGTCGCGAGACGTGGTAGAGTTCAGTGCTTGTACAGCGATAACGCTTTGGGGTTCAAAAAGGCAAATAAAGATTTGATTGAGTTATCAAAGATTTCTGCCGAAAAAGAGAGCATTGGATGGAGCTGGATTCCGCCTAGCGCTCCCTCATTCGGGGGTATTTGGGAACGCGGTATTCGTTCGGTCAAAAGCCATCTAATACGCGTTATAGGTCAGCAAATTCTGACATACGAGGAGATGTATACAGTATTATGCCAGATTGAGGCCATTCTGAATTCGCGTCCTCTTAGTCCAATGTCTAGCGATGCAAATGATCTGAATGTTCTTACGCCAGGTCACTTCTTGACCTTGGAACCCTTGTCAGCAATACCCGACGCTGACCTGTCTCACCTTAAATTAAATACTTTAAATCGTTGGCAACTATTGCAAAGGTTGCAACGTGATTTTTGGGCCAGGTGGCACCGCGAATATTTGCATAACTTGCAAACTCAAGCTAAGTGGCTTACTCCTGAAGCCACTCCCGAGATTGGCCAATTGGTTATTATTAAAGACGAGCAGACTAGCCCACTACAGTGGCGTCTAGCTCGCATTATAGCTCTTTATCCAGGTTCAGATGGAGTTGCGAGAGTTGCAAGTGTAAAAACTGCAACTGGTGTTTTTAAAAGACCTCTATTGAAACTCTGTCCCTTACCTATTTCCGAAAATGCTTAGTCGCATTTTGTGGGCCGGAATAAATGTTCAGTTCTCACTCAACATTAAACTTTTGTACATAAAAAGATACTTATATAAGTAAACGTAGCTTCATAATAGCTATGATTATTTCCTTTAAATTAATTAAGCTAAAAATTAAGTTTATTTTTATTTAGATTTTGGGTAAATATATAACAGTGGTCCCGCTAATTATTGCACTGGTCTCACAAATTAAGATTTATTTTTATTTAATTAGGAAACTTTTGTTAAGGGTTGTTTAAAAATACTGATTTGAATTAATTTCAGTAAGTAGTTAATTGATATTTTAAATCCCTATTCAATTTAATTGTTTCGGCTTATTTTGCTTTTAAAAATAACCGCGCTGTATATTAATGCAAAAAAGGGTGTTTATATGTAGCAACACAAACATGCAGCCAGCCTACGAAAATAAAATCAGTTGATAAGTAAATATCATACGGTGGTCACGGCCAAGTCCGCTCGACCGAGAGATATTATTAACTCGACGTTGTGCCTTACCTATTTCATGGTGCGCGTTGAAAAACCAACCTAAAATCAACTACACGTCGTAAGTGCAGCATTCCCGAGGGAACAAGCAGGAATACCTACAAGTCTGGAAACATCAGAGAGGCGCCTCTGGAATTTACAACGCAGTTGAATCCAGGTCAGTGTTTGCAAGAAATCGCATCCTTTTTTGAACGTATTTTCTCCATATCATTAATTTCCTTTTACAGTCCGCGATAGTTCTCCAGAAATACTGAGCCGAGTTGTGAGAATACAACAACCAGTTCTCAGAGCCATTTTAAATAACTTGAGGAGTAATTTTGTTAAAATTTAAAAAAGAAACGTTAATAATTTGTATAAACACAACTTTTTCTGGGTATTACGCCACTAGTAAGGAAAAATTACTTTAAAAAATTATAAAAAACCACTGCGTTTCTCCTAGAAAAATAAAAATCACTAATTTGTCAGTGGCTTTCTATAAAAATAAATAGTTGCCTAGTAAAACCTAAACCACTTATCTTTTAATTGAATTTGAATATGCTACGTTTCGATTGTCAATCTACAATCGTTTTCAAGCTTTTTATTTATATTTTGTCTCAAAATCTTAAATGTTTCTTGTTCAAATATATTTTTTATTATTAACGTAGCATATTCAAATTCAATTAAAAGATAAGTGGTTTAGGTTTTACTAGGCAACTATTTATTTTTATAGAAAGCCACTGACAAATTAGTGATTTTTATTTTTCTAGGAGAAACGCAGTGGTTTTTTATAATTTTTTAAAGTAATTTTTCCTTACTAGTGGCGTAATACCCAGAAAAAGTTGTGTTTATAAAATGAATCCGCCACAAACATATAGATTTTATTTAATAATTTGTATTTTATTGAATATTGAAAATTGAAATAATATAATGCCACCTTTGGTATATCATTTGTCACATTTGTTTTGTTAAACTTTTAAAAATATGTCAAAAATAAAAAACAAATATAAAAATAGAGTAAAAAATATTGGAAAAAAGTAATTTAAAAATCAAATATGTAAAGAGCTTGAAAACGATTGCAGAAAAACAATCGAAACATCGCAATAGTAGAGTTTTTTAAAAAGATATGTTTTTCAAATTTAGTTAGGCAAATCTGGGGGCACGGCAGTGCCCCGCCAAGTTCGCGTAAGCTGCTGAACCAGTTTTGCAC